>CM061532.1:221886760-223086760 GCA_030545055.2 Neoaliturus tenellus
TGTAAAAGTAGGTAGCATAACCTTGACCTACTCCACGTGACAATCCTTGAAACAATCTAACGCACAACATGCTTTACCAACAATTTGGCACTAAACAAGTACGCGTCAGAGAAATGAAAACGAGAAAACACCGATGAACACATCTTTAGCTTACCGTGAGAAAGGTGGCCCCCATGGTGCGCGCTGCAAGACAGGCGGACGCCGACTAACCGAGCATGGCTACGCGGCATGGTAATCGCATACATTAAAGGTTTCGCCAACGCTGGCAGGGATCTCAAGGTCTGCCTCCGCGTCCCAGGATCTGCAGATCCCGCGGGACTGGAGTCGGCGAAACTTTCCACAAAGGTAAAAACTGGTCCGTACAGTTGGCAATACGACTGGGATCGCGTTTTTTATTGGCCAATGACTATAGAGGATTGCGATTGTAACGCAGCCGTCGAGTATATGGAAACCGGTTTTAACTGGAATTAATGAATCTGTGTTGCCATTTTTGTAATTTAAAGGTTGTATATCATTAATACATGAATTTCTCTTTCTAACGGCTTTACTCATTGATTAATTAGTCTTTCAGATGCATAATTAATTGCGTTTGAAAATTTATGTGACAAAAAGTGTAAATGCTGCGAAACCAAAATTTTTCCAAACGGATCGTAGCCTATCTAAAAGGATTGAAGAGAAATAGAAAGTGATTTATGTGGTTATATTCTGTAGAGGTGTCAAGGCCAACAAGAAAATTCAAATTCAATATTCTGTCGAAAGTAATCATTTGGAACCAATGGTGTTGTGGAATACAGAGAACTACAGTTAATGTAAGAAAATAATTCAAAGGGAAAGCCCACGTGTTAAAACTTAATGAAGACTCAATAGTTTGTATAGTTTAATAATTACTCTAGGTACTATAAAGAAATGCTTAAAAAGATGCGGTGCTCAAGATTCGAAAACGAACAGTTACTCAGACAACAGCCTCCTGCCGTCTCTTAGAAAGTATGATCACGATGAACGGAAAGGCTTTTGTCACAATCGACAACAGTTAATCGACCTCTCTCCAGCGCAGCGTGAACTTGACAGTCGTCGAACCCTCGAGGACGGCGACAATACCGTCTGTGTCGGAGCACGTGGAGCGAGACGGGGCCTCGGGTACAGAGAGGTAGAGGGAGGGGGAGGTGAGCAAGAGGGTCACTGAACCCGAGGAGCTATTTCTGGCCGCCGCCGCCGCTGCCGGCCACTTTCACACAGCACGACGACGACGGCGTCTCCCGCCCGGAACTTTCCAGACGTTGGAGAGACGCGGGTCCGAGCAGGAATTGGAAAGTGGCGGTGGAAGCGGGCACCTGCTGGACAACCTTGGTCAATGGGAGAGGCTCCTAGGCGGATATCCGAACCGAGGGAAGATGTTGCAGCTGCAGCTATGCCGGCTACCGAAGGGTTTTTACGTGTAGAGCTTTAACTCAACGAAAGAAACAATAATACACACCATCAAATTCAATTGTACGATCTTGCAGACTATTGAAGTATATTTTTATGACGTAGGCCTTTCTTTGGTTGGAACACAAACGTTTCTGGCACATTAATAGTACAGTACAATTAAATTCGTAATTGCTCTGAATTCACTTGTTCAGTTTCTGGCCCGTTAGCAACGAAAGAGCAGGGTCGGCACGCTCTAGTTACAATGTTTGTGGCCCGGAAAATTAAAACAATACCGCGTTGGTTCATAAAGCAAGCATAGTAGGCCTAATATTCAGGGACGATTCGACCTCTTAAAAATAAAAAATTATAGCGTGAGTATATTGTGATAGAACACTAATCCACTCGGCTGCCTGGTCCTTTATTATAAATATGCATTGTAATAATCTTAAAAACTGCTATGTCTAATTTACAAATTAAAATTGCTACTTAATGTAATCTGAATGTTATTTTTATCTACACTACACAAACAAACCGTTAAATTTGTTATTTACAGTAAACTTGTTCAAATGGTTTGAAAGATCTATTAGATACTCAAGGTCATACGAGTGATCTTTTTATAATGCAGGCATAAAATAGAAATTCATTAGGCATTTAGGCCTATAGTCGTCACAGCAGAAGCACAAGAATTTCGGGTGGGTTTTGTCAAGCGGGTTGATCAAAACCTTGGCAATAACGCATTCTTTACGCTCCGCTGGTAAAGATTCGTCCAAGGCCCGGGCGAGGAGAATGCATGCTAAATGGGTACAGTGGTAAATGGGTACAAGCGTCAAATGGGTACAGTTTGGGGTGACAGGTGTTTAATGACCGTTTGACGTGGGTTTGATGCGAAGGCCATGAACAGAGGGAGTGGCAAATGGGTACACTACCTGCCTCGGCAGGGGCGGCGCGGCGGCGGCGGCAGCGGCCGGCCTCGGCCGGGGAGACACGGACACGGCGGGGGCTTACCACACATTAGAATACAGTACTTATAGTGTTTATGTGACCTAATAATCTCTTAACATTGAGTGGTCCTGACCACTCAATCGCCAAAAACCGAATGAGAAAAGAAAGTGCCACCCCTACCTCAGATACAATTTCAGATGAACTCTGACTAGTTTAAAATTCCATGAATTGCATAACGGGAAACGCAACAGTTGGAAATTCCGCGCCGCGCATAAAATACCCCTAGCGGAGCAGGGTTGCTGCAAAACAATACCGGCTACCTGTAAGGGATGAAGCTGTGTTGCTTTGTATCTGCAGAAAGACTCTCGTCTTGATTTTTACGTAACAAAACTAAAATTGTCATCAGTGAACTCTAAAAATTAAACAAAGTTGTTACTCATTAAACTAAGTTGTTGACGATATAAATTTAAACTTCTTGATTTTAATTGACATCAATACCGGGTGTCCCCCAGAGCACACGTACACCGTACACCCTATTTAAAATTTATGGTTTAAAAAACCCAAATTGTGCTGTTATTGGTAAACCGTTTACGCTTTATCAATTAACATTTATTTCAATGTCAGGGTGTACCAAAAACAACCTATCCAGTCCGGAAGTCACTAATAATTTTGTAGTAATAAAAAAAGCCTCCAGGTTTTATAACATTTTTTGATTATACGCATAAATTGTTTAAACCCTTAAGTCTCAATGTTCTAGAATGTAGATAGTACTATGGTAACCGAGTCTTGCTCGTTGATTCTACGTTACTTTATTCAAAACAAACGCTGAAAAGTAGCATTATTTAATTTTTGTATACCTTAAGCTGCTATTTCCTTGCCTTGATAACAACCCAGTACTATACCAGGTTAACCGAGCCTGGCTTGGTTTTAATTCAATGTAGTGTCACGGTAATAGAGCTACCGTATTAATTTCCTTCAACAACCAATTATACCACTTCACAATTAACAGCTGTTTCAAAAAGTCTGCTTAACATTAATGTTCCTTTATTTTTGTACTAGCAAACAACCCGTCAAAAATGACGGGTAACTTTCACGATGGTTAGTCATGAATTTGATGTTCACGTTTGAAAATGATCACAGAATTTATTAATACACAGTATTATAACTTAAAATTTTCCATTTCTTTAGCAATGTGAACAGTTATCTATATATTAATAAGCATGCATGTTTATTTTTTTTCCTTTTTTCTCAGCTTGTGAGCAACGTAAAAGAAACCTGGGCATACCTTTTGAATGGTAGTGTCTAGTGTCTTGTAGATGAGCAGAATGATATTTTGATTCACATCAGCCCCCAAGGCTACGCCCTACAGGCTTTGAAAATTTCAATGCTAATCTTATGGGAGAACGATAATTGATTGATCATGAAACAGCTGTTTTAATAACAAATAGCAAATCAGGAAGAACAGTTTGTTTCATCTATAATTTTTTTAAACTAATTTCGACCAGTAGGCGATTTTCTAGTCATCTATAATAGGCAATCATGTTTCTTTTCCTCCTTTTTTCTCAGCTCATGTGCATTGTAGGAGAAATATAATATATTATCGCATACCATTAGAAAGGTATAGTCCTGTGTAGAAGAGCAGAATCCAATTCTAATTCAATTTGGACTCCAGGGCTACGCAACAGAGACTTTCAAAGTTTCAATGTTAATCTTTTGGAGGAAGGAGAATTGATTTAATCATTAGACAGCTGTTGTAAAATAATGGCTAAAACAGGAAGAACAGATGTTTCAGTTATAAAATGTTTTTAAACTTCTTGGGTCCAGATCATCTAAAACTTTGGTCTAATTTCGATCGGGAGGCGATCTCTAGTATATCTTTAATAGTTTATAAGTTTAAATAGTTTATAATACTTGCTTTATCATATGGTTTTACTATATAGTATGCCTATGAAACTTATTTACAGAAAAAGATAATCATTAAAGGTTTTTTAATCGTATTTCCATTTATTCCATTCCAGTTGTATGCCAATAAACTTACTGGTATAATTTCGCTGACTCAGAGTCTATTTAATTTGCCAGAATTTGGAATTTGTATCTTATTTGTTAAACACTCGAGATTGTCCAATCTGATTAAGTGTGTCTTCAATAATTGCTGGCATTTTTGCCTCCTTACGTTATTGTTTAATTTTGTTAGATCTACGCAGAGTCAACGTCCTCATTAGGTTTTGTTATGACCACCATCGCTGACCACCATTCTGTGTGGACTCTTCCAGAGTGTTAATGCATCTAATTGAACCTTGCTTTCAAGTTCTCACTTGAATTTTTCACGCAATGGTATAGAAGTACATTCCTGGGTGTACTAAGTGATACTGAATGGTCTTCTAAGTCAATCGTATACAGTAGTAGGTTTTTTACCTTCACTAAAACACTATTCAAAATGTTTATTCTTTGTCTTTTGTTTCCACTTTACTTCCATATCCTTTTCTTATTCTTGGTATTTCTTATTGTACATTTCAAGACTTATTTCTTCCAGTTCATAGTTCCACATTTCATATTTTTGTACACCATTGTTTATATCAGTGGGAACAATAAACCAACTTTTAAACATGTAGAATTATAAGCCTGCACGACCTTAAAAGGATGAAAAATAAGAATATAAGGAAGTTATGTGACTGAGTTATAACAAAAATTAATATATTAAAATACGGTGGGAAGAATTTCACAATCAAAATATTATGTTTATACATTTCTAAACATAAAGCTCATTAGTTGATAGTTATAAAAACATATGTGTAAACAAATATTAATAAATAACTCATAAGTTTAAATACATAAATTCAATTGTCTATATTAAAATAAACTCTATTTATAGTATAGCAACCAAAATTTTATTAAAGCATCACCTGTTAAATATTTATTCTACTACTTTAAAATCAACTGCAACATTACGTGTCCCGGATTTCATTTGTATCTGTCAATTATCATAGAATTGAAAAGTTGTCTGTTTTGTTTACAAAAACACTTTGTAAAGCAGCAGTGGTGTCAAATTTCAATATACGGATCACCTGGAGCAGTAAACAAATCGACAAAATCACGTCTTAGATTGGTCTAAATAAGGTCTAATTTTCACTTTGCGGGTTTGTGGGGCATTTTCTGAGGGATACCATATTTTTCCTATCATCTAGGTGCCATAAGAAATCCATTGACACCAAAACGGCCTTGATCCGTTCAGTAGTTCTCTATCTAGACCCTCAAATGCACTCTTTTATTATATAAGATACCTTTCGTTGTTATTTCGTTACCAAAATAGCAACCCATTTAACACCAATTTAGACAAAATTTGATTTTTTCTTGAATTGAGGCATTTCTAAACTTATTTTTGGACCAAAACACTCTTAAATGCAAAGTTGAAGCAAAATCTACCCGCTAGATTTCGAGATCGTGGAACACACATCCCTTCAGACATTGCTCGTATTATAGGCCTTCGAGTAGTTTAGGATAAACCAAAGATTAAGTAATAGCAAATTTTTAAGAAAGAAAACTATTTTTCTGGGGTTGGGGCTGTTTTAAACTTGTTTTTTGATGGAACACTCTCAAATGCAAAGTTTAAGCAGCATCTACACGCTAGATTTCGAATCATGGAAAATACATTGCTTCAGACACTGCTCATATTAATACAGGGCATATAAAATTCAAGACGCGGCAAAATATTAGTTTCTTAATCTAGTCTGAATTGTATAGGGAGTGATTCACGATGAAAAGCAGTTTTTTCCTTCGTTAGAAACACTGTTAAATAGCCTTTGCATGATTGCTCTAGTATAATGTTCTTTAAGAAATGCTACAAATACTTATTAGTATACATCGTCCGCCAGTCTGAATCGGAGAAAGAGTATAGGCCTAATACAAGGTGTTTCTTTTAAAACGCAACCAACGATTTGATTTGAAATCAAATATAAAACACTTCTTTGTTACGAATTCAGTGGTAGATGTTCCACACGGTGTATCCCATCCGGACCGTGGTGTAGCGCTGTATCTCTCTGTTGAGATAACCGGAGTGTTTCACCACGCGGGGCGGGTGGAAAACCGTGTCAGATACGTCTTCTTAAAAAAAAAAAAAAAAAAAAACTATCACTAGAATAAAGTAAATGGAAGAAGACTGTAAAGTAAGTGGTATGAAGATAACTACAATAGCCTACTTAACAAAATTTTGCAGAACTCGCAAAATGACATTATATTAATGTTAAGAGATTATTAGGTCACATAAACACTATAAGTAGTGTATTCTAATGTGTGTAAGCCCCCGCCGTGTCCGTGTCTCCCCGGCCGAGGGCGGCCGCTGCCGCCGCCGCCGCGCCGCGCCGCCCCTGTCGAGGCAGGCCGCTACCGTCGCCGCCGCGCCGCCCCGAGGCAGGTAGTGTACCCATTTGCCACTCCCTCTGTTCATGGCCTTCGCATCAAACCCTCGTCAAACGGTCATTAAACACCTGTCACCCCAAGCTGTACCCATTTGACGCTTGTACCCATTTACCACTGCACCCATTTAGCACGACACCGGGCGAGGAGACGGCAAATGTCTTCATTGCCGGTAACCTTCGTGTCTTCCCTGCAGGGCGATAATTGCTAACATCTCGGGTGTGCGCGATGTTCAGATGTTCTGTGTGTTCGTGGTACGGCATTAACACACACCCCAGCCTTACATCCAAGGCCCTTTAGGTGTTTACAAGCTTAGCTACACCACAGAAAACTGTGATTACACTGATTGGGGCAATGCGCACTTGTAGAAATCTAAATGTTTTCATTTATCTGGTTGGTATAAATTAATTTTACATGGAAATTAAATTAAATGGGTAACAGCTTGAAAATTACACTTAGGAAAAGGGGATAAGCAATTAGTTTATTAAATACTGGTAGACACTTTCAATCATATAATTAGTAGAGATTAGCCACATAACAAATTAATTAAATCAACAATAAAATTTATAGGGGTTTTTATAGTTTTACCCAACGATAATATGACGGAAAATCTTGATGCAATTTCATGATTATAGCGAAATAGCAATGACAACACAACAAACCATAAGAGATGGACTTTCCAAATGAAAACCTCACGTATAAGGTAAAACGCCAAACCAAGATGGAAAATTCCTAAAAACGAACTTACTTTGACCATTTTGACGAGACAGAAGACACACTAGCTGTGCAGCTGTGGGCGACGCAGAAGTTTCCAGAGAACTGGCGCGTGTATTGTGCGGTGGCGTGTCTGTGGTGCAACGCAACCGCCGCCACTGTGTCATTGTTGTCATTATTGTTCGCGTCACAGAGTAATGTAAATTCACCGGCAATCTAGACCGTTCGTACTCTGTGGTGACTCACCGAGGTCGCGGCGACACGCGTCCGCGCGAAAACGGCAATGGGAGATAGAACGTGTAATGTGATAACGTGCTGTAAACGGGAAGATGATGTATCAGATCGAATTGGAGTGATAAAACCAACTGCTTGGTAATCGCACCACCATATTTGATTCACTTATTTTATCATTTTAAATTATGTCCCCAAAATGATAAAATACCAGTAAAATTACTCAGCGTTGTTCCTACTGTATTTCAACGCACTAAAGGAAATCAATTTGATCAAGAAGCAGAGTGTGATAACATTCAAAATATTGTATTCGGTATCGATTTCTTATCTTGTTTGTAACGAATATTTACTCGTACCGTACCTGACGTAGGTATTTTCGTATCGAAATGACGTCATATCTGGCGCATCCTTGTTTAGAGTGTGACGTAATGGCGGTGAGGGGAGGGGGAAGGACGCAGCGAGTAACTGGTAAGCGGCATCAGTTGCGTACGTCTACCGTTATGTGACATTTATTGTATATGGCTATCGACAGCATGCACCAACTCTTTAAAGAAGTTATGAAGTTTTCTTCAAAGTGTTCCAGTTAAAATATAAATCGATCGGATATTTTTGTGGTTTTAAATCAGCCACCGTGTTGTTTGATCATGATTAAATTGTTTTTAGTTTGTGTGTGATTTGTGAATTAAAATTTAAAATCATTTGGGCATACGATATGTCAATGGTTTAAGTATACACGTTTATTTTAATTGCAGAACAAATAAACAAAAACGTGCGATTTCAAAACGTTTAAAATAATACAGTATTTAGTCACATAGCTTACAAATCCCTCTGATTTATGGCAATCCCGAGGTTTATGCAGTGCTCCGGTTTTGATTTAAGTACCAAAAGATTATAATTTATAGTTAGGCTAATCATAATTACAGAAGTACAGCATAGTTGTAATTACAAAATTTTAATTTTTAACAACCTTTTAATATGTACTAGTAGACTATTCTATCTATCTTCAGTGACTATCGAGAATAACAGTTGTAAACATTTAAATTCAAAAGGCTATAAATCTTGTAAATGCACTATAAGTTGGAGCGCAGTATAGATAACACCAAGGCGCCGACATTATTTTTCCCGACCTGACAACCGGTGGTTTGCCGACGACGCACGCCCGCCGCGACAAGCACTTAGCATCCACTTAACGCACAACACCACGCCGATGCAACTAAGTTGTGGCCGCATCAAATCCATAATCCATAAATGTCATCAACTCTTGTTGACTCCATTAACATTATTCATGGCAGAAGGTTTTGTTTTGAAGAAGAAAGCATCGTTTTTCAATTCTCATTGATGTTGTTCCGCCAATTCTAACAGCGAATCGGTGATATTGTGGTTATGTAATATGGATCAGAAGACAATCAACGTGTGCTGGCAGAGAGTCACGTGTGGGGACCGTATGTGGGGACCTGGCCGCGGGCCCGCAAACTGGCGAGGGTCCAGCAACCACTCTACAGACCGCGACGACGCCCTCCGCTGTGTTGAGGTAGGCGTCCACACACACTCACACACGGTGTACAGCGCCAGTGTGTGCCGCCGCGCCGGTTAGCTGGGCGTGTTGTTTTGTTTGCATTCCAACGTCGGTGTAGCTAAGTTTGGATCGAACGGAGGAGGAAAATGCCTGTTAGCGGACTTGCAGTAAAGTTGTGCTATAGAGCAGATATTGCAACTAACACAATTTTTTGCACTATCCATTTTAATTTTTGAAATTAAATCGCGATTTTAAACTATGAATAGATTTTATATATAGTTGAAAATAAATTTGAATAACCTACACAAATTAAATCGGACACTGAGATCACGTTTCGCAAACGAATATGTTTGTCATTTTAGAGCAGAATTCAATTTTGGACGATTTACGATGGAACCTCTAGCCAGGTAAAATATGGATAGGATAGTCCGGCGCGACGGCCAGCTGGCGACAGGGAGAAAGTCGGTCCGTCGTCGTCGGCTGTCGATCGACGGGAGCCGCTGCAACGGTCACATAACTGCACATGCGCTTCTGTTGAGGACACAACGGATGGTCACGCCTCGGTAGCCGGCTGCTGCGACAGAGGAGGCTCAAGTCTACAAGATGGCGACTCCGGAGGGAAATATACAGTCTTGTAAATTAAGGGGGATTCATCGATATACGAAACGAACATAGGGACAAATCTATTCTAATTGGACATGTCCCTGCATGTGTGTCGACGTGCCTGTAGCCGTGTAGGTGACCGCGTAGCCCAGACAGCGTGACTGGCGCAGAGGCGCACACGTGGATCGTCTTACCACAGAGAGAAGCTGAACTAGATTTACTTCACTCCTCTGTGTCACTCACAGACGCCACAAGCACCAGAGTCACACACGGTGAAGCAAATGTTCATACTGCTTAAAATATTTGTAAAAAAGTTTAAATTTGTCTTTTTTATAATCAATCAAATCACAGTTTTGTCTCACGACAATCTTCTCTCCTCGGCCGAAAACTTCTTGCCCAGAGACTGAATCTTTCACAGTGTGCGTGCATGCAGCTGCGCGCATCGTGTCTCAGCCTATAATGGGTTTACTTTTGGTTAAACTATTCTTCCATTAGGTTGACAGTCTCAGTCTGTAATTAGTGTGGATAGTTAATCGATTAACACTTCAGTGGGCCAATACCTAAACGATGCAATTTGGCCATTATTAGCACTGAGCCCAACCACGTACAAATTTGTTCCTTGTATTTCATCGCCATATGATGCCTCCATCTCGAGTCTATTTCTGTAATTGTCGTAAATTGCTACGTGGTTCAAGGTTAGTTTCTGCTTGCAAATGGAACTAAAACAGAAATTCGTTAGGGACGTTCTTGTATGTATGACGAACTCAAGTAATCTACTATAGAGTACCTACAGCATGCATTATTGCTAGCTTATTGTGAAGTTGTTCTTGGTGTAAGAGTATTCATCATCACAAAGTGATTAGCCAATGACCAGTTGCTCCAGTTGTTAGTTGAACAGTCCACAACAGAATTTTGTAATCATACACCTTGAT
Organism: Neoaliturus tenellus; assembly: GCA_030545055.2. Classification (NCBI taxonomy): domain Eukaryota; kingdom Metazoa; phylum Arthropoda; class Insecta; order Hemiptera; family Cicadellidae; genus Neoaliturus; species Neoaliturus tenellus. Next base: position 221,897,519 of record CM061532.1, read on the forward strand.
AAACGACTGATAATAAGCACCAGCTGGGGTCTGGCCAAGTTGACTGATTACAACGCTGTCGTTGGAAAATTTATGAGTTGTTATTGTATTACGTTTTGTATATTTAATTTTTAATTGGGACACCCTTCATATGTAGAATGTTTTAGTAATTGTAACCATGTTTTAAATTTAAACACCAATTCGCGTCATACCAGCATTTTCCTCTAAAAAAAACTTCAGTTACGTAAAGCAACAATCTCATGACAATGTTAACAATAAGTAAATCTCACGTTGAACAACTCTTAACAAAACACTGCTCTAACAACATGGGAATATTGTTTTCCTACGACTGTCCGTAAAAACAGTTGTTTACGCACTCGATACTCGTCGCAAAACAGGTGATTGCCGTATTCATTTTACTTTGCGCACGCTAGATTTACTTTGCGCACGCTAGATTTATTTTGCGCACTCCAGTGTTTAAACATCAGAACACAAAACAATTTGCATTAGCCAGCAAGGAAACGTTGATTAGTCAGGAATTAAGTTGGCAACACTGGATATAAACATCTGATCTATTGTTGTCCATGTGGTCGTTTTCTATTGAATCAACATAAACATAACCTACAAACCAGCTACAGGTGAGCTACCGGTACGTAAGTTAGGTGCGCAATGATCAACTATGACAGTGACTTTAGTGATTTAAGTGACTTATTCTCTGACGATCTTGCTAAGACTGCTAAAACAGTGGCGTTAAATCTTCTGCATGAAAAATCCAATGAATTTTTTTAACTAAATGTAGGAAGTGCATAATACAGGCTATCATAAATATATATCACTATCTTGAGATAGGGACCTCACATAGTAGGTATTTTAAAATGAATATTAAACTTTTATACTTATTTAAGAAATATTTGACAGTCGTAGGAAAAATTTAATATGCAACTCGTGCGAAAAGTGCCTTCACTGCACTCGAGAGAAATTATTCCGCACTCGCCTGCGGCTCGTGCATAAACATTTCTCTCGAGTGCAGCAAATCGGCACTTTCCGCACTTGTTGCATAAATAACTATTTCCATTTATTTTTTGTCAAATTTTGAAGCCCACACATATTTCCCTCTAACTTTCTACGGAGCCGTTGCTTAGGCAAACTGAAAACTCCAGCACTACGTGCGTCGTTTACCTATACAGATTTGGCTGCTAATAGTTTCTGGGATCTTTCCAGAGAAAGGAGTAAACAGCGACGAATCGCGGAGATTCACTAATGAGAGATTGTGATTGTTTAGAATCTCGTCTTTTCTAGACAATTTGTAAAACTTTCCTCGAGCGTCAACAACAATAAACTTTAGTTTCTTTCCCTTTTAAATCGATGACATGCAATCGCACTTATTTGATATCACAAGTTGCGAAACCGTTTTCAAATTATATTCTCGAAATTGGAAGATTGAATCATTTGCTTAATAACATTTAAGGTCCAAAGCTCATATATGAACACCAAACAGATTTTATCTCGAAACCTTCTCGCGAGATGACTCTCGTGTTTGTGTTTGTTGTTTGTTCCTAACACGGCTTTCCGCATGTCACACTAAATCGCATAGCTCTTAACTGCGATTTTTAACTTTATTTATTTTAATTTTTTGTGTATTTTCTCTAGTGGCATTTTTATTTTCCAATTAATATAGGGTTCGTTTTTTATCGTTAGTTAGTAATTAATTGCAGTTGACTCCCTCGAAACCGGACCCTTGTTCGGATAAAAAAATTCCGGACCACCCGGCGGTTTCTTACTTATATAAATTATAATCTTTAATAGCGCATATATAATTTTATAAATCGCATTTTAAGACAATTTTACAACCTAAACATTATGGGGGTTTGCTAAGAAATAATTGGAACCTCATTTTTGTGACACTGATAAACACAAAATTTACACCACTAAAAAAACATCATTGATTTTTTTAAGAAATGGGGTTCAATTTTAAATTTATAAAATTATTTTGCAATTATGGTAACTACAATTTTATCTACAAATAAACTCGTAATAATATAACTCGCATTAAAAATTACTAAAACACAACAATAGGCCTACAAAGTAAATTAACTATAATCAGCAACACTGCTGTATGACGACCCTGATGAGCGCAATCGTAAGCCAACCTGAAGTTCTTTGTTTACAAGCAGGCTAGAAATAATAAAAAAAATTATAAAATAAACACGCTCAATCCTGTAGATTTTTCGACCGTGAGAAACCCGGCGAGCTGATGATTCATATACTACGAAACGTCGTCTGGACCGGACCATCCGGCGTCCGGACGAGAGGGAGTCGACTGAGACGGATCAGACACTAAGGAGTAATAGTATTCCTCGCGGTTTTCTCTAACCATTGCAAAATCTGCAAAAAGGAAACAAAAGGAAACATTAAAACTTGTTTAATTGTTTCGTCGAGAATATAACGATTGTTTTAAGGACGTGGTAGGTACAAAGTATTTATATATTAACATCCGGTGATCTCCGGCGATCTCGAGGGCTTCTGCCCGCCTCGCATGTCGCAGGACACGTATACTCGGCCAGGACCTGGCGCGATAGGATACAAGGATAACAGGTGCAGGCCCCGGTCCCGCCGGACCGGGTCCACTGCTCCGATGCAGACCATCACATTGTTGCGAGATGATTTTTGGCGCAAATTGACGGTGCATTTTAATCTTATAGGTCTGAAATTCTATTGGATCATAACCTTATCTGACAATAAAATTGTAAATTCCTGTAAATTTAAAAACAAATTTAGGAGGTTATCCAGTATAATAACGTTGATTTATTAATGATTTAGGCAGCCACTCTGCCTTTATGCGATTATTGATCACGCGTGATTGAAAGAAGAAACTCCAAATGAACGGAAGAATTGCATGGAACAGGATTCATTTTGCCTTCTTTTGCAAAATATAAAGAATAAAATTGTATTGTACCCACCTTCATTTAAACGTGTTTTGAAATATACTGCATCTAAACCTTGTAAATCGATCGATATATATACGTGAAGCCGTTTTTTGTGATCACTACTCCTCCATTATTTCTGGACCAATTTTAACTTTTGAGGTGTCAAAAGAATAGTCTCAGTTCGTAGTTATGCAATAAGGTTTTAGATTTTTGATATTTTAATTTTGACGCCCACGGGAAGTCCTTAGGCCTATAGTTAGTTTTTTGTCCATAAGATTAACATGGGGAACAATTTGTATTGAATTGCAAAATAAAATAGCTGTTGATAGTAAAACAAACAAACACGTGTTAAAAAGTTAGCTGAATAGAAGCAATTGAACTATTGGTACTGAAACATAAACACAATTCCATACTTTAATACAAGAAGTGTCTATTGTGTGGAACAAATTGTGAGTTTTACCTTTTCCTCAAAATGTAGCAGATAGGTTTTGCTTGAACTTGTATTTGGGCACAAAAATAAGTTTAGTAACTTAACCCCAGAAAATTTAATTTTCCGAAAACCAGTTCGGAAATGGAAATTGAAATTGTTGATGTGATTCTTATTGGTATTGAAACAACAACGAAAGTTAACAAAAATTAAAATAGAACAACTAATGTTTGCGCATGCGTTTTCAAACTGCTGTGAACTAGGAAAAAGGATAGTTGATTGTTGGTGTAAATATTTAATAACCTGTTTACTGTAATACTAAAACAAATTTCACGCAGAATGCTACACATATTAAAATATACCACATTTAAAAGTTTTTTATCTTCTGTATAGATAACAAGCTTATTGCAAAAATGGTTTGTATAAAGATAAAGTTTAACCAAAATATAAATGCCACATAAAACTAAAATGAGCCACGCGAACAAAGGTGTAGATTTTCTTAATTTTTGTAATTTCTTTATTTAAATTCTGTAATGCCATGAAAAGTTAAGTTAAAGAGGATTTAGTCCGTTATAATTAGTACTGTAATACTGTTAGCTTTTTCACTATGTCGACTAATAATAACTCTGGAAAAACAGCCCCAGTGAGTGCTACATATAGCTTATACAGGACCGGGGAGTTGTAATGAAATATTGAATTTTCTTCTGTTGTCATTTTTTACGTTTTTTTTTTTGTGTGTGTGATGAACTATCTAGATCCAAGGCGGGCGATTTTATAGGAGTTTTTAGGAAGAGGCTTTAAGACAAATTGGCATAAGAACATAAGAACCATCACGTAATCCTAGCTAATTTGGACCTAAAAGAACAACCACCTAATCTCAACACTGTTAAATTAGGAAGTTGTAGAATTATTGATGAAGATCGACTGATGAAATACCAATATGGCGTAATCTTATTTTCACTACAATTTAATTTTCATTCAAAGTAACTTGGTAAATTACCATGGAGCAATGTTTGATTACCAGTTTTGATCTTGATAAACGCAGCGCATTGCGCTGCACGGGTCTCCTAGTTATCTACTATTTTATCTGTGTGCGTACTCGTGTTATTATATTGTGATAGTTTAATTTTTATATTCGAAAGTTCTGGATCTAACTTGAACATTATTGTTTAAGATTTGGACATTTAGAATATAAAACAGTGTACTTTTTAGTTCTAGGTTGAATGCAATTTATTTATTTCAAGTGTCTGATCCTTTTAATTGAGCGTTGTCTGTGCACGATAATAAACTTACCACAAAATAAATTCACGAGGTTGGTTTCACAGGCTGCATACATATGGTAACAATTCATTCAATGATAAGTCTATTTATAAATGTCGTGCAGGACATTGTGATAGCGATTTTAATCAGCCACAGCGTCCGGGGCGCGATATGACATGCTTTGACCATTGCTAAACACCATTGTCTGCTGTAGCCTGTACTATATAGCTACAAACCGCGAACGTGAAACAGACCGTGGATCGACTCTAACGTGATGACGAAAAACATAACCAGATAATTCATAATTTCGTTACAAACGCTATGAAGAGACGTAGAAAAAGTCGAAATATAACAATTGGCAACGGTGCAATTTCACAACCGCTCAAGTAGCCTCAGCATTCACACAGTCATGTTATCACTAATCATCTAAAATGATCAATGAGTCATCTGTAACATATTTTTTTACATGTGCTCGGCTGTATAATCAGACGGTTAAGTCGCTCGGGCCATATGTTATACATATACAGGAAATGGATACTACCGATTCTCGCACACCGCTATGCTCACATACACCGATGGTAGTACTCAATAAAGTCTAAATGCACCTCAAGAATAGTGCGGGCCAATTTTATGAAAAATAATCTTGAATGATGAAATAAAATTATGGCAAGCATAAAGTCAATTTAAATATTAAGTGGTGACGGTAACAAACATTTCAACCCAAGGCAACAAAGTGGGAAAGATACCTATTTTAAGTTAATTTGTGGTTTAAATGTATAAAGCAGACTTTTAAATGTTCCTTAAAATGCCACGAAAAATTAATTAATTATATTATGAAATCCAATTTGTATAAGAATCGCTACATAGTATTGAAAACTTCCAAATTTAAAATATTTAAACAACAAAATTTATTATTCAACTCATACTTGTTAAGTATTATTTTCCTTTTATATTTTCTTTCACGTTTTCCAAATCAAATATGTTTTACAGTCTAACTTTGCCATGTTACGTACATTACGTTGTTCAAAGTTAAACGCGTTAACTAACTTTAAGGCACTGCAAGAAAGTTTTTCAATTTGGTACACATCCTGGTGGAGGCAATCCGGTGGTGACCGCATAAAATTTCTACTTTCTACCATAAATATTCAAGCTCATGGCGCATGGCTCGCTTCCTACTCGGGGCGCTTTTTGATGGAAATACACGGAATTGACACACATGGGAGGGAAGGGATGGCTACTGTAATAGTTCATGGCAAGTTAATGTGGGTAAATATTGTGTTATAAGAAGTGTCTGTCAACAAATTATGTGGAAATAACGGGTTAGCAAACTACAGATTAGAACACAATGGACCGAAAAGGACAGAAAATGTTTAAAGGGCTTGTAAAGACACAAAAAATTTGCACACAAAAATTCTTTCCTTAAAATATCAATAATACACCGCATAAGGTTAGTAAAATTCTGTTTAGTAATAAACATAATTAATTAACAAATCTTAATTTCAGCGTAGGCCTAATATTTTTAATACCTTCAATCAACAATATACCAAGGCAACAATAAAATTTTATATTGATTTCGAATAAAATCTATCAACAAACTTATTAAAGCCACTCAATGTTAATGCAAAGTACCAAACCATTCAAAAATAACCTTTTTACTTGGGATGAGATTTTAGAAAAAAAACTTCAATACAAGTACCACAAATAAAAATAGCCAAATGGCCTACAAAAGCACACACACAAACACACCAATTTACCAAAATAAAACGAGCGCTTTAGAGAAACACAGTCACTTTGGTCACAGTATGGGATAAACTGAGGAGCGGAGCGGAGCGAGAGCGGGATTCGATTGTTGGCACGTTGGTTGTTGCGGCCAGCGCGCCTGGCGGAGAAGAGAGGGAACTACCACGCTCTGCGGTACACACAGCACAGTGTAGCCTACTCACAGCATACCAGCAAATCAGCGAATTGTTGTTGTTATTGTTGTTGTGGTTCTTCTAATAATGCCAAAATGATATCTCTCAAACCAGGGATTAAATACGTGTGTAATAGATCTGGCTTACGAATGCACCAGGTTGAAAAGGCACATACAAACTTGGAATCGTTCGTTGAAGTATGGCTTGAGTTTTAATAAATAATTTACTAAAAAATACCTTCGTTAAAACAATAACATTCAACATTCACTTCTTGTAGTTGCATGCATTTATTCATGTATGAAAGGTGATGTACTGATTTTTTCAAACCAACAAACAGTTCTTTGAATAAAACGAACTTATGAAAGTTTTATGCATGTGACAAACCCACATGACTTTGTTTTTATTATTCGGCATTATAAAGAGTTTAGTTCTAAAATAATGCAAGGGATTTTGTTAATGTCACTACAAGCGTCACATGTTAGCAAGACCCGAGAGAGAGAGAAAAAGAATCATATATTAATTAATTTATTTTTTTATGGTTAGTCTTTAGAGGGAAAACATTCCCCAAATTTATTTGAATGAGGTGAAACTCAAATATATACAAGAACTAATTACACTAGAAAAAATAGGTTTATTTTATACTTGTCGTTTCTTGACAACAATAAGTATAAGTTTTTATACATCTTCATGTTTCGTGGATTTATATTTAGTGTTTAGTGCTTAGTGAATGTTACATATTTGAAATGAATCGTATGACGTCAATCTTCCGAAGCTACTGAAATGAGCTATAAACTTGTAAAATTAACATTAGGGCCTAGACCAGTAAAATAACTCGTGCGTATATACTTTTTTGAGCGTAGGCTCAAAGTAAAATGTGCTATTACAACCAAAGCGAAATTATTTATCATCAATATACTGATTTGGAAAGGCAAAATATGTAGGTTAGTGTTAGTACTTGCAAATTTATATACGAAATAATATACTTTTTTGTTCTAGAAATGCCCTGTAGCTACAAACACTCTAACAAAAATATTTCTGATTATGACGAAACCTCTCATCGTGGGTGGAATATAATTAACCGACTCAAAACAAGCATAAATATAATCACTGATGTAATCCTTGTGCGCAGTGTTTTGACGAACAAGGCCGATGGCCCAATCAGGACGCAGAACAGGTTGTCGGATGTAAACAGACCAATAAACCTCTGTTAGGGAGTGGGGGCGCGAAATTTCAAATTTGGGCGGCGCGGCACGGCGCTGTGACCGCAGCGGGCCTTTCACTGCGTACCTGACTGACCGCACGTAGCCCGGTGATACGATAGTGTGAACGGCCAAGGTAGAGTAACTGTGTTGGTTTGGTGTACCTGTAGCTGCCCTAGACGCACACATCTGTCTGGTGCTGGTGCTAAACTGCTAAACGCTTTTGTGAAACTACAATTGTGAAATTTTCAAACCTGAAAGAACCCCCAAAGAAATGGTATTTACCTACAATTTTACGTGCTGAAGTTGGCGGAGTGTTATCTAATAACATTCAATTTGTTAAGCAAAACACATTTCCAAACAACAATTTTTCCGTACACTACGAGTTTCAGCGAACGGAATAATGTTAAATTTCTCACTAAAAGATAGCATGTGAAATACAGTGAGAAACAATATACGGTACTACACAATTAATTAATTGTCGTGACGATTATTTCCCCTTTCGGTATAATTTGAAAATTCAAAAGGCCTAATGGCAAAAGGGGTCGATGGTACAGAAATGTCGGTAAGTACAAAACGCAATAAATGAATCAATTTATCACCTTTGAATCACAATGGACAACGGTGAGTTACAATTCAGATTGATTGACAGGTAAAAATATTGTAAAAACGATGTTTGTAAAACAGCGACTGTATGTGTTTATCATTTACCGCTCAGTTAACGTAATTTTCATCGGCTAAAATAACATCCCCGGTATTCCTTGTTTTTCCTCTGTATTTTATCCATGAACGCGCTAACTAAACACGGACGGAATACTTAATACGTAAAAACAATAAAACTAGTGACCATTACACATGTACAAATGGCGTATGCCGGGCAGTGGCGGGGGCGGGGTGGGATGGTGCTGTGTTGCATATGCAACGCCGCGTCATTGCGTCAGCCACGTGAGTTGCCAAGTGCGTTCGTCGGAGAAGGTTAAGTTGTAAAACAGACAAAAGCGTCCAGAACGGTGACACAGGAGAAATGTTGAGTCTAATGATGAGCGGCGAGCGGCTTACATATGGGGTCACTGTACAGTATGAACAGTAAACCACCCAGTATTGAATTTTGTTTTATGTAGACTTCAGGGTTTGTAACATGATAGTAAAAACGGAATATTAAAAATTTTAATTTTATGCTTGTTAGTGGTGGTTGGAAATAGTTAACTGTATAAATTTATATGAATTCAGATTGCAGTTTATTCCGGTGTATCTATGAATCCAGTCATGTACTAAATAATTTTATATTTTAATTTATAGTACGATATCCTGTTTTGATACAATTTTCATAAAGAGGTAACTTTACCGCGCTTGATCTGGGAGAGATACAAAATTCTCAAAACCCTTTCAACCACTTTTTGAAACTTCAAGCAGTAAAAATGGTTAAATCCACCAATCCACCTGTTATTAAAATATTGTTTCGCGTTTACCGTATTGATTTACCGTATGTGAAAAAACTCTCTAATAACGAGCTCGGAAACAAAAACTGATAAATGTCTTTTTTTGTTCTAGATGTTTCGATACCAAATCGAAAACAAACAAAGAAGTTCTACGCATGCATTCCGAACAATAACTACAGAGAAGAGATGGATATCGAGGGCGCCTGCAACGTATGTAATGCTTTCCTCCATACACAACAGTAATGTGGGAAGGCCGCCATAACAGCAGGGGCCGCGGAGTGACGCTCTAAACTTAGACAGTACTCTCTATTGACTTTTAAAAGTAAAATTTAATATATTACTTTAATAATATTTCTGGTTCGATTTAAGTTTTAAATTTTATTTTCAATACTACTTTTCTAAAAATGTTATTATCGTCAAACCCAGACATGTTATTTTGGTAACATTATCGTCTCGCCGACGACAATGTTTACAAATTTAGCTTTGCATTTAATAATTTAACTACCCAGTGTAACATACTTTGACGCATGAAATACACTGCTCCATGTGAACTTTGGGGTTCTCTCATTGAAGCGTAGAAGAAAATTTCATCATTCAGTTTTGATCGAACGGCGTAAATGAATTAGGCGTTGACTAAACTTGTAAGGTTATAACACTCGGCAACCAATACAAACACTAGAAGTTCGTAACTATTTAGTAAACGTAGTTAGTTATAAACGCTGATAATAAAGACACTTAATTTCTGTCACCAGAATGTTAAACTGTTTCAGTTTACGAACATGCAAGAACTTGCGAAATTCTTAATATCGTTTTCCCTCTCAAAATGGGCGTTGTTTTAGCATTTCGTGAAATTATTGAGCAACGTAAATTTTAGGGCGAGACATGGATGATCGGATGAGAAAGAGGTTCGCGCCCCGCCCCGCCCCCACTTATACGTGAAAGCCTTGGCATTTATAAGAGGAATGTAAATGCTCTTAAACCAGAGTTACTTTAGATTGGGGGCTATAAGTATACTTTAGTGGACGATATCCATACTTTACAACAGTCTTTTAAGATCAGAGTTGGTTTTTGGGGCGACTTGAGTAATTAATTAACGATAAAAAATGTGATGCTATCGATTGAGAAAATAGATTGACCGTAGTTTAATCAGGATATTGTTTGCTTTTTGACACTAAAACTTCATTCACTTTGCTTTGTTCTGAAACTATTACATGAGTTTTTAGCCATTTAGACATGAATATATTCTGTTAGATCGCTGTCGCCGTCATAGTGGTACGAATTTCCTTGAGATAACGTTTGGTACTACATTACTGCATTTTTAAAGGCGCATACAAAAGTTTTTCTTCGGAAGTGCGGGAGGAGGGGGGATAAAAATCGACATTCCTACATTATATCCTTGAGTACTTCCATAATTTCCATTTCAAATATTGCTATACTATCAGTTGCCAGCTTAAGCTTTTAGCTTTTACTAGACCTACAGACGTGTTAGGGTACGAACAGAACGAGTGGGTCGCGGTGGAGGTGTAGGTCGCGGTCGCGGTCGCCGTCGACATCCATGTAAATCAAACACATTGTAGTTAACGAGGCCTTGCATAACGAGTAAGTCGCGGTGGAGGTGACTCGCGATGCCATCCAGGAGGTTTACAGCGATGCTTTTAAAAATCAAAATCATTTGATTTACATGGATGCTTACCTCGCGGTTTACCTGGATGCTTCGTTGTGATTGGTTCTTTTGGGGGGTGATGTTGTTCGCGTCCGCAGCATTCCATTAAAGCTGAAAGTACTCCCCGGGTTGTGCTAAACGAACAACAAATTTTGGCAGCTGAACTATTACGCAAGTGATCTCTCAGCTATGCCAGCTGTCAGACCAAATCCTAACGGCCCGATCCCGGGCCACTATTAAATGTACTGACGCAGGTGCTTTGAACTGCAGAACATATTTTATTTATTTTATTGTTATTTAAGATGGTAGCTGGCTATGATAGCCATACTATACATAAACTGAATGGATCACTTCAGGGATCACCTGCCACAAGAAATGACACGCACCAGGGATCCACTGCTTGATAATAATCAAGCAGGAATAGATTGTTTATGTTTTATTATTACTCATGAGGTATGTTTTGTTGTAAGTAATTTTATAATTTTGTTATTTTATGTAAGTTATTTTATGTTATAATTATGACGAGTCATATGCATTTGCACCTGTGTGCATGTACTGGCGTGCCAGATAATTGTAAATAAATAAATAAAATAAATAAATACATATTGGTTCGTTTAAAGTCGAGCGTCCCCCGTTGCGTACGCCTGAACCTTTCCCCGCCCCTCAAGGTAACCACAACCCAGTTATTACTTTGTGATTCTCTGTTAACTTAATTATTATACTTTATTTTCAATTCTCCATCCTGTAATAGTAATAGCAACCCAAAATACACGTAAATACGAGGTATGCCATAAGTGTAACTCTTAATTAGATTTAAGGTTAAAATAGTTTTATTTGACATCAAAATTAAATTAATTTTAATTTTAATAATTATTAATTTATTAGCTTTATGGGGGCTTGTGCAGATTGTAAATTTTCAAGAGTATTTAATCTTCAAAGGAAATCTTTATGAATCTTAGCAAAGATAGGCAGAAGAAATCGTGCAGATCAGCTTTTCGTGGTTTAAACATTATTACACTAGCTAGTCTGTATATTTATCAAACAATTAATCGTTTTCTAACAAAATGTGACTCGAAATTTGGCACAAATTTTCATAACTATGATACACGAAATAAAAATTGATTTAGATCTGATTTTCACAGACTTTTACCACAAATTACCATGTTATGCGGGAGCTAAACCTTTTATTAATCTCCCTGATGAAATTAGACCTATCAATGATAACAAACTATTTTGGAAATATCTTTGAGAATATTTGATAACTAATGCCTTTTATTGTGCGGTAGAGTGTATAAACAAAAACAATGGAAACACTTAAATTAATAGTCTTTTAATGAATAAATGCACTTTGCCACAATGTATTATTTGGGTTTATAATAACCTGGTGGCCCTTTCTTTTAATTATTGTACTGGTAGTCAACACAATATGCAATTATTGTACATTACTAAAGAAATAAATCTGTTCTTACATATTGAACATTTACGGTAGTTATCAAAGTTGTACCTCTTATTAGATATAAAAAATGTATAACATCTACGTATAACAACGTAAATATCGCCATTCCTACATAACTCTCCAATGGTTAGCTGCACCAATGAATACAGAGTCTTATAAGAAGAACAGACCTTATGGCTTTAATTCTGCCGGTTTTTTTAATTGGGCAACTCAACACCAGGCTGCGCGCGATGTACTCCTATGCCGTTCCTTTACGTGAAATCCCCCCCTTCAACCTACCATCTACGGCGAAATCAGCGTTAATTTAGGATAGCGCGCCGCCGTTTACACGCCCTTGGACCTAACCAAACTGGTTGATATTCTATAAAACGTATATATTCGGCTTCTGTATGAAATGCAGACTCTAACAATATGAATATTTTTTAATTTGTGAAATATATGTAATTTACAAGTTGGAAACTTTAAATTTTTTATTTAGTCTGACATTAAAAAGTTACTAAGCGAGGAATTTTTTTATTTTTGGGTCAGAAACAAACTTTCAGCGGGAAATTTGTTGACATTTAGATGAATTTCATCATGTAATTGAGAAATTTACGATTAAGTGTTTTGATCGTTGGCAATTGAATTAATAGTGCCTTGAAGAAATTCACTTTGAGTCTCGCGCTCTCTTACTTCATCGTTCGGTCTATGATTTCATAAGAATGACAAGGTGTATTGACTATCTATTTTTTACTTAATATTTGTTAAGCACTTAGTTGTAAAATCTTATAATTTTTTTACACTCTATAGAATTAAACATAACCATTATTTCGTCCAGCAATGCTGAAGTATTCTATCATGCTTGTTTTTCTAAACAAGATATGTTATTTTAAATCACGATTAAATAAATAATGTAATGCTAAATATTTTAAAATTGAAAATTACTTTTTTAACCTATACTGTACTCATAAAATATGTAGGCTATTCAACAGTAATAAACACAACATCTTGCGATACTTTCGATTCTAAACTGATTCTAAACTATATTAAAGGCGCTAGATCGCAGAGCGAGGAGTCTACTTATTTTGAGCCCCAGACTTCTTTGGGGTCATTAACAAAAATTAAATTAATATCGAGCTGTTTTATTATTAGTATAATCCAGTTTGTAATTTACTTTGTCTTCAATAAATTTCATGCCGCATAAATATTAAATCAAATTGAATAAAAATTATGAAAAAAATTTATTATCCTGTACATTCATTTGTAACAGTGCTATGAAATTGCTATTTCAAAAAATAAAAAAGTTGATCTATAGTAAAAATAAATTAAGAATGAATTTATAAAGGTAAATGTAAATTATATAATTAATTAAAAGTAACCCTCTAAGTTTTTGCCGTTAACATTATACAATGTCGTTAAAGTGTGGCCAACGTGAGCGTTAGAACCAGAATGTACTCTAGAATTTGAATCACAAGGTCATGCAACAATATTTTTTAATGGTTTAAAATGTAATTTTAGTCAGATTTTTCGCTATCCTACCCATGTTATCAGCCTTTTCTGTAGGGAAAAATTAAATAATGTTTCTTGGAAAGGCAGAATTGGTAGAATTGTATGATGGTAAAAAATTGATTTTGCACATTGTTTAATGTATAAAATTTTACAACTATGTATCGCTCATTGGAATATTAGTTAGTAAATTAATCGGTAGTAGCTCCTAGACAAGACAAAACTTTCTGATATGTAAGATACGAGAGTTTAATGTTTATGGATTATTGACCGACCTGGATTATTGAATATCTACCTTTTATTCAAACAAAATTTTTAACGTGAACGAGCTTTCGCCCACAGCCAAAATACCTTTTTTATGAATGATTTAATAGGCCTTATTAAATATTTTGGCCATGTTCGTTCAATACATTCAAGTAATTTAAAATCCAAACAACTTATAGAATGAGTCATTACATTCCAATAAACATTTAAATACTTTTTTTTGAAACATTAATGAGGAAAATTGATATTTAAGTAAACTTAATATACTGTAATTACAAACCTACAAGCTAATTAATCACGGCCCGTCGGCATGGCCCACGGCTACCTGCCAATCAACAATTAAACTTTTACCTTTGAATAAGCATAGAAAAAGTCCTATGGGTTTTAAAAATTAGGCTAACTTTAAATTAACTGTGCAAATGTAAGTATTTCTCAACTACTTTCTCAAAGACAAAATTTATCACACCAATAATAAAAAAAAAACTTTTTCGCAGACCAACCTTTTCATGTGATTAATTTAAAAGAAATTGCTTCGCAATGTTTTTACATATTTTTCATAACGATCATAGATATAAAATTAAATTAACACCGTAGTTATTTTCATTTAGGCCTAGTGGTAGCCCAATTTTTACTATGAAAGATAACAATTTTCAATGTGAACGATTATTTTTTTTTTGCAATGAAACGCTGTAATTTAGAATTGGTGCTTTAGCGGCGGTGGCTGGAGGGGGGGAGGTAGTGTAACTGGAACAGCCAGCTGTGTGTAGTCCGTACTTTGGAACAGCCAACTCTCGACGCAACCTGGTGGTAAGATGCCCAATGAGAGATGCCCAAATGAGATACAACAATGAGAGGCGTGGGGGCGCGTAGAGCAGTCGGAACAGCCAACGCTCAGCGCAGCCAGGTGTTGAGTTGCCCAATTTAAAAAAACGGCAGAATATTTAACATGGGGTCTGTTCTTCTTATAAGACTCTGTATTCATTGGCTGCACTGACAGCGCGGGTGACCTCCTCGCTATGTGCGGTCAACATCGACCGCGACCTAACTTGTGGCATCGACCGCGACCTACACCTCCACCTCGACCCACTCGTTCTGTTCGTACCCTTATCGCCGGGTGCGGGCGCGCGACACGGGAAGGAAGGCGACACGGTCCAGCGCGGCGCGTCGTTCCGGTGGTGTTATTAACACTGTTATATCACTGATAACGCAATCCGGTGTCCAGTGGTCCGCTGTCGTTATGTCAGATAGGAATGTTTACGGCGCGACGCAGCATCGGATATAGGCCTGCACAGACCAGAGCGATACTTTATCGCTGGAGCGACGCGATACCTTCCTGGAATTTTATCTGCGTTACTTGGGCGATAATATCGCAGCGGGAATAGGTGCTTCCACACCAGAGCGGGAAAAAGAGACCCGCGGAAAGCCAGTACACCTCAGGGGAGCGTAGGGTGCGGTGACTGCGTGACTCTCTAGGCATTGTGTCATAGTTAGTTTTTGTATACTGTACTGTGTGTTAACTTACCGTGACATCGTCCGATAAGAAGAATCGTTGCTGTTACTACCGTGCTAGAAGACGAAAGACAGAGAAAAATTTGGATACACGACATAAATAAAGAACGGCTGCAATTTGGCGAGTAGGCCTACCATACGCTCTTGCCCCAGTTATGAAAAGATGAAAGAAAATTCTACATATACCTCAGAATGAACAGAATCCATGTGAATCATGAATGAAATGCGAGTCAGAGGAGCAAACAAGCTCATCTTGAACAATAAATAAGCCTTATTATATTTTGGGCATTTTAGCGCACCGTATGTAACTGATATTACTATAAAGAATATTACTGTTTGAGACTACCGAGCAATTGCTCGGCCCCCATGTACTTTACATAAGTATAATCATTAAATAATAGGTTGTAGAACTCAGCTTTATAAGTTAGTTACATTATGTAAAACTACTTTCCCAGCCATAAGAACCATCGTAAAATGTGTAAAAGTAGGCGCAGGCTAATTGGTAGGACTATATAGTAACTGACTAGCGAGTCCTGTGAGTTGCCTTAAAGCCAAGTCGATTTAAAGCATAGAGCACCGGGTATGTATTAACAACTTCAAATAAGTGTTCGATGATACACGACATATTGTCGTCGTCGTTGTTGTTGTTGTTGTTACA
The DNA here is from genome assembly GCA_030545055.2 of Neoaliturus tenellus. NCBI lineage: Eukaryota > Metazoa > Arthropoda > Insecta > Hemiptera > Cicadellidae > Neoaliturus > Neoaliturus tenellus. The sequence goes on from CM061532.1 coordinate 221,913,698, forward strand.
ACTTGCACAGCACAGACAAAACTGAGTAGTTCATGGTTTGGCCGCATGGTATCGCGGCGATAAAGCGCTACGAATGGTGCATGCAGCGTTACCGCGATACCATCGCTGCAGTATCGCGATCGCCTCAGTATCGCGTATCGCAGTTCGCTCTGGTGTGTGCGGCTCCATAAGACAACATGGTATCGCACGGACCACTGGTATCGCACGCGAATTTCCAAGAAAAAGTATCGCGCCCGCTCTGGTATCGCACGGAGTATCGCTCCGGTCTGTGCAGGCCTTATGCCTACACGAGCACGACCAGAGACGAGGCCTGCACAGACCGGAGCGATACTCCGTGCGATACCAGAGCGGGCGCGATACTTTTTCTTGGAAATTCGCGTGCGATACCAGTGGTCCGTGCGATACCATGTTGTCTTATGGAGCCGCACACACCAGAGCGAACTGCGATACGCGATACTGAGGCGATCGCGATACTGCAGCGATGGTATCGCGGTAACGCTGCATGCACCATTCGTAGCGCTTTATCGCCGCGATACCATGCGGCCAAACCATGAACTACTCAGTTTTGTCTGTGCTGTGCAAGTTGTAACAACAACAACAACAACGACGACGACAATATGTCGTGTATCATCGAACACTTATTTGAAGTTGTTAATACATACCCGGTGCTCTATGCTTTAAATCGACTTGGCTTTAAGGCAACTCACAGGACTCACTAGTCAGTTACTATATAGTCCTACCAATTAGCCTGCGCCTACTTTTACACATTTTACGATGGTTCTTATGGCTGGGAAAGTAGTTTTACATAATGTAACTAACTTATAAAGCTGAGTTCTACAACCTATTATTTAATGATTATACTTATGTAAAGTACATGGGGGCCGAGCAATTGCTCGGTAGTCTCAAACAGTAATATTCTTTATAGTAATATCAGTTACATACGGTGCGCTAAAATGCCCAAAATATAATAAGGCTTATTTATTGTTCAAGATGAGCTTGTTTGCTCCTCTGACTCGCATTTCATTCATGATTCACATGGATTCTGTTCATTCTGAGGTATATGTAGAATTTTCTTTCATCTTTTCATAACTGGGGCAAGAGCGTATGGTAGGCCTACTCGCCAAATTGCAGCCGTTCTTTATTTATGTCGTGTATCCAAATTTTTCTCTGTCTTTCGTCTTAGCACGGTAGTAACAGCAACGATTCTTCTTATCGGACGATGTCACGGTAAGTTAACACACAGTACAGTATACAAAAACTAACTATGACACAATGCCTAGAGAGTCACGCAGTCACCGCACCCTACGCTCCCCTGAGGTGAACTGGCTTCCCGCGGGTCTCTTTTTCCCGCTCTGGTGTGGAAGCACCTATTCCCGCTGCGATATTATCGCCCAAGTAACGCAGATAAAATTCCAGGAAGGTATCGCGTCGCTCCAGCGATAAAGTATCGCTCTGGTCTGTGCAGGCCTACGCGCGACGACAGATGGAAGGAAAGAAAGTAGAATTGGAATAATTGTGATATGAAACCGTCATACGATCGTGAAGATCTATGAATAACTTGAGGGTTTGTAGTCGAACATTTAATCATGAGATGACATTTTTGCACTGTTAGTTGCAAGTTTTGATATTAAAAGAGACCGTCGACCAGAAAGTAGAAACCTAAAAAATTCGTACCAATATTTGAATGGAGATACGCGACGACAGATGGAAGGAAAGAAGGAAGAATTGGAATAATTGTGATATGAAACCGTCATACGATCGTGAAGATCTATGAATAATTTGAGGGTTTGTAGTCAAACATTTAATCATGAGATGACATTTTTGCACTGTTAGCTGCAAGTTTTGATATTAAAAGAGACCGTCGACCAGAAAGTAGAAACATAAAAAATTCGTACCAATATTTGAATGGAGACACGCGACGACAGATGGAAGGAAAGAAGGAAGAATTGGAATAATTGTGATATGAAACCGTCATACGATCGTGAAGATCTATGAATAATTTGAGGGTTTGTAGTCAAACATTTAATCATGAGATGACATTTTTGCACTGTTAGTTGCAAGTTTTGATATTAAAAGAGACCGTCGACCAGAAAGTAGAAACATAAAAAATTCGTACCAATATTTGAATGGAGACACGCGACGACAGATGGAAGGAAAGAAGGAAGAATTGGAATAATTGTGATATGAAACCGTCATACGATCGTGAAGATCTATGAATAATTTGAGGGTTTGTAGTCGAACATTTAATCCATGAGATGAAAGTTTTGCACTGTTAGTTGAAAGTTTTGATATTAAAAGAGACCGACGACCAGAAAGTACATTCTATAAAATTCATACCAATTTTTTAATACAAATATTATATGTAGGACAAATATATGATTAACAGATTTGCTAGTTTGTTAAGACTTTTTCGACTTCCCAAAACTATCAATAATTTACTTGGCAGAATTCCAGATTTTGATGTGAAAATTGTACTATTAGACTACTACCTTACAGATTTTCCGCCATAACGTAAGGTCGTTGAAAGTATAGCCCGTGATGCCAATGAGAAAAATGTGTTTCGTTTGCCTAAAAGTTTTATGAAATGAAATATAGCTTTGACGGTCACACGTGGTTTCAGAAAAAAAAAAAAAAAAAAAAAAACTGCAATTAGGGAATTGGTGCGGACAATATTCCATTCTCTAAAGAAGTAGTCTAGTGATACGAGCTTTAAGCTTTTGCTACCTCGTACAGCCTACTTGGACTTAACGAGATTATAAGATTGTCAAGAATAGAGGCTAGATAGACATACAACAGAGAAAGCTTCCTTACTGTCTAGAACGTGAATTTTGCCTCGAAGCATAATTCAAAATCAACTACAGTTATTTGAACTACTATTCGAGTTACGTACATTTCTAACTGTTGCGTAAAACGTAAAAAAGCCAGCACTGAATCGCAAGCTCACATAAATCCCCGTGGAACAGACGGGGCAGCAGCGACAGCGCCCACTTCAACCAACCGCTTCGCTCCAATATTTCCACTTTATTTATTGTCCAACTTTTTGCTCAAACGAGTTTTTATTTATGAGCACACCTGAGTCCAATGAAACAAAAGAAAACGTTGCACTTGGATACGCTTTGTTACTTTAGAAAGAGAGCTGTAAGCCTATTTTGACAATTTCTAATAAAATATGGATACACGAATAAAATATCTAAGGATTACACATCTCTTTATTTAGTAATAGGATAATTTAGATAGTAAATAGTGCGTACATCGCGAGTTAATTAATTCTCTGTTCTCCAAACTAACTTGAATAAATAATAATAAAAATAAAAAAAACGAAATCGAATGTAATTTTACAGACCACTTAAAAAGTTATGGTTAGGCCTACCTACATATTTATTAAATATTTCCTTATCTCTTAACATGAATTTCTTTGGATACAGACCCGGTTTTAAACACAAAATACGAAACTGCGTACTATTTAAAAACTCGATCAGTTGAGAACAACATTAACTTGATTGCCGGTTATGAACATCAGCATATGGTATGAGTCCCTTAAAACACGAGTGATTTAACTCCAGTTTTAGTTGTTTTTTTTCAGTTAAGCATGTTAATGTGTAGGGAAAATTAGTTCTAGTACCAGGTTAACCGAGTCTTGCTCGTTGGTTTTAATTCACTTTTGTTATCGTGTCAGTGTCATGGTAATAAAGCTATTAAATTTCCACCAACAAACATACCTCTTCACATAGTAATAGCTGTTTCAAAAAGACCGCTTAACATTAATGTCCCTTTATTTTTTATACCTTTTGTTTTTATTTCGTTACCAAAATAGCAACTCATAAGATCAATGTTAAAAATTAAGATTTTTAAAATTAAATTTTCGATTTTTCCTGGGATTGAGGCTGTTTCTAAACTTATTTGTGGGCCAATACACTCTTAAATGCAAAGTTTAAGAAAAATATACCCGCTAGGTTCCGAGATCGTAGAACACACATCTCTTCAGACAGCGCTCGTATTATAGTACAGTATAGGATTTAATGCCCAAACGGTAGTTCCCATAGCAGCGCATAGCAGCACTTCACTTGTGCTTTCAACGCTGCCACCTGTTGTTGGGTTAGAGCAGAACTACTGGAGTTACACCATCAGTACAGTACTGAAGCTGAATTTCCCCACCTTTGCTTTCAATGTTTAGGCCCAAGTGGGTAACTACCCTGGAGTTACCTGTGCGTAACTCCCATTTACTATGCAAATTTACATAGCATCCATGCTATCCATTTAAAGCACAAGTGGTGTAAGTACGTTTAAGCACTAAAAAAAAAAAAAAAAAAATGATAGACAACAAGTTTATAAAACATCAAGATAAGTTAAAGATAACCTTTTTGTAGAGTTTTATTGAAAACATTAGTCAAAAAGTACATTACTGATTTACATAAAAAACTTATAGTAAATCCTTTAATATCTTGATACAATAATAGTGTGAGTACACCACTTGTGTTTTAAGGGGCTCAGACTGGATTGCGCACTGCCCATTAGGCCCGTGTGGAGGTAGGTGGCAAGGACACAATTATTATACTTTCTGTCAAACCAAATATTGTCATCTATTGCCACTATTTAAGCAACATAAATTGCAATCTTCAAGTAATAATTAACCTTACTTTTTATAGCATCCAATTTGCCAAACTCACCCACAAGATCAAAATATTTCCCAGCTATTGGTTATTTTTTAGGCTTTGACAATGTACAAAACTACATTTAATTATTGTAAGTTGGACTTTAAACATGATTCTTCTTTGGATCACCTAAAGAGTTTAAAGAAGGTCCTAGTATGTCAAAGCATGCTATTGTCGAAGAAAAACTTATTATAGCATGGACAGGGTCCAATACAAATATGATCATATTCGATGGACTTTGGATTGATAGAATGTACTAATTTAACTCGTCGCATTACCGGGCCTCTGAAGGGAAAATGATATAAAGAAGAAGTTATTAAGATTGTATTCCTGGAGGGTTTGTTTGTTTGGATTGGCTTCTAGTTTCTTCCAATCATTAGCGGTGGTGTTTGTAGCGTTGTATTGTCATAATTAACTCTTCAGTACGATTTAGGTCCCAACAAATGCTTCTGTCATGAGCATTCCCCTTTCAGAAATGAACTATAGATGAATGGGGTTTTGTAAGGCTGCGCGGATTTCACAACGAAACCGCTGTTTTATCCCTCTAGTCAGTGTTTTTTCGGGTTTTGCCAATGACCTTTCGTTGGAACCCAAATGCATTTTACGTGACGTTGATTTCTGCCGCTATAAAAGCCGGCTAAACTGCGATGCATCGTATCAACGTTTTGCCCAATCCTTAATAGCCTATAATTGCCATGCCAATTAAGCGAAATTAAGGGAATAATGGTCCTCATGAGAATAATGGCCCTCATTTACAATGAGGACGTTAAATATTACCGACGTCGTGAACATTTACGACATCAATTACGGTCAACAGTTACGCCAAAAAGTTCAAATGCAACATATGATCTGTAATGTGTTTAACATACTAGTTGACTAACAATCTTGTACACGAGAACCTAAACCTGTATCGACATATATTCATAAACATATACCACATATTATACACGAAATAATTCTGAATATTCATAAAATTTAAATACAGTCGGATATATTTTTACTTATTAACATTTTAACCTTAAATAATATACATTTGTTGTGAAACTTAAATTTAAATCGAAACTGCGACGTCGGCGCTACCATGCGGCCAGATTTTGAACTACAATCTTTGTTACCGACACCAGTGTAATACCTGGAACTCAGCGCTACCTTACGGCCATGAAATAAACTACGCTTTCTTAAGCGTTTTGACATGCAATGACATTGCGGTTACCACAGTATTGTAATTATTTGTGGTTTAGCTGCGGCGACGGGAAATAAGTATTATATGTAAATATAAATATTACAAGTAAAACAAATTGCCTATTATTCGGCGTTTAAGACAATCTTTCAGCAGATAATCCATTAATGCTAATTAACGTTTTCGAGCTACTATTTACAACCGACAACACAAACTTAGGGTTAATTTTTGACGAAAATTTTACGTGGATTCCATATATAGACACCCTTTGTTCTAAATTTTCATCCCAGTTATTTTTAGCGAATTTCCCTATGGGGAATACGCTATTACGGTAGTAGCCATGGTAAGACCTAAGCCCGGGACCACTTTACTTTTTCATTTTGAGGTCCCCAGAAGCCAAAAACACCATATATATATATATATATATATATATATATATATATATATATATATATATATATATTTTTTTTTTTTTTTTTTTTAATATGTATATAGAATAACCATAAGTACCCTTTTAGAAACCTTAATTTATTATTGCACTTAATTAATGTTTCTAATTAAATTAATGTTTCTAAAAGGGTACTTATGGTTATTCTATACATATTTCAAAATAATTATATAGATAGATCTATGTGTCCGTGGTACCGATAACTTTTGAAAGGGACCTCCGATTTTGATGAAATTTGGTATGGAGGTGTAAGACCAGGTCTATTTTCATGAGTTCGCGAACCAGCATTGTCGGGGTATGGGAAAGGGGTTTTATGGGGTTTCCAAGGGGTCAAAAATGGGGTTTTGGCATTTTTGGAAGTTAATTTTTAAAATTCATCAATTTTAACTGAAACCATTCAAAAGAGCTTAAAAAAAAAAACAATTTGGTATTTCGAATTTTTATCATAGCATAACTGGTTACGGGGCAAATCCAAAAATGTTTTTTTTTCATGTTATTCTTATGGGAAATCTAGAAAACCCTATATCTTGCTTATTAATTGACATAACTTAATCAAATTTGGTATGTAAATTATCTATATAAGGTTTAACTTATACTTGCTTACAAAACCCATATGGCGGCAAACCTACATACTCACACCCATGGTGTTTATGGAAAAAATAAAAAATTGCCAGAGTTTGATACAATTGTGTGTTTACATTCACCAATTATTGATTAACTTAGATTTTCTAACAACACCCAATGGCAGCAAACCTACATACTCGATCCTATTGTGTTTTTATGGGGAAAGTAAATAATCTGAAATTCAATTGGAAATTCGCTGAGTACGCAGGTCTGCTGCGACGGGGGTATTATTAAATCGTTTTGCAAAATTCCAAGAAGTTTTTATGAGACTAATTTACTCTTCTCTTATCGAGTCACGACTGACATACTTTATCACTTTTTGGGGATTAGCTTCTGAGACTGAACTTTTGCGTGTATTCAGACTGCAATAAAGGTATAATCGAATAATGGCCGGAATAAATAGAATAACATCTTGACGAACATTTTTCAAGTCACTACATTTTGTTAACTTTATATTCTTCGTATATTTATGAAATGTTAGTTTCCACAAATTCAAATTTCCTTCCTTTCAAACAGGAGCAGGCGCGCATAATCATAATACTCGTCATTGGCACAATCATAGACAGACACCACACAGATTAACACTTCAGCAGCCCTGCCTCAAAATATAGGACCAAAATTATTCAATAGGCTCCCAAATCACATTAAATTACAAGACACACCTAAAAAGTCCAAAGCTTTATTAAAATAATTTTTGAAAGAAAGCGTTGTTACTCAGTTTGTGAGGATCTAGAATATGTACCAGGAATGATCAAAATATTATTTTTTATTAGTAATAAACATTTTGTTTTGATTCCGATTTTAATAACTGATTAGAAATCAAGAATAAAATTTGAAACAACAATAAAGAATTTTAATTTATTTGAAAAATTTAAAGCGTAGAACCCATATCGCCTGCAAAGAGGGAGAGGTTGCGGCGCGGCGCGGGTGTGCAGTGGGTTGCCGCTGACACTTGCAGGGGCTCGCCCGCCGGTAAATCACACCTGACCATTGTTGTGCTGTGATTATTGTTATTATCAAGCAAGCCTGCCAACGCTGCCTACTTGGTGTCGGTGGCGCAGGTTGAAACATGAAATATACTGATGGGTGAAGAAAGATAGACTGTCTGATGTAGACTATTAGTTTTTTATGGTAATGATTCATGAAAGAATTGGTGGATTTTACGTAGTTCAATAATTATTCTAATTAATCAATTTTAAACAAAAACATTTCATGTACACAATAAATAATATTGAATCATGTGTTTCCCAAATTATCGATCAAATTTGAAGAACCGTTCTTTTAAATGACTTTTTTTGTTTAAACAGAAAACCTGTGAAGAAAACCTAATTGTCTTTATAATTTGTAATTTGAGTTAGAACAGTATGCATATCAGTTAGATTGGTTGTTTGTACGCATAATTGATTTTATTTCAAGTATGTCGGAAGAAGAAAAATGTGTAAAAATTTGATAATAGTCTATTGTGATATTCATTTATGCGTAAAAGTCGATATTTTGCGAAAGGTTCATAAAAAATCACATTGAGAGTATTTTTTATCATACGGAAAGGTTTAAAATTAAATAGATTCAAAATATTAAAAAATAAAAAAGCTAATCAAATAGCCTTTATTAAAAACCTCTCTCACTCTTTTTGGACTTTTGAAGGTACAGTAAACAAATGGGAGCAGGCAAAGCACTCACTGCACGGTGAAATTTTGACCCGCGAGACCTCAAATTGCTTGTGCAACAATACAAACCCGTTTTCCGGGAGTTGCCACAATGGCCACTGCTCAGGTAAGATAATAGCTCTATCATTAATAACATAAATAGCTCTATCCCTTTAACCCCCTCATAAGCAAAATGTTTGCAATCTTCAAGTATTAATGAATTACCTTATGTTTTATCGGATCCAATTTTCCAAACTTAAAACCCATCCACAAATAAAAAAATCGTAATTGTTGATTATATGAAGGCTTAGGCTATGGGCAAAACTTTTCTTGTGAGATGGACTTTTAATAGAGGTTTCTTTGGGTCACCACAAGAGTTTACAGAAGCGTATATAATGTTAAAGTATATGTTATTTTCAAAGAAAACCTATTTGCTTGGACAGCAGGTCAAATACAATACAAAACAAAAATTATCACATTTTGAAGGATTTTAAAATATTGATCTTGATAGGCTACACTAGTGTATAGCTCGTCGCATGGCCGGACCTTAGAAGGGAAAAGGGCGTAAAAGGGAAGAAAATTCTCTTCCTGGGGGTTTAACGCAAAGTTTGACAGCCTTTTATGTTTTCGCCAATTAATTATTCTAGTGATTTTGTTTGTGGTGTTTTATTTTCATAACCAACCCCTTTAATGTAACTAGTGTGCTTTTTGCTCAAAATCGAACAATTTATTTTGATACGAAACAAAAGTTGCAGTTTTAGTTCCACCATTGACTACGTTAGTGTACATAGTCAATGGTTCTACATAGCTGTTCGTTCATTAACAGATGTTAAAAGTACTCAACCTAATTCCAATGTTATTCTAGTGGAAAATTTTCAAATTTAATTTGTGGATACGCCCATATTTTGAGTCCGATTCTCACCAATTTTCGTCAGAAACAACTACAGACGATTCCCTATCCAACGACACAAAAACTTGAAAATCGGTTGAGAATTGTTGGAGAAGTTCTCTTAAAAAAACCTCAGCGTATGAAAAGGATATACATTAAAATCTCAACGAATGCTTCTACAGTATTATTTGGATTCCCTTTCCAGAAATAAATTACTGAATGAATTGGGATTTTGTGGTCCCATGGGAATTTCAAATCGGGACAGCTATTTTAGCCCTAATATTTTTTAGTTATGACAACGCCCCCCTCCCACAAATATATATATTGGCTTTGTCCCTTTTGGAAACTTCCGCACCGTTATCGAGAGCTGAGTAAACCACGATGCTTTATTCTACTTAACTTCTAGTGTTCTTGTGATGTAAGATTAAGAGAACAATGGTCCTCATTAAGAATGAGGACGCTAAATATTACAGACGTCGTGGACATTTACGACATCATAGATGGGCAAACCGACAGCCCTTCGCAGAATATACCAATAATAGTACATTGTGTGACCTTATTTTATAAATACTGGTTAACAATCTTACAAACGAGAATCAAAACCTGTATGGAAATATTAACAAGAATGTACTGCATATAATTCACCAATTATATCAGAAAATTCATCTATTTAAAATAAACTCTGAAAAAGTTTTACTAGTTAAAATTTTATACTCTTAGAAAATAGATAAATTTGTTGTTAAACTTAAATTTACACCAAAACTGCGACCTCGGCGCTAAGTTGCGGCCAGACTTTGAACTACAATCTTTGTTACCGACATCCGACACGCAGTGTATAACTGGAGCTCAGCGTTCCCTTACGGCCAATAATTAAACTACGCTCTTTCTTATACATTTTTGCATTACGGTTGGCACAGTACTGTAATTACTAGCGGCGGCGACGGGAAATTAATTAATTATTTGAACAATTAAAGCGTAGAACTCATTGCGCCTGCGAAGAGGGAGAGGCTGCGGCGCGGCGCGGGTGTGCAGTGGGTTGCCGCTGACACTTGCAGGGGCTCGCCCGCCGGTAAATCACACCTGACCATTGTTGTGCTGTGATTATTGTTATTATCAAGCAAGCCTGCCAACGCTGCCTACTTGGTGTCGGTGGCGCAGGTTGAAACATGAAATATACTGATGGGTGAAGAAAGATAGACTGTCTGATTTAGATGATTTATTTATTAGTACAAGAAAGGGATACACACCATTTGATTAACAAAAAGTTATAAACTTTAAATATCTCCTTTGGGAATGAATTTTGAAAGAATTAATCGCTTGCAATAAGGCTTATCTCACTGGAATTAGTTAATAATAATTCATTCTTAGCCAAGCAAAAAATATTAAAACTTTTTTAGCGACTACTAAGAATTATAAATGTTACTATGCTCCATAAACTTGATTTGTGTTTGACGGGCCTGATGAACTGTTGATGGGCCTGTAGCTATTTACGAATTAATTGTACATAGGCCTAGTTTTTTCCTAGGGCAACCCTCACAGCCAACAAGTCACTGCTCTTTTGTGAGGTTTCCCCGCTGGTTATTTGATGCCACTTTTGTACCTCCGTCCATCGAAGGAGTGGCGGTGGCGGACCCGGTCTATCATTTCATACTCGGCCCCGCCCTCCGGGCCGCCCTGCATTGTTCTTGGCCAGGCTAGATTTGACTGAGCACCGGCGAAAACGTGTATTTAAATATTCAACAGTGTGCAAACATGAAAGGAAAATGTAAATAAGAAACGAGGTCAAAACTAGTGCTGTAATAACTAAAAACTGGTCGTTTCGTAATGCACACGCGTTACAGTGGTAACTCTGTGGGCAATAATGATGTGGAAATAACAGGAGGGGTTGATATTTATTTACACATTTTATTATTTGTTAAGCCGCGTCCGCACTGGGCGAACATTCGTGGCGAACTTGTTCGGCGAACACAAAAATCAACAAACATTCCTAACGAACAATTAACCGGCCATATGATTTACATTCTAAATGGTTAGCAACGAACAAACAAATGTTCGGAAGAAGTTTGTTCGGCGAACATGTTCGGCCAGTGCGGACGCGGCTTTAATCGATCTGTTTAAAACTCCCATCAGAATCCGATCACTGCGAAAAACAACTCAAAACCTCTTTGTACCGATGGGGGAGTTGGCCTGTTTTAAAAATACAATAGTTTTAAAAGCTCACGAGGTGGCCCGTGCGCAAATTGCGCTTTTTATGATTCTGTATGAGAGAAACTCACCTAAAGTACAAGTATGTTGGTTATGAAGTGACAGAGATCTATTTTTGTTTACTATCTGGCTTTAAAATTCATCTGAAGGCAAGTTTAATCAGCTGTTAAATTACAATTCACATTAAAGATTTTGTAATAAAGTTGGTCAACATTTTAAGGAGTTAAACCCTCTAGAAATAAATCAAAGGCGAGGGGGGCGAAGCCCAAAACGATATGACCTTTTTAATTACAACTTCAAACCACTATTAACCTTGCCCGTATCACATAATGACACATTACCGTATCACACGTATAGTAACAAATTTTAGTGCGCTTCCGAGAATATAAATCAACTAACCATAAATATACAGTGTTTCGTGTAAATATAAAATACAAATAAAATAATTACTATCTTAAGGTATCATTGACAAGACTGTACAATTAGAATAACTGAAGACGAGCCAAGTAGCCTACTAAACTCACACTATATGAGAAAATGGGATCTTTAATTCCCTCACCGCAAGACCTGACTTTGAGCCTTGAGCCAAAACCCCTTTACGGTCTTTTTACGTCAATATTTTTTGTGTCAGGGCCCAAAGATAGACAAAAGTGTTCCATATTATTAAATCATTTCTATAATTGACATTAAATAAACGCGATTTGAACCTTTTCCCGGTATCTTAGCATCAGCAGGTGTACTTAGCAAGGCATTGCATAACATTTATGAATTAATTCGAATAATACAGTTAAGTTTGTCTTAAGGCCATTTTCACATTTTACGTACTTAATATCGTTAAAAAAATATACAAGCTCAAATTACAATGAGATAGGTTTTGTAAGACGGGGCCATTTCAAAGCCTTTTTGACAAAAAATTTAATATAAAAGAAATAGTTGAAATCTAGGGAGGATTTTGGTTTACTGATTTAGGAATTTCGCTCCCGGCCGTTGGCATGCCGTATCTCCGCGTGCGTGTTGTCGTGACCGCCGCGCCGGACGTAGGTACAGTATGCCAGTATGCAGCGTCGCGCGGCGCGGCGTAGCGCCCAGATTGCCCCACATATCCGAGCCTTGCCCCGGGGCCGGCCGCAAAAAGCTACTTTCTCGCACAATTAAATCAGCGGCCAGCGCTCCGCCGGAGCCGATCCGGTCAGCACGACGGCGATGCGCGGGACCATGGCGTTGTAAATCCTCGCGCCGCCGAAACCGGGCGGTGTTGGAAAAGAAGCGGCGCTCGCAAAAAGCGGACTGATCCCAATTCCCAATAATCCCGTTTAGCAGGTTTGTTTCTATAATGTACAGAGAGGTTTGCTATAACCTGTAGGAGGGGTCTTGAGGCCTCAAACTTTTTGGAAAAATCACTCCTAGTGCTTATTACCTTTTTATAAAAAAGGCACAATTTTTGTTAGAAGCTATATTGAATAAAATTTCATCTGTAAACCTGTTAATATGACAGTATTAAGTGGTTTTCGGAAATAAACACCTAATCCTAACCAAATTCCTTTTACTGTAAATATGTATAGTGTTACATTGACTACAGAACCCTATCTTATTCAATGATAATACTAACCAAAATTTTTTTTCAACGTATCTGTCAAACAGAGCGTAAAAAAATCATTATAATGGCTATACTTAAACACTACATTTTTACAACTTTCATAACATTGCTTAATATTTGGATAAAGGTTGGCACCTTTGAAAGTACACCTTTTTGCGATTAATTTAACCGAGATTTCACAGTTGGCCACTTATCAAGATCAAACTTAAAAGCGTAACGTGACGCAAGTCCCCCCCCCCCCCCCCCCTATCAACGATCGCTAACACATTCGCTTACCCTCCTCGACACAGCGTCACGTAAGCTAACATTAACCAACAAAATATATAAAATAAAAACAAACTATCGGTTGATTAGAAATTTCACACAGGTTGATAATCCCCTGGCTGTTGGGCCAACTGTTGCTGCCGCCTACGGTACACCCAGCCTGAGGTAGGCGGTTACTGTATGTGGCTCCAAGCCAAACGTTATTGTCAAAACTGACAATCGCTTGTCAAACACCGACGGATTTGCTAACAGATATTATCAACATGTTGCTACTGGCTTATACAAAAATAAAACACGGTCATGCATTAAATTTCCCGATTTAAATTATATTTAGCATTTAGGATATTCATCAATAAGCATGGACGACTGAATGCCTATTTTGATGAGTTTAAGAACCAAGCAATTATTATACTGATGTATCAATAATTGTTAAGGGAAACAGAAAATGAGTCATGATAATAATAGAAAGAAGGTCTGGCGATAGGCATTAGAACTCCAGTCGAATGTTGATCCAAATAAATTGAGTGATACATCGCTGATTTTGATTTGAATCACAAACAAATGAAATGTGTGAATAAACAAGAAAAAAGAAAAACTGTAGGTGATGGCTTCAACTGATTTATTAGTAAATTTAAATTGTTTGGATATCGTCAATAACAACGATTGGTAAAATAAATGTGTGAAGTTAAAATTTAGCCATGGAATTCCAACAAACTGACCTTCTACTCGAATAGGCAATGATAAATTAGAGAAACTATTAGACAGATGAATCTGGAGAAGTTGACCTTAAACGGAAGAATTGACTTGACCAAAACCACCAGAGAGATTTAGATTAGACCATTGGACGTCGAAACAAAATTTGTTTCTGCTCAAACGTGAGTTAGCTAAAGCGCACACAAGCAAAACGTTTTCTTCTTTGTTTACTAATCGAGTCATGAACTGTAGCTCTGGCAATCGTAACTTTATTTTTTTACTACTGTTCTCTATGTGGGCATCAGTTCCTTTTTTTAAATAGAAAATGATAACTGCAAGATACGTAAAAGCATCATAAGTTTTCTGACTATTCAGTTCTGGAAGATTTATTTAAAACCAGGAGCAACCAGTGACAGACAGCTATATACGATCAGGTCAATCAAGGAGTGCATAAATTCATTTGTAACAAACATCAATGTCGCAGCCTCTTACGCTTATTTCAATTTAAAGTTGCATAGCTATGACTCAAACAACATAAAGTTCCTTTTGTGGAGCAAAAAACAACGCCCAATACAGTTATTTAGCATAGAGTAATTTGAGCTGACTAAATAAATCCTTCCATTCTCAGTTGGACCTTCGCCAATGAGTTGGTAAAATTATGTTGTTAATCTCATGGTCTAAGTTAAGTACTGTACTATACATTAAAGTACTACCACTAGATTGGTAGAGTTTAGAAAAATAATTTTCTAACAAATGTAGACTTGAAATAAAATTACAGATTTTAGAGAAGACCAAGCTAATTTATCAGGCCATTCTCTTGGTAGTGCTAAAATAAAATTTATTAAAAACGTAGGAATGAAAATGTAAAGTGAACTCTAGTAAACATATAGGGGAGGGGATTATGAGAAGATATTGTGTGTTGTTATGTATCATACCCAAAAACATAAAGTGTTGAGGGGTTGCCAAGTCCTAAAAAGGTAAGATTTCAAAATTTGTTCAAAGTCAATGACATTGGTTTTAGAATAGCCACTAGACCAATTGATTGTATCTTTTAATGCTTTGTAAACATTCTGTGAAACATTATTATTTTATCTAGAAATCGTACTTGGCCAGCAGATGTATCAGCAAAGTTAGGCCTATTTACTAATGGGGATATATTACGATGATGAATAGGAAAATTCTCAATTTACATATAGTTCAATATAATATAAAATAAAATACCACACATCTGCTGGCCAAGTACGATTTCTAGATAAAATAATAATGTTTTACAGAATGTTTACCAAGCATTAAAAGATCCAATCAATTTGTCTAGTAGCTATTCTAAAACCATTGTCATTGACTTGGAACAAATTTTGATATCATATCTTTTTAGGACTTGGCAACCCCTCAACACTTTGTGTTTTTGGGTATGATATCATTATTTTTTATCATATTTGGCCATTTTGGTTTTAACAGTAAAATCTTTAAGTTGGAAAACAGATTTAATTAAAATCTTTAAAGTTAAACGGAACACTATATTGGATTCGTTTGTCTGGTTTTTATACAGAGGAACACTGTTGTCGTTTATAACGTAGAATTTAGGTATTAATTTGAAGGTATCTTAAGTCTTGGCCACCCCCTTCTCCGAATTCCTCTTAACGATCGAGAAATAAAACCAATATTGTTAAATGAATAAGTTTGTGCCGTGTACCAAATTTTATTGCTACATATGCTGAGTTAAAAAATTACGGTTCTTTTACTCCCTGAATAACTTTGTAAGCGAAATATTCAGACTACATAGAACTATATTTGAGTAAAGACAACCTAAGACTAACTGCTTTTAAATTAAATTCGAATGATATCATGTTATGAGTTTTTAATAACTCACTGCAGCAACAACTGTACATTGCGATTTATGAAACCAGTTCCTAGTCCAAACATTTCGCTAGCAGAATTTTTCAGGAAGTACAATATGCAGGCTTACCATGCATTTTCTGAACACAAGGCAGATAAAGCAATAAAGCTTGGAACAACAACACTGCCCAAAAATTGCTTTTTGTATGGGGCTAACAGTTTTCTGTCATAAAGAGGGTGGCCTACCGGGATTATTTCCTGCCCAATAAATGCGTTGGTCCAAACCAAACATTCCAAGCGCAATGGGGTGTAACTCTATGAGAAATTACGCCGGTTAATTTGATGAGGAATTGGCAAATATAACATCATTCCTTTTGATTTGACACAACAATCTTGAAGATTTGTTTAATTGTCACTGAAAGTTAGCATAACAACTAATGAACGCCAACAGGCGTATAGGTGGAGGAGGATAATTAATCTTATTTGGTACCATATAGTCATTCCTCATTGGTTTGCATCTATTTTTTATGTCTTCATTTATTTGTTTCTTTTATGCATTCCAGAGTTAACAATATTTACAAAGACAACTTTCTCTCGAAACGGTGTTTTTAAGATAAAGTTTCCCTATTTGGTTTAGTTTTGTGTGTTTTATTGAGTAGCCTATGTTGTTAATTTTCGGGTTGTAACTTAACCAAAGAAAACTTACACTGTTGTAACAACAAAGTTACAACAGTAAGATTAATAAAGATTCGCCAGTTCTAAAGATAAGAGTATTTTATTTTTAAATGCAGTTATATAGATAATTCGAATCAATTTATTGGCTTGGACGAAATTCAACACAATTTTAAGTAAAACATTTTTTTGTATAACACAATCTATAATTGTCAGTTGAAAAAAATCAATGAATATTTTAGCAGATGTTTTGACTTGGTTTTTAAAACGAATTAAAAGTATAATGTCAAATTTATGCTTTGTTTACCTTTAAACTTATGAAACGTAGACAAAGTTGTTTTGTGAAACTCATATTTGATTTGATTTGTGATATTTAAAGTGAATGAACTTAATCTTTGTACTCAAAGTTTGTACAATCAAAAAAAGTTGTACGATCAAATACGAAGATTCCTGCAAAGTTTCGTGTGATTCCCATCAGTAATAAATGCTGTAGCTTTGCTTAAAAAATTAAAAAGGTTTTTGTGCGTAGCAAACCACATTTCTGACATTTTTTTGGCTACTTTTGAATGCATATATTTTACTTCACTGAGGGTTTTTAAGGTAAGTTTGGTGATTTTTAGTGTTCAATGACCCAGTTAAACGGATGGAAAATGAGAAAATGGTTAATTGAGGCCTTTTTGTGCTCTTTTGAGAAGTGAAAATTGGCCGTATTCCGCTTCGTGTCCATATAGGCACGCGTCGTCTGTTTGGTTGGGACTTGGCGATGTGACACGACCGTGCCACTGGATTGCTTCTCAGTTTTTCTCGGTGTAGATTTTTAAAAAGACCTCTTTTCGGTACAGCAACAACCCTTAAAAAATTTGCACTCTCTTAATGGTCACATTGCCTTGGACCACACCGTATTTGTCCGAGTTACAGGAGGCTGTAGGTTTTCGATAATGGAGTAAAAGAAAGGCTCGTCCTTGGCGGGAATTTGTGATTTGGCGGGAGTGACCTGGATACGGCCGTGACGGCGTAATAGCCATCATCAGAGACATCTAGTGGCGGATTGCACAAGTCCTGCTCCACTGATAACACGCCAACCACCGCCATCAACGCAGCTGTGGTATAGCCATAGCCTACGTCCGCCTGTCCGTCTGGCGGGCGATCTCAATCGGTGACCATGAGGCCTGGCCTGCAAGCGACAAGTAGATGATGGAGGCGCCGCCATCGAGATGAAATGAGACCCACAGAGGAGTGATATTCATTACCAAGTATCATTTACTGGTAATTGTTGTTATCACATTGTACTTTATGGCAATAACGGTTGAGAAAATTATCGGTTAGGAGATAAATTGTGTCTTGTACACTTTTTTTTGAAATTTTCTCAATAATTGCTCTTCTAACTGACCAGATCGCGAAGATGAAAGATAATAAAATCGACTTAAAATCCATTATATACAAGTAAACCTCTTATTTCACCGGACGACTTTCGTCAGAAAAATATTGAAAAAATGTAAGGCTTTTATAAATTAGGAATAAAACATTGTAATGAACACAATACAGTTTTCAGGATACAAAATACAACTGCTTCAATCGCCATAAAAGACGGGAGGGAGGATAACAATGAACTCGGGGCTCTATCCGATTTTCATGGTTGCTTTTCTCGAATTTCGACACATCAGAAGCCGCAGAGTGGTTTTTAAAACTTTTCATAGACCTGGAATAGGCTTTCTTACAAACCTTCTGAAAATACTTTGGGGCCGTCCATAAATTACGTCATCTGAAAATAAGGGGGGGTCCACATTGAAAATGAATGTAGGGTGATGTGCAAGGGGGGGGGGAGGCCGGCTTTGATATGACATAATTTAAAAATTGATGCTTTATATCAAATTTTGGCAGTAAAAAAATTATAAATTCGTACACAATTCAACGTATTGAAATAAGCCGTATTTTTGAACAACTTCCGATCCTATAAATAATGTGGTACAACAGTGATTTGTAAATGAAAATATCCGGTTTGAATAGTTCTTTCAACAAACTACCACCAAAATGGGGTTCAAAAGTTAATTGATAGTCTTAATAGGTCAATATAGAATAGAACTTAAGTAGCTTTGATGAAAAAAGCATTAATACACGTTAAAGCATTAAAATGGAGGTTTGGTAAAAATGACGTCATTTTTCAGAGAGAGAGAGAGAGAGAGAGAGAGAGAGAGGGGGAAGGAGGGGGGGGGGTCAGACAAATTATGATGGATTATTTTTGTTCCAAAAATGGCCAAAAAGCGATGACGTAATTTATGGACGGCCCCTTTAAAGAAATAACACTATAGTCAAAATGAATCTTTGTTGTAGTTATTTTACTCGAATGGTAATTTTAATGGTAATTTATGCTACGGTACTAGTTTCTCATGTTTCCCTACGGTATATAGTATTGATGCTATCTCCATTTCTGATGTTTCAGATAACCAAGACGATGTTGACCTATGATGACAGTGACAGTCTCATTATAAAGCGATCGCGACTCGGTGTTGCTACGGGACTGCCAGTATTGTCGCGCCTGGCTGGACAGACACGGGCAATTCGGGACAACACGGGCTTGACCCTGACTGACAAGCGGCACTGATAACGCGCGGCCTTGACCTTGGACCTGCCCTGCGTGAAGCTGTGACGACCGCCCCTCAAGGCGCAGGCGTAATATCCGGAAAAGGCGTCGGGCAGACTGAGCATGAGCACTACGTTTAGGATGGCTGGGGAACTCGGATATGCAGTAAATTAAGATATATCAGCACAAAAAAATTGACACTCCAAAAATGGGTCGCTTACATGCTAATATAAAGGTAACCTAAAAAAACTAAAATTAAAACACGTGTATTAACTATTTTGTACATATGAGCTCACCTGAATTGTCTCATTTAAAGTATTGAGGGAAGATTGGTAAACAAATAAAGGATATTACAAACTTGAGGCAAGAGAGCACAGCGAACAAGTTTACTTGTTTAACATAAAATCTTTGGCATGAATAGACTGCGTAGATGTTTTGTGTATTTTTTACACTAGTTAGAAGATCAAACACTTTTCTTAGCAATATTAATCAAATGGGAAAATTACAAACTTCAAGGGCTTGTAGAGCCCTTCTGTTTGGATTTAAATTTACCAAATTACTTTAGAAACAATTTCATTCCCGTTCTATCCAATGACACATAAATTTTGTGTGCAGGTTGAAACTGTAGGAGTTCCTTGTTGTAAAACTGTCGTGTAATAAATATGTATTTATTTTCTCCTTGAGAGCCTGCCGTACCCTCCACCTGGGATATTTATTCTTATAAGACTAATGTTAAATTTGAAAAACCTGGTAAGCTTTGAATATTTGTCAAACAAGATTTATATTTACGTCACTTTAAAATAAATTTTAATATCTAGGGGATTGTGAAATAAAAATTATGATTATAAAGTGATTTATGAGAATACCTACTGAAAAACGCGTCCATCTTCTAACAAAAAATGTTGAGAATTCTTTGTTAATCTAACAAATATTGATTTAAAACTTTTGATATCATAATCCCCTAGGTATTAAAATTTCCTTTAATGAAATTAAGATTAATATCAATCTTTATTATTATTATTATTATCATCACCATTATTGTTCTAGGTTAATGTCTCAGTTACCGTTACATATTTAATTAACTTTTGTTTCATCATATTTAAATTACAATGCATTTCAACAGCACCATGAAATGAAACAATAGAACAATTTCTGAGTTATCAGTTATTAATATAAAAATACACTCCATTGGTTTAATTTAATTTTAATTTGTGTTAGAATCACATAAAAACCAAGAGCCAGATGGCCAAATTTTCATCTTCTCGAAAGTAACAGTTCCAGGGAAAGGTCAAAACGCCACAGAGGAACCCTGGGACGCCGTTTAAGGGAATATGGAGCACCTATGTCCATGCTCCAAAGTAAAAGTACCATTCCATATCTCATAGTAAGTGCTTGAAATTTATTACAACTAAGATCACGTTCACCTAACTTGGACTTGTTCATTTCTGTAAAAGGGAACATATTTAAACCGATTGGTTTTAGTTCAGTAACAACATAATAGTAAAGTAAAATTAAAAGTTTTTTTTTCTGCAGATAACGACTGTAATATATAAATAAATACACTTGACTCCAATCTTGAATGAGCAGTGTTTTTGAAGTCCCACAGTGTTGTTCTATTATCTCAAATAAAAATATCCATCACGTTGAATTACATAGTTAAAAAGTAGAAATAAAAATAACACTAAAATTACTTACAATATTGACGATTTTCCTTCCAAGTGCATCCATGTTTAGAAAATTATTATTTCAAAACACAAATCACTATCACATCACTCTTTAAACACACAAGTCAGTGTTTTATCACTTTAAAACTGAAAGTTCACGAATAAACAAGAATAAAACTTCTGGTAAAAATATACAAAACACCAAAAACTTATCTCTAAACAAAAATCAAATAAAACATCATTATTAAACTGCATCAGATAAACAAATATTAATCAGGCTAGGCCACCAACTCTTCTCAACAACATATTAGATGAGATTTTATAGTTTCCTGGAGCTTGATATAAAAAAAAACCATTAAATTACTAATCATGAGAAGAAGGGAAAATGGGAAGAAAATGGCACAAGAATTACAGTACGTTGAAATACTGTAATTGTTAATCCTTTTTTTGCATCAAGCAATGCATTAAAATGGAGAAAAGTTATATCCTGAAACTCGATATTTTAGTTACAGAAAACTTCTGTCAAGAAATCAAAGACCTATGAGATTCTTCGATAATTCAAAATAGCGCCTGACTCATAAAACTTTCTCTGCCCAAAACAACATACGATCTCAGCAACAACCAATTTTCCCTGACAATTAACACCCCTGACCCAAATATAGAGGGCGTGCTCGCTATTCAATATCGCCTAATCGCTACATGCACAGGACAATAGCTTGTTAGTTCTTATTATTGTTATTGTTGCGGTCAAATTGGCTTCGCCGCGTCATTAGGCAGGACAATACCGTAATGGCCAGAGTTATTGATTGCAGCTGTTTTCCAATCAGGCAGACTGACGGCTGATGACGGCTTCTGATTGATCAGACACCGTAGATGCAGCGTCGCTTTGTGTGCAACACCAGATGGCGACGGTTGCACCTGACTGATTGACAAACGGGTGGTATTTAGGTAAGCATGTCGGGCAATTGGCTAACATTAATCTAATGAACATGTTAATGAATGTGATGTTGACAGTTTACACTTCTAGAATATCAGTATTAAACGTAAAAAAAAATCGTTAACGGTTCATTTGTATTAAAGGTCTTACTTTTTATGATGACTGTTTGATATTATTGTTTAAGTCAAGTTGTATAGTTGACACAGATTCAGTGATAATTTTTAATACTCAAACAGTGTTTTGAAAAACAAATACATTTAGTTTTTTAAATAAATAGTACCAGGTCAACCGAGCAACCGTTGGTTTTAATTCATTTTTGTTATAGTGTCATGCATGGTGATCAAGCTATTAAATTTACACCAGACTCTTCACAGTTAACAGCTGTTAAAAAATTACTTTAAATTAATGGTCCTCCATTTTTGTTTACTTTTAGTTGTTATTTCGTTACCAAAATAGCAACCCATAAGACCAATGTTAAAATTTAAGATTTTTAAACTAAAATTTAGACCAAATTTGATTTTTTCTCGGATGGCAGTTTCTAAACTTATTTTTGGGCCAAAACACTCTTAAACGCAAAGTTTAAGCAAAATCTACTCCTAGCTTTCGAGATTGTGGAACACACATTGCTCATATTATAGTATAGGACTTAATGTCAAAATAAAAATACAGACCAATCATGCTAGTTTCACTTAAATATAAGTTATTTTTTGATGATATAATATTTACCCTTAATAACAATTCAAATTTATAATAGTAGATTTTATAAAGGATGTAATGTTGAACATTAATTAATGATGCAATGGTTCTTTTAGTGTATGCCAACAATCTACAGATATACCAAGGTGGTTCAAGTACATATGTAAACAAATTTTTTTATTAACGATAAGACTTACTTTCTATATTTACTGGAAGCACTTTTTATTATACCTTGAAAAAATTATGAAAAAAATAATCAATGGCAATGAACTAAAACTGTAACTTGATAGGAGGAAAACTTGTGTAACCTTAAAGGAAAGTTAAAAAAGATGCGAAGTAAATTTAGAAAAGCAAAAACTATATCATGTATGTACTTTAAAAAGTCACTGTTGACTTGCTCCACATAAATAAATTGGCGATACAAGAGGTGCTGTAAAACGGTATCACTCCATGGCCATTAGGTTTAGAACAATGGAATGAGCAAGATAAGCCCAGGAAAATAAAAGGTTAATGGGTTTTCAATGTTTCAGAACGCAGTGATTAATAAGAAAAAGAAATGTGAAAACATTAAATGTTTTTAATTTTTTACATTTACATACATCTAAATTTTTACATTTAAGTAGATCTACCTGAGTTTCTTATAAATTTCTTAGTAGAGTACACCTGGGCTCAATTTTAAAACAGATTTTACAAGTAAATTACTTAGCAATATAAAAATTACTAAAAACTCTTTACTTTTGTTATGCATGAGACAGTGTTAATAGAAATTTCTCCCTTTCAAGTTCTAACTCACTCTACTGTAGGAGAGTTTCGACGTTTTCAACATTAACAATAGAGTTCAACTAAACGACCAATATAATATTCTGAGAATTTAAAGATACCGAGCAACCAAGATTGATCATACATTCCTACACCCTACACATTCCTACTGACACAACTTTAAAAATTCATCAATTAATCAAGACTAATGATTCAGAAAGGAATAATAAATTATTATACCATCACAGCAGCAACACTTTTGACAAGAAAGGTGAATCTGATAGGGCAAAGGCAAAACTGAGACAACACAGCCAATTAAAGGGCTAGCGGTTGAGATGACCTGCCGTAGATAGTTATCGGGTAACAAGCACAAGCTTGCAGCAACAATATGACATAAACAAGCAAGCGCAACAAAGGCCAATGTGAAAACATCACCTTCACATTCTCCCCCTAGTGACAAGGTTTTCGTGATCATCCTAGGTATTCTGGTATTGTGCGTTCTACCCAGTAGTTCAGTATATCTATAAGGGTTTAGAACTATTACCTTTTATAGTATTTCAGTCTTAATTGTTTTTTACATATTTTAGGAAGTGTAAAAATAAGAATGTGCAATTAAGTATGTGTGATCAATGTGACTTGTCAGGTTGTAGGTTATCTCTTTCAAAAAGAAAATTAAGACAGTTATATCAAAGTAATGGGCGTTCTTTTCAACTGTCAAGTAGTGAAGCGGGTGGGAACGGCGTTCCCGCAATTTTTTTCAAAACAGATAGAAAAATCTCTGTGCCCCATCCAGGGAATTTGACAAATAAATTAAGCGTTCCCTCATGGAAAATTTGCCAAAACACCACTGGTAATTCTAATGATAAAATTACACTAAAATTTTTCTTGTAGGTAAATAGTTTAATAAGACTACATACTCTCTTAAAACTGCTTTTGAACTATGTAGTTTGGAATGGGATAACAACTTACCAATTACAAACTGTGGAATTTTAGCAACAACAATGTTTAAAATTTATTTGTGAAAAATTTGATGACTCTCATATAGAAAAAGGATTTTTATTTATTTATTTTAATTTGGATTCATTAAGAAAATGTTTTATATTTTTTAAAAATTATTGCAGTTTTAAGTGTACAGAAAATCTGTCAGGTTTAGGTTGGGTTGGCTTCAATAATAAACTAGACTAAATTTAATACTGTATTTACTTTTCTCATAACTTCCGACATATAGCAGCCATTATCTGCAATTAATGACAAAGCATACTGACTCTGGCTTGCTTACTCTCACTCAAATTATGGGAATTAAAAATAAAACTTCAAGGTTACTTTGAATGCAACTTCCTGCATGTCACCAAATTACATGTTTTTGAACTTGAATCAAAATTATAGTCAACCTCGCCATTTCTCTGTCTTGTGTCTAACAAGTATCAAACTTTTACAAGTTGAAAATAAATTTTCAAAATATTTAAATTATGGGAGTTAGGCCTAACCTCTATTTTAAATTATTCATTGACAATGAGTTTTAAAGGAATAATGTACTACTTTCAATAAAAAACATTTCAAAGAAATAATTAATTTGGGAGGTTTCATAGTAATGAGTTTTAAAAACAATAAGTTGTGGAAAAGATTTATCGCTTGCACACATGGGGCAAACTAAGAGAGAAATTGTTAGAGTATCGGTTAACCAAAAAGTAATTATGTTGATTTATTAAAAAAAAATTATTTTGCGTGTTTTGACACATGTGGCATTTTTAATATTTTGATGGGGAATGGTCCAAACCCCAGTCTTGTTACTACCTAATGTCAACCTTTTATTAGATAGCATCATTAATTAATATTCCAATGACAAATGGCAACAGAGTCCAGAAACGAATCTTTAAAAGCTACTAACTTTTCTCAGGAATAAACTGGCAACCTTTAAAATACTGCATTACAATATACTAATGAGATTAATATAGAATAGTATTTACAAGTATATAAAATCGGAATAATAGAAGAAAATTACGCCAGTTGAGGATTATAAGTTCCTTACTTCCATGAGGTTTAAATATGTGAATAAAGAATACAAACCTATATTAAAGAATATCAACTGACAAAATTACAAATTTGAGTCAGAAGAGCTATGTTTTGTAGAGTTTTAAAATATGTTACGTGCACTTTTAAGAGCATATTGTTAATACTTTAAAAAAGGTTTAAAATGAAAACCTGCAATAATGTTTAAAGAAATATCCTCTCAATATTAACAAATACACTCTTAAAATTATCCATTAATCTGGAGTCTCTTCCATGTAAAAGGGTTCTCTTAGATACCCTACCTAAATTCCCTACATTTAACGAACCGATAAAGAAATAACTCATGAATACACTGTAAATGAGCATTTTTAAACAATAAGTAGGATACTAAAGGATACTAACAACTATGTAACATTGTCAAAAGAAAAATAACAAATCCTATACTATAATACGAGGAATGTCTGAAGGGATGTGTGTTCCACGATCTCGAAATCTAGCTGTCAGATTTTGCTTAAACTTTGCAATTAAAAGTGTATTGGCCCAAAAATAAGTTTAGAAAAGGCCTCCATCCCAGGAAAAATCGAATTTTGTCTGAATTTAAGTTTAAAAATCGTAATTTTTAACATTGGTCTTATGGGTTGCTATTTTGGTAACGAAATAACAACGAAAGGTATACAAAAATAAAGGCACATTAATATTAAGCAGACTTTTTGAAACAGCTGTTAACTGTGAAGAGGTATAGTTGGTTGTTGGGGGAAATTTAATAGCTCTAATTACACTATATCAAAACTGAATTAAAACCAACGAGCAAGGCTCGGTTAACCTGGTACTAAAAATAAATACATAATAATAGAAAAACTAAAAGTAACAAAGGTTCTCCAAAATAATAATATTGAAACAAGGGAGGATCACAGCTTTGACGATATAAAAGAATCAATGAAAGTAGTCATACAATAATAAGAGTGAAGACAACAGAGTAGACTTCAAACAAGAGATAAAAATCAATTAATGAAAACAAACAAAACCACTAAGTAACAAAATCAAACAAGCCACACAGAATAGAAGAACACAACTGATAAGAGAGAGCCTGGTGTCTCAGGTAGAGGCAGAGGCTGGAAGTGGAGGGGGGAGAGGCAGGAGAGACAGAAGAGGGGGAGGGAAGGGGGGTTAATAACAGGACACTGTATGGTAATTACAAGCCCACTACATCATGCTCTGATCCTGGACCCACAATAATATCACACCGGGACATGTGATTAGTGTCGACCCACACGACATTGGTAAGTCTGAGGGAATTTTAAAAGCAAAAGATATTTCTCAAAAGAAAGAAAAACAATGTTGGTTGGTATATATATATTTGACATCAATGGACTCAGAAACTACTGGACCGTTTGCCATGAAACTCGATATATTACGTATATACGGAAAATTTCATGGACTAGGTTTTTAAGCCAATAGTTTTTTACAGCCCTCAGGGCTCAGCCCCAAGATCCTTATAAAGGTACCAACTTTTGTTTATCTGATTTGTTTATTAACACACTAGATGGCATGACATTTGTAAAAAAAAGAAAAACAATAACAAGCATTTAACAAATCTGCCAGACTGCTGTTGAGCATAGAACTATCGTAGATGCAGTATAAAAATACATTAAGCTATTATATTGCATATGCGCAAAGAAAGAAAATTTTGGAGACTTGAAAAAAACTCTCATTTAATCTTGGACCAAATGTAATTATTTTATTTTATACTTATTTTCAGCAGCAAAATCTCTTTTTTTGATTTTTTCTACTGGTTTTCTTCAACAAACAAAACCATTTAAAAGAAATATGATCCCTTTTAAAGATATGAAAAAATTTAATTTAGGTGATCATCATACCTCTCATGTGGCCTCAGTTATTGTAAACTCCTACTGCGAGATTTGAAATGATACTTTTACTTAAGAGCATGGACCTTTGAGCTAAAACTTAGCTGGAGAATAAACACCATTAAGTCATCAATTAAATGAGAGGAATGCGCTTAAGTAAACAAATAAATTATACCGGGTGTCCCAGACCACGCGTACACCCCTTTTAAAATCTACAAAATTAATTATTCACAAAAAGAAATTGTGCCATTATAGGTAAACCGGATGCGCTCTATCTATAGATGATAATTTCAATGTACAGGGTGTACCAGAAGTAACCTACCCAGACTGTAAGTCATTAATTTTAAATACGAACCCCCACTTTTTATGGTATTTTGGATTCTAGACATAATTTTAAAACTACTTTACAATTTAATGTGTATCCCTAATCCTAACTGTTTGGGAGATAATGGAGGCAGAAGTTTGATTTTTTTCCATAAGAATAACAAGGAGCAAATTGTTATACATATATTAAAGTTAAATACTGTATTGAATAAACAAGATTAAACTCATGACCTCATAATGTAGGCCTACACAAAAAAGTAATAAGTTTATCTATGCCTTATATATCCTAACATATTTTTGATACTTTTTAAAAATGCAAACATTTGTATTTGTAAATAATGTATTTATATTTGCATTACAGTAGTCTCCCTGTAATCCAGTACTTCAATAGTCCGGCGCTTTTCAGTGAGTGAGTTCGATCGTGAGAGAGTTCATTCATTCCTTAAAGATCATCAACGTACCTGCTCTTTTTTTTATCACTTCAAATTAAGACACCAAAATTTTGAAATGAAACAAGGATTATGAAAATTAACGTCTGGACAAAAAATAACAACAATTAAAAATAGCTTAAAGTATTGTTGTAACGGCTATTTTCGTAACACGATTATCAACCGTGTATATGTTTGTATAGGTTTTTGTCAAAACCTATTTTCAATATTATTATGAAATTATTTTACTAAACCAGCTACGCAAGAAATCTGAACTGTTATATAGTGGCTGGAACTGTAGAATATTTATTATTTACATAAACGCTTTTAGGGCCTGCACTCCAAACCCCTTAGTCACTATTGATTGTTAATTACATTATGAACATACAAATCTTTAAATCCTAAGACTTAAAAACCAAAAACAAGCACCAAGCATGATATGAGGTAAGAAAGAGAAGAAAACAATTCAGTTTCAATCCAGTATCATCTTTGCTGGTACTTTGTTAAAACAAAAAGTAAAGACGAATGGAAATTTACCGTTTTCAAGGTTTATAATGCGTTCACTTTGTTTTACATTCAAAAGAAAAATTTTCTGCATAAATTACTTTTAAACTTTTGTCAATTTTATAAAACAATATACATAACCTCAATTAACGAACAAAGAAATAAACCACCATCACAAATTTGAATCACAAAGAAAACTATCAAAACATATCCACTGACATACTAATTAATAAATACACAATAAATAATTACCTGAAGGAAAGTCATGATGGAAGTTAATTCCAACGGGTTCAAGCCCTGCAAACTTCATTGAATGTTTTGACAGACTAGCGTGAGGCAGATCAGCAGTGCTCAGTCCCCGGCTTTTGAACCGGTTTCACCTTGGAATATTCCTACATAGACCGACCATAAAAACCAAAACAACCGCAGAAGTTTCCAATGCACCTGCCCATAGAACCTGTTTTTCCCCATACACAATTTAAAGCCGTTACACAAAGTTTATTGTGTAAATTTTGTTTATCTATATTTTTGATGACTTCAGTTCTATCATAAGGATGAAGAATAACTATCTCATGGTAAGAAAGTTTCGAGTCTGTATGTCTGTCTGTCTATACAAACCAAAAGAGTTCAAAATTTAACGGAATTGTACGGGTACTGTAAAATCTGGTTATCTTCAAATAAATAATGCACAACTGATCCAAATAACAAAAAATTATAATCTTAAGATAATATAACAATATCCACACCTGAACTAATTATCATCAAAAAATGAATTACGCTTTTTTAAAATTTTATTTACACAAATTAAATTAAAGTCAACCACAACATTGCAAAGCTGTTTGGGACATAGTTATTTTAATATTTACATGAACAGAAATTTGAATGATTTTGGAACAGTTAGTCCAAGATACTATAAATTATCGTACCACCGGGCAACACTAAGTTTATCTCTCATGAAAACACTCCATGTGCTCCACTTTTCAGACATTCATCTGTAACTGCCATGTGATTATTTTGATCAACGAGATAAAATAACAATTAATTGCAAAAATTCACAGTGATTCAAATATTTACAATAATAATTACCCTTGAGTAAAATCACTGAAGACTGAGTGAAGCTAACAAACATGATCAATTAGGTTAACGCTTGTCCTAAAAGAGAGTTCAAGTTTTCTATGGCACCTAAATGGAAATTTTCAATCAAAAACAAGTTCTAATGCTCGTTGACACATTGTGGTTTTAAATATATGTTCCACATTAAGGCGGTTGAAAAGATAATATTTTCTATGTTCATGAATTTTTAAATTAAATAAATGCAAATTAACAAAGAGAAAACAAAATTTGTTTGACTATTAAAACATGCAAATAAATTTTTGTTCAAAATAAGATTTTGGAAATAAAGTAGCTTTATTTATGTTAGGAGAAAGTCATAGGGTGTATGGTTAAATAACAATAACTCACTTAATCTGATTACCAAATTTATATTATTTCAAAATTCCTGGGTAAGCTTTTATTTAGTTAAGTTCTATTTTATTCTGTAAGGCTAATTTACCCTTTAATTTAATATATATTTTGAATGCTGATTAATATTGAAAGAATAATTTAACAAATAAACTTTATTATACTTTCTCTAGTGTGTGAATGAGAATACTTTGAACTAATTAAGAGCTTTGTTATTGACAGAAGTGTTTATATTTCTGCAATTAAAACTACGACTAAGAATGTGGGATTTTGTCTATTAATTATTCGTAAATTTGAAGAGTGCTTTCAGAGTGCAGAAAAATGCCTTGAATACTGTTGAATACAGAGCAAATTCTATCAAAGCTAAGCTCGCACAGTTTCACAAGTCAAACCGTGTGGCACGTAGCCTTGGCCGGGGAATGGACGCTATCCGTCTGACCGCTCTCCCCACCCATCGTATCCTCGCTACCATCTCTTAGGCGAACGACATTTACACCAATAATCCAAACTTAGCTCCAAAACCTTTCAAGACCTGCCACTTTTAACTTATTAGAGATTTTTTTATAAAATTTTATATTCAGTGATTGCAACTATCCTTTTAATCAGAATAAACATTGGTGTACCAAAAACATAAAACATTTGGTGTCACAAAATAGTTTTATGCATTGAAATATTTAGGAATAGAGTTACAATTTACTCAAGTAGACTATATGTAAAACAACCAGTTAAACTAAAGTTTGTCCGACGCCTTACATCATGAACTTCAGTGTTGTTCGTGAAATGTCAAAAATACGTGGGCCTCTAAGTAGCCATGACTCCAAAACAGTTTGGTGTAGGAATTGTGCAATGAGAACAATGGTGAAAGTATGTGAATAGTTCATTCACACCCGACAGGCGACAGAGCTACTTTGCTCACATCTGTCTCCCGGGGGTCGCATAGTGAAGACTACTGGAAGATTAATGGATTTACAAATAGAGGATAAGATTAGCAAAAGTTTTTTCATCTATTAAAATACTCGGAGAAATACTGAATAGTGCATTGCATTGAATAACATATGCCATTACGTATTTCTAATTCAAGTTTCACACACAAGAGTACACCTCATAACTTACATAAGAAAAACGTAATCAGAAATTGCTAAAAGACAAAAATAATCCAGAAATTCATATCAATGAACAAAAATTAATTTTTCAAAACTAGAAAATTTTTACATTGACCCTTGTCCTATGCAGGGTTGCAAAGGGTAGATAGGGTTTTCGTGGTTGTCCCACTTAAACATGTAAACCTTATATGATAGATACAACACTATTTATAAAGAGCACATTTTAAAATGCATATTTACCTTTCTTTTAATACTAGTAATACAAGACAAAGACATTTTTACAATTTTTACTCACCAGTCTTCATGTATGAGTAAAATCAGACTTAACAAGGATTATCATCCTATTAAACGGTACGCTTGCGCTTTTTTGTTCATATGGAGTTTTTGGCGATTAAAAATCAATCTTTTCAAAATATATCCTAGACATTGAAAATAAAAACTATTCCATTGTCAGAAATCACCTTTTATTAACTTATCAAGTACAGTAACCAAACAAATTTATGTAAGCCATTAAAACATCCATGCACCTAGTGTTGATATAATATATAAGATAGTCACTAGATCCTAGCTAACATCAGACATAGACCTCTAAACAGAACATCCAACAGAGAGTCTAGAGGTTGCTATAGGGCTCTAGAGGGCAGGGGTACCAACATCCAGTGCTACAGAACAGTCAGGTGCTGTACAGCTACATAGTGCCAACACGACGGCGGGAATGTGCACGTCGACAGGAATAACAATGTCTACATATATTAAAAGCACAATATAGGGTAAGATTTCATTCTTTTTGGAAGGTAATATGAGATTTTGAATTTATAATGTCAGTAAAAATTACGAGATTTTATAAACTTCAAGTAGCATGTTATACAGTAATGTTTCAATTTAAAATTAATTAATTTATTAGATTCCATTTTTTTACTTCGTGCTGTATAAACAAAGAGTGGTACAGTGTCTGCAGACAGAAAAAGTAACTGCTTTAAATTAAATGCAATTCATTTTTGCATTTGTACTCTTAATATTATGTGGACATGATTTTTCCTGTATGAGGCATCTCTCTCAGACCATCAGTTCTTCAGGACAGTGCTTCACTACACTATTGGTGGCCCATTAAAAAAAAATAAAAAATAGTTTAGTTATTTAAATATAAAGAGCTTTAACAAAAGAGGAGGAAAATATAGCGTTCACTCTGGGAATGCTTTGAGATAATAGTAACTGCTGTTATATAAATGAGGTTGATAATTTTCAGCCTACATGAAAAAGAAATAAAAACTGAAACTAGAAGGAAGTTTTTTTATTTGTTTTTTCGTTGGGGGGATGGGCCACCTTCTAGGGGGTCTAAAGCCTCACAACAACCAATCATTGCTCCTCTCCCTTGGCCTTTGTTCCACTTATTTGGGAAAAGTTTTTAAAGTAAATTTTAGTATTGAAGCAATATGAAACAAAAAAATATGTTATGAGCATGATAGAAGAAAACAATATCAGTCTTTATTAGATCAACAAGCAGGTCCACGTTTAAAAGCTGAAGCTCAAGAAAAAATAAATAAAGGTTACTCCGATTTACTGTTTGTTAAAACCAGGCACAATTACAAGGGAACTTAAAACCATTTACCAATAAAAACACATGACTAAAAAGATCATATTTATTTGAAATCTAACAAAAGTTTAAGCTCAGGCATCAAATTTCTCTAGTTTCATAGAAATTGATTTATTTTTTGCAAATATTACTATGAATGAGGCTCATAATAGTAAATTTAGAATCAATGAAATAGTATTATAACGGTATGGACACCAAAAAAATTTAAAATTAGAAGAAAGGTACAAAATTTTGAAATTTTATGTCAAGTTTATAAGGTTTACATGGTTGGTTAATACTATAATACTGTAAAAATGATTTATATTTTTATGTTAAGCATTTTAATTTTATTAGGTTCTGAATAAATTTTTGATTAGGTGCGTAGAACACAACAAAAATCAGCGAAGAAAGGCCTTAGGAAGAGTGGAGCCCCACCTCATCACCGGTTTCTGTGGAACCCATCGTGGCTTGGGTCTTGAGTATAGTGTAGAGCTTACAGTACGGCGCCTTGAGCACCTACAATAACACACAACCGGTACTGCCAACCTGAAAACTTACGATTTACCACGCTACTCTACTTTTACCCCTCTACTGCTAAACGGAAATACCTCTTAATATAGGTAGCATGAATTACAAACATTAATTATAATGTTTTATATGGGAAATCAAACTTTAAAAAATTGTGGTTGGTTTAATTTATTATCTATAATTAAAGATTAACTATTGATAAGCCAAAGCCTACTGTGAGTCATCGTTATTCTTAGAAAATCTAGGTATTTATGATACTTTATTCAAGGATATCAAGTACTAAAATCAAATCTATATAGATTCAGATCAGTAAAAATTAACATATTTCATTCCTAATTGAAAATATTTAGTATCATTTGTATAGTGAAATTAAGGCAGTCCAAAAAAATACTTATTAGTTGTTTCCTCCACAGCTGAAAACATGATTTTACACATTGAAAATTAAATTACCAAACCCTTGAAGTAACACTTTGTGGTCCAGTTCCATATAATGTAATAACATAACTTTTATTTGAAACGATAAAATGGCGGAATGTAGCTTCTGAGGAAATCAGCTGAGTGATAATTGTTTACAAATACAGAAATATAAATTATGGTGGAGTTATTTGCTGCTCACAACTAGAGATGTAACGGATAGTTCTTTTGGCCGGATACCGGATACCAGATATCCGGCAAGGTTCTAGGCCGGAGCGCCGAATATCCGGCTTCCGGATATCCGGCTCATGTTTTAGCTTTTAGTTTAAGGATAATTTACGAAAAGACAAGTAAGAACTTGTCTCTCTGACCGTGGGACCATGTAGGAGGCACAAATTTTTCATTCGCTATCAGTCAGTCTGTAATTTTTTTCTGTTTTTTGTTGTTTTTATTTTTTTATGTTTGTCTTGACCAAAAAGAAGACCGTTACAAGTAGTGATCAAGCAGTGCCAAACAATAGATTTAAGTATCCGGTATCTGGCCGAATAGTAGCAAGTATCCGGCCGGATACCGGATATTTAAAAAAAGGCCGGATAGGCCGGATACCGGATAGTAACCGGATATCCGTTACATCTCTACTCACAACAATAACACTGGACCAGAAAGTATTTTCCACCACCAAGACAAGAGTGTGACTCACCTCCCAGCTCTCGCGTGTGAGGTCTGCGATGTCGTCGTCGTCGCTGCCCCGTCGGCCGTCCTGCCTCGGAGCTGAGTCCTCGGTCTCCCACAGCTCGGTGTCCGAGTCAACTAACTCGTAGCCTCGGTCCGCCACTGTAGCCTCGTCCAGGTCCCCGTACAGCTGGGGCACCCACACCATCAGGAACCGGTACAGGTCGTCCACCCTGCGACACCACACAACGGTTACAGTGACTGTCATACTTGTACAAAAAGGTTCCTACGGGACGATATACTTGTAAAACAGTTTTAAATTGAAAAATATTCTCTGAAAGGGAATACTTCTCTGAAGTTCATTCTATGACATCACGAAACAATACCAATGTCTGCAATACATGTACAGTCCACAGTTGGGAAAATGTACAATGGTCTTTCCCTCTAGGACCATCACACAATGGTGACTATTGTCTGTGATATCCAAATAAGCAGTCTGTTGGAAAACATATCTCGAACGGGTGCGGTTTGAGGAACGCCTACTTTACTTAATACAGTACATTGCATTTTGATGATATATCTTATATAATAGGCAAGCATGTTTCTTTTCCTCCTTTTTTCTCAGCTTGTGCGCATCATAGGAGAAAGGGCATACCGTTGGAAAGGTCCTGTAGATGAGCAGAATCCATATATAATTCACATTGGCCATCGGGGCTCCGCCCAACAGGCTTTTAAAGTTTCAATTTTAATCTTATGGGAGAAGGATAATTGATTGAATCATTATACAGCTGTTGTAGTAACAAATCAAGAAAAAGCAGATGTTTTAGTTATGAAGCATTTAAAAAGTAATTGGCTCAAGATAAACTGGATTTTTGGTCGAATTTCGATCATAAGGCGTTATCTAGTATTAATTAAAATTTAAAGTGAGGCAGTCAACAAAGTCCTCGTGTTCTGTAAGCAAAATTTTCTCGAGAAAAAATTGGGCATTTCACTGATTGCAGAATGATAAGAGAGTTAAAATCAATGAAATTTGACCCAAAGGCAAGAGAAAAAAACAGCGAAAAAACAGTTCAAAACTTTACGACAAAATAAGAAACAACGTGAAATATTCTCCATGAAAAGTATGGTGGTTAATAAAAGGCTGCTTTGTTTACACGAAAGCACGATGTATTTTGTTAAGGGAGCCGAATATTGACAGTGAGTGAAGATCTATTTTAAGGTGCTGAGTTAAAATTTTATGATGCAAAAAACAATGAACTTTGTCAGGAGGGAAAATATCATTCAACCTATAGACATACAAGACAATGAAATGAATATAATTAACACTATTGAAAGTGTACTAACCCTGAAATGGGTGCTGCGTGTCACTGCCATAGTTTTATTTCCTCATTGCCACTTTCTATGTTGTATTAATAGGTCGCTATGGATCAAGGACTATATCTTTCAAAAAAATATTTTCCTTAAGTCAATATAGGTTTAGCAATATTGAAAAAATGACACATTTATAATGGGCTTCTTAATAGTATAGGACTGTAAAGAGTGCTTTGGAGCCGCATGGTCTATGCAAACAATATTGCCAAAATATTATCAGTAAAATTAACCTTCTAGAAATTTTTGTAGTAAGGTCGTAAAACGCTATACTAATATCATTTTATGATTAGGGGCTTTTTCGCCTATAAGCCACTAGTAAAGTTATTACTAAAAGAAAAAACAATTCTACTTCTTGGACAACAATTATATGTATAAGTCCAATTCAACGATTTAAGTAAAAAAAAGTAAAGCTGAAATATTTTCCAACTAAATTAATAATAAGTAAAAGGTTTCTTTTATCAGCCACAGATTGAAATATTTTAAAGTGTATAAAACCAATAGTTATAGCTTTAGAGCAAAGAAATCGGCTGAACAGTTTAATACACAATGTTACACAGTTCTGTTTATGTTGAAATAAAACATGTTATGTGCCCAAACACAATTCCTCCTTTATCACCATTTTATCTTTACTTTTATGATGGAGTAATAACAATAACGATAAACCTTACAGTTCAAGAGCATTGGCAAGAAGATGAATGTTCAAGAACACACTAAATTTTAGATTGTAACAGGAAATATTCAAATATTCTAAGATGTGTTATGTCTAATGTAAACATTCATGAGATTGAAACAAATAATTGACTCAAATATATGTACATACTGTATATGAACAACTTCATGTTTTGAACTTGTGATATGAACACATATTTTGCAGTTGGAATTTGAAAGTTCTTTTAACCAAATTAAAGATATTGTACTGAACCCATCAATCTAAATGTAGCTTTATTAATTTATCTACCCTAACAACAATACACCCACTTAAAAATTCATTAAAGCGATTCATTAGACGATTAAAACGAATGTGTACAAGCAAAATTTTTTAGATTTGTTTTTCATTAACACAACTTTCAATGCATTCATTCTATACCATATTGCTGCGGTATTTATCAAGGAGAGACAGTGGATGCAAAGGTTTTGCTCTGTTCTGAACTGCAAAACTGTGCAGCACTATAACTGTACAGCAGTTGCCAAAATTAGAGAGACTGGAGGCAGGTAGTCCCAGCCCGTCCTAATCCTTTGTTGACAAAACATCCCCTATCACAATGAGGCCGACCGGTTAGGCACGGAAGGCCGCCCGGGTCTCGGGGAATTCTCAGAATTTTGACCACTGCCTAAATTGCCCAATAATCTAACCAATGCACGTACAATAAAAATTGACGGCTTATATGTTTTGTGTTGAATAGACGATTACAACGAAATTTGAATCATAGTTCTACGATATTTCATAACCATTTTAAAAAGGAATAAACCTTTAACATAGAAAAGTCACAACTGAACGCTCCTCTGAGAATTAACTGAGACCCGAGCGGCCTTCCTGTGCCTAATTGATCGGCCGCATTGTAATAGGGGACGTCTAGTCCACAAAGAGTTGAGACGGGAATGAACTACCTGCCTCCAGTCTCTCTAATTTTGGCAACTACTATAAGGCGCCGTTCAAATGCCTCATTTTTTGCCGTGTGCTGTGCAACATCAAAGAGTAAAAATAATAACTTAATAGTGTTATTATCATTCCTGTAGATAAAATTATTTTTCTTATTCTTTGGGGTTGCGTTATCCATGGTGCACGGTGAACAGTTGATGATTGTGGAAGAGGATTAAGCTTTCATGGAGTTTTCTGACGTGATATTTTGGTTTATACTTTTTAATGTACACATTCTTCAAGAAATGCTTTATTTCACAAGTTCCTGAGATAAAAAACACTCTTCCTAAAATGTTCAAGATTTTCTCACCTTTCTCTGGGAACACTGAACCAGTATTCGGGCCTCATTTTCTTTTTGCCATAAGACATTATCGGGGTGCTCTTTGGTATTTTCTTGTCCTTTGGTTTGCCCATGCGGAGTCTGAGGTAGAGAGGAGGGTCGTCACATGACTGTGCCGGCCTCGGTATCAGTTCTGTCAACACGACAAAACTTAAACTAAGAAAGAATAATAATGTCACCGTTAAAACATGCAGGATGGTTACCTTACTTCTTTACCTAACATGTGTATTTACATGCTGGAGGTTCGATCTAGGTTGATAGAATAAACAAACTGTTACACAAATATATTTATTACAATATCACACGCTTAACTGAATAAGTGAATGCAGTTTGTATTAGTCAGAGACTATCTTGGCCAAATTTTCATACCACTATTTTGTATTTTGGGCTGCTTAGGCCTTGTTAGGTTGCGGTGTAATTAAACTTGCATTGTAACAAAAATAAAATAAAAACAGAGCAAATTACTCTTCCCATATTTGTTTTCCTTTCAGTTGTGCTACCTACAGACCACTGGTTTACTATTAATATAGTATCTTAATGCTAAATTATACTGAGCCACCATTGTAATTTAAAAAATGTTCTTAACTGCTTGTGCACAGCTTCTATTTCCATCCATGCAGGGGACATGCCTTGGTTTTTAAACTGTCATGTAAGTTGTTGAGAAACCATAACAGGGAAGAGAGAGAGGAGGATAAAATAAAAATGGAACAGAAAACACTTCTCAGGCAGAAACGGTTTAGTTCAATAAGTTACGAGCTCTGAGTAAATCTCGTACAAAAGGAAAAAAACCTATGTAGTTTGCTTTTCTGATGTTGCTATTCATGTTTAAAAGGGTAATTCTGTTTGTTTGTAACTTGTAAAGTGAAGAGAAATCAGATTTAATTTTTATTAACAATGTACTTTTACGTACAAATAAATTAGTCATAGTTTAAATTTATTTTTTTATTTTGGGCAGTCCATACATATTGGTAATAAAAATGCAAGTCTTCACTTTTGAACAGAAACCATTTATTTACATTGTGTAGTTAATTTATCAACGCTAATTTAACAAAGTAAATTTATCATGTATTGAAAGTAAAGGAATTACGTGACTGATCTTAATACATTTAATGAAAATAAATATTGTATACTGGTAAAATGGACAATCTTGTTTTAACTTTCCATATTAAAACTACAGGTGCCAGGCTTTGTTTAGAGGTCTATTTGGGAGATCTTGTTATTTTTCACCAACGTTCCTTCACATGGTGAGTAATTAACAGTAATTATTTTATTTACTTTAATGACATGCAAGACATACTCTACATGACAGGAAAATTTGCTTGGTGTTAGACAAGTTTATTGCAGAAGAAAAATTATTAAGGAATTAGTTTTTTTTATACAAAGAGAAGGGTGGTATTACATTCCACAAAGTTAAGTCTACTCCATGGATGACCTTCCCTTAGAGAGAAATTAATGTAGAAAAGAACACTACCTTCTGAAATGAGGACAGAAAAATTCATTAGAAACATTTCATATTCATCCAACTTTTTTAAATATATACATGGACATTTCAGAAACATATTTTAAATAATTTGCAAATCAAGGTTAAACATGAAGCACAGAAGTAATGATAGGAACGTACCCAACCCTTCAAGTTGCGGGAATAGTGGTGCATGAACTAAACGACCAACGGAATCAACAGAAACAAAACCAAACATACGTGTTAGTGTATGTATGTTGACTACATTTTGTAGAGTTACAATACATGCAAAAGTTGCTGCATTTAATGTTTCCATCAATTCATCAATAAAATTTTATTAATAACGTTTTTAAACAGTATTAGTAAGAAATAAATAGCTACAAGGAGTAACAACAGATACAACTGTAGACCTTCCAATAATGCCAATTATTATGATCAGTTTTAGCAAATGTATGTTCTGTGCGGGTAAAGGCCTGTGCTGAAAATTACACAGTAGACTCCCTCTTAACCAGCTACCTTTCTACAGAGGTTTTCCTTTAACTGGCCTAACCGGTCAGGAAACGACTTCCTTATAACCGGCAATTTATTAACAAAAAGTTTTGCAGACCTGTTGTAATGTGTTGGTTTTAATTAATACATTTATTATCACATTAGGTCATAAAAAACTGTACTTGAACATGTGTAAAGTTATGTAAGTTTAACAGGTTAAATTTTTACTCAGCCGCGGTCTAGTCTAGAGGTGGGCCGGTTAAAAAGGCATCTACTACATTTAAATTTTCAGAGGTCAATTATTTTTAAACATTAAGAATAAATAAGAAAAACAATGAATAGTTATTATTATTAATTTTTTATGTTATCAGCTTAATGTTGATGACTCACTTTGTGAGTCAAAACTTAGCATGGAAACCAATTCGTAATCAAATTTATAATCATGTATCAGTCAGCTGCGGTTAGAATTAGGGTTAAAGTGCTTTACTCCTAATGTGAGATTTGACAAATAAACTTGGCTTGGCTGAAGTATGTAGTGTTAGTTGAAAGCAGGTTTCAAAACTGACATAATAGGAAATCAATCAATTTGATTGGTGGATGAATAGATCAATAACAAAGCTACAAAAATATAACACTCGCCCAAAATAGCGGGCAAGTTTTACTGGCCCACATGTAGTGGTAAATTATTTTTCCATCACTTCGTATCGAAAGCAGCTGGTATCAACGAAAATAACTATCTGAACCCCTAATTTAGAGGCGGGGAAAAACGATCAACTGATTTTCTGGCCTCTTAATTTACTTTGATCCTCTCAATGAGTTCTCCATTTACCCATTAGGCACGATCGAGTTTTTTTATAGTTTATTTTTATAATGTAAATCAGCTGTTGTTACTGTTTAACGATTTATATATAAGCAAAAGTAGGAATTGCTGTAATGTTAATTGAGAAATAAAATAGTTTTAGTTTTATCGTGGTTTATTATTCTGTATGTGTATCTTTTGCATTGTGATGAAAAGTATTGTTCAAAACTCGTACCGAAAGTGATTTTTCAGTACTTGCTCAAATTATTCCCGTCCGAGGCGAAGCCTCACACGTGAAGCTTGAGCCTGTACCGGAAAATGCCACTTTCGTTACTTGTAATGAAATATACTATTTTTTAGCCTAGGACTTATTCAAAATGCAAATATATTGCTGAATAAGGTATTGCCATTGTCCTTACAGTAGTTGCCACTATTATACATATTTCTAGGCCAGTCAAAGCGTTCCTGCAGAGGGTACAAAAATGGTGAAAAAATTGATAATAAGTGATTGATAATAAAGTAGATCATCGCTTAACCTGCCTTGCATCAACAGCCTCTCGGAATATACCGTCTCTACCCTGACACAAAACGGAGAACGGTTTGTCATTTCTGAAAATTAAATGGTCGTTTTAACCAGGAGGCTGTGGTTCACAGATCTGGAGAACCAAGATATTTACATTCCCTTCCTTGTCACTTTAGTGGAATATAACTATACCCGATCAAGTAAATCTTGGTATGAATCATAAGGGAAACTCACAATATTTTCCATTATTATCATCAATTTATCGTCAGATCTTTCACTTGTACGTATATGTTACACGTGTTTCTAACCTATTTTTATAATGAACAGGTTCTTTTTTTATAATATACTTTATAATACAAAAATATATTTATTTCAACGGATATTATTTGTTTATGCAGTTGCCTGCTTTAACTAACCTTATAGGTCCGACCAGGCCTGCTCCTGTGAGGGCAGGTTATGAGAGGGTCTACTGTACTTAAGAAAGTTTACTATGTTTTCCCAGAGCTAAAGAGTGGCTTTTTTAACATATGTAGGAGTACAAATATAAATTTTGATTTTGTAACACATCAGGAATCGCTGTTACCCATTGTTAAAAATCATATAAAGATAGTTCAGCTAAATTTGATAAGAAGCATTTGATTTATTTCAAAATAACTCTTTTTAAATAGCGCTACTCATAAAATTCAATTTAATTATTTACTATTTCAAGAACTTAAATGCAACAACATCCACAAAGTACAGAGTATTTTAAAGCTCCTGTTTAAAGATAAAATGGCTTCTTCAATCGTAAAGATAAGGTAAGCTGTCACAAGCTAGCCTTTGAAAAACAACTGAAGCATTTGTAAAATCATTGCACTTAAAATTCTTGAAACAAGAGCCTTTTAAAATTTTTATCACTCAGAATGCTCTGGTAAAAAATTAAAACCACAATGAAATATAGACAGAAGCTGGCAATGTATATCTACATATTTAAGTGTTTAACTCTATTTTCATAATTAGAAAAATCATGTACTCAGAAAATTTTAGTGAAAAGGGGAAACTTATAATAAATAAGAAGATAAAAATATAATGAGGTTATTCGGATCTTTTCACAAATTTTTTAAAGTAGCAACAGTATTCTGAGTGGCAAAACTATTTATAAATCAATTTATATTTAAAGCATCTAAACTACACACTCAGCTCTAAAAGCAGTGAATACAAATTGTGACCCGAGCTTCATGAGACCCCGAGCCCAAGAATAAACTGAATGGCTGAGTATTACTTACAAATAGGAAACTTTTGTCTTGTTCAAACTAATGGCAGTGTTTTGTTAACATATAATCAGATGATGTTCAGAGAAACTATACCGTGAAAGTGAAACCAATTTAAATGTTTAAAGTGGTTATAATGGGAACTAAACAAATGAAAAATCCCTGTAAAAGTGTTCTAATACAATCTTTTTTGCCTTAGAATGCATTATAAAACTTTTGAAAATGACTCACAAAAATTGATAAGTTTAACAGTGATAGTAGGTAAATTTAAAATTGAAAGAGAAAAATTGTACTGATCTACCATTGTAAATAATTTTATGCTTCTTATAATTCTCACTTTCAAATGTTATGGTTGTATTGCTACAATTAAAAATATTTTTCAGACACGATTATTTTTATTTGAAAAGTTATTCTTCAAAAATACTTATTAAGAAATTTTTTTTCAGACTCCATGATATGATTTAAACTTATTTAATAAGCTAAGGGTTTTTTGTAATTAATTGGGACTCCTCCTACAATTTTCAACCGATTTTCAGGTTTTTAATGTCATTAGGTAGGGCTTGGTCTATGTAGTTGTTTCCGCCAAAAATTGATGAGATCAGACTCAAAATAAAGGATGTATGCATCTTTGAAATTTGAAAATTTTCAATTAGAATATCATGCTAGGATTGAACATTTCAAACATCTGTTAATGTACAGCTGTAAATAAGTGTGGTTTCAGTGATAACTGATTGGTCTGGGTTATTTTATTGGATTGGTCGGATGTGATTGCTTTAGAACTAAACGTAAAATTTTTAGTAATGACGTGTGATAATTCAATTTATAGGACTAACCAATTTCGAGCAACAAGTACACTAGTTTTATGTTAATTCCGTCTTTAATTGTTTCCTTCAAGATTAGTTGGATGACATCTCTTAAACTAAAACTCAAATAAAATTAATTTCTATTAAAATGTTGAATACTAAAAAACTGAATTACTTTTTTACTGATTAAGCTGAAAAATATCCCACACAAATGGTACCTGATTTACTAAAAAAAATGGATGATATTTATAATACTCTGAAAGAAGGCAGCAAAAAATTTGAAAAAGAACTTACTGTCGAACGAGACGAAGAGTTCGGGCATGTCTTCCACGCTGACCATGCTGCGGTAGTCGAGTTTGGGGGCGGCGCTCTTGTCCTTGGAGGGTGGCTGATGCTGCTGACGGATAAACGTGCCCACCGACGACCGCCTGGGCACACAGACACACATGAGTGACACAGGTCATGGGCATCGTATCAAACTGTTGGTAGCTGACGATGCCGATCAACTAAAGTGGTATCGAGCATACAAAGGTTGATTTTTCTAAAACCCAACCCAACTTAAAAGTAAAGTAAATCAA
This sequence comes from Neoaliturus tenellus, assembly GCA_030545055.2. NCBI lineage: Eukaryota > Metazoa > Arthropoda > Insecta > Hemiptera > Cicadellidae > Neoaliturus > Neoaliturus tenellus. Next base: position 221,957,174 of record CM061532.1, read on the forward strand.
TGTTTAGCAAAGAACAAGTTCATAAGTTGGTAACCCTGGTTCCTCTTCTTCCTTGCCTATCAGCTTATGAGCATTGTTGCATTGTTATTCTCTTTATGAGGGTACTATGGTAGGCAATTAAGTTTTTCAGAAACATGGTTTTGAGCACAGATCAGGGAGTGTTCATTGTTGCCAGAGAAGTCATTAAAAAAAATTTTAGTTTTATGACAACATGTTTTATGTCCGAACAAAAATTTCCAGGTGAGGGTATAAATAATAAATCTTCTATTCATAGACTTGTTTTAATAGACTATATATTTATTGATGTTTTAGATAGTTTTTTTAAGGCAGTTCTAACAGTACCTCATTCAATAAAACTGCTCCCCCTGTGTTTTGTTTTTTTCTCTAAAGAGCCTGTTTTGCAAAATTTTTTATCAAGTCTCCAAATAGAAGATTTGTTAAGTATACCCTAACAAGGAATTTTTTTTCCAACGCAATTTAACATAAAACAAAAATTTTATTGAAAATACTCCTCTGGCCCCAAGGAACACTCTAACATCTTTGCTTAAAATCATGATTGTGGCTTCAACTTAATTACCTTCCACAGAACCCACATAAGGTGAACAACAATGAAACAATGCAGATCAGCTGATAGCCAAGGAAGAAGAGAAACCAGGATAACCAACTTATCAACAAGTCCTCTTTCCCAACCTTGATTTAATGTACTTGTAAGTTGGGTTTTTTAAAAGAAACACCCTGTAGTTACCATGACGGTTGAACTTGGCAAACTTCAATAATGAGTTTTTTTGGGACACAATTGTCATTGTATTTAACTCAATCAAAACCTGTATTGGATGTAGTGCTCAAATAAAAGAGAGTGAACCCAGTAAATACATTCTTTCATTATGTAAATAAAACCTAAAATAGGTATTTTTGCTATTAAATAATTTATTGATAATAAATTAGAATAAAGATTAGAATACCTAATTAGAGATGGATTAAAATTAATTGATTAGATTGATTAATGAAGAATAGAAGAAATTAAACGACAAATTCAATAGCAAAAACTGACTACTCTGTATTGGAATACCATCTAATACACTATGTTGCCCAAAAGGGTTTTTAAAGCTGCATTAATGCCAGTAGCACACTGAAATAGATTTTACCCCTGTCACTTGACAAAATTGATGAGCTTCACATTGGTATCATAAAAATAATGCCAAAAGTGTAAAATGCCTTTCGGTCATGTATGCCACTATTTGGATAAAAGCAACAAAAAGACTTCCGGCCACAGCGGCAGTGGACGCCAATGGTAAAATCATAAACAGTAAAAGTTTATTAATAAGTATACATGTATTACTAAACATAGTCAAGGCACAAACCAAATGTAATTTAGAGAATACAAGGAGCTGTTTTATTGCTTGTTTTATTATGAAAGTGAATGAAATTACTGGACAACAGTTACCATATACAGGATACCAGTAATCTACTGTAATATAACTTTGCAGTATTAAAACACCAAAATTAAGGATTGGTCTAAATGAGAGGTTTCTTCATATCCAAGAAGGAATTGACTGCTTAAATCTGAATGTTAGTTTTTTAACCTACACATTCATCTAGCTCTAAGGGCGTGCTAAAATTGACATGTTTTACTGACATACGACTTTAACACCCAACAATCACATAATTAGACCATAGACATAACCTTTAATAGTCCGTCAAATCGATCCTGTGAATCCTTCCTGGATTACGCATTTTGGCTGACAGCCCTCACCAGATTCCTGTTTTATGGTGGGTCAATTAAAAAAAAAATGTATCATTGACACACCAATAATGAATGGGAAGCAGTTCATACTGAGGATGTGAGTCGTCATGCGTAATCCAGGAAGGATTCATAGGATCAATTTGGCGGACTATCGGTAACGTAACCAAGTATCAAGTATCAAGTATCAAGTAACCTAATTTTAGAGTCTAATTTTTTATCTAGAAACAAACAACAACAATCACAAAGACATAACACTTAAATTTTGACTGACAATTTTTTGCATAAGTTTTGTACCTGTATCTTAAAACACACATTTTTAGAAATTGTATATTTCTCATGCAATAACTACTTTCAGATTTTTTTTTATCTAGTTCAGTATGTTTTCTAATCTAAAAGTAAAAAAGTATTTATTTCCTCCACATGGTATAGAACTCTAAACTATCCATGCTTCATTAGGTCAACTATTTTTAACTTTGCTGTAGCAAATTATAAGAACAGATGCTAAAAGGTGTTCACTTGATGAATGTGGATGATACTTGAGAGAAACACACTTTCAATAGTAGACCTGTTTTAGCAAAGAGAATTACGGTATTTAAAAGTAGAACAATATGACAAAAGTAAGGAATCTAAAAAAAATTACATATCAAAGTCACTGCCCAATTAAACGTTTAGTAAGATACTGGAAAACCCAACTAACTTTAAAATTTAAAAAGAATGGTTTAATACGTAGAAAACATCAACTTAACACAGATCTACGGTGTTTACGAGCAAAAGTAAAGTGCGAACAACAAAACTAGAGATAACAAATAAAAACTGAGAACACAAACAATAACCAACACACAAATTTACCGACTTACCCTACACTAGTTATGGCGCTAGTGATATTAGATGGCGAGAAGCTGGCTAGACCTTGAGGGGGTCTGTTGGGGTCGATGGAGGCAGGGGTGGGAGGAGGTTCGGGAGTGGCAGGGGGGAAGGGGAAACGGCCTCCCTCTTCGCTCGGTGTCTTGGTAAAAAGTCCAGAACTAAAATCCGTCACCATATTAATGGGAGAACTAGACGGTGTTGGCAAGAAAAAAAAATCGTTGAAAGTGATGAGCGAAAATGAGGGATGAGAGAATATGAAGAGGAACGATTTAGGTGGGAGGGAAGCGGGAAAAACAGAGAAAAAGCACAGTATTAATGAAGAGTAAGCCAAGCATAAACTAGAAAAGTCAAAGATTGTTAGTATATAAAGTCAATTTTAGATATTATTTCATTTTAACTGTTCAATAAAATTGTTGGTAGTTTAAATCTAATCATAGGATGAATTTATATTTACAAATTTATGGAAAATAAACATCAGATATATCCTACTAAAGATTTTATGATGCTCTTATAATTTTTTATTATTATTAATAACTTACATAAGCTTACATCAGTTATATAAGAAGAATTAAAGTTATTTAATTAAATAAAACTGCAAAATTACACTGACATTTTAAATTCCACCTTAGTAAAAATAATACTCATTTTAATTTAAGTTATCAAACAATCTTAAATATAGTATCTTTAAGTCAATTTAAATTTTACAACAGTTTAAAATGTAAACATATTTCAAAACTCAAATTCATAAGTAATAAATAATAAAAAAATAAAAAATCTATTGGACCAGTGATTACAGTTTTAATAAAACTTTTGGTGGAATTGTTTAGAACAGATAAAAAAAGTCTGTTCACCTATTACTTTTTAATTGATTTACCAATATCTTTAACAATTAATTGTATAATAAACCAAGATTAAAGCAAATTTAATTTTATTCACATTTTAATATATATTCCAAAACAACTTATTTTTATAAAAAATCATTATAAAGTACAATTTCAACAAATATAAATAATGTATTGCTTATAAAAGTCACTCAAAAACTTAAAATTAAAAAAAAATTGTAAAAATGTTAAAACCCAAGTGTTACCTCAAACCCATGCTAACGTGAGCTCAACGCTAAAACGCCCAAACGCTTACCTTGAGAATACTTTAGAGAATACACTAGACGACGCCGAGTGGGAAGAGGGGGGGTGACTCTCGGCAGAGGAGGGGAGGGAGTCCTTCTCCTCCTTGTCACCGGAGAGGCCTTCCATCCAGGAGAGCGGGTACGAGAGCCGCTTCAACATCTGGACATAGAGGGATGTTACCGATGGAGTCATGTGGGTCGGAAGATGACAGAGTAATTAGGATTGCCGATTTGATCTTATAATGTGTATTTGTTTTGTTTCTTAAACCAAATGTTGAACCTAGGAGGAGTTTTAATAAATTTAGGGTGGTCTACACATTACCTCAAGGTACAGTAGATTCACGGTTATCCAGGCTAATTTGGAGAACAGTCAATTCTGGCTTCAGAAAATCCAGGTTAAGTAGAATAAATCGTGACAACATTTCAGCAAACAATTATAGAAAACACTTTGGTCGCTTTAAATCACTTAATTTTATAATAAAAAGAGTTCTTTGAATAAAAGTTAAACTCTGTAATATAACTACATTACACTTCAAAAGTATACGTCAGGGCATGACAAATTTACAGATATTGAGTATAATTCGGTTCATTAAAACCATGTACAAATCAATCTTGTTTTGCCTTTTATCTTTACTGCAGTTATTAAGGTTCTAAGCATCGATAATTTATACTGGATAGAGTTTATCTAAATAGGCAATTAAATTCTTTCACTTTTATCACTTATTTAAATTTTAAAAAATTTCAATTTTTTGTTTACAGAAAGTGAAGTGATGTAACACCTTTTCTTAATTCTCATAATCCTGCACAATAACATTCGATGCCCAATAAATTTCATCAGATGTAGATTTTAAGCAATAAATCACTTATGAATGCAACCCACTTGCCAATTTAGTGTGCTATGAGTAAATTACGTTTAACTGAGGGTGCTAAACCTAGGAATTCCTTTTTCTGATCAAAAGAAAATCTCAAGCATTTCAGTATTACTCCAGAGTTCAGATTTGGTAGATTCAGACATGGTCTAGAGTTGTTTATAACCACATTTAACTTTCACTGCTCCACAGAATTGTGGGATACCTTGTTTTTCTTGGTGTCCTTCTCGTGGTCGTCCTTGTCCCGCAGGTTGATGCCGTCGTGCGAGTCGCCCGAGCCGGAACCGGAGCCCCGCCCCTCCTGCGTCTGGTCCAGGCTGAAACTGACGGCGGCGCCGGTCGGCCGCAGAGGCTGTATCGGCACCGGCGGCACAAATTCATCACTGAGCAGCACGTCGGCGTCCGAGTACGTCGACTTACGGGGCACCTGCCAGGAGGAGGGGGTGTTAGAAGAGTGTCCGGCAAGCATTAGTGATTCTGGGATATAAATAGATGACATCCCACTGAGGTCTGAACTGCTAAATGTTTACTGCATTCCGAATAGAAAAAATCAAATAGAATTATAAAAACATTGTTTATTTGTATTTCTATCCTATTATGTATTGAGTTTGTTTGGAAATTTTATAGACTCTCACTAATTTGAATTTGATAGATATCAGACAAGGGTGGTGCCAAATTGGTGAAAATAGTGGACTAAAGGGAGAAGTTAATACAACAAATCAAGGTCGATTTTACTTTCACAGATAGCTCTAACATTATGAACGGAGTGGAAAAGCAGCCGCTAGTAATGAAACTACATTAAATGGAATCAAATATCAATCAAACATGTTATGTAGTCTATTGACGATGGTAAAACTTCAAAAGAGTGGCCGCAAAAGAAACAGAAACGAGTCTAATGACCTGAATTTTGTGTAAAATAAAAACTGGGCTGTGACAAATGTTACACAGCTATTACCAACGCCTGAAAGATGTCAAACTACTGGAGGGCCGTATTGGTAATGCACAGAGTCTCTATTTTAATTTTTTCCTAAAAAAACTTACTTTTAAAAATGCATTGAGTTTGTTTGAAAATATTTTTTTATTGTAACTTTTTGGAGCCTGAACCTGAAATAGAGTTTGAGCAGTATCAGGGAACTCCCTGTTAGCATTGCCAATGGTCACCTGAGGTGCTTGGGCTACAGACAAATGTTAAAGTAAAAACAATGCCAAATTGAAACTAAAAGAACACAAGTTGTTCACCTGTGGTACGACGGGAGGCGGGGGGTCTCGGATGTCTATGCCGGAGTCGTGGCAGGACAGCTTGACCAGCAGCCCCTCACTGTTCCTCCTGTTATTGTCCATGACTGGAAAAAAAACATATTTTATTGTTTAAATAAAAATATTTATATTAATAAATCCATAAATTTTCTAAACAACAGATAAAACTATTGCTATTTTATAAAAAATTACAACAATAATCCAACAAGGCATAAATTTTCTAAACAACAGATAAAACTATTGCTATTTTATAAAAAATTACAACAATAATCCAACAAGGCAATCCCTTAATTACAAACTAGAAACAAATGAAAAGAAAATCAAGGCAGCTAAAATAATTGGATTGGTGGACAAAATTTAAGAGAAAGTTTTGCTAGTGCTATTCATTGGCAAGAGCCATTGTAATGATCATCTAAGGGTGGTGTAAAACACATTGATTTTGATCAGGTAAAGTAATACAATCAAGGTTAATCAGATTCACTTCTTACAAGGGGGCTAAAACTAGGATAAATATACATCCTTGTAGATTATAAATGAATAAAATTTAAAAGAGTTAATCATGAGTAAAAAGAGTTAAAACTAGAAAAAAGCCTAGCAAACTACTAAAGACAACCGATGACATATCAGATACACTGGCGCTTTGTTCCTCCAGGGATCAGACTTTGCTTGGCACTAGCTATTAAAGACAACCGAATGAGACGGCTCACCTTGTGTATCAGATACACTGGCGCTCTGTTCCTCCAGGGATCAGACTTTGCTTGGCACTAGCTATTAAAGACAACCGAATGAGACGGCTCACCTTGTGTATCAGATACACTGGCGCTCTGTTCCTCCAGGGATCGGACTTTGCTTGGCACTAGCTATTAAAGACAACCGAATGAGACGGCTCACCTTGTGTATCAGATACACTGGCGCTCTGTTCCTCCAGGGATCGGACTTTGCTTGGCACTAGCTATTAAAGACAACTGAATGAGACGGCTCACCTTGTGTATCAGATACACTGGCACTCTGGTCCTCCAGGGATCAGACTTTGCTTGGCACTAGCTATTAAAGACAACCGAATGAGACGGCTCACCTTGTGTATCAGATACACTGGCGCTCTGTTCCTCCAGGGATCGGACTTTGCTTGGCACTAGCTATTAAAGACAACTGAATGAGACGGCTCACCTTGTGTATCAGATACACTGGCACTCTGGTCCTCCAGGGATCAGACTTTGCTTGGCACTAGCTATTAAAGACAACCGAATGAGACGGCTCACCTTGTGTATCAGATACACTGGCGCTCTGTTCCTCCAGGGATCAGACTTTGCTTGGCACTAGCTATTAAAGACAACCGAATGAGACGGCTCACCTTGTGTATCAGATACACTGGCGCTCTGTTCCTCCAGGGATCGGACTTTGCTTGGCACTAGCTATTAAAGACAACTGAATGAGACGGCTCACCTTGTGTATCAGATACACTGGCACTCTGGTCCTCCAGGGATCAGACTTTGCTTGGCACTAGCTATTAAAGACAACCGAATCACACGGCACACCTTGTGTATCAGATACACTGGCGCTCTGTTCCTCCAGGGATCAGACTTTGCTTGGCACTAGCTATTAAAGACAACCGAATGAGACTGCTCACCTTGTGTATCAGATACACTGGCGCTCTGTTCCTCAAGGGATCAGACTTTGCTTGGCAGACTAAAGACAACCGAATGAGACGGCTCACCTTGTGTATCAGATACACTGGCGCTCTGTTCCTCCAGGGATCAGACTTTGCTTGGCACTAGCTACTAAAGACAACCGAATGAGACGGCTCACCTTGTGTATCAGATACACTGGCGCTCTTTTCCTCCAGGGATCAGACTTTGCTTGGCACTAGCTACTAAAGACAACCGAATGAGATGGCTCACCTTGTGTATCAGATACACTGGCACTCTGGTCCTCAAGGGATCAGACTTTGCTTGGCACTAGCTATTAAAGACAACCGAATGAGACGGCTCACCTTGTGTATCAGATACACTGGCGCTCTGTTCCTCCAGGGATCAGACTTTGCTTGGCACTAGCTACTAAAGACAACCGAATCACACGGCACACCTTGTGTATCAGATACACTGGCGCTCTGTTCCTCCAGGGATCAGACTTTGCTTGGCACTAGCTACTAAAGACAACCGAATGAGACGGCTTACCTTGTGTATCAGATACACTGGCGCTCTGTTCCTCTAGGGATCGGACTTTGCTTGGCACTGCCCAATGGTGGTCCAGGGAGGACTTCCTTCTTTCTTCCAGAGATCTTATTAAAGCTACACTCTCGTTCTTGGGCGTCGGGTCTTCTGCCTCAGACTCCTGAATAGAAATGCACATTAATATGTGTTTTGATCTTAGAAGTATATAATATTAATAATAACTTTGCTATCAATTACCTCCAGCTCCTTATATTAAAATTACAAACAAAATTCTGACGATTCAACGGCAAACTAAAGTAATTCCTCTTTCAAAAAATTTGGAAATACTAAAATTATAACTGAGGACCAAAAACCGATTTTTTATTATTTTTTACGAAGAATCGACTGAGATTTGTAGCGCCCCAGCAGTAAGAAAGTAAGTATGTTTAGTTTTAAATCCAGGTTGGAAACATGTATTTTGTAAAAGAGTTCTTTAAAGTAATTAAATAGTAACCTGAACTAGTTAAGAATGACAGTGAGTGGGTGCAGCTCTGATAGACATGTGATTTAAAAACAGGCCTATAGCACTCTTGGGTTCACAGATTATTTTTATAAAACATTTTAGTTAAATCGGTATCATCGTTTTAGCGTAATCTAGAACGAACCCTAGTTCAGCAAAGGCAAATTTACTTTTAAGAGTGTGCAAGCATTCAAACCTTTGATTTTTTACTCAAGTTTTTTATATTCAGCTTCGCTCGAGGTGTTTTGAAAAAGCTCCAACTTTGAGCCGAGCTTTTAAAGTAATTTGTGTCCTAATCTAAAATACTGTTATCAGCATTCAACTTTATTTATACATTTGTTTTTAAAACAGCAGATGTAATGGGATCAGTCCAATACTAGTAATGTTTTCCTCATTAACATAGTATTGTTGTTGAGGCACGTTACTTCCACAGGGACGTTGTTTTGATGAAACACAACCAGGAAACCAGCTGTTGCTCTGGCGACACAAAATTATTGTACACTTTCAGTCTACTACTGTATCCACATAAATAAAATAGTTCAATTAAGAAACCAGCAGTCCCCCTGCTCGCTCAAAATTATCGTGCATTTCCCGTTTACTTACGTATCCATGTAAATAAAGTAGTATGGATACGTTCAAATTCTTTTCAAAACTGAATGCAATAAATGACTTTATAAATAAAATGAAAAGGTATTGTGAATACCAATAGAATAAAATGAAATTATTTGGTCGAATATCACATCAAAAAGCTCAAGCGCGAAAATTTTTAAAGGAGCTTTAGTTAGCTTGGCTCGACTAGGGGTTGAAAATCACTATCTACTAACCCTTTTTTTCATCCACAGCTGCTCACCTGTTTCTCAGTGGTTGTAGACAGGTTGGTGGGGGTGACCAGGTCCCGGTCGAAGGCCTTGGGGAAGGCGTCCCCCTCCCTGGGGACACTGCAGGAGCACAAGCTGCCAGCGTCCTCCTCCTCCTCATCCTCCGTGGACGACCTGCAACATGCAACAAGCATGAGCTCACTGAACAGACAAGTCTAAACATCCACAGCAATGCACAGTAAACTCTCACTACTCTGGTATCAGACCACTATGGTGCCGGATAAGTGAAAACGCCAGACTAATCAAAGAAGTCATAATATAACGGAGCCGATTGTACCTATCATTTTACTCTATCAGAGCGTATAACATCAGCTGCAGAAAAGAAGGCAATGTCGATGAAACCGCGTTAAACAGCCACAAGAGCAATTGAATACTGTGAAATAGTCTAGTAACAACAATCAAACAGCAGAGCAAAAAGCAGCTGAAAAAGTGATGATCAGCTCTTAGTAACCAAAATTAAATTCAATATCAGACAAAAACGCTGAATAAAATGTTGTAAAATAGCAATATGTGTACTATTAATAACACCAAATTTCTGGAGGACCATTCTGGAACACCAAATCTGGACTGACAATACCAGATTAGAGATGGACTACAATTATCCCTTATCTTGAGGTCAACACAGATGAAGAACAGGCTTGGAATATCCAGATACAACATAAATTGTCAAACTTTACGTTAACACATATATAGGACGGATTTGAGGAATCCAGGTGCAATGTAACTTATCCAACTTGGGGCCAAGGTTGACAATAATTGGTTAATACTTTGATATCCAGGAATAATATAATTCATCTCCATCCCTGAAATTCATGAAAGGAATGGATTATTATTTAGAAGATTCATCAAATGTTATGTACGATATCACTTCAGGTATTTAAAACTTTTCTACATAATGGTTTGTAGGCAGAACCAGAACACTACTGGTCTAGTCAGATTTATTGGTGAACCTGAAGTTAATTGCAAACTAATTTATTTTTATCCGACTCTTATGTCAAATTACGTAAGGAAAAAAACTATGGTAAAAAGTTTGCCTCCAAAGCTGCATTTGCCAGCTATGGTCCATTTTTTTAAATAACCGCTTTATTTTTATAAGTTTTTATTGAATATTTTTTTATCCATTGAAGTCAGCATAAACTATGTAAATTAGTGAAACAACCTAGGTTTCGATACTAAGTATTGTATCATGTTCACGTAGATGTCAGTTGTTAAGAAATATGCTGGTTTGAGCGTTAGCTGTCAAGGTTGACTTTGTCGATGGTAAAAAATACATTTAAAACACTATACACGCACATTTTACTCAAATAGCACATAGCACAAACTAGGATAATATTGTACAATATTGTATTATAATATTTACAACGAGCAGGTGGCCAAAAACGAGTCAGCCAGTGTCCTCCCTGCCCAGGAACCGGTTGATGTGCGCATCCGTTTTGTCATATAACCGGACCCACCTGAGCTCGGGGAAGGTCTCGTCCTTGGCCAGCAGGGAGTCCTCTCGCGCGGAGGGCGAGTGGTGGGGGTCTCCGCTGTCCAGTGAGTCACCCTGGTTGATGGTCAACAGTGTGCCGCTGCTCCCCTCCCCCTCTCCAGCGGGGGGGAACGGCTCCTTCAGGTGGTACACCTCGGGCTTCGGCCAGTCTGGCCTGCAAACAGGTGGCGGTTAGAGGGTGATTTGGAACATGTGAGTGAAGGGAGATAACGTGGGGGTCTGTAAGGGATTCAAACTGCTTCAACGGGCAATGACAGCTATTGGCATGTTGGATCAACAAGCAAATAGCTGATTAAAACCCATAACTGAGTGTATTGAGTGAGATGAGCTATCAAGATTTTACTGCACATAAACACTTATGAAAGAGGAAAGAATATAGGACAAATTTATATTCTACCCCCATGAGAAATAAACGGAGGCCAAGTAACTTGTAAGAGATTTTATCTTTAATGAATTACGGCATTGTAGTATGACTAAAGAAATCCAAGAATATTTTCTAAAATCACTAGTTATTACTCTTTAATTGATTATATTTTACTTTGTTAACAGGAAATATTGATGCCAAATCAGTCAGAACAAAGCTGAGTCAAAATAAATTACTTTGAGCATCTGCAGAAAGGATGCTAGTAATCAAGAAACACAACCACGATCAATTCTACAATTCCTAGAATTTCCTTTTCTAAATAGGTCATGTGGTTAGGGGTATTTTCTTTAATTTGTATAATTCCCATTCAAAATATGGCTCCCACTCTGGCTTTTGATAGAAATATAACATTTGAATGTGAGGTAATGTGTTTTTGCTTCCTGGCAATTCATTACAGTATTAAGATTTAATATGAAGATTACAGTGCTTAGTTCTAAATGCCATGGTATCGTTATAAATTTTATTCTATTCTATGTATGTTGAGTGGTTACTAAACATAAAATCCGTCCTTTCTTTACAATGCTTTTAAGTGACACTAAAATTTAAATTCCTCTTTGACACAGCCTTTAAAAAATTGTTAAAATTATAAAAGTTACCTGAACTGGTCATGTGAGCCGACCCTCATGTGGGCGATGTCGTGATATATCGCAACATTGACTACATACTCCATGGGGGCGATGACCCCGTACGACTCGGGCCCGTGCTCTATTACCAGGGGGTCCGAGACGTTGGGATCGAACATCACAGCGTTTGACGTCACCAGCAACACTCCGCTCACAACTCCCTGCAGTCATATTGGATGTTAACAGAAATTAATTAACAGAAATTGATTAACAGTAAGAATTTGAATTCAAAATTCAACATTTTATTTGTTATCAAGCATACAATAATGATGTTTTGGACACTGTCAAGACGGTTCAGATTACAGAAATGATCAATATAATAGCAGATTAGCAACATAAACTACTTTTATAACTATGTAGGAACACAAATGGAGTTATGTAAACAAAATGTTCAAAAGTAAATCCTAATCTTTATCAAAGCATTTTAACTTTGGCAAGGTCAACAGGGTTTTATTCACTAGGCCTATAATAAAATTTATTAAATTGAATTTGTTACTTCTGTAATATATAAACTGGAATCAATATTTCAGGCCTTTTATTTCAAGTCCAAAACACAAGACTTTTAGATCTTAAATGAAATACTTATATAACCAATTTAGATTTAAGTGTTCTTTAAATTTCCTACTATTATTGTCATTTGAAGTTGAAAATGGTTCTAGTCCCCCTTACTGACCTAGAGACTGACTATCCTCATACAAAAGGAAATATAGTATGATATTAAATATTGATATGATACATAAATACCTCATGTAACATAAACACAGAACAGAACAAACAGTAGGGGGTAGCATGAGTGTAAGCAATTTATTATATTTTTTCAACTACATGGGAAGGTGCAGATGTGCGCATTAGGTAACAATGTCATCATGAAATCAATCAGTTTATAATGACCAATAGCTTAAATTAGTAAAACCAAAAATGTTGTTGGTAAGCATAATTTATTAAGTCTCAGCCCTCCAGAGCAATAACCATAAAGGTGATGCCATAGCATACGACCGTGCAACGTTAGACTAGCCTCTGTCACATCGACTGGGAGGTGCTTGGTTAAGCAACTACGTTGGACATGACACGGTTAAATCAGCTCTGTTGTGTGCAACTGAACAACACCACAGCAATGCAGGAGCACTTGAATCTTTTAGAACACAACAAAGCTTTTGCCTAGTTGCAACTTTACTCAAAATCAGTCATTTGTGTATAAGGTGTTAAGGAAAATAATTTTTTAACTTATGATGTCCTTATTTAAGGCCATCCACAATACCCACAAGTAATAACAGGACAATTGACTAAAAATAGTCTGGCAGTCATGGGAACATGGGGCTATTGAATTGCCAACAATTTTGTGTTACCCAAGTTTAGTTTTATTAAACTGAATTCAGTGTTTCTTACTTCCGGCGATCAGCTGTCTCACTAATGAACACATCATGATGATAAATTCTTTGAATGGCGATGATCTATTAATTGTCGGCCAGTAGGCGGGTTACCATTTTATTCTAGAGATAAGACCCCCAAGTAAATAAAGTTATCATTTGGTAAATGGCTCATTTATTTGGTCTGATTTGAACAAATTAAGTAAACACCAAACAAGTTTTGTTCAAGAAATGGATAGAAAAGTATTGAAATACCTGTCCATCAGTGATGTGGCGAACGTTAATCTTGAGGAAGCGCTGGTGAGACGGGTCAGGGGTGGGGGAGAGGGGGGTCTTGACTCTCTCTGCATGTCCTGGCTTTGGCGATGTTAGCCTTAGCTTCTCCAACATGTCTGCAACATGCAACATTTACTCATTACAGGAAGACTAGTAAATTCACAGTACAATAAACTCAAACTGCGTGAAACATAAAAGTAACATGTTCACAGGGTGATAAAAAAGGAAATTGAAAAAAAATCATCGATTGAAACTTTACTAAAACAAAGCTTAAAATGACTGAACTAAACAAAAATATACTTTAAGTATTGCTCTTTGTTAGTTACAATGTACAGTTCCATTCAGTTCATGATGTTGTGGACTATTTTAGAGCACTGATGGGCTGAAATGTCTCTGAACACCCATTCAATGACATTGCTGTAATCTATACTTATTTAATACGCTAAGGTTTTTTTTGTCTTGAGAACTCCTCCTACAATTTTCCACCGATTTTCAAGTTTTTGGTGTCGTTGGATAGGGCTTGGACTGTAGTTGTTTCCGCCAAAAACTGATGAGAATCGGACTGAAAATAAAGGCGCTATCCAGCATTGAAATCTCAAAATTTCCCATTTAAATAACCTTGGGATTAAATAAAGCGTTTTAAACATCCGTTAATAATCAGCTGTAAATAAGTGTAGTTTTGTCGATTAAAGTAATTCACCATGTTGGGTTGGTCGCATGTTATTGATTTAGAGTTAAACGTAACATTTGTATTGTATTAAAATAAATTGCTCGATTTCGAGCAACACGTATACTAGTATCCATTGGGTTTCCTTTTTTTCACCATCTAGTAGTTTTACAAATTTGAATCTTGCTTTAATTTTGAACATTATAATCTTAAAAGTCTACATTCAATCCTCTATGGCGGTGTTTCTCAACTGGTGGTATGCGAGAGCATTTCAGGTGGTAACAAGGGGCAAAGGAGGAAATAAAAAGTTAAATACATAAAAATACCGTTTCTGATCTACAATGTGACGACGACTGCTGTTTTGGCCAGCAAACTGTATTCTGCTTTGCAACCCATTTCCACTTAGTTTGGAGAGACACCAAGCGGTATAGCACTTTGGCCTAGCTATAGCAATTTATCATACCAACTTAGGAAAGTAAATAATTTTTAAGACTCTTGTTTGCCAACATGTTTGTATCAATGAATAATGATTTTGTGTTCAATACTCGTCTGGGTTATCCATAACCTTGCATTGTTTTAAGTTCATGATTTACCTTGAACGATTAAAGTTACAAGACACGCTCCACAGAAACGATAAAACTTGAAAGGAAATTTGTTTGGTCGTAATCACAGTAAATTTTAGGTTAATCACTAGGTAACACTGTAACGCATGCTGTTTGCCAATGTATAAAAAAATAATAAGTAAGCATCCCATGTCAAAATTTTTAGTATTGCCTCCAAGGAAAGTAAAGTGGTGGTGCTAGGATTACTTCTCTAAATAACCAAGGGAAGCGCTCTCTCCACCTCTTAAAATGTAAAATTGCATAATTTGCATATTTGTTAACACAAAATCTAAACAATAAAAAACGTTTCCATTCAACCAATCAGCATAATCCTAAAATAAAAATCAAATCTTGGTGGTGCTCTCTGTGTTTTGTATTTCCGCCTTTTCACTTTTCCATAAAGAAATCTTTACTTATTTGGTTCTATGTATACATCCATCAAAATAGTTTGCGTCGTGACAGTTTTTTGTTCATGTGTAGATGTAGATAGTGGAAACGCAAGTAAATTTTCTCTTGTGTGTAGAACTTTTCATAGTACAGTTGTCTTATATCTAGTGTAGAGTAGTTTTGTGTGTGGTGGCTTCGGCTGAACTGTTTCTCTTGGTGGGGGGGGGGGATATGAATTTATATATGTACATATATTTTCAAATATGGTACGCCAAAAATTTGAAAAAGCATCAGATGGTACGCGGACACAAAAAGTTTGAGAAACACTGCTCTATGGAATAAATTAAGGTCAATCAAGTTGGGGGGTCATGCAGATTTGCAACAACAGTCAAGGAGGTTTTAACTGGATCAAAGTCATCTGAGCCTATCTGAGAAAACCCATTAGAAGAGGGACTCAACTTTTTAGACAATCCAACAAAATATGCAAATCAGAAACAATCAACAAGCAGGTTGTGTCATCATTCCAAATACCATGGTGAACAATTAGAATAATATTTTATTACAGATACACTAGTTTACCATCACGATAAAACTTGAAGACTAATTTGGCACATCTACTATTAAAACTGAGAATAACCACTGTTTGAGAAGTGTAAGTTCATAATTATGTTCTCTTCCCAACCCCATACAAGAAATTTAACTGCCTATCACAACTAAAGCAATCTTAAACAATAATCCGGTGATACAAATGACTTAAAAGTTTTGTCTATTTGTTGAAGTTTAAAGTTAAGTTTTTTCTACTCTACAATAACATTTGAAAAGTAAAATCAGAACATTTGCTGTATTATTAGAGACAAACTTACACTTTAGATTCTTCATAAATAGAAGTGAGACAATGAAGTCTTTCATTTGGCCAAATAAAATAAATTCAGGTAGCATGAAAACTGTAAAAAACTAAATGAAGAACTTCAATTGAAAGTCAAAAGCTGAAATACTTTAATACTCGGACACATTATATAAAATTTTTGTTGCTGAAAGAGAATACTCTACAGAATTGTGGGCCACATCATGAACACTTGTTCAATGCCAATCTGGCATTATAATGCACTTGTGGATGTAAAGTAAACATACACCACCAAATATTAAAAGCCAAGTCAATAAATGCCAAAATTGTCAAGAACACAACTGATGTTAATATGTCAGAAATTAAATTTGTATATAAATAGTGAAAACTCCAAATAAATAATAGAATCACTATTTTTTATGATCGATAAGCAAAAATATTCATTGCAATAAATCAGCGGGCTTAAAAATCCCAAACATTACATATTTAGTAATAATAGCAGCAGTTTGGCAGTACCAATATTGAAACATCAGGAACACAACTAAGTTCGACCTGCCTACTCATAGTATGACTTTCTTTGAGCAGAAACCGTCATACACTGGCAGTAGATTTCACCGCCTGAACTACGAAGCAAGAACAGAAAGGACCTCAAGCCTGAACTGCCCAAATGGCTCAGCTCATTCTACAAACTGGGAGAATATTTTCGATACATAACTTGAACCATTTAATTGTAACAGCTGACTTTAATGCTTTTCTCAAAGAATATGTAAAGTACCAGGTTAACCGAACCTTGCTCGATGGTTTTAATTCAGTTTTGATATAGTGTCATGGTAATAAAGCTTATAAATTTCTACCAACAACCAACTATACCTCTTCATAGTTAACAGCTGTTTCAAAAGGTCTGCTTAACATTGCTGTTCTTTTATTTTTGTATACCTTTCAATGTTATTTCGTTGTTGTTACCAAAATAGCAACCCATAAGACCAATGTTAAAAATTACGTTTTTTAAACTTAAATTTAGACCAAATTAGATTTTTCCTGGAATTGAGGCTGTTTCTAAACTTATTTTTGGGCCAAAACACTCTCAAATGCAAAGTTTAAGCAAAATCTAACCGCTAGATTTCGATATTGACCAGAACAGTGTTTGCTACCAACTCATTGCAACTTTGTTATATTCAGGCACAGACAAGAGAGTAAGAACTTCATAGAGAAGTTTGGAGCAAGTTTTATTTTGCGTTGAAAGTGCATGCGCTCCTTTTGTTGCCAAGTATCCTTGGTCCTGTTCCAGCTAGCCTGTAGGAGAGCACGGCAAAGCAACAATGACTCCAAGCCAAAGAGCACATAACAACACTCAATGAGAATGTAATTGCAATTTAAAACTTTAAAAACAGAGTAGGCTAATTGCTAATCTCTTGTACGTGAGTCAAACAGCAATTCAATTTTATTTATAAAAAGCAACTTGAACTATTAATATTTCATGATTATTCTGAAGCCCTCTTGTTGCTACAGTATATTATGTACAAAAATAATACATGAATGACTTTGGTATGATACAAAAAAATTAATTTTGTACAAATAGTTTTTTAAATTATATGTAACATTTTTATTCTATATATGTATTCTGAACAAATTTTTTTTTAATAAAGTATAATATGTCTGTACATCCGGAGAACCATTCTGATTTACAATATGGATATTAGAGGGCAATATTGTTGTTGTTTCTACACATTGGACTATTCCATAAGTGTATTATCAATGGGCTATGGAAATTTTCATTTATTGTGATTGCTTTCTTGATACAAAGAGTCATTGTTAACATACTTCAAGCAAAGTAAAAATAGATTCATATGATGTTTAGTGTAATAAATCTAAACATGAATCATAACTCATTTACCATGACCGCACAACAAAGAAAAATGATTAAACATCATTGTGTGTTGTACTGGTTAAATTACAGCAACATTGAAGTCAAATGTTTTAAGGGCTCTAAGTAGGCCTGTGGTAGGCCTAAAATTATGAATAAAAACTTATTTAGCGTGAAAGATGTATTGCAAGCCCCAGCCACATTATTCTAACAATTCTGAGTAGAATAGAAGATACTTTTTTAGTTTGAAACTGGCACACATTAAAAAAATCAGAATTTGTTGAAATATTACAAAAAAAATAATAAAATAAAACAATGAAAACAAATTCAAAATTTAATAATCATTTTTAGATTAGATACATTGTGTGTTTTATAAAAATCTGACCTAATTTTATTACTGTAATTTTCAAAATAAAATTAGAGTATTTTAAACAACTATTTCCAATTAAATATAGAATATTAATTTTTAAGATATCGATTTTAAAATTATATTGGCAAGTTTAGTCTACTACAAAAATTCTATGACTTTCAATAGTTGTGCCTGAACAAAAAAGATAGCAAATACAAATAATGCAAAGCTCATAGTTGATACAGACATGTTAATACAAAATGTCCCCATTTAGGAGAGGAGCGTTTTTGTCCACGACTAAACTTGTGAAGCACAACCCATTACTATTCCACTCGTGTTTTTAAAATCTCTGTTCCACATTTGTAAACCTAATGAGATCCATGCTCGGTTGGGGCATTTCGAAGCAACACTTGTGTCAGATTCAAATTTTCATAAACCGTTTAGTAATATTTAGTTAAAAGACTTATTTTACTAAAACAATATTATGATAACAGCCTTTATTCTTTTAAACGTTTTAAATTGTATCATATATTTGTACACATAGTATTTGTTTTCAACCTTACTGTCTGCAGAAATGACTCAGTCATAACAATGTTTTGGTGGGGTAAGGGTAGATAAATAAACATCGGATAGATTGGACATTGGTTTTACACTTCCCTTTCATCATTATGACTTTTTTAATTTTCCCCCTTGTCGAAATTCAACCAAAATTTCAAAGTTCTGGTACGCAAGTTTAATGTGTGGGACGATGCCGAACACAGGAACACCAAAAATCACACAAAAAATCATGAGTGAGAGCGATTTTACATATGAGGCGAAGCCGAGTACATCAGGAATAATTAGAGCATGTGCCGGAAATGCACTTTCGGTACAAGTTATGAACGATACTTTTCACCACGACTTTAAACTAGCGTATGTCTATTTCTGTTTACATTTGGTTCATTAAATATTAAAAACAGCTGATTTAAATTATAAAAATAAAAGGTAAAGAAACACTAGCACCTGAAGTGGGCAAATAGAGAACTGAATTAGAGCAAGGGAAGGTAAAGTTTGCGCATTATTTCTTTGACTATGGCCACTCCGCTACTATCCATTTGAATAAGCTACCCTCTACTAATGGCCAGCTGACTTGGCCATAGTCGGAAAAATAATGCACGAACTTTAAATTTAGAGAGAGAGAAAATCAGCTGATAGTTTTCCCTAAATTTGAGCTTGGGAATCAGTTATTTTCTTTGATATCAGCTGCAATAAAAAATAGCTACCTTCGATAAGGAGTGATAAACAAAAATGTTAGGTAGCAAACCCAACTGAAGTAAAAGATCAGTAAATTTAAATTGATAAATATGGATGACTACATACAGTTGACCCATGTTTGAGCTGTGTCGTAGATGCTTGTCAGAGACCACACATTTGGCACTTTTATACCCCACAACGCCATTGTACTGATTGAAACGTAGGTATGACACACAGAGACGAACCATAGCGTGAAACTTGACTAGCGACAATGATAAGCTATCACTGTCACGCCTAGCGAGCACCTGACTCATATCTGGTTTACCTGCTCTCAGGCTAGCCACAAACACCTCGTGTTAAAAAAATCAATAAAATATTAGTAAAAAATATATATAGAAAAAAATATGTCAATAAACCGATGATTGCACTGCAATTGAATTAGGAATTTAATTACTTTTACAATGAAAAACTTATTATAAATTTTGGAATACAGCAGAGATTTTATAAAAAATTAAGAAGATTTATTTAATTGATCTTATTAACCATTTTTTAAATTTAAGCGTAGATGATGAAGATGTCAGTCAAAAAGTGATTTTTGATGTGTTAAATTGACTTCTTATTTTAAATGGAACTAGTCTTGTAAAATTATATAATAAACTAGTTATTTGCACATTTTTTTATTCAATGTCGGTACAATTGATTGGTGATACAGTGATAAGTGAGTGATCCAATGTTTCTGCAAAATTCCTTGACATATTTTATTTCAGTTGGAAATAGTTAAACTGAAACCTCATGAGAGAGAAACTAGATTAAGGTTTTTAAGTAATTAAGTAATTTAAGTAATTATATCTATGTGAAATTAAATAATTGTTTGCATGTGGGAATGTGTACAAAACTAGAGACCACACCAATAGTCTGATTTTTATCAAATTTGGTTTGTAGGTGTATTTGTGAAACAATATACTATATATATTATGTGTATATTTTACATAAGATACAAATACGGTATCTTATAACAATACTCATAAAATTTGTACAAAGTAATTCTACCCTCAAAATTCTTAAAACAAAATGATATAACTTTGAAAGTTGCTTTATTGGTTTTTTGTTGTAAAAATGCCGTAGTTTACAGTGGTTAATGCCTAATCAAAATTATACAACATTTGATTCCAAATGTGATCCCAAATCCCTTACGTCAAATGTTTGAGATGTTGAGAAAAGTTAAGGTTGTTCAAAAGATACTAGGGGGCCCGTGCAGCGCAATGCACTGCATTTGTCAAGAGCACCTGGTTATCAAACCTTGCTCCATTGTAATTTACCGAGTTACTTTGAAGGAAAATTAAATTGTTGTGAAAATCAGATTACACCATATTGGTGTTTCATCAATCGATCTTCATTAATACTCTCCAACTTCAAAATGTGATGTGACAGTGTTGAGAATTTGTGGTTGTTCTTTTAGGTCCAAAGTAGCTAGAATTAAGTAATGGTTTTTATGCCAATTTGTCTTAGAGCCTCTACCTAAAAAGTCCTATAAAATTTAGAATAAACTCACAGATGTTGGATCTAGATATTTCATCAAACAAAAAACGTAATGAAAAATCTACAGAAAAAATCAATTGTTAATTACAACTCCCCGGTCCTGTATGAGCTTTGCAGCTCCCACTGCTGCTGTTCTTTTTTCTAGTATAATGTATGAGTTAGTAGGTGCCATAGTGAATTAGCTAACACTATCTATCTTCTTACTTCTATACGGGATTCGTCTGTTACGTCCCTTTTTCTCTCGACCTACTGAACCGATTTTTAAGATTGAGGTGTCATTTTAAGGCTTAGGATATAGCGCATAGGTGAATCGTAATTAAAAAGGTTCATATCGTTTTGGGTTTCGGCCCCCTTGCCTTTGATTTATTTCTAATGGGTGCTTTAAAATGTTGACCAACTTTTATTGCAGGACTGCGGAGAACATATACATTACAGCAGTTTTCCCCAGTCCTGCTTTTATTGTACGATGTTTATAAATGTGAATTGTAACTTAACAGCTGATTACTTTCAGACGAATTTTTAGTCAGATTGTAAACAAAAATAGATCTCTGTCACTTCATAACCAACATTTAGGTTAGTCTCTCTCATACAGAATCATGAAATGTGCAATTTGCGCCCGGGCCACCTCGTTACTATTTATAACAAATTTAAACTCTTTAATTCTTTAACGTAAATTTCCATGGCATTACAGAATTTAAACAAACAAATTACAAATTAAGAAAATCTACATCTTTGTTGGCCCGTTTTGGTTTGATGTAGCATTTATATTTTAGTTAAAATTTCTATTTACACAAACCACTTTTGCAATAAGTTTGGTATCTATACTGGATTAAAAAAAAAAAAAAAACTTTTAAATATCGCCTTATTTAACAGGTGTTTTAATATCTGTAGCATTCTGCATTACGGTAAATTTGTTATAGTATCAGAGTAAACCGGTTATTAAATTTACACCAACAACCAACTATCCCCTTTCCTAGTCTACAGCAGTTTGAAAACCCATGCGCAAACATTTGGTGTTCTGATTTAATTTTTGTTAACTTTCATTGTTGTTTCAATACCAATCTGACAAACCATAAGAATTTCAAAAATTTAAATTTCCAATCCTTTTTTTGTACAGAAAATGAATTTCCTGGGATTTAGTTATTAAACTTATTTTTGTGCCCAAATAAACATAAATACAATGTTCAAGCAATAAAGTCTACCACTTTAAGAAAAAATGTAAAACGCACAGTTTGTTCCACACAATAGACACTCCGTGTATTAAAGTAGGAAATTGAGTTGATATTCAGTACCAGAGTAGTAAAATTAATAATTCTAGTACCAGGGGGACCGAGCTTAAGCTCGGTAAAATTATTACTTTCGTTTCTCACACAAAGCTCGTTCGCTCCGCTCACTCGCCAGGCGGAAGGTTTGCTGCACATTGGTATGATTTTCCTAAAACCACAGGTTAAAGATGTAACACATTGGTTTATTTTATCTACAGTTATCAGCTGATTTTTGTTCAGTTAAAAAATTTCCATAAGGATAACATGGGATCTTTGAAGGGCTCTAGCGCGAAAACCGGATTTTTCCCAGCTATGGGACCAGCTCCAATCGATTTCTGGTGGCCAAAACCCCCATATTTCAAAATTTGAAGGATATCGTCGGAGCCGTTTTTGAGATAATTGTGCAAGCAAGCAAGCAAGCAAACAAGCAAACATTGCTCGTATAAGAGTATAGGATTCAGCTAGTTTTTATAACATGTGTTTGTTTATTTTATAATCAACAGCTGTTTTATTTTGCAATTCAATGCAAATTGTTCCCCATGTTAATCTTATGGACAAAAAACGAACTTTAAGGGCTTTTCGTGGGCTTCAGAATTATAATATCAAAAATCTAAAACCTTTATGCAAAACTACGAACTAAGACCATTCGTTTGACACCTTAAACGTTAAAATCGGTCCAGAATTAAAGGAGGAGTTTTGTTCACAAAAACAGCCCTCACGTATTAATATAAGAGATAAATGCAAGTTGTTCCAAAGTTGGAAAAAACTCATGGTTAGTTATGCTAATCTCAGCATCACAGTAAGGGAGGGTGTCGGACTTTAGGTGGTTCAGCTTTTGCAATTAAGTCATATGTAAATAAATTGGGTTGGAAGGAATCGAATAGTAATCTTATAAGGAAGAAAGTACATGGCGGTGACCTTACAACACTTATTTAATAAATTTAAGATCATAGGGAAACAACATCAATCTTATCAATCTTAAAACTCATGATAAAATAATAACACTTTTTGGGATTTTTTCGTAATTATGTGAAGTTATATCTTGCAATTTAAAATAATTCGACTGTTCTTACAACGCGATCTGGATTTTAATTAAAACTATAAAGAAGTTAAGTTGAATGGTTATTGGGCCATAAATTGCTACAGGCGATGGCTGTTAGCGGTTTGATAATTAGCACTGTAACTGACACACCCAGCAACTGCGCAGCAGTTAGTCTGTGAGGATTAATTATTAATAGAGATCTTAAATATCAATATGTCTGTATTTTCGAACATTTTACATTTCACCCAAACTGCTTACTAGTATATAATCAATTTTGCCAATAAAACATTTCTTTTTCCTTTTATGTATCAACTAATATCAAGGGAGGGTGAGGAAAACGAAACTTATTTACTGGCTGTCACTTTTCATTTGGGTACTGAGATGCCCAGAAGGAAAGTAGGAAGGCAGAGTTTGAAATGCACGGTCGGATGGAAATGGAAATGATCAGCAGCTGTTGACAACAAGTGATCATTAGACAGTCAAATAAAAGATTTTGTTATTGTTTTGGTGTGTGCATTGTTACTTTTAATAGTATATTTCATTACAAGGGCCGAAAATGGCATTTTGACAGCCTCGAGATTGTGTTTCCAAGTTCAAGGCGAAGGCGAGAACTTGAAACAATCGAGAGTAGGCAAAACGTTTTATGGCCGAGTTATGAACGATATTTTTCATCACACTACACTATGGAATATCAGCCACTGGTTTCCATTAGACTCCAGTGAGCAGTTATAAGGCCTAGACCTCAAAAACATTATTTTCCTTGTTAGAAGTGACTGTCGAAAAAAGGCGGTATTGATGTAATGTGATGAAACAATATTTTCTTATTTAATAAAAAAATTAACATCTGAATATTTTTAAATATTAACTGATAAACAATGGAAAAAGTTTGTCACACAAACAATTACAGTTACATTTAATTAACAAACCAGGTTTGACTTTAGGTTAGGTTGTTAGGTTAATGTCCCCAACTCTCTTCTTCGCCTGAACAAATGAAGTAGCTAAAGTAAGCTGAGGATGGAAAGGATAAACAATATATTAACTCCTAAATTAAAGCTGGATATAAAGCATTATTTTACAAAAAATAATATAATTTATGTAAATACAACATTATAAGTTATAATGTCAGTTATGGCAGTTATGCAAAACTTGATGAGGCCATGACAGTGTAAAAATTTTGAAATAAATGAATTTGAATTTTTTAATAAATATTTTGTTAAAATAAGCAATTTTTCCATGGTATGAACTGTTCTATTTTTAACAAAAGCTGTTTTTAGGGTGGTGACAAATTTTTTTATGTAAACAGAGGGAAGATAATGAATTCCCTACTCGAAATTTCATTCAGAATTAACACTATTTAGCAAAAACATAAAATAAGCCCTTGAACGAAGCATTTAACTACTGTAACCTACAGTCGTTTGGTGACAGCAACAAAAAAGTGCTCTCTCGGGAAAGGTATAAAAAGTGTTGTTAAACGTGAGCAACCACAAAGCGGAAATTAATTAAGGCAAGCGATTACGTAAGCAAGGCAGTAAATTTACTTCTATTCTGTCGTGTCATCGCAACAGAGTAAAGAGAGGGTGAGTTTAACAACACTGGTTTTAAAACACTTGCCACTTTATTTATCTTTTTATGCTTTAAACAAGCCTGGTTAATTTTTATTACAACTAAAGTCTCTTGGCTTTAATATTATCAGTCAGGTACTCTTAAGTATTTTTATGAATTTGCACTGGAAAATATATTAAATATCACAATTTTTCTAATAATGTATTCTAAGGAATTTCTTAGCTTTTTGTTTGTGAATTTTATACAAATGGTTAGTACCCAAATAACAAATGTATTTAGAGAAAAATCTTCAAAATATGCAAGGATTTTGAGATATTTATGAGCTCTTTATTTTGATATATTATTAAGGTAAAAACTATCTTAAAATTAACTTTTCCAAAAAGTATTAGGGCTTTAGATCTGATATTGGTTATTTCAAAACATCTGTTTGCCGTCAAACCTTAAAATATTTTTGACAATTCCTAGAATGATATGTGAGACACAATTTGTAAACTGGCATACATTTCCATGGCGCCCCACTGGTCTAGCGAGCATGTCGCAGCTCGCGGGCGCGGGCGCGGGCTACCGCTGGGTAATGGCGAACGAAGTAAACATCATTCCCTGTTTACTTTGTTCGCCACTACACAGCGGCAGCGTGTATCTTTGCAAGCACACCTATATTAAACTGTTTACCAGAAAGATCGTTTTCATGCCACAAAAGGGTAAAACATCATTTAAGAACCCGATCTTCAGAAGAAAGACTTTCTTTGTTAAGTCTTGAATGTTGAAGGAGAACTACTGAACTCACTGGGCTTAACTTCACTAATTGATTCATTTGCTGCTAGATGAAAATCAAGGAGGAAAGTGTGGACTAACAACTAATTTAACTCAAAGTGTAAGTTATTTAAAATAAAAGTACTTACTTTTTTCATTTTGATTCATTTAGTTACATCCGTTTTAGAAATCAAAATATTTGTTTTATTTAAAAGCCAACTTGGCAAGTCTATTAAGTGGATCAGACTAAGTGTTCAATGACAAGCCTTATAAGAGCTCTAGTATACGGACATTTTTGTGTGCCATTTTCATGAAAAAAACAATTATGACCAGATTGGATAAAAAAGTTTTGCATTCTAAGTATCCAAGTCTAAATCGAGTTTTGGATGAAAGAGGTGCATCAAAAATGTCCGTAAAAGGGCTAAAATTTTTATTAGATTTGTTGATACAGCTTGCAATTGCCGAATACTCTTCTACACATTTAACTGAGGACATGGGGTGATCTTAGTAGTGAGGTCGGGGAGTGCGCTGACACATGTGAGGACGGGGAGGGGTGGCGGTGGCAAACTACGCTGCATGCAACTTAAATATTACTAAGTACTTAAGTACGTCCCTATTAATCATAAAGGTGAAACATAGAGTTAAATAAAATAAAATTTGAGTTTTCATTACAATTTACTTGAAACTAATAATTTTTCTTCTTGGTAGAGAAAACAAACAAAGTAATCCCATCCTTTTACAAGTATCTAAGGTAAGAAGTTGACCTGAATAAAATCGGAATGAAAGACTTGCTCCCCCCCCCACACCAAGTTCCGCTACCCGAGCTGACACCCCCAGGTGACAATTATGACACCTTCACAGCGTCTTGTGCACACACTCATCACAGCCGTGTATAATCCAATGTTTGACATTGAAAACTGACTTGATCTGATATTCTTAAACGTAGCATGATTAGCATGATTAACGTAGTATTAAAAAATGTGTTCATCATATTGTCACTACGACTATCTATGTAAAGCATTAGTATTAGTAGCTACTTCATAGAGTTGCCACTATGACTATCTATAGCAAGATGATTAGCTTATTAATTTAAAAATATAGAGCAATGAATTGCTTTTCGTCACTTTAATTGTCTTTAACAGCTACCCTACTAACAATCAGATGATATAAAGTTAGACCATAGTTCCAAATGTATGTAGTAAATTTGTAGGCCTATAAAAAAGAGCCCTCCCACCGTCCCTACCCACCATCGGCTACTGCTCAATGAGTTAAAGACTGAATTGTTTACAAATAATACATCAAAAGTTGTGATAAAAAGAAAAATTTATGTTATTCCTCAAAAAAAATCAAGAAGATTTTACTACAGGCCTCAGACCTACTCGCTTGCAAAGTTAGCATGTTAAGGAAATTGTTTATCGCTTATTTATATACAAATGTTCAAACATAATGAGCTCGAGATAATTCAAAAGAGTGTGGACTAATTTTGAGTGATAAGTACGCTAGTAATTTATTACTAGTAAAGAACTTATTTCAAACAGCAGATTACTGCACTTACGTTTCATAGTAATATACACTCATTTTTTTATTTACCATCTAGAGGTAATAAATTAAGCTTTAGAAATAAATACAGTGTGAAAAAGGAAAATTGAAGGAGATAATTTTAGGTAATCACACAGTTTTGCCTTAAGGAAACATGTTTCAGTAATATACATAGACAGTTTAAATAATAACACCATTAGTTTTACAGCTAGTGATAAGTTTTATGCTTACCTGACAGATGTTGCGATGAAATGAACTTTGTTACGGTTCCTTTCATACAGCAATTACAAATTAAGTTTCAAAAACAAGATTTTACAACAGACTTCTACAAAGAGGCCTATGTTGAAAGAAAGTCCTAATTTATGTGAATACAGAATAACTATAATTGAATGATTTTAAACTTTTGAGTGAACAGTAAATTACATGTTTACACTGAGAGGTTATATTTTGATATGCATATGATGTGGTCAAAATAACCTCATCTTACTTGTGAGCTGTATAAAAATGATCCAGAAATAAATATTCTAATGCAAAGTTAGTCTTGAAGCAAATGTATTTTTTTAAATCATTGAGTTTTTTTTTTTTTTTTTTGCCAATGGTGAAAAATACATTATTTGGACAAATAAAACATACTAGAGATCGCCCACTGGTCGAAATTCGACCAAAAATTCAGTTGATCTTTTGCCATTTATTTTTATAATGTTTATCCCTGAAACATCTGTTCTTCATGATTTGCTAGAATTTGTTATTACAACAGCTGTCTTATGATTCAATCACTTATCCTTCTCCCATAAGATTAACATTGAAACTTTGAAAGCCTGTAGGGCGTAGCCCTGGGAGCCGAGCGGAATTATAACGCGATTCTGCTCATCTACAACACAATACCGTTCAACTTTGTTTAACCATTTTACCCACGATTCAAACCGTTCCCTTGGTAACCAGTCCTTTGTGTACACTTATCCACCAGTTATTTTCCATTTTACCCACACCTACCCGATGTTTCTATACTGTATTAACCAACTTCAATAGCCTGCTCACAGACCACAAAAT
Source organism: Neoaliturus tenellus (assembly GCA_030545055.2). Taxonomy (NCBI): domain Eukaryota; kingdom Metazoa; phylum Arthropoda; class Insecta; order Hemiptera; family Cicadellidae; genus Neoaliturus; species Neoaliturus tenellus. The sequence continues at coordinate 221,985,464 of CM061532.1, forward strand.
AAAGTCAGAGTGGTTTTAAAAATAAAACACCAAATAATCAGTTGTTGTAAAAGTATTTGTAATTTTTTAAGCTTGTTGTGACCAATCAGAAGAGCTAAAACTGGTCACCAAGAAAACGGTAGTAAATGGCACCAATCAACGGTGGGTAACAAAGTGGCATGTGTTTATCACTCTATATACACGTAGTTTAACCTTGTTGTTATAAACGTAAAATAATATGCATGGTTTTATTTAATTTTGAAAAAACTGTAGAAACAACTTTATACTAGGCTTTCATATGTATTTTTTTTTTTTTTTATTTAAAAGAGACTTTATTGGAAAAATAGTGTCTGAACGACAAACAAAATAATGCAACCATCATCATTGGCTGACAATGTCTAAATTCAATTCAAGACATAACTTTACAAATACACTGAAACTGCCTATGTCTAGCAACCTCCTCGAGGGGGGGGGGGATTCATTAACGTGCGTACAGGATGCAAACTTTTAACACAAACACTTGGCAAGTCGGTACCTGGGAATAACAATGTTGTGCTGACGAGTTGGAGCGAGTTTGAGTTAAGCAGAGTCTCATTAACAGGGAATTAATTCAAGCACGGCTCTATTGTATGCAACAACTAGCAGACATCCAGAGGTGCCAACTGAGCGGAATGTTCTCCCGACGCATCAGATATCGGGATGTGCAAGGGTTATAGCGTTATGATAACTTACCTATAAACTTGGTTAGTATTTAAAATAAATATTCAAAATTATTCATAAGGAAAGAAAACTAAAATCTATACACATTTATATGTGATATTTTTTCTGTGCGAGGAACTACAACAGTTTATACCTTTTCATTTTTTTGTGTCATTCGTTAGATATGACGTGAAGTTCTTTCTAGAGTAAACTGGTAAGTTTCCATACAAATGGAAGAATTTAATTGAATTCAAAATGAAATGCTGGAAAGAGTAATGGCAGTACCTTAGGGAGAGCATCTATCTATTTATACCAAAGAAGTTAAGTTAGATGATAGAGTACTGAACTGAACTGATGCACTGGTTAGCGAACTGCATTCAAGTAAGCCTGGTAAATAGTAAAAGCTATTATGAAATTAACTTTTTATCGATATCCAAATTAAATTGCTTGATTTTGAGTAAACGGTACAAACACTAGTACAGTAACAATTACAGTAAGTAGTTAACCCTCCATCGGGCGCATTGATTTTCAAACACCATCGGGTGGTCACAGAAGTTACCTCCGGGAGAACAAAAACAAAAACCATTATAAATAAAACACATTTTAATAGCAACAAAATTGGTTAAAAACTTTTTTATGAGTTATTACACTATGAAATACATGAATTGTTAAAAAAATTACAAATGTAATATATTGTTACAAATGAAAAATCACGTAAGTATTGTCAATATAAAAGACTTATTTTATGAATATAAAAAAGCATAATAAACTGGAATAAAGTTCATTAGTATATAAATGACATAAAAAAAAACTTTAGTCTTATTAAAAAATCATTCGTTACTAGGATTACCCATTTTTCCAAATCTCCTAGTCCAATCCTGCTTTCCAATACCCCAGCCATGTATAAAAGGTCAATGAAAGCTCTTACTTCCTCCGAGGTCGTTGGATTTGCGTCTCTTTCCCTGCTAAATTTGTGTTTATTTTCATTTATATAAACATAAGTACATTCAGCAATTTCATTTATCATTTCATCAGTATAATATAACTTCCACACATCGCTTGCAGTCTTAGCATCACGGGCAGATTGTGAAACACAACCCATTTTTATCCTTACGTTCCTTTGAGGTGTTTTCTTTGAGTTTTAACAGGTTCTAAGTCCCATAACATTTCTTTTTTTTACTAACGTAAGCAATTTTTACACTTATTCTGCTAACAATATTTTCGTTTAGTCGAACATTTATGGGTGAGTATTCTATATCATCAAAATCTAATTCAGGATAAATACCTCTTGGATTTTGGGCATCGAGTGCAGGCACTAATTCTTCTTCATTTTCATTAATTTCTTCAACAGCCACTTCTTCTCCTCCTTTACTTTCATCATCATCGTCATCATCATGTAAGCCGGAATCCCCCTCTGCACTGTCGCAAAAAAGTTCCTGAACAAACTCAACGGTAGGTCTTTCAACTAGAGGGTTCTCCCTTTCCTCCCTTTCAACACTAGCCAACAATCGCGCAATTCGTTCTGCTTCATCCATTTTATATCATCGAAAAATATGGTCACATGAAAGGGCGCACACGGAATTAAGCTCCGGGAAACTGGTTACATCACAGGGCGCACACGGAAGCTACTTCCAGTAGTGAAGCGAATCGCTCCCCAAGGACGACTGAGTGGCGGGAAAGGGGTGGGGGTGACCGAAACCGATTCCGCGATAAAGGCACGTGAGGTACGTCAGGCACCAACACTGCCGAACGCAAACTATGGTTTTTATAACTAAAAATGTAGTGAACCGGAGGTATCTTCCGTGATGCGCTTGATGGAAGGTTAAAGTAATACTGTAAGTAGTTACAGTAAGCACTATATAGTTTCAATAACCCTCAAACACATTACTATTGGTTTTAACTTGGGATACTGACAAAATTATAATGTGGAATCATTAAAAAAACTAAAAAAAGCAAATATTCAAAAGTGTGTTGAAAAAACAATGAGTCTTGATAATAATGATCTACAGTAAACCGTACAATTTTTTGACAACTAACTCAAACCTCGACACCAAAAATATTTTATATTGAATTATTTTCAATTCAATTGGACCTGTATGAGTCGTACAATAAACTATACATAACTTGATAAATAATTTTATGTTATTACCTCTATAATCCAAAAATACAAAAATGAACTCTAAAACTCGAAATTCAGAGGATAAGTTGAATTTGTATTTGTCCTTTACATTTGAGAGTTATGGGAGTTTCTTGAAATGGTTAATTCACAAATTATATGCAACTTGCACATAAAAAGATGTATATTTTCCTAACAAAGCGATTGTTTATATTCTGATCACACACACATACACACACAGTAGCTTGGCTTTGACTTGTGTGTAAACATTTCTCGTGAGTGCAGCAAAGTGCCTCTTTTCCCACTAGCTAAACAAATAACTATTTCCATCACATAAAGCAATTACACTCACAGCTTAGGTTGCAGATTCTATTTCTCTTGCATCTTGGGTAGATTTAAATTTTGTGCATGTAATTTAACATTACTTGAACTAATTCAATTAAATTCTAGTTAAATAAAAAAAGATGTGAATCATTTTCATAACATAAAAAGACGGGTATTGATTATAATAAAAACATGAAATTGAGCCCGGCAACAAACGATGCAACAGTCGGTTTATATTGATTGGCCACCAAGGTCACATGGTAAAGGCAAGTTAACGAGTCACCAAGTTTCTGTTGGTGACTTGATGTGTTGTTTTATGTGCCAGTGTTGCCAAAACGTGGACTCGAGTGACTCTCCAACTCGAGAGGTGCGTGCGGGTGGCACCATTGATTGACTAAAGAGCTCAATAAAGACTGGCGCAGCGTTTTCATTCTCCGTTTTTATAACAAAAAAGGCTTTTAAGGAAAACTAAAGTTTAGCAGAAAATTTTTCGAAAAGTTTTCTAAAATAATTACTTTCTTGATGTTAAAAACAAAATAGTCAGTGATAATTACTATTTTCAGGGAGATCTTCCTCCCTTGATCTCACTGAGACCTACATTTTCTACTCATATTTATAGATGAATACACCAGATTTAAAATCAATGTTTTACATCAACAGTATGGTTCAAAGTAGACTCTCCGTTACCAAGCCGCAAACACTCATTGATAAACAGCCAGAGCCATCTGGTTGGCTCTGATAATAAAAACCCGATTTCCACAAGAACCGTTTCTCTACTTAAATAAAGATTATGTTTATGTCAAGAAAAATTTTTAACAACAGATGTTATGAGTTTTCCAATAAATATTATAGTAAGTATAAATTTTTCGCTAAGTAAAATGTGGTTAAAAAAACAGATGTGTGCCATGTAAGATACCTAACTAATCCTACTTTCTTTTTACTTCTAATTCTTACTTTCTACTTAAAAAAGGGGAAATTTCAACATAGCTTCGTACACATTGTACAGCACAGATCAGGTGGCTTTGGAGCCTAGTTTAACTTTGCAGACCCGGAACCAAACTATTATCAACTGTTTCTGTACTATCAATCTTGCTGCCATTGTCCCCAGCACTGCAATATCTTCCTTTTGTCTATGAAACGCTGTTTTGTCCTGATAGTCTCAGGAATCTCATCCATTTCACTCCCTAATTCATAGCATGCCAAGAACTGGTTTACATCTCATAGGCCTAATCAATGATTAAACAGCTTGAGATAATAAACAATAGACAAAATAGACCAAGTTCTTTTTTCACACAATCATTGGCGCCACTAAATGTTTGGATTGATAATAATGACTTGGATCCTTTTTCATCTCACAACAGTTATATGCGCATTAATATTTACTCATATTTTGGCTGGTATAAAATAATTTTAGGTTCTTTATAGATTTGATTTATTTTTTTTGTGAGATATTATCTTTACTTTTTTAGCGAATTTCCCTATAGGAAATACGCTATTATGGTATTAGTCACAGTAAAACCTAAGCCCCAGCCGGGACCATATTACTTTTTGGTTTTGAGGTCCCTAGAAGTCAAAATCACCGTTCGTTCAAATTCATATATATATCTGTGTGTCCATGAACACGATAACTTTTGAACGGAACATCCGATTTTGATAAAATTCGGTACAGGGGTGTAAGGCAGAATTTACTTGATCGAGTTTGCAAATTTAACACAATTTAACGCAATTAATTAAAGTTAATTTTGCAAAGGTTTTAATTAATTTATCAACAAATGAAGTTTATAATAATAATAATATTTTTAGTTTTTCTTAGAGTGGGTTTCTGAGGGATTGAAGTATATAGGTATTCTAGTGGTTTTCCAAACCAAGCAAATATCGCCAAGCTCAAACGTTTAGCACAGAGTGTCAAGATGTAGAAGTATCGTCAGTTATTCAAATTAATTACAAATGACACAATGTTAATAAAATTGGATGGTTAAGGCTGAATACAAAAAGGCATCAATAACTGAAGAAGAAACACCTGGGTCTATACATAATAAATGCTTATTGCAAGATGTTTCCATGATTTGGGCCACAAGGGTGGGAGGTAAGTAGGGGGAGAAACACGCCCGAATGTAACGGTAACCACGATGTCGGAGACAAATGGACCATCACAAGTTACAAGTATAGATTAATGGTTACTAACGGCATACGTGCTTTTTTTAAACTCTACCACATGTGAAGTACCATTTATTAATTCATACTGGATCAGTGTGATTTGTGTTTGTGATTGTGATTGTGTCAGTGCGATTGTGAAAGTTGGAGTATCTACTTCATTTAATTTCTTACACAAATATTTTAGTTAATCCACAATAAGTTCATTGAGGGGTAAATGTTTGGAATAATTTTTAACTTTTGAGTCAAAAAAGTCAAATAATGCAACGAAACGTAGTATTCAACCACTAATGATGTATTAGTGATTACTTACATTGATTACTTTATACTGCAAAGACCAATACACAGTATTAATCTGAAGGGTCATTGCCTACTGCGTAATATAAAAACACATCAATATCAATTAAGTAAGATGTTGAGTTCCTTAAGGTAACGTAATGAGAATTAATGTGATGATGGAAAAAAATTAATAATAGTGTGCGTTATTAACAGTAATTAGTTGTCCTAGATCACAAAAATTATCATAATACAATCAAGGCTATACAAAATATTCCACTTGGGCTCATGAATATTTTATTTAGCTTACTACTGAGCTAAGTATTAGTGTTCTGTTTAATAGTGCGGAGTACATATCTAAAGAATCGTCGTAACGACTATAGTTTACACAAAGGTACAAGAAAAGGTAAATTACCTTTTCAATGTTAAGCACAGCCATTTACATCAGCTTTTGGTGATATGCCCTAGGGAAAACTTTAAAAAGTGGTCAGAATTGATTACTGAGGGAACTAATTGCCTCTTACTGCGAAGCCAATTAACCTAATTTTTCATGGCTATAGGAAACTTGTCTTAAAGCAAGTCTAATTTCTCAATGATTTGCTTTAGTTGGCCTGTTATTTTGAAATACAATTGGAATGTGACATTTAATTCATTCATAGTTGATCACTATGTTACAACTATTGAAGGAAAAATGTCTGTATTTCAGATTTTGACAAACTAGAACCCAACATGTGATTGCAATATGCAATAGTTGGGGGGAGGGGGGGGGGAGGAGAGAAGAAAAAAATAATCCTAAGATAGGAAGAAGGACAAACTATTATGAAGGAATGTATCAATGGACTTGATTAATTTTAAATCGCCTATTTTATATTTAATCTCTTGGCATTGGTCCGTGTTTATAGTAAATAGTAGTGATTTAATGCTGATAAAAGTTTTAAAAATCGTCATATCTTGATACTAGTAATTGTTAAATTAAAAAACATACTCAATTAAAAATTGTAGAGCTATGTCTAAATTACCATAACATTATTAAATGGTTAAGAAAACACTATAAGCCTAATTACTTTCTTGTTGCTATTTTGGGTATGTTCTGTACCAATAGGATTTTTAAACATTTGTTAGAGAATGGTTCAATAGCTGGTTTAGTTAATATCATATTTGACATCAACGTGTTGATACATTGTATTACCGGTAAGTAGGCCTAGCCGTAAACTTAATAGCTCAACAAATCATTACAACGGGGTTCAGAATTGACATTGTCGAGGACTGACTGGCTCACAGAAAATGAGTTGAGCAAAATTCAGGCGGTTAGTTCTGGCTAGCTTATATTATGGTCTACAAAGAACATTTCATATTGTTCTGCCTCGTCATACATATAGGAAAAAATATTTCTGCAAGCTTAGACTATCACACATCACAAAGTCATTGTGAAAATTTTTATGGAAAATATAGGTTATGATACGTTGTAATGCCGTTTTGTGGATTTGTAAAATTTGCACTCCTTATCGCACATTCAATTGATTTTACCAATTTGCAAGAAATCTTACGAGGAAACGTGACATTTATATTTAGTTTTGAAATGGCTTGGAAACTGAAATAAAAATTGAAATGAAAATAATGTGGCCTAAAAAAGTCTAAAATGTTTTTGAGTTTCCACCACAGCTAATCTTTACCACAGCATGACCGATTTTTTGCCTCCAATATTTCTATTGTGGCTAATTTTTCTGATGCAGCCAATCTTTCTGATGCGGCTGATAGTTCCGACGAGGCTTATCTTACTGAGGCAGACAAGCTGTCTGCGGCGGTCGCATCCTTTCTGGGACAAAGTTGCACTGTCGCCCATTGTTCTGTTTAGGGGTTCATAGTTGTCAAGTAATTTAAGATAATTACGCTATCCTGTACAAAAATTTCTGATCAAAACAATCCACCTGTAACCCAAATAATGACAGTTTGAGCTATAGTTTGTACTGTTGTTTGTTACGTACCCATCTCCTCATCGCAGACCTCGCTCTTGTCCTCTCCCTTCTCCCTGTCCTCGCCCTTGTCCTGCTCCGGGTTGTCCTGCTTGTTCTCCTTGTCCTCCGACTCAGCATCGCGCCGCCGCTTGTCCGGCACCCGGATCACCTGTCCCGGGAACACGGTGCGCGACGGCAGCCGGTTCAGGATAGCCAACTCCGACGGCGTGATGTCAAAGTGGGCGGCCACCGACGCCAGCGTGTCATTCGGCTCAACCTGCAACATTGGAATCAATTGTTATTTAGATTGTAAACAAGCACCAATAATGATATTACAAGTAACATCATAAAGAGGCACATATTAAACAATTAAAAATGAGTTCATTATGACAAAGAAGTCACATTATGATACAGGTTCTTGACCAATGAGAGATCGGCGTTTGACGAAAGCAGTATTGAAATGGAAATAATGCAACTCGCACATCACCCGATTGTTCCATTGTGAAATTGAGGTTTTTTTATGTGCTTAACCTCAAAAGAGTGTGATCATATGTGAGTGAGAACAACGATAAGGTCTAGCAGCATCTGTGGTGGATATGTTTGGGTTCAGTTTTAGGGGCCTTACCCATAAATGGTCAACATTGTTTTAAACTAGATAAAGTAGTGTATTCAACAATTCCGCTATGAGCACACAAGAAGTCTACAAGAACATGTTTATAAGAAGTCTTTAAAGATTTTAGAAGTTGAAAATGTATTTGATTGATGATCTTAATAAAAATTAGATTGCAAAAATGACCATGCAAAATTGAAGGGTTGAAAAATTACTTCAATAACTTTTCCAGTTCAATATGATATGACATCAATTGACAAATCCCACCGCACAAGTGAAAATATTGCAAGATTAGACATAACATGTTGCAGAACATAAAAGTTGGGAAGCTGATGTTTTCAAGTTACATTAGAATCTGGGGCTGATGGTTTATCTCAATATACTATATCTATACATTTACTATCACTACAAAAGTTTTGTACAGTATATTTTAACAAAATAATTTTCTTAAACAAAATATATTTTGTTTTTGCTCCCAAACACAACTCAAACATTTTTTTCTTCTTGCATATGCAGTACGAGACCTATGAACCTCTCTAAATGAAACCGAAGCCTGAGCCAATGAGGTCGATTGAAATTTCTAACACCAAGAACAAATATAGCCTAAAAAAAAAACTAAAAATATACGATAACACTAAATTGTTTAAAAAATAACTTGCACTTAAAATTTTAAATTTCACTAAACTAAAAAAATATTTAATACATAATTTGCTACAGGAAGGATGTGATTGACTTGTACGCTGAAGGTTTAGTTCTTTACAATATCGGGACATAAGCTGCAATGCCTAACTTATGGGAGCCAGAAGGGCAGTTGGCAAAGCAAGGCCAGTTAAGAGAGCTTAAACAGTTAAAATTATTTAGGGCAAAAGTAAAACTGGAATGGGTTTCTAAACATTGGAAAATGTTTTTGGAATGAAAGTATCATTTTTAAATGAAAAATTCTAATTTTGTCAAATTTGAGTTTGTCAGAATAAGAGTACACTTGAAATCCTAAAATTTTTAAACTAATTTGAGACAAAATCAAGAAAAATTCCAAGTTAAGGATGTATTAAATTAGGAACAATTTCCTCGGACATTCAAACATAGCACAAAACTAAATGAGGGTGCCAATTGAAGAGGGACACCATATTCCACAAGGGACACTGAGACCCACTGGGACTTTCATTGCAATGACAAGCCAAGGGAAATGCAAAGAAAAATAGATAATATGTTCAAGTTGGCATTCAAAAGATACAGTCTCCAGTTATTATTATAGGTAAAAAAAATCAACGTTTTTTATTCTTTCATTTATATATTTTGCGATAAATTTTATAAATTTAAATACTGTATTAAACACAATATTAAAGAGAATTTACACCTTCAAATCCTAAAGGTACAAGTATAAATGTCAAGAAATATGGATATTTGTTAGAAAAAGGTATGGATATGTCTATGTAAATGCCTAAAGTGTTTTGCTGAAATTAATTCGCGACAGAAAAATTGTATCTACAAATAAAAGTAAAGGAGAAATAACATCTTGCAGCTCTCTGCACTTTGTTGGATAAGCTTGCATTTGATGCTTCCCCCTCCCCAAGCATTAGGAAATGACTACTCGGATCAAAATGCTTTCAACTCTAAAAATTACTTTTGTCACATCGCAATGCTTCTGAATGAACAGTCTTACATTGCAATAACCTATTGAAATTGTATATAATTAGTAACTAACCTGGTACGGTAACCATAATTATCACAAAATATCATTGAGTTCCTTTTGTTTAATAATTATTGTTCTGGCTTTAGCACATTGACTAATGAAAATAAAAATGAGGATGTGTAATTTTATAGTTGTAAAAGATTACTATATTTTTTTACGTTCTATCCAACAAACCTTTTTCTGAGCAAATCTTTGGCAAATTTGAGAAGACACAAGAAAACTGTGACAATAAATCACAGATAGTAATAATAGTGACATTTCCTCCCAAAACATTATGAGCAATCTAAAATACCAAGAAGCAACTAGTTTAAATCATGTTCTGGTACTCAGTTAAGTTTAAACAGGCTTTTTTAAAAATTAGTGTTTATGTAATACTATATTTTCCTTCAAATTAACATTAGTATTTGTGCGGTGTAATTAAATTATTTGCAGACAACATTTTAACACCTTTAATGTCATACACAGATAATGAGTCAATACAAAACATTGACTTCATCTATAGTGAAAGCTAATAAAAATTCATAAATGGCAAAGTTTTGTAGAGCAAGGCGCCTGGTTTCATACAAACTTAATAGAATTTCACTGATAACAAAACTGTATCATAAATAAATATTTTAAGCACTTTAGACATGTTGACTTTTTTAACTTTATTAAACCAAAATCGAGTAAAAATAAAGAAAAAATAAGGTAAGAAGGGCATCATTGTCTCCTTAAATTATAAAGAATGTCTCAACTTTCGTACTTCATTACTTTAAATTAAACTGGAGTTCCTTCTCATTACTCACTCCTCCCTTACAATGATTGATGCACTTTGTTCTTTTTGTGGAATAAAAGTTGGGAATACATCTTCAAGAAAAATTCTTTGTCCTGTGTGGCAGATACTTAAAAATAAAAATATACGGTGTTGCTCAGAATGATTTGCTTTGCAGTAAATAAATTTATTAACTGAATACTTCTGGATCTTAGAGTGAAGTCTAGCAGATTATCTAGTAAAAATGTGATTACGTACTGAACTTGACACAATCTAAGATTAAGTCTGATGGCTAATAAGTCATATTTTACTTGGGACGTGTGCCGACTACACCAAATATGTTGAGCTGTAATTACTTAATTTTTCCACAAATATCTTCATTTGTACTGTTTTAAAGAGAAGGTGGTGTCTGTCTCACTGTGTTTCCATCACTGCAAACTAATTGATGATCCATCATAAAATTTTGAAAGAACAAAGTCAGTGGGCATCATTTGGTTAAGTCCTATACAATTTGCCTTACTTTTGATATTTTTATATAAAAATAATAATGGATTATTTTTTTAGGGTATTATTCAACTACTTTGAGGGGCATGTGATTGAACGAATGAATTCCACCAGATATAATAATTTAATTCATATCGTCTTTAATTTCACTTCCAGTACTCATCTTACAAGAATTATACTTATGTTAAATATAACAAAATATTCTTAGGTAACTGTTTGGTGAAATTGTGTTACTGCTCTAGTAAAGGAGTTGATCATGTCTTGTCAGCCGTATTCTGCGAGGTCCAACTTGTTATGCGTGATGCGGGCCCTCATTTGTTAGGCAACCTGGTCCCGGCCATTTCATGAATACATATAGTTGCCAATTTCCTACTTCTGTCTCAATTACCATCAAGATTAATCCAAAACTGGAATAGCACATTCACTACTACCGGTTTAAAATCAATAATCATAAACTATTATCTTAAGTAACTTAACTATAAATTTATAACCGATAACGTTTCCTTTTGAAACTAGTGATGATTTTAAATACTTTAGAGTGAGTTATGGGTTTAAGAAACAAAGAAGGTTTGATAAGTAATTAATTTGTCTATGGTAAAGCTATGTGCCTTCCGTTAACTGGTTTATAGTTTTCTGACAAAAAAATTTAAAGTATGTTGACATGAAAGTAGTAGAGAGTTTTTGCATATACTGTAAATAAATACAGTAAACACTAAACGCTATTTCTTTATGTTTAAATTACCTACTTTTACCGTTTGAAATTATGAAAAACGTGTCGAAGGGGCCAATGGTAAACATTATAAATTATTTATCCGTTTTCACCACCCTGCACAAGGAATTATCTGTAAATTTACTATTATAAAAATAGCGTTTAGAGTTTACCATAAGATTTACCATATGTTGCAAAAACTCTGAAATGTTTAAGACATGATAAGAAATTTTTTTAGTTGGTAAAAGCATAGATTAAGCATGAGGTGCTTAATCTATGGTACACAATATTATTTTAACGAAATATACAATTATAACTACTTAATTGGTCTAAAATCAGCTGATAACTAATAACTGTTACATTTTTAAACAAACAAAAAATGTGTTTCGACCAAAACATAAAAAAATGTATACCAGAGTATAACATCCTCTAGCCTGACGAGAGAACAAAGTAAACGAGCTCGTCTTGAAAAGGAAATCATTTAAACGAGAAAATGCTCAGTTAACTGGTACCTACTGGGCCTTTAAATATGCACATTTTCTATAAAAAAAACCCTACACAAAAACAACTGGAGCAAGATATTTATATTAATTTTACCAACTTTCGATTATCAATAATTTTTACCCTTTAGTGACAATGTAAATGGGGTTTAGTGACAATGTGATACATAAATGGGGTTGTGCTACACACCTGAATTTCACTTTTCTATCAGGATGTCATATTTTACATTGTTTGTTTACATTAATATGAAACCTACTTTCACAATAGGCCTATGTGTGTAATTTATACAACACACAGGAGGCCTCCGCTGAGGTATTCTTATTTGTAAAAACTGACAAGGGGACTAAAGAAAGGTAAGAGAATCACATTCATCACTGTCTTAAATTACCTCTCAACTGAACTTCCTAACTTTAATTTTCCAAACAGTTTCTTCGACAATATTTATTTTTCAGAAACATTATTGAAAAGATGACCTAACGCAGAACAATATTTTTGATTTAAAACTTTAATATTGGACTTGTAAATAAATAATGTGTTAAAAACCAATCAAGCTTTATTAGTTATTTTGTTTGTTAAAATGGTATCTATAATATTTTATAGCACACTTCTCCTCACAAAGCATATAACCTAACTTATGCTTTATACATTTCACATTTTATAATAAAACCATCCTACCCATTCTAACCCTAAAATATGCCTAAATTGGTATCTGACAACTCCAGGAAATCACTAAGTCGTCTTGGGCATTATTCAAAGGTAATTCAAATAACAGCCTACTTTTCCAAGTTAGAAAGAATATATAAACTTGTGTATGCAACTTTTTGGATTGTTAGTTAAAGGTGCATTACGTTAACTAAATGTGAGAGCTTTTGAAAACAGATTTCAATTCACTCTTCAAAATGTTATAAATGGAACAACTTCTGTTTATTGGTAGTTGATTGGAAAAGTCTTCACTTTCATCAACAAGATTTTCATCACGTTCAAATTCTCATTTTATTCGATGAGTTTGCAAACTCAAATTGATTTAACCACATTAGTTTCTAGGTAATTAATTTTCTTAATGGTTTCTCCAATAAGTTTGTTCACTCAGGCATTAAATAGACCATTATAGACTCTGATATTACCGTAGTTCAAAGTTTATTTCTTCCACTTAAATGTTAATTTAACTTTACTACCTAAAAATTTAGTTATTCCTTTTGGCAATTAAATATATCAACACAAAACGAATCAGAAACATTGCTTGAGGTAAAGTAGGCATGGAATGTGAATTTGGCATACAATTGTTATGATGTTAATTTTATTTTTATTTTCAGTAAGTCATTTACATCTTTTAGTTTAGAATAGCATTGAAATTTTAAATAGGGAATGCAGATTATTTTAGCCTACTTGTATGATTTACTCTAATAAACAAAATTTGAATATATAGAGAGGCAGGGGCTTATTCAGGACAACAATATATCTATATATATAATTCTGTAAGCGAAATTTGTTGAGCAATATTGTGAGTTTTCACAGGAATATGGTAGGGGTCTCAAACTAAAGGTCTCGGTCCGATGCACGAGGGAAAATTATTGGCGAGTCCATAAAGTTATCAGGGAATGAGGAATAACGTAAAATGTCCTCCATGAGAATAGCATGGGGATTCGGAACACATCTGCTTTGTGTACATTTGAACATGTGTTATGGTTTGATTTTAAAACGAGAGACAGATGATAACATTGAGTGAAGTACGATTAATAACGAATTGAAAAAATATACCTAGCTTGGTAATACTAAAAAATATACCTAGCTTGGTAATACTATAATAAGACGTTTTGTAGCTGTGGCGACTAAAAATTCTAATATGAGCATTAACCTTACAAATTATTAAAAATTGACTGGTTATTTTTACCATCGTTAAACTCCTTTGAATTGTAAAAAAAACTATAAAATTTACTGGTTTGCCAACTAAAAATGTATGTAAATCATAAAAAAAAGAAAAAAATACATTCTGATCATGATAGGGGTGCAATGGGCGATGAATTGAGGTTCGAGAAAAGCCTACTTTATTAACATTAAGAAGACGTTTAGTTGGAATTTAAAACAAGAAGTGTCAAAGGATAACATTAAGTGAAGATGATATATAGTGATTAAAACAAAGTGTATCATTCAAAGAAGTGTTGGTATTCTGTCAGCTGAATTAATTTTCCCAGAAACTTTTTGGTCATTTCATAGATTTACAGAACTACAGTATAGGAAAGAGTTAAAATCAAAGACGTTTGTCCTACAAAATAGGGTATAAAAATTAGCAGGTAACAACAAACTTCACAACAAAACTTTACAACAAAATGGGAAATATATAAGGTAGCTATTTATTTTCTGAAAGGTTCTCTTGGAAGATTTACCTAAAAGATTTTCCATGTATAGTATTTTTTTATCTGCTTTGTTTAGACAAATAACGTGTTTTGATTGGGAGGGACCAATATTGACAGTGAGTGAAGATGGTCTACTTTGAGGTGCTGTGTTGAAATTTGGGGACCAAGAATAACAAAATTTGACAGGGACAGAATCAGCCATTCAATTTTACCACAAACACGACAATCAAATTAGTATGATGAAAGTATTGAAAGTCTACTAACCATGAAATGGGGTTGAGAGTCCGTCACATTGTTTCTCATTGCACCTTTTCTATGTTATATTATTAATAGACCGTCATAGCTCAAGGACTATGATTTGTTTCAAAAACTTATTTTCAAAGATCGATACAGGCTTAACAACAGACAAAATGAAGCACTAACCAATGGGTGGCTTGATTGTAACGAGTGCTTTGGAGGTGAATAGCATAATCAAATGATACCGTCAAAATATTATATAAATTAAAATTAAATCCTCTGAAAAGTTTTATAGTGAAGATTTGGCAATTGGCTATGGTTCATATTATTATAATTTTATGATTGGGGCTTTTGCCATGAGTCCCTAATTGTAATACAGTACTACAAATTCCCAAATAATCCCGTCAAAAAATTCTGAATATTCTACTGGAAAGAGGTTTGCCATCACTAAAACTATGTATATTAATTTTGTTTTTTAAATCAGCTTTGTGTAGAAAGTTAATATCAGTCAAACTTATCTCACAAAAAGTTAGCTATAGAAAAAAAAAATAGTACAACCAACAGTCCTGATATAAACAAAGTTGGAACTAAAGGTGCGTTGTCACTGGTGCGACTGCAACGATAATCGTTGAACGATAGCCGTTGGACGATAATCGTAGAGGGCCTGCTGAGCATTGTCTTCAATGGCGCCATTGTCACTGACGCGACTGCCGCCAGAGTCGCTGACTACAATCTGCTCCTGGAGCAGTCATAATCGCAATCGTTGGACGATTTTTCTAGTTTGAGTGGGTCTATTGACAATAATTAGACCCAAATTATTTTATCGGAGTTTATATCTTATTTTTATTATTTTTTTTTTTTTTTTTTTTTGTAAAAAGAGGTTGGCGGACCTACCTCTGACATCAGGTTTACATTTTTCTTCACATTACTTTTACTTATCATTTTGAACACCAGACAGAACATATGTGTCTGCTTTTTTAAACTTAGCAATCCTGGTGCTTTTAAAAAAATGAGCAATCCCGGTTATGAATTTATTTTCCCTTATTCACTCTTTCCTACTTGGCTGGTATTAAACATTATGAATCATTCAGGAACTTTTTTCCTATTAAACAATTTTTGTTTTATAAGGATTCTAAAAAATTATTGCCTTACAAAAATTAAATAAGGATAAAAAGATATCTTATCTTAACGTAAGAGCTAACTTTTAATCTCCCGTGATTGGATATGGAATGTAGTTTAAAGACATCTTCCGAAGGTCCTCATTGATTAAACTAGACACAACCATAAACTGAAGTTTTCTAAGTCCAAAGAAGTCGGAAAACATTCTCTCTTCAGCTTGCAAATGATTTTTATTAATATTTTAAAGTACCCTCTTTTGTTCTACTTGTAAACATGGTATGTTTGTTAAGTCGTGGTGCACTTGGCATTTCAAAAATTGCTTCATCATCTAAATGTTTAATTTAATAATTCAGTATCCGTTTCCTTAAACTCACCATTAATTACTTAACTTGGCAACAGTCAAAAAGCAACTAAACGAATGCATAATAATCGCATCAGTGACAATGACGACCGCAACGATCATCGCCGAGCGATAATCGTCCAACGATAATCGTTCAACAATTATCGTTGCAGTCGCAACAGACAACGCACCTTTAAAGGGAAAATAAGAAACACCATAGTATTTAAAATAAAGATGAAAAGAAAATATTTAGGAAAATCAGAGATGTTAGAGACTAAGAAAAAAAAACAGCAAGCATAGAATGGCCTTTCCAGCTATAGCTGAATGTATGGAAATCAATATACATGGGAGAAGAGAGCCATAAGGAAGGCCAAACCAAAAAACAAGGATAAGAAAATTCTACCTATTCAGAGGCTTGGTGTCAAAATAAATTTGATTGAAGATAGAAGACACTTGTCTACAAAACAAGAATCATCTGAGACTTGTTGAGCCTTGGCAGTAAGTTAGTAATCTATGAATCCATCTTGACTATGAGTCTCCTTCACCTAAGGGCCAGCAGCGCCGTAGGCTTTGTTAATCAATCGGCCTGTGAGCAAACCATGGTATTCTATTCCCCTATTTCAGAAACCATTCTTGAAACTTGGTCATTAAGTTGAATATTTACATTACAGCTCTCATTCCTTAAGTTTGGAAATGTAAAAATATAATTCTCAGTGATATTGAAGATAACTCATTTTTTTCTTTTAGGATTTTTTATGAATAGAATTAGTTTTCACTGATATATCAGGTATGAGGGCCATGGATACTTCGCTAATCTACAAGAAATCATTTTTAAAATAAATTAATATAGGGGAATACTGAGGCATGTTTTCAATGTATTTACATTGTTGAAGAATACTCTTATGAAAACTCCTTTTTTATAAAACTCCTTCTCTTTAATGTTTATAATATTAAGGAAAACCATTAATTTGTATAGATAAAAGTCAGGTTATTTTTATAAGTTTTTCCCTGCACAAACCCCCGAGTAGCGAGTAGCAATCGAGGCCTTCCCATCGATCGCTGCCTCTCTGCTTGTGACATCTTTTATTGACACTTCAATGCACACCAGTTACTTCACTGTTTCTTCAATCCATTGATTTTAAGCCCTAATTGTAGAAAAAATAAACTTTTGACTCACTTTATTAACCGACAGTACTTTAAAAGAAACTTTTTTTATTAGTTTTTAAGAAGAAATCTACTAACCCTTCCAGATCAGATCACAGTTTTTTCTTAAAAAGGTATTAAGAACGGTACATTATATTGGCTTGTCGCCAACGTTGATACTGCAGATTTACACAGAAACTTGTATCGGTTTTCAACATTTTTTCATAACACCCATGATTCCATTTCATTCTCTATACAATTGAGTTCCAAAATATTGTCCTAAAGCGCTTTCGGGTTGAATATTTATTTCTAAAATATTTTTTCATGCCTTCACCTCTGGCCCATTTTTTGGTATTACATAAATAAGAATCTTAGCACTATTCAAGAGTAATGCAAATAAATTTGTAGCCTCAGAAGTGTTACGGCACAAAAATAAGTCATTTCAAATGATGATTACAAATGAGCTTTTCTACCACTTTGGATTAAGATTTTATAAATTTGAACCACTTAAATTTGCTATGGTTGCAAATATGGGCAGTTTTCAAAAGGTAACTATTTCCCATAAAAAGAGATGAAAAGCATAGAAAAATGGCTGAATGACTGTGACATATGGACATATTGTGATGTAGTGACTGGCTAGAGAGTACACTTGTCTGATAAAAAATAATCAAATGGAAGATTTAAACCACTTAACCCTTTTGGTGCTCAAAAACATTTACATAAATATTTTAGTACAGTGCAGGGGTATTATTCATATAACTCCTGAAAAAGTGATGGGTTTCTCAAGGGGATTGAGACCAGAAGAATGAAATAAAAATCTTTTTAAATCAGTTTTCAACCCAAAAGAGCTACAGGGTGGTATTTCGGATCTTAATCAAATGGAGAATGAAATAGAATCATCAATGTTAAAAAAAAAAACAACAGACAATACTCCATTTTAAGTCCCCAGAATCAAACTTGGTAGCAACAAGATATATCTGATCTTCACACATTTCGGATGAAAGGCGAGACCCGATATATCGAGCACTTTTTGTGAATAAGCCGTGATCCGATATATAGTACGGTAACATAGCACTGAAAACGTTACGTACTGTATTCAAGAGTAACAAGGAGGCTAAGCCGTCAATATATGTAGATTGAAAATTTATATTTTCCTGCTTTACTATGGACTTTAATATACAGTAATACAAAAAATATCATTAAATAACATTTTGATAAACACCAAGTATATTTCAGTACTAGTGAAAAGTGAAATCTTTCAGTTCAAGGTTGTGGAAAATTGATTAAGCCCTGAAATAGCACTTTTGAGATAAGTGATGAACTATACTTTTTATCATGATGGATGAGCACATCCAAAACTTGTAAATAAAGTTGTTTTCAATACAATACTTCCTACTCGCCGCAAAAAAAGGAACTTTAATTAGGGACTGCAAAAGATAAAAAACAAAACCCTACACAAACACAAAAATGATGTTTACAAAAATTTATTTTTATTACAAGCGTTAACATACGACTACTATTACTATGAAAAACTAGTACACTACTAACAACTATGAAAAATCAGCTGAGTTGCCTTGCTCCTAGAAAACAATCACTTTCATTACTCTTGGCCGTCTTTGAAAATCACCCATTACAGTGCACGGTGATGAAAACATTAATTTATTAAATATTATGCCCGAGGAAACATATTTCCATTTGCAGAGGAAAATGAAGTATTAGATGTAGCCAAAGTGGCCTAGACAGTATGAGGAATGTAAGGGTGCAAGGGTGGTCTGCTGAGGAACATTGATTAGCTTAGTCGCAGATTCAGCACCGCCGATATCTCCGCTGACACACTGCAAATTAGCCTCAGACATCTCACCACATCAATGTTAGCGCTGTGACGGGATTTATACTAATATTTAAAACTTGTACTTTTTGTTTAAATATTACATAAAGTACACTTTAAAGCTGAAGCAAATATACTTTTAGAGTTACAGTCTACTGCGGATTATCTTCTTTGCTTCATAATATGAAAGACTTTACAAAAGATCCTACCCACCTTTCTGAGTGAGACACAATATGCTGGTACTGAGACTTGCCTTGATGGAAGGATTGAGTTTGTATTCTTTTTTGAAATAGGAGCCAAGTTAGCACACGAGTTTGGATGAGTTTGAAAAATTTACTTTTAATATATGCTTGTTATAAGCTTAAACCTTAGTGGGCAAATTACACAATATTTGTTTCCTTAGGATTATGCTTTTGAATTTCATAATCCCATCATTTGAGCGGTAATGAACCAAGATGACTTCAGGGTATGCAGTAATTAGCATGCACTTTTTAATCAGCAAAGTCATACATACTAGAATGTATAATCTGTTTTTTTTTTGTTTTTTTTTAACTTAACAAATGCATAATGGTTGTAGGACTTCCATATTGGAACAAGTTCTAATGTTATGTTGATTACTATCAATATTATTGTGAAATAAATTTGTTAGGGATATACTATGATAGGTAGCTTTCTTTCTTGTTATTGTGTCATTAGCTAACTATTTCTGTATAGGGAATGTTTATAGTTTCTGTCAATTTGGCAATGTGTTTAAATTAATTTTAAGATTTTTCGAGTGAATCCTCTACTACTTTATATTTTTAATAACACCTAGTCAAGAGCATATGATTATAAAATACTAATGTTTTTATTGTTTTTTTAAATTACAGACTATAATGGAGTAAAAGAAAATTAAAGACTAATTTAGCACGTGTAGCTTCATTGTTTATTTTTAAGTACCATAAGACGAGGAATAATTATTGAATTAAATATAAGAACACTTATTATTTCGGCTCTTTTATTCTCATTGTAATCAATTTATTTATTTCAGGATTGTAAAAAGGTAAATCTCAGACTTAATTAGACTAACTTCTCAAGTAATTAGACTAACTTCTTAGAGTAATTAGACTAAAAAGGAAACAATTTCAGAGAATAAAAGCAATGAGCAGAGTATTATTGAATAAATTAGTCAAAGTGTTATTCGCTGAGACTTAATTAAATTCTTTTCTCAAAAGTCTGAAGAGAACGGGAGCTCAGTGATATTACAACAGCTTTGGGCTCACAACGTGGCACCGGCGGGTGGAGAAGGGAGAGGGGGATAAAGACCATCTTGAGGGAGGTAAGTAGATAAATAAAACATGCAGACAGTCAGACACAATCGATATACAGCCGGATTCCGGTTTGGAAACCATTTAAGCCTTTCATATTCCTTTGACTATACTTTTAGTCATTGTAGTTTTTATTACATCATATGTCTTATAGTACTACTAGGAATAATTTAATATAATTTTTATTCCTCCGCCAATTGTCTATAAACTGAATTACCTGAAAATTTGAAATGAGTGGGAAATTAAATACTGTAGAGAATGACATACAATAAGGAAATTTGATCTTTAAGATATACACTGTGTAGAAGAGCTGTATCCACTAAAAAATAATAGTTAAAATAAAATTTTATTTCCAGTTGCGGTTTTAAGTTATTGGGTCTTGTTTTTTTTAATTAATTATAATCACATAATAGGTAGCAAGCAGAGCTTTTGTTGCATTGTACTTTTGATACCGTACCGAACATGTCTTGCTTGCATGCCAGTTGTGCAATAAAAGTTCAGCGTTCACTTCTTGACCTGATTTAATAGTCTAGCATTTGCGTTTCTTTTATTAGCCATAAGCATACAATTTCGTATTGCATTGGGGACTGTATATTTAAGATTTATTTGAACAATTTTATTTGAAGGTTCCTGCAGCATGGTAAAGCATCAGTATTTGATAGGTATTTTAGTGTGGTTCTTAAATATTAATGTTCAACTGATTGTGAGTATGGTCAGGTAGCAATTCTCGAGGATCATAAAAAAACATTCAATTTCACGATTGATAAAACATTCAGAAGAGTGTACAATCATAGGTGTAAATCGTATAGAATGCAGTAAATACCCCCCGTCGCAGCAGACCTGCGTACTCAGCGAATTTCCAAATTAGTAATATTAATTTTGACCAGCTAAACATGTAAACAAAATTTCATCACGTGCTCATAATTAGGGCAAAATTTCATCACGTGCTCATAATTAGGGAAATAAATTAATGTCTATTCTTAAGATAATTATAGGGGAAGAGTATGCAGGTATGCTGCCATGGGGGACACTAAAAGTAAGTTTTTAGCATAGAAAAAATTTATTTCGACCATATAAAGCCATAGTAAGTTTCATCAATATCCGTCCATAAATAAAAGAGTTTGCCTATTCTCCATAAGATTAACATGGGAAAAGAGTATGCAGGTTTGCTGCCATGATAAGTAAAAAAAACCGAGATTTTTTACCTTAAAGGATGAATCTCAACAAAATGAAGCTAAATACCAAGTTTCATCCAAAAATATTGGTTAATAAGTGAAATATTAACACATCATTATCCTCCATAAGATTAACATTGGAGCCCCAAAAGACAATGTACTGTCTTTAGACTTTGTAATATCTCGGTAACCAATAGAGATAGAACAAAGCTTCAAAATACTAAATTGTGTGTTTTTTTGAGCTAAATCCAATGGTCAAGATAAAAGTTTAAAATTTTTTAAATTTACATATGAAAAATGCAAAAAACCCATTTTTGGGGTACAAAACCCCCCAAAACTACCCCTTTTGGTAGGTCGATATGTCTGGTTTTCGAACTCATCCGAATAAACGTAGGATTACACATCTCTACCAAATTTGGTGTCGATCGGACCATTTTTACGAGAGTTATCGTGTCTAGGGACACATACATATATATATATATACATATATATATACATATATATATACATATATATATAAAAATTTTAATGACTATTATTTTTGGTCTCTGGGCACCTCAAAACGAAAAAGTAACATGGTCCCGGGCTTAGGTCTTACCATGAGACCTACGGTAATAGCTTATTCCCTATGGGAAATTCGCTAAAATGAGAAAAAAATTTCACTGCTTTACAGAAGTGGACTGCTAATGGTGTAAAATGTGTTTAATATCGAGGTTGTAAACAGTGATTTGAGCTCGGTACATTGGAAAGCCGTCGTAAACAAGATCTTCCATAAACACCATCAGACGTAAGCCGTAAACCGAGCCGCTCGGATCGGGACTGATACATGTGGTGATAATCGCCGGTAACGGCCCTCAACACCTTTATGTCGTTCATTTACATTCCACACGTGTAATTACTTTATGGTATTCACAAACTCCCCAATCAATTTTACGACGGTTTAATGGATTCCGTACAACAAAACTGGGTTTTTGAACTATAAATCTATTAATATTTCAGGTTTGAATTCGTAACCGTGATTCATATAACTGCAACTTCACAACTCTACAGTATTTTCGCAAAGGTATGGCATGAAATTGTTTGTGCCAAACTGTAAAAGATTTTTTCATCAAAAGTGTTGATTTATTCTTAAAGGATGGTCAATTAAATGGGTTACTTTACTTACACAAAATGGAGCACTTCCATATTTTTGTCATAAAAATGTTCGTGTGGCATAAGCAAAAGCAAAGGGTGTTCAGGTACAGTACCTCATTAATTGAAAAGTGATATGAAATAAGCCAAAAACAAGTTATGTTTTAATACCATCAAAAGAATGCACTTTTCACATTTCTATTGGTGTTGTTTGATTCCATTTTTTTTTTTTTTTTTTTTTTTTTTTTTTTAAGAAGGAAATCTTTTTACACCAGACAATTTTATGACAACCATACAGACAGACCCATTTACAATGACAGTCAAAAACTAATTGAAATCTATCATTTGATTAAGTTAATTAAAATTGAAGAGCTATTTAAATATTCATAAGTCAGATAGTTAATTTTTATTTTTTGTTCAAAAGGAAGTAGTAGAGTTTTTATTATAAATAAGAGATTTTAAATTTATTTTATTTTGATCTAATTATAAATTTAGATCTCTAGGATGTGTTGTTACATAGGTCAAGTTAAAAACTATTGCCAGTATTTTAATAATATAATTTCACCAGCATTAAAACTGAAAATAATAAAAACAAAACAATATTCAAACAACATTAAAAGTTGAGTGACACTTTGTGCTTTTATGGCCAAAAACTTTACGACCTTGACACAAAGAAAGTGTTAGATCTCGGTTTTACGAGTTATTGGATAGAAGCGATGCCCAATACCTCTTAACAGATCTTGTGATGCTTGATAACAAGCACCACTCTCCTTGCATCAAATCAACAGCTGGTTATCGCCAGTTATTGGCATTTTTCAAATTTTTATTTTATTGGGGTTTATTCACATTTAAACAACTATCAGCCAAAACTAATCCATTTAATTAATCATTATCTAACTAATAAACATCAGGTGCTTCATAGCAACTATAGGTGATAATATAGCATAATGTCATTTTTGACAGTTCTCGCTTAAATTTTAGTTTAAAAAATATTTTTAAAAATAAAATATTACTTGAGAGACAATTTTGCTTTAGAACAGCCAAATTCATGTTAAACAGGAGAAAGAAAAATGATTTACCAATGACAATGTGGTAATTTTTAATTTAAAAGGAATTGTTTTATCTAGACTTAAAATTGGTACTGATTGAACTCGCTGATATCGGCTTGTCAAGGAATTAACAACAAATGAACAATAAAGTACTCACAATTCTGAGAACTGTGTTATCCCAAGCGCCTGTCCACGGTTCGACCAACACAGACGGAATCCTAATAGTCACAGGTACAGTCCGGCCCAGATGACCATGAGATTGAGACCTCTGAGACTTCACAACTTGTTGCTTTTTTCCTGTGGAAACTGAGTCATCACCAGTGCTTAGTGTTCTCTGCTTCTTTGGTGGAAGTTTCATTGGACCGATAAGTCCTTCAATGACATCTCGATTAAAATCATCTTGTTCCGTCAGTTTCAACACCAGGCTGCTCTGTGACTCTAAGCGCCTCCTACTAGACTCCGAAGAGATACTCTCACTTCCACTACTGATTGTCCTCTTTCTCTCACGTCGAAAAGAATTCCTCAAAGCTCTGAATTTCTTGTGAGCGTAAGCCGCTAATACTGCCTTATTGATAAAAATGTCTTCATTTGAGAAAAACTTTTCAGTTTTCCAAGCTTTTTTAGCTTTAGCGTCTAAACCGAAATTGTCATTAGGGGCATCTGGGCTAACCAATCCCTGATATGAAATAAGATTATACTCAACTGTTTTACCATGTACATTGATTTCTATGGGTTTGGATCTGTGTACTGCAGGAATATCGTCATCACTGATACTCCCACCACTAATAGACCTGCTGTTCATTCTTCTCCTTGTTAATGATGACCTGAATGACTCCAAGAGACCAACATTTGCAGCTTTTTCTTCATCATAACAATCTTCATCAAATTGTAGGCCAATATTTTGCATCTCTAAAGAATCATCACATGTTCTAGAGGAGATTTTATTTTGTGTATTTATGTTCTTGTTACTTCCATTGAGTCCATATTCTACACACGGATGAACTGGTGCAAATTCACTATCCACTATGTTATTACTTTTAGATTCCAAAACAGGTGGATGTTTCTGAAGTGGAGCAGAATGCTTCCTGTACCTTCTAGGAATCGGTGAAGGACTTCTGCTTCTTCCTTCTTTCTCGTGTTTTTTAATGAAAATGCCTGTGCTTTTTCGTCTAACTGGTCTTTCAGCAATTGTTTCTTTAGAAATTGGGGTTTCAGCTGAACTGATTTTTTTGTTACCAAACTTATCTATCATAAGAGGATAGTTGATATCTGAATTAGTATTTAACAAATTAATAGCATTATCCACATCAGGTATATCCATTTTCATAAACACATCATCAAGTTTTTTATCTTCATCTCCTTCCATACTAACAATGGTGTCAAGCCTTCTCAAAACTCTTAAATGTAGTTCATCAAAGTTATTTTGGATAACATGAACCTCTTCATCAAATGGCAAATTTATTTCTGCAGAAGTCGTTTGATTTGTTTCATCAAAGCAAAAAGGAGTTTTATTTTCACTCACATAAGTTTTTATTTTATTCTTATCTTCAAATTTAATATCTTCAATATTTTCGTCAGAACTGTTGTTATTTGTATCAGAATATTCTGAAAATTGTTTACTACCACTAACAAATTGAAAATCAAAACTATTGGTTTCATTTTCCTCAACAGAATTATTGATTTCATTTGGTGGGAATTCAACCAATGCCATTTTAGAAAGACTTTCAGTAATCTGAGAGTCAATTTCGGTTGAATCTTCATGGTCTAATATTTCACTGAAATGGCAAGGTACTGTGTAATTATCAGTATGTGTACTTTGAATGATTTTGGTTTCTACCTTATTTTCAAGTGATTGCAACTCATCACTTAGCACATGAAGGTCTGCATAACTTCTTTGAAGGCTGACTTTTCTATTTATAGCTTCTACTGCACCTGAAGATGTACCTTGAAAACCAATCTCTTCTACCCCTAACTCTAAATCTAAATCATATACATCTACATTGCTTGGCCTTTCCACATTTTCACTTGCAGAAAATGCATTTTTAAATTCTTCATCATCATATACAACAGTAGTGTAAGTTGACACAGATGACAACTCACTTTCACACTCACTTTGCCTACCATCACTTTTGCTGTATACGTTCACTTCACTAGTCAAACAATTATCATCACTTAAGTTTCCCGTTCCTTCTAATGTTTCTGAAACTTCGAGGATTTTATTGGTATCAGCTTTATCAAGAATTTCTGGAGGATAAATACTTTCACTGTCACTAACTTTATCACTCATATAATTCTCTAATGGCCCTACATCTTTTTCACAACTGAATAAAGTGGATGACTCCAGGGCATCAAGATTCACTTTAGCACTTTCTGCACTGTCCAAATCTACTTCCACGCTCTGCGACTCCATTTTGCGCACTGACGATGCTCTCTGTGACCCACAACAGCTTCCATATCAGTCTTATCTGGAGACTGTCATTAATCTAAAGCGCTCTCAGTAACTGATAAGCATTTCAAAGCGGATTCATATTGATTGCACGTATTATAAATGTCAAAGTCTAATAGATATCACAATATTATCGCATATTGCATTTAGAGACACTTTTAGATAATACTAATCTTCACAAGTTAAAACAAAACTATGAACCATAAACAGTAAAATGTTTCTGGAAAGGTATCTCGAGTTGTAGTTAAGTTTTATTGAAGTATAAATGGCTTTAAAAATAGAGAGATTAAGCATAGCCCAGAGACAGGCAGGTCATGCAGAACATAGTAACACACATGTTGTCTGTGCTAATAATGGTTTTAGAGTTGGGGATTAGTTTACTTTGTACATAACAGATTGATGTAGGCTTCCTTTCATATTTAACAGTACCAGGGGGACCGAGCTTAAGCTCGGTAAAATTATTACTTTTGTTCTCACACAAAGCTCAATTATCAGCTTATTTTTGTTCAATTTAAAAAATCTCCATAAGGATAACATGGAAACTTTGAAGGGCTCTAGCGCGAAAACCGGATTTTCCCTGGGGGCGAGACCCATCTCAATCGTATTTTTAAGGTAAAACTAAGTTTATTCCAAAATTTGAAGGAAATCGTCGGAGCCGTTTTTGAGATAATTGTGCAAGCAAGCAAACAAGCAAACAAGCAAACATTGCTCGTATAAGAGTATAGGATTATTTTAACCCGTTTTTGGGGGAGTCCTATACTACAGGCTGGCACACCCTATGTGCATAATGCATTTTTCCTGCCTCTTCATCATAAAAAAACCTTACTTAAAACTTTTAATGGATTAAGTCAACATTAAGTTAATGGATTTTAATCAACATTTATGTATTACTTTCTTACTTATGACTTGAAGCTCAAGTTCAAGGACATGATTTAACCTCATTAACCTCGTCTAACCTTGGGAAATAACAGAAAAACATTTGCTTACTATCCGTAAAGGATTCTGGATTGCTCCAGACGATGAGTTTACCATATACTTTTAAAGCAATTAGGCCTACTAAAAGCCAACAATTACTATAAATTTTAATTTTTTACAACTAATTACCGAAAACAACAAAATACAGCCAGAACAGTTTTCATCACTAGGATGGAAAGTGGCCTTCTTCTGTGCGCAATTGCGTTTTATGACCGAGGCAAAGCCGAGCTCGGAAATAACGATTAAGCACAGAAAAAACACTTTCTGTCCGAGTGATCTACAACGTTTGACATTATACTGCAAAAATATAAAATGGATAACTCAATAAAAGCAAATTAATTAAAATTTCATTATCTGTTTGTTTACGTTTAGCAGTAGACTTCCATCTCAATTTAAATATTCCTTGTAAAGAGCTGATATATAGTTGAATCTAAGAAGTGTTAAAATCTTGCATTAAAATTTTATTCTGCGAGTAGTTTATTGTTTACATGGGCCTTATTTGTTTTGGATTAGTATGATTTTTGCTTAGCAAAAAACAACTTTTGAGGTTAGCGCACGGAAAAAATCAACAAATGTTTTCCTGGTGCACTTTTAAAGGCTACAGAAAAGGTCAACTTTGTGGACTAAAAACAGGCCAGAAAACGGATGTTCTGCCTGGAGTATGATGAAAATACATAATTTGAGGAATACTTTGTGAAATATTCTGCCCACTTGACATAAAATGGAACATTTAAATCCTGATATTAATAGTAGTCAACAATGGTATCCCACACAGAGATTTGTTATTCAATGCCAGTTGATTTTCATGCAAAACAGGCCAAAACGCCATCAATAACAGAGTGTTGAGATGGATGAGTGACGGGCGAAATTGATGTCATCGAGTCAGATAGAGCCTCTACTGTTGGGCCTTCTTTCGCTAAGTTTACTCTCCTTATATACAGGCTAATTAATACACTGCTAATAACACATTAAAATTTCCCCTTTTAAAAGGGAGTTTGCAGTATGGCCTACACTACAAAACCCATGTAGACTACATAGCTGAACATAAAATATTTTTTTAATGAGGGGATGAGCCACTACTACAGTACAAATTGAAAGTTTTGAATAAAAATATTGATTAGAGCAAAAATTTTGTACCTTGGTCATACCTTTCATGGTGTCGAAGTCTATTCCGCCATAGATTAAGCAAACTTCCTGGGGAGTATTCTTATATCTATGGTTGTACTAGGCACAAAGCTAGTAATTTAAACAAAATTTTAATTGGGTTAAAAACAAAACTTTTAAAACCTCTCTGTGAAATAATTAATAACAGTTGAATTTTCATGCTAATGGAGTGGATTTGTTAATTACAAATATGTTGATTAACTATCAAGCAAGGGCCTTTTATGTCATACTGTTTTTACGTTTATTTTCACCCTAATCAAATGAAGCGAATGTACCATATTACTAATACCCCCGTCGCAGCAGACCTGCGTACTCAGCGAATTTCCAAATTAGTAGTTTTAATTATGATCAGAAAAACATGTCAACCAAATATCATCACAAGCTCATAAATAGGGGAATAAATGTCTATTCTCCTTATGATAAATGTAGGGAAAGAGTATGCAGGTATGCTGCCATAGGGAACACTAAAAGTAGGTTTTTAGCATAAAAAAATTATTTCGACCATATGAAGCCATATACTAAGTTTCATCAATATCTGTCCATTGCTAACGGAGTTAGCCCATTCTCCATATGATTAACATGGGAAAAGAGTATGCAGGTTCGCTGCCATGATAAGCACAAAAACCAAGATTTTTTTACCACGAATGGATGAATCTCAACCAAATGAAGCTGAATGCCAAGTTTCATCCAAAAACATTGATTAATAAGTGAAATATTAACACATCCTTATTCTCCATAAGATTAACATTGGAGCCTCAAAATACAACGCACTGTCTTTAGACTTTTTAATATCTCGGTAACCAAAAGAGATAGAGCAAAGCTTCGAAATACTAAATTGTGTATTTTTTTAGCTAAATCCAATGGTCAAAATAAAAATTTAAAATTTTTAAAAATTACATATGAAAAATGCAAAAAACCCATTTTTGGGGTACAAAACCCCCCAAAACTACCCCTTGCGATAGGTCGACATGTCTGGTTTACGAACTCATCCGAATAAACGTAGGATTACACATCTCTACCAAATTTGGTGTTGATCGGACCATTTTTACGAGAGTTATCGTGTCTAGGGACACATATATACATATATACATATATATATATATATATATATATATATATATATATATATATATATATATTGTAATGACTATTATTTTTGGTTTCTGGGCACCTCAAAAAGAATAAGTAACATGGTCCCGGGCTTAGGTCTTACCATGAGACCTACGGTAATAGCTTATTCCCTATGGGAAATTCGCTAATAACAAAATACATTTGTTAACTGATGAGTCATAGAGATCGAAACTACCTGAGTTTTAGTTACTTTGTAATTTTGGAACCTTCTAAGTCTCGTTTTCTGATAAAAACTCAAATTTTTTACTAGATTTAAATTTTAGGATCTTAGATAGTTTTTCTTAATTTTTTTCAAAACTTTTTACCTTAATATGCGTCGTGGTTTTCGTGTGATGGTGTAACAAACAAACAAACCAATAAACAAACAACTCATCTATCTTCTTAATTTTTCAAGGGTTTCGTCTGTTACATCCCTTTTTCTCCCGACCTAATTAACCGATTTTTAAGATTGATGTGTCATTTTAAAGCTTATGACCTGGGGTGTGGGCAAATGGTGATTTGTTCCTGGGTTGAACCTCCTAGCCTTTGATTTCTAGAGGGCGCTTTAATTTGTTAACCATCATTCATTATTTTTAAATGTGAATTGTATATATATATATATATATATATATATATATATATATATATTCTAAAATAACACTTCCTCAATTTAGAGGTTGCCCAGTGGGACAAAGAATAATGATATACTGTACAAACTAAATTAAAAAAAAGAAGAGTAGGTTACATAAAATTTAGAAATTAATATCCTTGGATGGCGTAAAGATGATTTTTTTTTAAATTTTGATGGAGTCCTTCAGTGCACTCAATGATAGTTCTTTTGAAATCTTTTTCGGAATTTTAAACTTCTTCATTAGTTCTTCGGTCTGTTTGGTTATTGTCCCCCTGGCTCCAATCATTACTCCTACCACTTCAATAGTCTCAAGGTTATATTTTTCTTTGTAATAGTTTGTGGTAGGAGTATAAATTAGCTTTTTTTCTTCATTTATTTCTTCGAGTTGCCCAAGGTGGGACTCAAACCGAATTGTAGGATCTACTAACAGCTGATTACCTTCAGATATATTTTTAAAGTCATATTGTGAATAAAAATAGAACGTCTGTCACTGCATAATCAACATAAATATTGTTTTAAAAGTCATCATTCCTTCAAATTGTACTGTAGGTGAGTTTCTCACAAACAGAAAAGATTATATTACATAATTTGCAATTTGCGAATGGGGCCCCAAGTTTATAATATTAAGACAAAGTAAAGTATGTTGATGATCTGTTAATATGAACCATTTTGGTGATTGATGATGAAAATATAATTAGGGATCAAGTTGTTTTAGCATAATTAAAAGTTGGAAGTTAAAAGGGTCAAACAGAAAAAATTTTACGGAGAACTCTCCTGGCCGTCTCCTAGCTCGAGGCCCCAATATCCACCTTGTGCTCTTACTTCTCATTGTTATTGCACCTCTAGGCGACCAATAAGACACCCTTCTAACCTCTCGGCCACTCTACCATGTTGTTTTTGTCTCTCTGTAAGATTAAATTTGTCACATAAATTTTGAACTGGTGTGATTGGCTTTAACACTTATATTCAATATTCTCATGTTGAAGTCAATACAGTACTTCACTTAAGAACTAAGTAATGTAATAATACAATTTTTTCAAAAGAGATAGTAAGATTCAACAGTATGAAGCAAATCACTGAATATTCAAGCTGAATACTCAGTCTGAATAAGCTTAAAGAGTGCTGTATAAATAGGCCAAAGAATTTTATTTTTATTTTTGACAATTATTTAAATCACGTGTGGGAGAGACATCAGACAGTGATCAGAGGGTTTCTTATACTTGCTAGTTCATCTTTATAAGTATGATAGTTTGCATCAGAATATTTTATGCATCAGAGTTCTAGTACGCTTTGCAACAGTGGTTTTACAAACAAAACAGTTATCATTTACTTTACAATTGTTACTTTTAAAAAGCAAGGCAGAGTTTTAGATGTGTTGAAAAATATTATGACCGATTATAAGAATTACCATGGTAAATACATTTTATAAGCAGTGCGGGAGAGTAGCAGAAGACCTTGGTTTGGAGACGTTCTGCGCATGCGCGAGCCAAAACTACCGCGCCGGTAGCGGTAGAAAATCGCTCGAGTAGCGGTGGAAAATCGCTCGAGTAGCGGTAGTGGCGGTACTACCATATATATATCCGTAGACTACCGCATGCGGTAGTCCGGTGTGAACTGTCTCATATGATAACGTGGTGAGCAATCTTTTCAAAGTTCGCCCAGCGGTAGCGGTAGCCGGTAGCGGTAGGCAGTGTGAAACGGCCTACACAATTCCCCACTTCTTTCTATGGCAGTGGCATTTTTAACCTTTTGACGGTGAATGGTCCAAACCATGATCTTGTTACTATCTAATATTGACCGATTGTTAATAAGCATCATTAATATATAGCCCAATGACAAAAGGTAAATGACTTCCTGACATTTCCCGTCCGGTAGACACCCTGAAAATTCATAACACCTAAATATGCATAAATAATTTTGTCTTAATCTCATCTTCTCAGTAGTCAACGAGGTTAAATTCTCTTAGCCTCAAGACACACTAATTAACAAAGCACTTTCCGAGGTGAAGAGCGCTCCGTGATGTGTGCTGAGAGCAATTTCCCTATACAGAGCTCCGCATGTGTCAAGAGTCAGAGGGAGGGGGTGGGAGAGGGGGTTGGATGAACATTACCGCAACCTCTATAATGTAGCCTAAGAGCTGTTCAGATTAACGGTATAGGAGTAGAACCTTGTAACTGCTATGTCTGATTTGTCCATTTATTTTTTGTTGTATATTGTGAGACTGTAGTTATGAACTGCTGTGGACTAAGATTGATTTTTTATTAGTTAACAACTAGTTTTAACTTATGGTTCAGCAGTAGAAAATCAAATTTAGTAGTTAAACAAATTATGTCTTTGTATTACAATGGTTCTTTTTAGTAATTTTTCTCTTCGAAATTCTTTGGACGATTTGGATCTCCCGATGGTTTGAACTGTTGTAACAGTTTGTCAACTTCACTAAGTATAAAAATCAGTGATTTTTCCATGACTTTTGGGAGTGGAAAATGTTAAAAATGAGTGACTTTAGTGTGGTCTATTCAGGAAATATTGGGGGGTATTGCCAACATCGCAAAACTTTTACTCACAATCACTTTATCATCTCAATTTTTTTTTTTAGATGTGACTTTTCTTGCATTGTAAGGAAAAATGTTCTCCAAAGAACTAAACTTTGATACTTTAAATGATTTTTTTATACAGATATAATTACAGCTAAATAATAAAAACAAGTTCTAAACAGTAAACTCACCGTATAAGTGATGGTATTGATAGGAGGTGACAGTTTGCCCTGCATCTTCTTGTCGGAGAGACTGGAATTACTGCCGGTGGTGCTGCCATCTGAAACAGAAAAGAGAAACAAGTTAGTTCATCAAGAAGTGTCAATCAGTTTCCACATCTGATTACACAAAACAACCGTAACGCTGAAGTAACCAGCCACTGCATTGGTATGACACATCAGTGTCTGGTGACTGCCACATTTTAAATTATACTTCCCCGACCCAATCTAGACCAAACAACTAATGGGTTACATGGTGGGGGTAAAATATTAATTTATTAATATCACTTGAAGGCATTTTTACTATCATAGTAGGAAATAGAATCATTATCACTGTCTGAACTCGAAATGTTCTTGAACAGCATATGTTTTTGCATTTTAATCACCCATATTTGCGAGCTTCCATATAAAACAGTTTATGTTAACCAATTTAAGGCAATTGATAACTTTTTAAAACTATAAAAAAATGTACAAAATGAAAAGTAAAAATACACTACAGTAGTTCACCTAAAGGCAACACAGTAAATTAACAAAATTCTTTAAAAAATAATGTCTTATTATGGCTGTAACTATAGATTGATTTCCCCAAATAATTTTTTAAAACTTATTTAAACAAGATTTTTTCATATTTTACACATTGAACTAAACTACAGTAGGTTTGATTGGGAAACATTTTTGGAAAAGCGACTCCACATTACTACCATTTACTACACTCTCACCCACCTCGGAACATAACTGTCAATAATAGAAAAAATAAAGAAAAAGCTTAGAAGCAGTTTTTACTGAATTTGTACAGTTAAAAGATTCTTTTTATAAAACTGCTTTATTTTTATACAAGTTTTATAATGTATGTTTAGGCTAAAAAACAATGTTATTACACTACAAGTTCAAATATTAAATATAAGTTTAAAATTAATAAAGTACTATGAAAACAAAACTAATTTACAGTTAATTGTAATTAAATTTTAAACCTTATTATGTTTTAAGAAATAACTCTTTGTCATCATTTCAAGATCCTCCTTTTTTAGAGGAACAAGTCTTATTAAAGAAAAAAACACATCCATAACCCCACAAAAGCGTCATAAGGATGAAGTTAAAAATTTTTTGTCTGGCAAGGTAAAAAATATTGATGTAACGAGAAAGATATATGGTAGTAGTTTATTGTTACATAGTAATAATAATAATAAACTTAAAGCAAAAAATAATATCAAATACAAAGCTTTAAAACAAAAAAAAATCTTTTCTGAAAATACTACACCAAAATGTTCAAACCTTATCTAATAAGATTTCAGCCATATCAATACTTATCGAAGAAGAAAATCCTGACATACTATGTATAACTGACCATGATCTAAAGGAAGATAAAAAAAATACGATAAATTTTTCAGGTTATTATTTAGCAGCTTTTTACAGCAGAAAGTTGTCAAAATTTGGTGGTGTCTGCATTTATGTCAAAATTGGCTGCAAAGCAAAGGAAATAAAATTAAATAATATGTGCCTAGAAAAGGAATTCGAAGTTTGTGGAGTCACAATACATGATTGCAAATTTGAAATATCTATCTTGTGCATATACAGGTCTCCAAATGGAAATAAAGCTACATTTCTTAAATGGCTAGATGCTACATTAAGCACAACCTTAAGTTCAAATCAATATAAATGTATAGCATGCGGAGATTTTAATATTGACTCCTTGAAAAGGAATGATATCTATCTATATATATAATTCCGTAAGCGAATCGGTCCCCACGAAATATATCGAGTTAGAATTAAGATAGGGTAACGTATGATGGCTCATTTTAAAGCTTGAGGGCCAAGGACGCAAGGAAAAATACCAGAATCATTAAAAGTTACCTGGGCTTTGTCCCATTGGACCTTGAAGTTCCAATCTTAATTTAATGGGAAGAAGATTTTTAGATCTACAAGTGATGTAAATCATATTTTGAAGTGAATATTGTTTATCATAAACTCAGCTGGTTATTGAGAAGATATTTTGAGTTAAGATAACTTAATTATAACTTTTTCAATTTTTCAATGCAAATATTAAAAAGTAGAGAACCAATAGTGATAGAAAAATTACGGATCCACAGTATATTCGTACCCCTTATCCTTTTTCGTACCCTTTTTCGTACCCCTATCCATTTTGTGTGCTGAATATACCATAGTTTGAAGTGGCTTAGCCGTGGTGTGGTTGATATAAAAAATAATATATTGTCTTTAGGCCTACTCAGTGATTTGTCGTTTGTTCATTATGTTACTGCTTTAAATATTGGATATTTAATAGTTGGAGTTGACCTTAAGTGTTTAAGTTCGCTGTCGTTGAATTTCGTTGTATTAAGTTTTTATTTTTGACTAAAATATATTATATTAACTACTAACATTGGATAAGCTCTTTGTTAGGGATATTTTGTTTTATCCATTCCCTTCTTCTTTCTTTGCGTAGGTAGTACGTAAACAATAAACACCCGTTAATCCATAAAACGGTGAGCTATTAATAAAAATGTCAGTGTGAGAAAACGGAAAATATAGGAATCAGTGTTCTACTTAATTGATCGAACAGACAAAATACACTACAGTCATAGCAGGAGGGAAGTCGGTGGTAGGGAGGTAAATGGAATTAGGGCACGTTTGGGAAGGGGTACAAAGAGAGCACGGGGGCTCGGAGAGGAACAACGGACATGGGAGCATGGGGGAAACGGAGGGAACATTGGGTATGGGGGAACGGGAGCATGGGAGAAACTGGTGGCACGGGAGGAATGGGAATAGAGGGGGCATGGGGGTACGTGTAGTAACGACAAGGATAGGGGCACGGGAGCCTGGGAGCATGGGGCACGGGCGGCATGGGAGGCATGGGGGTGCAACGGGCACGAGGGACTTTAGTGGCATGGGGAAGAAAGGTGGGCATGGGGAGCACAGTGGTAAGGGGGGTAAGGGGACATTGGAGGCACGCGGCCCCATGGAGAAACGTATGAGGGGAACAGAAGGGGTACGTGGGGCACTTAGAAAAACGGCGGGATGGGGGCACGGGAGGATGGGGGAAACGAGGGGCATGGAGGAGGCATGCCTGATAGAGGGTCTACGGAGTACAAGGTAGATCGAAAGGCATAGGGGCACGAGAGCATGGGGAGTATAGAGGCTTAGGAGCATTTAAGGGTACAAGGGGCGCGAGGGACTTTGGTGGCACGGGGTAGTTAAGCATGCGGGGGGCATAGGGAAGACATGATGGATATAGGGGGAACGGGAACGAACGGCGGGAATGGGAGTACGAGTTCATGGAGCCACAGGTGGCAGGGGGGTGTTTGGTAGTGTGGGGGCATAGGGGGCACGCGGGCAACACGGGCATATGGGTATACTTGAAGCATGGCGTACACGGGGAATGGGGGGCATGGGGTACTCGGGGAGTATGGGGGCACAGGGATTCCTGTCTGATACAGAAGTGTACAGTATATTTGGGCTAATGAGTTCATCATGTATGGTACATGTTCAAGTTTAAATACATTTGTATCGCGTCCGGCACTATAATGGTGCAATGAATTTTCTTTTTTCACAAAATAGCCTACTATATTTCAATACAGGGGAGATTATTGGTTTGTTGCTGATTTGATACTGACCAAAAATTTATCAATAGTAGGTAATATTTTATAAGAAATCCGAGCTTTTAAATTCACAGTACAGCGTAACAAGAAATACAGTGGAAGAAGGTGATGAATTGAAACTTACTTTTGGGGATTACATTACCAGTTTGATTTTTAGGGGCCTTTGCCCCTACAATCCCCTAGTAACATTTAAAGACTTTGAGGATGTATTTAAATCTCATGGAATGAAGTTAAAAATAGATATTCCAACCAGAGTCACTAATAAGTCCATGACTGCAATTGATAATATTGCGACTAATTTACAAGATGAGCACATTTACGAAATAAATGTAATTATTTCTGCGGTTTCTGACCACTATGGACAAATAATAACGATTAATGCTGACAAAAAGACAAATAACAACAAAATTATGTGGATGAGAAACTTTAATGATGAAAATATAAAGAAATTTATTAAAATTTTATCTGAAGAAACTTGGAGCCAGGTTTATGATTCTAGTTCAGTAGAGGACAAATACGAAGTATTTCATAACATTTTTACTCATTATTTTAATAAATGTTTTCCTTTCTTCAAAAAAAGGTTATGCAAAAATAAAAACAAACTGCCTTGGTTAACTTCAGGTATTATTAAATCAAGAGAAAATCTGAAACTATTATATTCTAAATGCAAAATAGAAAAGTCCAAAGATTTTAAAAACTACCTGAGATGTTACCAAAACATATATAATGCTGTTCTTAAAAAAGCAAAACAAAACTATTACTCTTTGGTAATAGAGAAGAGTATAAATAAGCCAAAGAAAGTTTGGAATATAATAAAGCAAGAAATTGGTGAAAATAACAAAAATAGCATTGAAGAAATAATTCTAGAAGATAAAAAAATTACAGAATTATCAACAATAGCAAATGAGCTCAATATGTACTTTTCTGAAGTTGTTCCTAATATGTTAAGTGGTGCAAAATTAAGTCACCAACCACAATTACTTTCAGGTTGTGAAAACTCCCCTTCAAATTCGCTTTTTCAGTTTAAAGAAGTAAATGAAAGTTATATCAAATACATAATAACAACGATCAATAATTCTTATGCATCTGGTCCCGACGATGTGCCTTCATTTATTCTGAAACGATGTAGCATATTTGTGATCCAACCGCTTAAACATATTATCAAAAACTCTTTTAAATGTGGATGTTTTCCGACAAAATTAAAAATATCTAAAATTATTCCTGTAATAAAAAAGAAGAAAGAAGGTAACAAAATCAATAACATGCGACCCATAACTCTAACTTCTGTTTTTTCAAAGGTCTTTGAAAAAATAGTACATGAACAAATTATGGACTTCGTAGACAGTAAATCAATAATGTCTAATTCCCAGTTTGGTTTCTTAAGAGGACGATCTACAATAGATGCTATATATCAACTTATTTCTTCTGTAATTAACGATCTGGATCAAAATAAATCATCTCTTGCAATATTCCTGGACTTATCAAGAGCTTTTGATAGCATCAACCATCAAGCTCTGATTAATAAATTAAAATATATTGGTATTACACACAATGCTCTAAAATGGATTGAATCATTTCTGACTGATAGAAAAAATTATACTGAGATAAAAAATGAAATGAACTACAGTTTTTCTTCCAGTGCAAAAACTATTAATATAGGTGTTCCACAAGGAACTGTTCTTGGGCCACTGCTTTTTATTTTATACGTTAACGAAATTAATACAGTAATTGAAGAAGGAAAATTAATTTTATTTGCTGATGACACGACTTTTTACCACTCTGATCTGGACCATTCTAAATTAGAAATATCATCATTTGTTCAAATTTCAAAAACTCTCGATTGGTTGAATAACAATGGCTTATTAGTAAATGGCTCTAAGACTAAATTGATGCCATTCAACAAAAACTTGTCAAATATAAAAAATCATTGTATGCTAATTAATGATACAACTGTTAATTCATCAGAAAGTAATAAATTTCTTGGCATAACAATCACTTCAAATCTTTCATGGCTTCCTCATATACAAGAAATATGTAATAAAATCAGTTCTGGGATATTTATGATAAAAGTATTATCAAAATGTTGCACTTTGAAAGTTACCAAATTGATTTATTATTCGTATATACATTCGCACCTGTCCTACGGAATTATATTCTGGGGATCGAGTACTGAAGCAAAAAAAGTTTTCAAGATGCAAAAAAGAGCTTTGAGGATGATGTGCCAAATCCCAAGCAGAAATTCGTGTGAACCACTTTTCAAAATTCTTAATATTCTTACCCTTCCATCAGTTTTTATATTAGAAGTTTCAGCATATATCCATAAAAATATTTGGCAATTTAAAAAAAGAAAAATTGGACACTACCACGATACAAGAAACAGTCAATTGTTAAATGTACCAAGATATAACTCATCATTTGGACAGAAAGGAATAGACTATTTGGGAGTTAAAATTTATAATAAATTACCTGAAAACTTAAGAAAAATAACAAACTTGAAGAAATTCAAAATAAAATTAAAGGATGAATTATTGAATAAATGTATTTATAAACTGGAAGAATTAAAAAAAAAAACTATATGAAGATTCTAGGATGATTTTGAAATTTTTTTTTAATCATATACATACAGTATTAGTCTTAACCATAGTTAATTATGGCAATTAAGACCTTTGTAATAATAAATAAATAAATAATAAATAAAGCGCAACGGAGTCCACATTATCACATTAAACATGCGCTTGTCATGAATCTGAAATAACGCATTTGGTTCGAAGTACAAGTTCATTAGTGAGCTTCTATAAAAAACTTTCCAATGAACTCCAAGTTTCCTGGAACGTGGATTATCATTTAGCTATAGAAAGAACCTCATTCCTGACAATATAAATTTCATTGACATGTCTAGATAAGCTTGCCATAATTTATTTTACAGGACCAAACCGGGACAGCCAGTAAGAAACCCAACCCCCCCCCCTCCTTCCCCCCACACCCCCAAACAGGTGTAAATGGAGCTTAGATTAAAAATGTTTTCGAGAAAAATTGTGTCTTATACACAATAATTTATTTTAATGTTGAAAAGTAAAAATGTTTTGTATGGTGTAAGAATTACTAATAAGTTAAAACTAAAACAATGAAACCATATTTTTCATATTTTTTCATTTACTAAAAACAAAATGAGCTATATTTTTGTAAGCTTATTTGTAAGGGTCCTACACCTTCTTGAATCAAAATAAAGTTACAAGAGTAATAAATC
Source organism: Neoaliturus tenellus (assembly GCA_030545055.2). Classification (NCBI taxonomy): domain Eukaryota; kingdom Metazoa; phylum Arthropoda; class Insecta; order Hemiptera; family Cicadellidae; genus Neoaliturus; species Neoaliturus tenellus. Next base: position 222,025,336 of record CM061532.1, read on the forward strand.
GTCTCTTATTGACATTTGACAAGAACAGACCTTTTTCAATATACTGTAATAGCCTATGTCCATTTCGTCCATACACTAGTCACAAGTACACTAGGCTGGCCCAGCCAACCTTTATCCACCATCTTAAGGTCATCAAAATTTCATTTTTATTTTAAATTTGATTGCCTTCTAAAATTTGAATTGTCATGCTAATTTAGGCTTTTATTGTAAAAATTCTTTTGAAAATATTTATTTTAAGAAATAAAAAACAAAATGTTAAATCACAGTTTTCTCAATTTTAACAAAAACTGGGACAAAAGCAAAACCGGCCGGGACAACAGCGAAAATCCGGGACTGCCCCGGTCAAACCGGGACTTATGGCAAGCCTATGTCTAGAGAACAGCAATAATACAAGCCCTGGGCAGTTTGCCTTGACTGAAATACCAAACATGTTAAACTACATGAACAATGAAAGAAATTTCCAAGATGCTTTAGGAACACTATTATGATTAATTTTTCAACATAACAAAACAAAATAAATCATGATAACCAAGATTTTGCAGACTGTTGCAAACCAAAACAAAACAAATCAGGGAGATGAAGCTACAACATAGATTTTTTCTTATATTTTAGATATGACAGAATTTGTAATCAGTACACTTTTTGGCTGATACATTAACATTTGTTAAAGGGGATTTTAGTGGTTACAAGTAAATTATTAATAGCTAATTTAAAGGTATCAATTAGATTGATGTGTTTAAAGTAATAGAACAAAATCTTCTGAAAGTTCTGTTTAAGTTATTGAGAGTTAGGTAATTTGGTCTATATGTTTGAGTTGACTTAAAAAATAACAAAAATTTTTTGAAACTGTAATTCAAGAGTTGTATACTCTGGGAATGTATATGTTTATTAATCAAGAATTAGTTATTAGTCTATATATAGGACAACACTACAATAAAAGCACATTTTAAAATATATGTGACGAAAGCAAAGAGAACTGTTGATTAACGTTAATGCCTCTTGCAGTTTCTAACCTTCAAGAAATTTATCAACTTGACTCGGGAGCTAACTGCCAAATATCAGGTTTTGTAGCGAGCAGTCTACTGAGCTACACATGTTACATCACAGGTCTGGGTTTGGTTTAGGAAATTACTACGTTGAATTCCCTTGTGCCAAAATTAGTTTACATGGAGCATTGAAGTGCATTTGCATGGAGTATTAAAATCCACAATAATTAATGCTACAGCAACATCAAATGTTTTGGGCGGGGTCTTGAATTTTTAAGAAATTTGGTAGTTTATATCAATAACATGAGTCATGATCAAGTATCATGTTAATTTTTCTAATCAAACAAATATTTCCTTCTGCTTATTCATATAATACTACTATAGAATACCCCCGTCGCAGCAGACCTGCGAACTCAGCGAATTTCCAATGGAATTTCAGATTATTTACTTTCCCCATAAAACACCATAGGATTGAGTATGTAGGTTTTCTGCCATTGGGTGTTGTTAGAAAATCTAAGTTAATCAATAATTGGTGAATGTAAACACAAAATTGTATCAAACTCTGGCAATTTTTTATTTTCCCCATAAACCCCATGGGGGTGGTGAGTATGTAGGTTTGCCGCCATATGGGTTTTGTAAGCAAGTATAAGTTAAACCTTATATATATAATGTACATACCAAATTTGATTAAGTTATGTCAATAAATAAGCAATATATAGGGTTTTCTTGATTTCCCATAAGAATAACATGGAAAACACATTTTTGGATTTGCCCCGTAACCAGTTATGCTATTATAAAAATTCAAAACACCAAATTGTTTGTTTTTTTAAGCTCTTTTAAATGGTTTCAGTTAAAATTGATGAATTTTAAAAATTAAGGTAAAAAAATGCCAAAAAACCATTTTTGACCCCTTTGAAACCCCATAAAACCCCGTTCCCATAACCCGACAATGCTGGTTCGCGAACTCATGAAAATAGACCTGGTCTTACATCTCCATACCAAATTTCATCAAAATTGGAGGTCTCCTTCAAAAGTTATCAGTACCACGGACACATGTATATAGGTATGTATATATCTATATATACGTCCCAGGACAACTTTAAAACTGGTTTATACTAGTTGCGAAGTTGACATTGGGTACAGCAAACGAAGTTGTCATAACACTGTGGTAAGTCTTTTGGCTGTCCACTATGGCAATTTCCCTTCCTTCATAATCCATTCATGTTCAAGATAGTGGGGGGTTAATGCGAACTGCATGTAAACCCCTAGCTGGAACTTATGTAGACAGCAGGGGGTGAGGAGAAATGCTATGGGCATGGAAACCTCTAGCTGGAACATATGTTCAAGGCAGCAGGGGGTGAGGAATGCGACGGGCATAGAAACCCCTAACTGGAACATGAGTGGACAGTCCCTTGTCTCACCCTTTCTCTTCCTTCAATATCCCATCCTTCCGGGGGCTTGCGCAAAATGCCCATTTTGAGGCAGACGTGCTCAACGGTTCGGCCGGGGTCTCCTTATCCACGAATAACAACAACAACATAACATCTATATATACATATATAGGACACATGTATATATCTATATAGATATATAGATATATATATATACATATATATGAAAATGAACGAATGGTGTTTTTGGCTTCTGGGGACCTTAAAATGAAAAAGTAAAGTGGTCCCGGGCTTAGGTCTTACCATGGCTACTACCGTAATAGCGTATTCCCTATAGGGAAATTCGCTAATAAAACGACAAAATAAACAGCAACATAAAATGATAAACTGAATCAACAAAACTTCTACTCACAAATAATAAAACCGAAAACCAAAAGACAGTACTGAAAACGTAATTTCCGTTGAGGTTGCAGTCCAATAAAACATTTGAGAGGCCGATGGTGTGGGAGAGGGGAAGGAAACTACAATATGACACAAGATGGATACATCGGCTATATAACCTCGTCTCCGATACGATTCACTTGTATTTATGTGATGCACGCGGCTACAATACCCAATGTAAATATGCATGTGTCTGTGGCTGAGTGGCGTAAACAACCATCAGCTACAATTTACCGCCCGATGTTGCTGACGTGTGGCCAAGAGTGCCAAAGGATACTAGGTGAAGTTTCATTATTGAAAATTCTTTTAATAGTACAGTAGCGCTTCATTCCAGTTCATTTCAGTTTTGTAAATATAGCCTATATCATATTTTTTTGTTTAAAAACATTCATGAAAATTGTTGATACACCATTTCTGCTCACTAACAAATACCTCCTCCATATTTTTAAAATAATGTGAAATTGTAAAAAAATATTAGAACTTCACTCTAATAATTTTTTTTAAACTTATTAAAAAGACATTAAAAATGAGTTGTCATAAATGTTATCTATACTATACAGTATTAGACAAAACCCTACTTTATTGAACCATAAAACTGACAAAATTAACCTGCAGAGCTTATCAACTTGGACTCTTATGCAATATAAACACTTGAAAAACAAATAACTCATCTCTTTATCATGAGCTAATATTTATTTACTCAATGTAACCTACTTATCAATAGGACAGTTTTCAAATCCATTTACTTTTTTGGGCTATTAACTGATAAGTTATTGCCAACACAACTTTGTTTACTTTGCCTTGTATTAAAGGAATCAAACTCTTTGTCTGAAGACTTAATCAATGATTATTTGAATATTAATGTATAATCAAAGTGGTTTAGGCCATTCTTGACATAAAAATTATCTTCTCTTTGTGGAGTTGATTTTTTAACTGATACGTTTGACAACAATATTTTGACAGACAAAATTAAGTGATTGATAACAGACAATTAAGCATTAAGGGCGATAATTAAGGCGATAATTAAGCATTTAGTTACAGACAAAATTAAATTACATGCCAAGGCTAAGCCCTCTAATGGACAGTCAGTACAAAGCAACCTTTACTTTTCAGTTTCAACTACAATTACTGTATGAGAAAATCATAAGTAAATTAAAATAATTAAATTGATGGAATGACCAATAAAAATAGGCAACAATTACAACTTAAAATTGAAAATATAACCTGGCTTTTTGAATCAACCACTATTATTTTTAAACGGCCAACCATCCTTGACATGTGTAATAAAATTGGTAACCTGGAAATTAATAGTTTCTACAAATCCCTATAAGATCAGTAAATAATCAATAAAAATGAAAAGCGTAGCATAAATTATTTTGACAAAATCGTGTTGGAAAACAAAAAATTATTAAATACAAAAAAATTACTGTAATTAACATTTTTACAACAAACAATAAAGGTGTTCAGCTGTCGTGATACAAAATTACAACTTGATAAACATTGGCGGACCTTACAAGCTCAATACGGATCGCGATACTTCCACAATCACAATCATAGAGCAAGTGTGAGAGGAGCGTCTGTTGTACTCAGCACAACTTAGCACACTCTGGGGGGTGATCCTAGCTCGACAATGGCTCATGTATTACGATTTACTCCTCAATCGGAAGCCTGCCTTACACCGACGATCACAATTTGACAAACTACAAACTACTTTTTTTGGGTTTGATCCGAACAAAGTTTTAGTTATAAATGAGTTGAACTAGGCCTTTTAATTAAGACCTTTAGTTACACTCTCAAACAAGGACAAATATAGGGATTCCTTTTTTATTGATATTTAGGCCTAATTGAGCTGAAAATTCATAGGTATTCGACTTGACACCAGCATAGATGACACTAGGTGTCTCTAATATTCAAAATATGCCAGATATGCTAAATTGTGATGATGACCTCTTCATCAGACTTAAAAAGCCTTTGAAACTATCAACTGCTTGAGACACATATAGTTTTGTTGTCTGAGTATGTTTCTTGAACTACAGTTGCAGTTTTCTTGCTGTACTATTTCCGGAACCTTGCCATGGCATAATCATTCGGTTTTACAAAGAGAAGCACAGGCTCCATCAGTGAATCTATGGAGTCCAATGCAGTAGTTCCTAGAGGCATAGTGTCACAATCTTCTTCAATAATGTAAAAAGTTTTATGTAAATTTATGTAAAAAAAATTAATATGTCCCAAAATTTCCCCCAAAACTGTCTGAGCCTTAACATGTTTGCTGCTAGCGCTGTATTTATACATCATGCCTACCTCTCACCAGGAGCTAACGTTGTAAAAGTACAACGCTGTGTTATTGTTGACAAATGGGATCATTTTGGGTCCAGCAGTTGGGATATGTGGTTGCTGCTGCTGTCACTTTTAGGGAAGGTATTTTATGACTTTTCTGCACTAGTAGTTTCCGGCTTCCGCATTTCTTATAACTTTAATTTGTATTATAATTTAAATATTTTTATGTTTCATTTTTTTATAATTGTTCTTACCCTTATTTAATAAAATCCTATCATTGGAAAAAATAACTTTTACATATATGTACGTGATTGCAATTGAAAAATTGCATAAATGAACAACATACATTCAGGTAGGTTGGTGTGAGTGTGAATGAATGAGTGAATGAATGAAAGTTTATTTCCAAAAAATAGACAGTTTACAAAATACAACTTTAAAAAAATAATAAATATAAACTGTTAAAATTATACTAGTACTTGTGAGGCCCAGGAAATCAGCAGACATAGGCTAGAACCTGTGCGTCTGCTGCGTTGCACGTTGCAAGAAAGAATTACCTAATTATTATTAAAGGAATTAATATTAAGTTTATTGATGTAAGGAAACTAAGAAAAAAAAAATGTATAGAATGAATAAATTAATATTTTTTGTGAAAGGAAGTTACTGGAGTTAAATGAATATAAAATATTTTTCTAACAAATTAATTAAAATGATGGCCGGTTGAGTTTGGTGGCAAGACGGCTGGAAAAGTTGAGTCATTAGTAGTCAGTTAGATAAGGTCTGGACAAGGGTCGGGTCTGTCACGCCGGTAAATAGTATAATTAAAAAAATATTGTAATTTTGATTATCTTTACGATAAAATTCTTTTGCGGCATATTTCTGAGTAATTATTAGCGATAGGTGCAAAAATGGAGGAAGTTTTAAGTGCGTTTGTTACCAGCGCCAGGAGTGGGCGTTGTTTACACAAGGCATTTTCAAAATGGCAAGAACTGTCTATTTTTATTCCGGGAGACCTTAGTTCAACTATATCCGACTTCTTACAGTTAATAGTAAATGAAAATACAACAACAACAAATCAGCACAAAGCAACAAAAATTGTGTATATTTCAGCAGCGAATGTACATTCCCTATTAGTGGTAGGACTTGAGTGTAAACACTATTTGTTGCTTAAGAAATTGTCTGGCGTACCATATAAATATTACGTGTTCAAAAATTATACAATTGCAGCAAGAGAAAGTTCTCAGCATTAAAAATGTAAAGTTTACAAAGGAAAATTTTTTCACTGACTCAACACTGATCCTTCTAATCTTTATGGTATCTTACTTATCAAATAATGAGCAATATTTTAGTGAGAAACCTGTTAAAATAAATAATAAAATAACATAAATAAATAACTGTTCCTCTTTTGCCCCACTTTTTTCCCTGTACCATAACTACCCCACCTCTGTAAAAGAAAATAAAATCTGGCTAAAACTAATATTTCCTCTAACAACTCAGATTATCCCAGGACAACTTTAAAACTGGTTTATACTAGTTGTGAAGTTGACATTGGGTACAGCAAACGAAGTTGTCATAACACTGTGGTAAGTCTTTTGGCTGTCCACTATGACAATTTCCCTTCCTTCAAACCCCATTCATGTTCAAGACAGCGAGGGGTTAATGCAAATTGCATGGTTAATCCCTAGCTGGAATGTATGTAGACGGCAGGGGGTGAGTAGAGAAATGCTATGGGCATGGAAACCCCTAGCTGGAACATATGTTCAAGACAGCAGGGGGAGAGGAGCGCGACGGGCATAGAAACCCCTAGCTGGAACATGAGTGGACAGTCTATCCCGTGCCTCACCCTTTCTCTTCCTTCAATCCCATCCTTCCGGGGGTCTGCGCAAAATGTCTATTTTGAGGGAGACGTGCTCAACGGTTCGGCCGGGGTCTCCTTATCCACCAATAACAACAACAACAACTCAGTTTTGAGTCATCAATTTATCTACGCTCATGAACAGATACAGGGAAAGTAACTAATTTATTCATCATAATTTTAGAATGTATTCGGCTTTTGTGTTTTCCTTCCACAAACCAAAATTTGAAGCAATTAATTAACCAGACAAATCTCTGTGAAAAATTGTTTAAAAGTTTAAGTTATGCATGTCTGATTGAAATTAATGATAGAGTGAATTGAAACAAAAAGCTGTAAAATAATAAATATTTCTGAGTTTTTAACTGGCAATTCAAAAATTTGTTCAATCAAAAAGGGAAGTTTGTCAAGTTTGAAAGTTAAACCTGTGGTCATTAATAAATATTCCTCCAACATGGTATTATTTAAATCCGAGGCATACATTCACACCCAATTAGATAGAAAAATGGCCTAAAATCTAACAAATTAGTAACAAGCTGATTTTTTGTGTGGTGATAGTACAAATGCTAAGATAACTATTTTCTGAAAAATCCCCTCACTTCCCTCGCTTGCTTCGCTTGGTACAAATTTACTTTTTACGAACTTTTTAGCTTTTTAAAAATACTAAATTATTAATTGGGCACCACTTATCACACCGATTTGAATGCTTACGGCTTTAACTTATTCAGAATGAAAGTGTGATATGCTAAATAATAATAATGGCATTTTCTGGCTGTTTTATTATAAATTTTGCTACATTTTATGTAATTTTCGCCCTGTGACGGGGGTGTTATTTTATTGTTCACGATCTAAAGGGAAAATTGCATAAAACAAGCCAAGTTTATGATTGCAAGGAAAAAAATTCTGCAAAAATACTATATTTTATATAAAAATAAAAAAATTATAATAAAAAGGCCAGAAAAGGCCTTCAAATGGCATGATAATTGCAGTTATTATTATTTAACGTAGCACACTTTCTTTCTGAATAAGATAATATCGTAAGCATTCAAATCGGTGTGATAGATGGTGCAAAATTAATAATTTAGTATTTTTAATAAGTTAAAAAGTTTGTAATGCTGTAGCGAGCGAAGCAAGCGAGGGAAATGAGGCGAACTTTCAGAAAATAGTTATCTTAGCATATACTATCAACACACCAAAATTCAGCTTGTTACTAATTTGTTAGATTTTTGAACCTAAAGTTACTGGGCTACAAATGAAACTATAAGAAAAAGTTGATTAGCAAGGGGTAACCTTTTATACAAATAATAGAATACAACGTAATAATTTTATTACAGTTGTTTTTTATTGAAGCTTAATTTAAAGCAAATAAAGACCCAACAATTATTGTCAGGAATACCCTTGTTGTTATGAATTTTCATACTATTATGTGTATAATTGATATTGGTGGGACTTTTAAGAAAAACAGAATTAACACAATGAATAGAAATATGCCATAAAACAATCACCATTAATAAACACAGTGATATCACAACAAACAAAACCAAGAGAGCAATTTCCCCCAGCAGTCATTATATTCCCTTTTCCGCGAGGTCTCATTACAGTTAGGATTAATGTTAAATGACAATAAATTGGTTGCTTTAAAAAGTAACTTATCTCACAATAAGAATATGAGCTTTAAAATACATGGTAACTGTGATTAAATGTGCACCAAAAATTAACGCTGCATATTTCCTGAAGATGAGACTGTCCATATTTTTTGCATTATGGAACAATAAAAATTAAAATGATATCACCACCTGAACTGTATACAGTAATAAATATCTAATAATCGAGGTAATATTTTTTATCCTTAGTAAATAAAAAAATAGAACACTGTGCGTTAAAGACAATGAATCTACTTCAAATACTTAATTTAAAAGTTAACCATCAAAAATATTAAACTATAGAAAATCGTTTACCAGCTAAATACAACAGTTTAAAAATAAAGACGGTACAGGCTAAATTGGCTTATGTTTGCAGTTTAATATCATAAAATGTTTCAGGCTCTAAACATAAAAACTCAATTAATTTTTTCACGCATTTCTTTATGATCATTAAGACCTAATGCCCTATGATCAAAAATGGGTATGAAATGAATTTATGACTAAAATAAGCACACATATTTTTATGTCCTAATAATATTTAACAGATTCATAAATCATTAAGTTCTTTTTTATACATATGTCCAACACAGACATCTATACAAACGACAAAAAACGATTCTTAAAATATTCTTTAAGCAATTTATTTTGCGATTTGTATTGAATTGACAAAACATTGATACAGTCGGCAGTATAGGCCTACTGAAAACAATTGTATCAACCTATACACTCTTATTATGCAAATTGACAGTTTCTAGGTCAAAACAGGATAAAGAGTTGTTACTATGCAAAACATGCATGAAACATAAATTCACACAGAATCTTTCTGTTGGAACACATGTTGAATACTACTGTTTAGTACCATTACCACTATAAGCGTTTTAGCACAACTGAAAAAAATCCCTACTAATATTATAAATGTGAATGACCGAATGTTTTTTACGCTTTCACGTAAAAACTACTCAACCGATCATCATGAAACTTTGTACACATATTCTTGGAGGTATCAGAAGTAGCATATAATACTTTCTATAAAAAAATATTTTTTATGAAAGATAAAAAAATGTTTGTAAAAAATCTTAAAGTCTATTTTATTTTTTACTTATTTGTTGCTAAGACACAAAGTCAATTAAATATACCAATTTTAGGTAGTCCATCGATAAGTATATATGTAAATAGATATATAAAGATTTTTACAAGCAAATCCTAGCGACGGGTGAGCGTGACCGCGAACGAGCACCTGACGGCGAGTGACGAGTAACGCGATCGTAGCAGCGGGGAATTATATAAAGTAAAACAATGTTAAAAACTAGTTTTGATACTTTATGCAAAAATGTATTGAATCTAAATAAAAAATAATGGCACTGTAGGTTAGTAAAATTTCTTTATAAAACTCATAAAAAAGAAATTTTTAAAATATCAAATTTCTCGTTTTGGCATAAGGCATTACAAGATAGTTTTTTTTTTTTTTTTGCTTTTTTTGTAAGTTTAAACCCCAAAATGGGGTAGATGTAAAACGAATGAAATTATTATATTTTACACAAATTTGTGATTAAAAATTATCAATTATTACTTTTTGAGACAATTATCATTTTAGTAAAGTATTTAGAACCTAGTAAAATACAAAAAGTCACAGTAACTATTTATCTTTGATTGGGTCGTTGTAAATTAAAATATGATATTTCCAAACGCCTGCAAACAACAAGCGGCAATCATGATACTTAAACGTGTAACTTCCGTTGCCGGTGTTATTGTGTATGCACCTTGTCAGTTGGTTTATTGTGTAGTTACGGCATCAAAGAAAGAGTTCTCATTAGCCTAACCAAAACAATTCACCAAACATATGTAGGTCTTATAAAAACCGTGTTCTTGAGCCCAGGTTTACTAATTCCAATCAGAAACAAATATTGATCCCAATTTAAGAGTCTGCAGTACCCGCCACCTTCCATTTTATTTCCATAACACTACAGTAAAATTTGAACAGTTCCCTACCTGTACGCTATTAATATTTGCCGAAAAAGATTTACCTTTATGTAATTTTTTTAATATCTAGGGAACTTTGAAAAAATTACGATTATGGAGCGATTTATAGATTAAAAAATTGAAAAGCGTGCATCTTCAAACAAGAAATGTTTTGTTTATTAATCAATCAAAATATAAAACTTATTATTTCGTAGTCCCATAGGTATTAAATTTTCCATAAAATGTTTTAAGGATGATTTTTTCACTAATATTAAAGGAGTAGCAAATTAGTTAAAATTAGTCTTATGGGAATAAAAATCGGCACTCAGGGTGGTAATAATACCCTGTAAACTCCATTCAATGAGGGCTTATGCATTGTCGAGTTTGACGAGAGTCGAGTTAGACTTCCATCGTCGACTCGGTCAGACGATGAGATCATGTGTAGGCACTAAATGACGATCGGACCGCGGCAAATGCGGTCGCTAGCGATGGCACCGCGTTAAATGGACGTAAATACCGCTCTAACATTATAAAATTAGTTCTCAACGATAACAAACCGCAGAAAAAACGTCCGGTGGCGGCTCTGCCCTTCAGGTAGAGGTTGAATCAGCTAATACCTGAATACTTGCCTAGACAATACAAATTAATTCCAACGCAGATAAAAAATAAACGGACAGTAAAATAATTTGCTGCATTAGAATATGGATGGAAAGCAAAAAATTGACCCAAAACAATCTATTGACGAATCGGAAGAACCTAAAGGATCGGATATCGTTCCAAATAAAAATGTGGTTCTTCATTTGTTGTATTTCAGTACCAGAGAATACTGTAAAGGTAGATAAATCTAAAAGCATTTGGAAGGAAGAAGACTTCCGATTTCACCCAACGCAGGTTCGAGCCCAGGTATATTGAGTGTAGAGACGCGAGCAATTTTAAGGAGGGCGCAATAAGAGCAGAGCCTGTGTTGGCCCGTGATAAGTTTTTAATTGCGAACCCGGGCTTAGAAGCGGGGTCGGGTCGGGGCTGCTGTTTGGAGTTATTAGATTTATTGATAAGGCAGTTATAATTACTGGCTGCGATATTAGGTTTGTGAATTTTAATGGGTAGAGATTAGATTTTGGAACAAACGGCGTTTGATGTTAATTTTATAATTCTACATTATCATAACACATTAATTTAACTGACAACTTTGCCTAATTTGTCTTCGTTAAATGTGAGATTAAATTTTTTCTGTCAAAATAAAACTTTATCAATAGGCTATATCGTATGCGTCAGAAATAAGAATTTAAATTTCGGTGATAAATTTACGTTATAGAGTCTCCAAATACCGTTCTGTAGTTTAACTTATTTAGTAGCCTATCCTTACATTATCAAAGTCATATAAACAATTTTACAACAGGAGCGGAATATTTTTTGAGAATAAAGGCATATATTTACAAAATACTTCAACTTAACATAAATTAATATTCACAAAGTAAATGGGTATATTAACATAATAGGGCTTAAAAACATGGTGTTCATTAACACATGACACAAACTTCGGGGACTGATACGGGACTCGTCAATTTGAACCAAAAATGTCCTCTTGACGTTTGTCAAAATATCCTTCGTTAGCCGCTAGCCGCCATTTTGTTTATTAGTCATACACTAAATAATTTTTATTTTCTTAAACGATCATTATATGAGAAGTTCATATTTCGCATCAACCTTTGTCAAACAGTACTGATGTTTATTTTCAAGAAATAAGCAATGTGTATTTTATTTTCAAAATGACGGCCATTTTAAATTTTTAAACTCAAATTTCTCAAAAACGGTAAATTAAAAATAAAATTGCAACACACAAAAAAGTTGCAAGTTCAATTATCTAAACAATGATACCAAGTTTGTAAAGATCTGACAACAAATAAAAAAGTTATTTATATTTGTATTCTGAAATATCTTGCTTTAAATCGAGGCAAATTCAGGTTATTTTCATAGAAAAATCGCAAAAACTCAGTTCCTTGATGTCAGATCGTTTTGTTATCGTTGGTTCAATAATTTCATTTGTCAACTGTTTCACCCATGTAGATTTTTTGAGATATTTGAGTTTAAACATTTTAAATGGCTATCATTTTTAAAATACGCATCGGGAAACATATGTTGTCCTGAAAATTAAGATTGATGTTATAAAGGTTAATATAAATTCATACAATTATTCATTACGAAAATAAAAATTATGGGATGTAAAAAACTAAATGGCGGCTAGGGGCAAAACGAAGGATTTTATGACATAAGTCAAAATGCATTTTTGTTTAAATTGACCGTCAGCACCACAAGTTTGTGACATTATTTATGAACACCCTGTATGTGTATATGATACGAAAGCTTGGAGATCTGCGTGAGGTGGCCTGGGGGCCTGGTAACTTGTCGCGGCTCCTTATCAGTATACAATCGCATAGAATATTACCATATTCCGGGAATGGAAAAAATATTTTACAGTAAGTTACTAATTACAATTTTACCGCATAGAGTTTGCTTTTGGCAAAAATATTACACTTTGTAACTTTTTAAGTCAGACTAAAACGATACCGGTAACTAAAATGATGTATTAAAAATTTTTAGGGTATATTTAGCTTTCAGCCACCATTAAAAATTATGAATTTAAAAAATCACTAAGGCTACATTAATTTGTGTCCTAAACACGTAATATTTGTGTAAAGTTTTAATTTCGTAGTTCTGCCTCAAATAACTTTAGAGATACTGTATCAGACAGACGGACGGAAACTGTTCAAAGTAGGTTTGTACTGGTGGAATACAAGATATATTGTAACTATTGCTGGTTTTGACCTCCTGAATCTAAAATTTTGTAAAGATTGAGTTTGTCTTTACTCTACTGCCAAATTAAGTTCTTACAGTTAACATTGTAAAATTGTTGTTGAAAGCTCCATTTACTGTTGGATTATGCAAGACATTATTTAGAATCCGAATCGCAAGTTCCATATAACTAACTGACCCAGTGGCGGATGAACGACGCAGAGGACTCGACGACAGACGTGTCGTATTTGTATTATCGCTTATCGACATGGACTATTTGTCCCCATCCCTGATAATGTGTGTAGCAGTGTAGGCCCTACAGCGTGTAGTGCGTCTGCGTGCGTGCGGAAGCTCAGCTACGCACGATGACGTCACGACCGTAGGTCACGGCCGCGCGCGGCGAGGCCGGAGCTGATAACAGGCGAGATACGAGGCCGCCTTATGACATGAAATTTACCCTCATTTGATGGCGGGGGCCGAGGGAAACGTGACGTGATTGGAGGGACTCAGACTTCCGACTTACCGAAAGGTTACCGGCACCAAGTACGTGCAAAAACCGAGAAGTTCACCATATTGTTTATAAATATTGAAACCCACGAATATAAGAATAAATCGAACAAAACTCGGTTGAATTCAAAAGTAAACAACGTCGGAGCATTTCGTCACGTATTATAGACACACGTGCTACAGATGAGATAGGTCTATTTTGTGTTCGTGATCTCTCTAACACTATTATCTCCATTCTCCACCCATAGCATATTGTCTATTCTAGGTATATAAGTCTTTTGATTTCCTTTCATTATTTTCATCATTGTTCTCACCACATATTTTTCCCACATTAAATGAGCTATGCTTGACAAAATGTCGGATGGTCTTCAATATATGCGCCAACGAGATCCCATATACAGTATGAAGACAATTAGCCGTAAACCAACATTCAATATTTTGGATAGTTATTTTCAGATCTTTTCACAATGAAATGAGGTACTTGAAATGTTACATTTCAAATAATGGAAAGCGTTATGTTTAAAAACTGACATTAGGGGAATTTTAAAATGAATCAAAATACAGTAGCTAATTAACTACATATGATAAGAAATTGGGTCTTGTTATGAGCATTAAAATTAAAATTATTGAAAATAACTATGTAGCGGAGGCCCTCTCCAAAAAAGGCCCATGTTTCGTTATCTAAAATATTAATTTAAAAGTCACAGAACCTATCATCATGTATATTGTTACAAGTAGGTATCGTTGAAAAATATTTCATTGTACAGTACCTGTACTACTAGTACGGAGGAAAATTAAAATATCTTACATGAATCACAAATCACAGAATCACACTTATTAAGAAAAATGCAATCAATTACCGTACTGCACATAGGTTACTTAATATGGTATTGAGATGTATTTTTATTTTCTATCAATTTTTAGTAGAGCCTATGGTGAAAACCTGATGTGTGTCATCAAACTGATATGTGTTACAGCAAACTGTAAAGTTGCTGATAAGATCTAGCTTTCATCACTCGCTGTAAAACTAAAGATGAGTCAAGAATTTTAATATGGTGAAAACCTGATATGTGTCATCAGGTTACAGTTACAGCAAACTGTAAAGTTGCTGATAAGAACTAGCTTTCATCACTCAATGTAAAACTAAATACCTCCGTCGCAGCAGACCTGCGTACTCAGCGAATTTCCAAAGAATCTTGAGATTTTGTATTTTCCCCATAAACACCATAGGAATGAGTATGTAGGTTTGCTGCCATGGGATGTTGTTAGAAAATGTTAGTTTTGTTAGGAAATGTAATAGTTAGGTAAGGTAAATATCAAATTGTATCAATATTCGGCACTTTTTAATTTTCCCCATAAACCCCATGGAGATGAGTATGTGGGTTTGTTGCCATATGGGAGTTGTAAGTAAATATCAGTTAAACCCTACCTAGTGAATGTACATACCACATTTTATCAAGTTGTTCCAATAAAGAAGCGTGATACAGGGTTTTGTTGATTTCCCATAAGATTAACATGGGGAACCTTTTTTTGACTTTTATCCGTAACCTGCTAAGCGAAGTTAAAAATTCAAAATACTAAATTGTTTGTTTTTTAAGCTCTTTTAAATGGTTTTAGTTAAAATTGTTGAATTTTTAAAATTAAGGTCCAAAAATGCCAAAAACCCATTTTTTTCCCCTTTGAAACCCCCTAAAACCCTGTTCCCATAACCCGATCATGCTGGTTTGCGAACTCATGAAAATAGACCTGGTCTTACACCTTCATACCAAATTTCATCAAAATTGGAGGTTCCTGTCAAAAGTTATCGGGACCACGGACACACACACACACACACACACATATATATATATATATATATATATATATATATATATATATATATACTAAAAATCATTATAAACCAAGTACCCTTTGTTTGAATAAAAATTCCTTTATTTAATAAAGGAATTTATAAATAAAGGAATTTTTATTCAAACAAAGGGTACTTGGTTTATAATGATTTTTAGTATAATAATAGTAGCCCTATCAATATCAAATCTAATATATATATATATATATACATATATATGAAATTGAACGAATGGTGTTTTTGGCTTCTGGGGACCTCAAAACGAAAAAGTATTATGGTCCCGGACCTAGGTTTCACCATGACCACTACTGTAATAGCGTATTCCCTATAGGGAAATTCGCTAAAATGAGTCAAGAATTTTAATATGGTGAAAACCTGATGTGTGTCATCAAACTGATATGTGTTACAGCAAACTGTAAAGTTGCTGATAAGATCTAGCTTTCATCACTCGCTGTAAAACTAAAGATGAGTCAAGAATTTTAATATGGTGAAAACCTGATATGTGTCATCAGGTTACAGTTACAGCAAACTGTAACGTTGCTGATAAGAACTAGCTTTCATCACTCAATGTAAAACTAAAAATGAGTCAAGAATTTTAATATGGTGAAAACCTGATGTGTGTCATCAAACTGATATGTGTTACAGCAAACTGTAAAGTTGCTGATAAGATCTAGCTTTCATCACTCGCTGTAAAACTAAAGATGAGTCAAGAATTTTAATATGGTGAAAACCTGATATGTGTCATCAGGTTACAGTTACTGTAAAGTTGCTGATAAGAACTAGCTTTCATCACTCGCTGTAAAACTAAAGATGAGTCAAGAATTTTAATATGGTGAAAACCTGATATGTGTCATCAGGTTACAGTTACTGTAAAGTTGCTGATAAGAACTAGCTTTCATCACTCGCTGTAAAACTAAAGATGAGTCAAGAATTTTAATACGGTGAAAACCTGATATGTGTCATCAGGTTACAGTTACTGTAAAGTTGCTGATAAGAACTAGCTTTCATCACTCGCTGTAAAACTAAAGATGAGTCAAGAATTTTTATAGTGGTATGAATCACTTTGATAAATTAATCATCCACGTAATGATCATTTAGTGTAGACTAGATGCAAAATATCTTGAGCTGTGACCAATTATTAACGGTCTATGTTTTTCAATAATTAGTTACTATGTGATCGCTTTTCCATAATCTATACAGTGTTTTGTACGTGTTTTACATTGATTATTGATACAAGAACTAGCTCTTGCAGTACGGTAAATTTTATTTTTACTTTGAGGCTCAAGATATTTTTACGTTAACATTTTAAAATATGGTTTATTCTTGCATTTCTGGGCTAAAGCTAGGAATATTTTGGCTTGAATTTCGAGGAACGCTGTAGACATAGGCAACGTTTCATCATTACAATATCAAACCATTTTAATGTTTCCATACAAATTAATTATAATCAGTTGATAACGAATTAGTGAGACCGTAATTGATAAAATTACGGTCCCACTAACAAGAAAAAACCAGTTAAAGTACAATTCAAAAATTGATAAATTATTTTTAGTAGTATAGTATTGCTCAATAATTCAGTACAGTAACTAGCTACAATGCAAAACCACATATTTTTACTTTGAACAGGTGGTCTGTACTTTTACAGTTAAGGCAGCTGTTAACTCCTTAAGACCAATGTTAGATTAATTTTTAGAATTTCAATTAAAGATTAGGCCAATAACGAAATAAATTATGGTTTATCCGGGCATAGAAACGTGTGTGTGAATATTATTTTTATCGCAGAATTAAGTTATTTGCAAAGTTTAAAGCAAATTGTTTGAACTGTTTTTTTTTTTTTTTTTTTTTTTTTTTTTTGAGATCAGTGACAAAAAAAATACTTACAAATGAGTAGCCTATAGGCCAAACCTTACTCGTATTAGAGTATAGGAGAGGGTGGCCAAATCATTTAACGGAGGAAACCGGGACAGCTCTGAATATATGTACACCCTTTTAAACCCCGCCCCCCCTCACCACACTGTATATCAACCTACTGGTCCACTGTTCCCTTGTTAAGAATTAAGCTAAATAAGAACTGATTGATTTATAGTATATTATTTCATTACAGTTAATTAAGCCTAATCATATTCACACAAAAAAGTTTTATGAATTTCCTAAACCTAAACTCTATAAACCCTGTTACTCAATGTTAATGTAACTTAGCATTGTTCAAAATTTAACTTGTCATTGAATGATAGTAATAATACAATAACTTATCCTAATTGATAACATAGTGACAACATAATATTAACTATTGTACGCATTTATGGTAAAAAATACCTGAATAAGTTAATAGAGTGCAAGAATTAAATATTACATTTTATATTACTCAGCACTGGTTGTGGATAGCCGATCATTAGATCGGCCTTTCAGAAGGGTATTTGTCACTGCTTCCCTGGCTCTCTTGGTCATGTCTTTGTTATATGAAACGTAACTTAGTTATAAAATTGCACACATTCATATATTTGAATTCTGGGACTTTTGGGTGTTCCAATACAATTTTTCGGGACATCATAAAAAACCGGGACAATCCCGGTTTTCCGGGATGTTTGATCATCCTATGGGATGGATAAACTATGAGCCTAAAACATCTATTTTACAATCCTCATAAAAATAAATTTTGTCTTTCCACACCAGTGGCACATTCATGTGAACTATCCTAGGCATATTTTAGGCCTTATACGGGAAATATTTAAGTAAACATCATAGAACTTGTAAAGCATCTACAAGGCTAACAATCGCGTTTGTTCGTTGCACTATTGTTTGCACAGGGCGCTGCCGGTTTGCCGGTTTATCGTGTAAACAAATACAGTGGCGCAATCTCTTACAAACAAACGGCACACATACCTTCATTCTCCGCCACGTAGAACACGACAAAATCGTTGAGTTCCGTCTCGTAGATCTGCACGTTGGGCGAAGCATCGTAGTAAGTTTCGTCCGAAGAATCCGATTCCGTCCTTAGAGGAAATTTAAGGTCCAAACTGAACATAGTTCACGGCATGAGTTCACTGCACCATTAACTTTCGAGGTTATGTTACTGACAGTTCACTAGCCACACAGGGCGGCAACAGCTGGCGCGGAAAGTCAGCTGACTCATTGCACTGCTGCCAACTCACTGTTCTACAAACACAAAAACATCGTGCGCCTCTCGTTTCTTCGTACAAGCTGTGGATTAGACTAAACAATTCATGTCAAGGCGTTTTAACAGTTTGCTAGAGGGAAGTACGTTCAGGCCTACACAGTAATGTTAATTATTAATCCCCTAAGCTTTAGATCATGTGCCTAATGAAAATACTTGTTCAATAAAAAAAAGTAAATACTACACAACGATACTGTCACTGTCACCAAAAAATTAATAGCTACCTGTACTTAACTATTTCTTCATATCAAACTAACAGTAAAATAACGACATTTAAACGATTAGGTTCCTATTATATTTTGGCTTAGGTTTAACCTTTTGCAACAGTATACTCTTGGTTTGTTATGGGCCTGGATTAGTAATAAATCTTACCTACACGGAGTTCATTTGGTCTAATAGGAAGTTGGAAAGTTAACCTCAAAGTAGTTGAAAAAGACGATAAAATAGTTGAAGTTTACAGTTTTATTCCGTTCAAACAATATAGGCCTAAATATGCGGACATAAATCCTCATTATATCAAAATAGCCTAAGCCTTTCATTGAACTCACCGAAACTTAGATTATTCAAGTAGGCTATCCCAAAATGAAACCAGAAACAATATGTATATACAAGTAATCAGCTAAATAAAATTCTAGAAATTAATGTGAAACTTTTCCGAAGGTGAAGGTATTTCTCTGAAAATAATTATGTATTTTATGCAGGGTGTGCAAAATTACCATAAGTTTAATAAATACAACGGCGGAAACGGCTTGTCGGAGCATTTTTGCTTATTCTTATGTTTGCAATGACCCCCTTTATTATTGAACGTGTGTTTCAGAATACCTTGTATACCAACGGTTAATATTTTACACTCGACTTGTGTGCCCAACGAAGACAATGTATGTTTACTGTACAGTGAAAGTAGGCGATGAAACGTCCAAGGCATGAAAGCGACCGAAGCAGTTTTGACAAGTAATTCTCAAGGGAACAAAGTTGAAGGCATCAGTGTGCGAGCCAAACAACATCCATCAAACAAACGGCAAGATGGTGGAGACGGTGGGGATATGGACAGGCTTTTCACACGCATTTGGCTACGGGAGGGCGGGAGGGAGCTACCGGCTACCAGAACAGATAAAGTTGTTCCACTCAACATCAAGAACCCTCGAAGGGAAGTAACCAAATAGCGAAATGCAATAGTTAATCTGATTTATTTTAATATTATAGTCCAGCTATAAATCAACTTGTTTAATAATTGGGCATAAAAGTTATTCAACTACTGTACAGCATCGATTTGCCTTCAACTGGTAAAGTGAAAACCATCTTTAAAACACACTAATAATTAGGATATAAACGTACATTCACATACGGGGAAAGCTGCAATCATTTAAATCTGTCAAGGTCAAGCAGTTTTACAAGGGTTTAGGAGCAAATGAGGTCACACTAGATGGTGGGCTGAGGAATACAACCTCCATTTATAACTTGGGGCTTCTCGGACATATTTAAGGGGCGTATAAAGAACATGACGATTAGCTATTCGATTACGTTGCAATGAAAGAAACAATAAAATATATTTTTATACACAAAGTAATGAAATTTGGCTACTACCACAGAAACTTAAGTGAGTTGAAAACTAATGTTCCCAGATAACAAGCCAGTTACAATGCGGAAGTAGGGCCTACAGTAATCGCCGATCGGAAATGACCAGTGTTACGACATCAATGAGAGAGATAAGAGTGTCTTAGACTTTTTTAAATAATTCCAAATGAAAGATATTTACGTCATAGGCGGTAGACATCTCTGTGCAGCGACAATGAATTGAATTAGCTTAAGTGGAACTCAGTGAGCCTATGGTTTAAAAAAATCTGCTTCCTGTATAATTTTTAAAGTTAAACATGTTGTTGTAATTGAACCCTAGTATTTATTGTTATTTATTTATTTATTTATTACGTTCTTGTCGCAGCAGGCGCGAGACGCGATCATTATTATTAGAGAGTTTTTGCAACATACGGTAAATCTTACGGTAAACGCTAAACGCTATTTTTAAAATGGCAAATTTACGTATATTACGTTACAGAGAATAGTTCAACTGTATGAATGATGTCTAATGACTATTGATAACTTTTAAATGAACTTTTGTAACTTCAAGCACTAAAAATGTCTAAATCCACCATTATTAAAATAGCGTTTAGCGTTTACCGTATTCATTAACCGTATGTGCAAAAACTCTCTAGTAAGTTTAGGAAACTTAGATAAAACGTACGGTATACGAAGAGAAGATACATAGGCCTACAATATTTCACATTTAATCAAGTTAGTTAAATAACTGGCTGGGTAGCTAAGTGGTTATAGTGCTCGCCTTTGATGGTCGCTGGTTTTATCCTGCGAAAAGTTATACTAGCTTTAAGGGTTTGATGCAACCCAGTTACGACTCGTCATTGTGCTATTAATTGATCATACTATTTAACAACAGGTCGATAGTAACACGACCGCGGGTTCTAGACAGTTTACCTTCAAAACGGTATTTAAAATGCTTATGGAGCAGAAATACATAAAAATAAATCAAATAAAAACAAATTAGACAATTAGAAGAAAATAGACCAGTAAATCCGTTTCTATAATATAATTTTTTATAAAATTCTGCCCTTTCTCTAAAAATTTAGCAATATGGTGGACACACGCATACACATACATAAATCTTCTGATTTCCATGGATGGGTTGGGTACCATGTTTTACCCTAGTCACTGATTTAGCATGGATCTAAGTAATATCAGGCCATATGGAATAACGATTTTGGTGCTGAGACGACAACATTGCCCTACGTCAGAGAGGCCGGAGAAGTACTGGGAGGGTCGCGTGTGCGTCCAGAATTCACTTATCACTGATTAGAAGTCTTACACTATCAGATACGGCAATAGTATCATTTACTCCTACATTCGTGTAAAGAAATTATTCGTAAGGAAATTCTCTGATTGAAAACTATCTAGGGGCCTATGACCATAGATATATTCGTTACAAAAGGTGCATACCGTGCAGTATGCATGCCCTTACTTCATGGATTACTGCCCCGTCTCCTGTCATATTCAACTGAACGTGAACACATTGAGCGATGATGGCGGGCATTGATGACGTCATGCATACAAGAGCGCCAATTACATCAGCTGTTTGATCGGATCATGACCTTGTCAGCGGTTTACGTTATCAGTCAATTAAAACTGCAGCTGCGGTCAATCTCATCTGCGCTCGGACGCGTCCGGTTTTTCTGTTTGAAAATTTCCCAAGTTTAAAAATAGACTGTGATCACCGATTACCACATAAAATATAAAACCTATCTGATGGATTTGGGGTTTTTGCTCCTTTGTTCTTTTGTACGTTATTGTATTTACGAAGTAAAGAATAAAAATTAGATTAAATATTTTTTATGTTAGTAAAATCAAACGTAGTATTTGCACCGCTCAAACTAGAAAATGATAGTTAAAGATGACTAATTAAGAGTTGTATTTGAATATTGTGGGAAAATGTTGGTTTAGCAATATTTATTACATAGAACCAATTCTTCAGTTTATTCAGTTCGGCTTTACATTATTAGAAAGTTCTGATGAAAACCACGAAATGGTTGATATTTCTACGTTTCTTTTAAATTTGTAAAATCATTGCGAAAATACACTCTAAAACAAATCAGGAACAACTACTGTTAATTTGTAGCCATTCTGTTCCAGTCAAAACTACTGGTCAAACATTACCCGTTAAAACAGAATGTTAAGTATATTTTTTACGTGAATAGTAGGTATGAAGGGAAACGTTTAGTTTGCAAGTCCCGTCAACAACTTCGTTACTTTGTCTACTGGTGTAAGCGTGATTTCTCTGGCCAACACAATCACTCGGTGTCGGCCTAAGTGACAGGTGACAGCGGCGAGCTGCGGGCGGTGCTGAACCGTGTAATGACGTCACAGGTCAGAGGCGACAGACCGACTGACTCAGCCGCTGAGACGTGCCCGCCCTGCTTCGTCAGCACAAGCAACCGTATTGCTAAACAGCCGATACACAATCTCGTGTGGATATACATTTAAATTTCAATCTATATTGTTGTAGATTTATGCTAATAAATTCCCAGAAGATTGTAATTTATATGGGCAACAATTGAATATTAAATGTAAAAAGTTTTTGCCCTAAAATCAGCCATAATTGAGCATTTTTACAAAATATTCATAAACCTGATTAGGCCTACAATAGAATTTCTAAAAGTCATTTCCACAAATTAATTTTCTACAAATATCCACTTACCCCTGATCAAATTCTGGTTGATTTTCAAACAGGTTAAGGCTGCGGTCTACCCCAACCAAAACAACAACAATGCCAAATGCCGCCTCGCGGCCGTAGCGCTAGGCGCTGCAGAGGTTTACGGGGATCGTGTTTCAGAATTAACCGATTAAGATAGAAATTAGCTGTTAACTTTTTCTAAAAGTAGAAAAAAGGATCTAGTCGGCTATCTTTTTAGAATTTTAAAATAAAATTTCTAACTTCAGTAATAACTGTCTATAATCATCTGTTTTTTAGTTTTGTAAATGCAGAGGTTTACGGGGATCGTGTTTTAAAAATAACCTCTTAAGATAGAGATTGGCTGTTAACTTTTTTTTAACGTAGAAAAAAGGATCTAGTCGGCTATTTTTTTAGAATTTTAAAATAAAATTTCTTATTTCAGCTATAACTGTCTAAAATCATCTGTTTTTTATCGATTTTTAACTAAAGTTCTCTATTGGTTTTAATGAACTAATTACAAAAGTGTAACAGAGGGAAATTAGTACCGTGTTCTTCTTTAATATGACATCTTATTTATAGCTCTAGGCTTCATTTAGCAGAAGATAACACGATTCTAAAAAAAACCCTTGCATTTGGGTCCGCGCCAGATGGAGACCGGAGCCCGGGACCACCCCGGTCTACCCCTGGCGCGCACCCAAATGCAAGGGTTTTTTAGAATCGTGTTATCTTCTGCCAAATGAAGCCTAGAGCTATAAATAAGGTGTCATATTAAAGAAGAATAACGGTACTAATTTCCCTCTGTTAAACTTTTGTAGTTAATTCATTAAAACCAATAGAAAACTTCAGTTAAAAATCGAGAAAAAACAAATAATTTTAGACAATTATAGCTGAAATTAGAAATTTTATTTTAAAATTCTAAAAAGATAGCCGACTAGATCCTTTCTTTTACTTTGAAAAAAAGTTAACAGCCAATCTCTATCTTAAGAGGTTATTTTTAAATCACGATCCCCAGATGATTTTAGACAGTTATTACTGAAGTTAGAAATTTTATTTTAAAATTCTAAAAAGATAGCAGACTAGATCCTTTTTTCTACTTTTAGAAAAGTTAACAGCTAATCTCTATCTTAATCGGTTAATTCTGAAACACGATCCCCGTAAACCTCAGCAGCGCCTAGCGCTATACGGCCGCGAGGCGGCATTCGGCATTGTTGTTGTTTTGGTTGGGGTAGACCGCAGCCTTAAGTGAAAAATACTTTTCTCAAAACACCCGCATTTCCTAGTGATATGAATTATGGTCAGACTGTTAACTGAATGAGAAAGAGAAACTATATCCCCATAAACATGAAGCATGTCAGGTGCAGTGCGAGATGGGTAAATCACGAGAGGGAAAGTGCGCAGCGCAGCGCAACATGGATGGGGATGGGTTGGAATCAGCACGTGTACCGTGTGAAGTGTGAAGTGAACCATCCAGCCACGTGTGGCCGGGTCGCGCGTGGTTCCATCACCACCATCAGTCCGTGATCTAATTTATAACAGCCATAGACGTACGTTTTCCGCACGTTTAGTTAATCCCTGATGGACCCACAAACTAATCTTCTTCGAATCCTTAACAAATCCATTGGCTTTCTGCGAATCACTGTGACCGAAATTCATGTTTGTAGTTAGTTTTCGCTAACAGAATTAGGCAATTTCAAATGTGTTCTTTTACCCCATTTCTCTTCATTATTATATTCTTCTAATGTATTACGCACGTTTCGGCCAACTATAACAAAACTGGCGTCATATTCTTCCTGTTATCTAGATCAAGACAAACCGACTGAAGTAGTATTAGGACTGAAAAAAACGAACACGAAAATCGAAAAGACATTGGATAAGTTGAAGGGGCACCACGGTCGTGTCAAGTACAAAGGTCATTGGTATAAACAAGGGAAATAGTAGTAGCTGGTAAAATTTACCTTTCTCATCTCAGAAGAACTCTTCGCGATCTGTAATGATGACTATTCCACTTCCGATAAGATGAAGTGCTCTCTTCACCCATCACAAACCAACAATATATGCAACAGTTCAGAGTGTCAGTGGAGTCTGGAGGGGGAGGGGGCTGATGACGAGTCCCCGCGAGTGGTGATAGAGTGCGGTGCGATGCGCACACAACACTATATATCCGCAGGTAGGCTTCTAGGCTGTAATCAATTACCCGACTGCCACGGACGCTGGTCAGTGGATGTGTATGTGGACAACGTCATCACCGCCGCGCCGGGGCCCACAACATCGCGTCATCGCTACATCCAATTGTCGCTTGTTTATTGCGTTCCGAGCGACGACATTCGTTATTCAAAACCGACACCTGCTGGAATTTATATCGGGAATCAGTCTATGTCAATTAATAATGCGAAAGCTTTCTATAACTTTTATATTATGCGCTGTAGGGTATGGGTAAAAAATGTGTTTTAAATATTTTTCCTGTAGTCCATTATTAAATAAATGTAGGTAAATTGAATGATCATAAGGTAAAATTCTATCCTATTTTATTAGCAATCAAACTTCTTTATGACTCTGAGCTTCATAGCGTAGCAGATCTTAAAGTTTACGTCGCAATGATATTTTCATTTCTATTTAACGATTTTTTCTAAAGCAAATATCTTGTTTAAACCAAAGAAATTTTTTAGCTCTAAGGTCTCGGGCCAAGAATGACAAATTAATTTCAAAGTTTTTAAGAAAAACATACAAACCTCTCCCACACTGATGATTTCCTTAAAATTTTTTGTTAAAATGTGTGTATAAAAGAAGCCCGCACTTGGATCGAAAGTAAATACCGTATGTCATAACAAACTGTATAAAATAGATAGTGCAAATCAGAAAAAAACCAAACGATATAAAATTAGCTAATTCTCATTTCTTTGTTACACGCATTCAAAAGCGGGTAATTAAAAAAATTAACAAATGCTTACGCTAACTTAGCGGATGAGCGCGTTCATTTGCTCGGTGGCCGTGGGTGGGAGGGGGGGGGGTGGAGTACAGTACGAGCACGAGGCCGTAATCAACGGCAAGAGGCCCTTTGTGTCCTGTAATAAGGGCCAAACTGCGCTTATTGCGACGGGCTTTTATTGCCTTGCCGCACCGCCGCTGCCACTGCTTGCTTGCGTACACGATAATCCGGGCAAAAGCTCACATACAATATCTTTGCGATCGGAAGACGAGACGTTCATGCGACGTCGATTGATTTTAGTCCTGTACCGTATGGGATCTAGAAACATGTCTAGACACCTAATTCAAGTAGGCGAGTGCTTACACATCACGTTAGCCTTTCCTCCATATTGTGAGTTTGGAGAATTGTTTGTGTTTTGCATCAACGAACCACGATTTAGGTTGGTGCCGCATATAGGTTTTGATGCATAAGCCTATCTGCTTTAGGATTACAGGATATTCATGCCTGTTTCTCACATGTGTAAGGAGGATACACGTAAATCGCCTGCTAAATCGGGGATGATGTAAGAATTTAAGGAGGGTTTATATTTTAGAAATGCACATGAACATTTTTAACCACGTAAATACGTTAATACTCTAACGTTCAGACCACTTCGATACTTGTCGGAAGAAAAATGCAAAGATAAGAAATTAACTAAAAGAGATTAAATGTTGACCGTTTCGACATCCCTTAAAACACTATATCTCATTCAAACTACTCTGTAAGTAAATTAAACGCAGAGACAAAAATATAAAACTTAGAAAAATGAGAAAAATACATAAAATGACAGAGGCCGCTATTAGTTTATAAACTAAAAATGCACTAAAAAATGTAAAAGTGCACTCTAAAATATAATTGAATGCTGCAAAGGAACTCCACGGAGAAATCTGCGTACACGCGGGCCTCTTGAGAGAATACGACAAGGCAGAGAAGGGGGTTGGCAATACTGGAGCGTTATTAGGCCAATTACCGGCCTGCCTCGGGCTGTTACCAACTTACCGGAACGAAAATCCCTTTGTTTCCGTTTACGTTCTTAGCTTTGATAAACAGATTCAACAGATACAACAAACAAGCTGTTAAAATGTATTTATTCTAATATTTTGAGAAAAAACATGACCATTAAGTTAAAAGCACTCTAAGTATGTTTTTAGAGTGCTCTTTAGAAGTTACGTTACCAACCCATAAATGTTAACTTAAAGTAAATACCAACTCTAATTGCACTAATTTGACCTTTTAAGAGATGGTTTACATGTAATTCTCTTTGTCGGACATATCCAGTCTTAACCCATTTATGCCCAAATTGTTTCTTGTGAATTAGGTGCAGTGGCTTAGTGCTGCGCTCTTTTATCGAACTCGCATACTAAAGGCCTACGGTCTTTCCCGCTAGGGGCGCGCACCATTCAAAACCAAAATCCCAAAATTCTCAAGGCATAGGCATCATTGGCCAGGATGTCTGCATCGGCGCGGGTTCGAATCCGCTCACGACCAAACCCTGATCTGGTGCTGCAACTCTTATAAAGGGTTAGCCGATCTGTGACAAAGTTGGTGGGAGGGCCCACGACGTTAAATAAACGGTGGCAGGCTTGCGTGGAAGTTGACGGGATCGGTTGATTCTTTGAGAGTTGCACCTTGGTCAACACTGATTTTGCTACTTTTTACTTCTGTTTACTATGTGTATGCCACTACGGCCTTGAAATATGAAAGATAATTATATTTTCACTCCAAAATGCCAATTTTACTCATGAAAAACCTAAAATTCCAAGGACTTTCATAATTTAAAATACAGTGTATGCAAATGTCGACAGTGGGCACAAATGGGTTAAGCCTGACCTCACGTTTCTTAGACGTTTTTAAACAACTGGCATTTTGCAATACACACTCAAACAATTTCGAAAAAATAATTTTTCGCGAAATGGTTTTGGTGACAAAATGAACGAATCCTAACAAGATAGCAACCTCTAAAGAAGTTTGATATTTTTTATTAATTAAAAACTAGACTTATTAAGAACAGTAATTTGCTGTTGATTGTCTAAAGGAGGTAGTAATACTCCAAATTCTATTGCAAAATATAACATGAAAGATGGTAAAAAAAGTAACTATTTAAATGTGTCAAGGAATGTTGTTACAACAGGGAAAGAATATCGCCAAAACGGGAAATTACCTAGTCTCTCCATAATGCATAACATTTCGAATTCTCGACCGCTCGACCTAGACCACTGCTGTATATAGGTTCGGCGAGAGAATGTAGTGAACATTTAACATGGGCCACAGGTCGCGGACTCGCCCATTGGAACGGAACACCCGACAATGGGACGGCAAGTGAGGCACACAGGCAATTAAAACGACGAGAGCTGCAAATAAATTAACAACTTCCGGTGCGGCCACTATTGTCACATCCTCACTAATTCTTACTGTTGCTAAAGTGTCGTTTCCTCTTAACGACCCTTAAACTGTATCTAAATTGTCCCTTTGAAACAGAATAGTTAAATTACTCATACAAAGGATCAGTGTAGGCCTAAGTTGAACTGTTGAACCCATTTCTCTACACTCATCACTCATTCGCATTCGCCTTAAAATCGCACTGACACAGCTATTCCCAGCTACAGGCCTACCAGTGCTAAATTACTATTTTGTTACTTTACTATATGTTATGAACACCTAAAACGTTATCTTATCTCTTTTCGGTAATAACAGAATTCAATCATGGGCTCAAACCGTCTAAAGGGATATTCTGATTTCCTTCGCTCACAAAAGTAAACATTATATTGACCATATGTAACCAATTATAAGTTATGATTGGCATGTACTATCGATATCTTTTACGAGTATCGTTATACTGCATGTATACAAACAAAACTCCATTTGGACCTATGAATTCTGATTCGAAAGCAAAATGAAAATAATCTATCCACAAACAAATGTGTAGTGTTGTCGAGCACAGCACATTCAATAATTTCCAAGTAAGCTGTTATCAGCTTTAATGGAAAAATAACACATATATGACCTAATGTTATTACGGAAGTTCACAGTTAAATTGGAGATAACTTCGAACAAAGTCTACAGTGAAAGTTTATAAATAACTAACTTCACCCAATCTTCCGTTGATTCCGATATTTTATAAAATTATAGAAATAAGTATAGACTAACAATAACACCAAACATTCATGGAGTGCAAAATTTCAATTAACAATTACCTAACAATAAGAGTAAAATTTCAACCATATATTCGACCATTATTTATACTTTTACATTCCTTATGGTTACGGGTAGACAAAAAATCTCCAATGCAAAAAAGAGAACAACAAAATTGTTGTTTCCTATAGTAAGTGTTGACATCACTTGCAGGTAACGAGGAGGAAAATATTTATTTTTTAACCGTCATTTCCTCGGTAGCGACAACCACGGTTTTTGTAAGTTGCACTCTATGGGATGTAGTTCGCCTGTCGAGAGACTACAGTCATCTTGATTCTATAAGGGTACTAAATTTGTAACGTTTGTAAGGTCTGTAACGTCCAGTACGGTAGGAACTCCGATTGTTGAAGTTGGAACCGGAAGTAGATTTGCAAAGCGGAAGTAACGGGAACCTTCACGCACTGTGAATCTGACCGCCTGACATTGGCCGTGTGCGAATTTGCTGATTCAAGAAGAAGTACACAATTAACTCATCACATTTACTTAAGTATCATCTATGTATGATGAAGGAACACACGCACGCTCAGACTCAGAGACGAAAAGTAAATTATTCGTTTTTATATACTGTTTCTATATGGCAATGCTGGGATTTAATGAACTAAAGTGGAATGATTTAAATTACCACAAATAATCCCTTCCATAAAAAGAAAAGTTATTTATGTTACAGATAACGCAGAATATCTCGGCCCCTGACATATATTCCACTTCTGGATTCAAATTGGTAAACACGTGGTAAAATTTTTTAAAAAATTGGTAAAAACAGTCTGCGACAATCTACAACTTCGTCGCTCTATACTCCAATTGTTTGAACTATGAACGGTCCTCACAGACCAATTTATTCCGTGTTATTTATAATATCTGTGACACGGTCAAGCGAAATCTACTACTCCGCCAATCAGAATAACATGTTGAAAGAAAAGGAACTTTGAAAGTTGGTTCTTAGTTTTTTTTCTTCTTTTTGTATCGACACTAACACGATTTGAGGGGAAGGAGGTTTGAAAGAGGTTTGTAGATTTCGCTCTTGATATATCCGATGGATTACTTAAATTAATACATATAATGAGATATTTAACACTTGTACAACATACGGTAATTTAACACTCCATACTGTCTGAAACTGCGGACGTCATGACCTACGTAAATTTCCCTTAAAATATCGGCAAACTCACCATTAACTTATAACACTTACAAATTCTTTACTTTCCCTCAAATTGCGAGTGAATAAATCCAAACAGGTAACAGATACTGTATAGTAAGATATTAATAATTGATTATCAATTAAACGAGTAATTAAGACCAATTTAAGCGAATTCAGGTTCAACCAACAAGATATACTGGCTTTTGTAAACTTTTGAATATAACATGATACAATATTGAAGATCAATCGAAATCTAAAATGACGGTTGGGAAGTCTAGAGAGAAGAAAGTTCCCCATAGACAATAGGTTGGTCTCAGAGCGGGCCAGCAGGGTACCTTCTTACAATACAGTTTTGGTATAGGAAAGATCTTTAACTGAACCTATAAATTTAAACAAATACCCCCGTCGCAGCAGACCTGCGTACTCAGCGAATTTCCAATGGAATTTCAGATTATTTACTTTCCCCATAAAAACACCATAGGATCGAATATGTAGGTTTCCTGCCATTGGGTGTTGTTAGAAAATCCAAGTTAATCAATAATTAATTGGTGAATGTAAACACAAAATTGTATCAAACTCTGGCAATTTTTTATTTTCCCCATAAATCCCATGGGGGTGTAATGTAGGTTTGCCACCATATGGGTTTTGTAAGCAAGTATAAGTCAAACCTTATATAGATAATGTACATACCAAATTTGATTAGGTTATGTCAATAAATAAGCAAGATATAGGGTTTTCTTGATTTCCCATAAGAATAACATGGAAAACACATTTTTGGATTTTCCCCGTAACCAGTTATGCTATGATAAAAATTCAAAATACCAAATTGTTTGTTTTTTTAAGCTCTTTTAAATGGTTTCAGTTAAAATTGATGAATTTTAAAAATTATGGTCCAAAAATGCAAAAAACCCATTTTTGACCCCTTTGAAACCCCATAAAACCCCGTTCCCATAACCCGACAATGCTGGTTTGCGAACTCATGAAAATAGACCTGGTCTTACATCTCCATACCAAATTTCATCAAAATCGGAGGTCCCCTTCAAAAGTTATCAGTGCCACGGACACATAGATATATAGATAGATATATAGATAGATATATATATAGATAGATAGATATATATATATATATATATATATATATATACATATATATGAAAATGAATGAATGGTGTTTTTGGCTTCTGGGGACCTCAAAATGAAAAAGTAAAGTGGTCCTGGGCTTAGGTCTTACCATGGCTACTACCGTAATAGCGTATTCCCTATAGGGAAATTCGCTAAAAAGCTTTCTGTTCTTTTGACGTACTCTATAAACTCTAATTATAGTCCTATTTAATTTCTAAAATAAAAATATCTAAAATAATATGTAATAGTTATTATAGCTTTTTATGCTGATTTTTAACTTAATGTAATGCCGTTCGTAAGCTACTAAACACAGTAGCTGAATTACTTCACACTTAATTTACTTAACTAAAATTTATTTAAGATTTTATCTCTAGTATGCTGGTCTACAAGAGTGAAATAAATGTACAAAATCATAAATAAGCACCGTATTAAAACATCAGAATAGGCCTAAAACTAATCTAATTATTGTTGAAACGGCACCGTAACTTGTTCATAATAATTTTTTTATATAGACTAAGTACGCCTTTATTTAGCAGGAAAATTACACCATTTGGTCCAGGGACAAAATAAGAGTGGTGCGTGACTTGATAGGCGAGGAGAACGCCGGGATTAGACGTTAATTACTTTTGAATGTTTATCTTCATTCACTCACAATTTGAGGAAAAGTAAAAAATTTGTAAGTTCCATAAATTAATTATGAGTTTGACGACCTTTAGGGGAAATGGCGTAGGTATTCCTAGTTAAAAATAGGTAAATATGATGCATAAGTTATAAAATACAAACATACAGTATCGCGTTGATCGTGAGTTTTCAAGTGATTCGTAGTAATAATACTGTATTTATAGATAATAATAGATGTAATAATAAGATAATATTATAATAATATTAGATGTAATAATAGATGTAATTCGTAGTAATGCATCATGTTACTCAGCAGTAACACATTTTTTCTTAATCGATTCAGTGCTTTCTGTTGTAAATTATCAGAACTAATTCATGTATCTCAACCAGCGAGCACGTGCTCGCTGATCTCAACTGCTACACTATGGAAAAATCACCAAACTCAAATTCCAGGTCTTTCTACCCACAGTATCTAGAGTTTCTACCTAACCTTGATTTTTCCAAGTCAGTTAATTTCAGTCAGTACCAGGTTAGTGAACGAAGCGACAAACTCAATATTTCAACTGGACTTTTTTATTTGTTGGTCGTTGAAAAATGACATTACGTCACTAATCTCATTAGCTTCCATATTTCCGTTCAGGAAAACTTTAATAATTGATAGTTTTTTTTCTCAATTTATTTTTTTATCCATGTTACTTTTAGGTAACATCATGCAATGGCAGTCCAAGTCACCACAAACATGATGTAACTCAAGTGTAACATTATGCAATCTCAGATAATTATTTTTGCAAGTGAAAACTTAACTTTTGATGTGAACACAATACGAAATTCTTATTCCTATTATTTTATTTTAACTATTTCCATCACAAGCACTACAAAAAAGCTCCCACCAATTAAAACGAAAAACTCTGACTGCCATATGAACCCCGAAATTGTCTTTCATCCCATTTGGGACCACACAAGAAAGTGGTACAAGTTTGATAATTGCTAGTGAAACACCAAAATGTCAAGAGTTCTCGATCAAATAATTTCATGAGTAAGGGAAAACACTCTCGTACTTTTACATCTATTGTACAATGATATTGTGTAACATGAGTACTTTTACAAGTTACTTTTTCTAACTTTATATTTTTATCTGAATTTTATACCTTTTATAAAGAGTAATTACAGTATTACCATTTTATATGACCATTATATGTTCAATAAATAAATATAACTAATTTTTACCTGAAAGAGCTGGTGTTTTTGTTACATGATGTAACTCTCAAGTTACATGGTACATTGTGCTGTTTTTGACCGGAGCTCATGGTGTAACTCAAGTGTAACATGAATAAAATTTAATATTTTTAATATAAAAGTACAAAACAAAATTTTATAACAATTTTTTACATTAAACTAACCATATAATTTATTACACCTATTTATTTCAACAAAATATAAAATATCATGCATTTAAATTGCCTTAAACCGATTTCAATCGAATACTGTATTTATTTCAGCACCAGTCAGCGAAAATACTCTAAAATAAGTCAAGTTCAACGCGATTAACACAATTACACGTTGTTATATGATACCTCACATGCGGGAAGTAGCATCATGATAAATTATTAGGCCTCCAGCAGATAATATGATCAATGATCATCAACTCTCGTAATAAAACCTCATCCTTGGCGAACGAATGGCAAATATAAAATAAAGGTTTCTGTGGTCTGAGTCTGAAATTTGAGGTAACCATTGGGATAGATCGGAGTGACCGTGACCGTGACAGTATCGTAATGTAGGCAAAATGTAAACAAAAAACTAACCTAATTTGTGTCTTCAAAACTTAACTCTATAAATAAATGCAATACCAATGGATTGTAACACAAATACACAAACACATAAGCACAGCGACAAATCTTCACATATTCACTTCACGAAATTCACAAAGACTGTAAAAAAGACGGGAAACAATAGGGAAGATGAAATAGCCTCTGGACGTAACCTAGCAACTAAATGATGGCGCAAAAACTGCGCAAGCGCGCAGCGCAGCGTAGTCAGTGCAGACGGTAGACAGCTGAGAACGAACAGTCCTGCCAACACTTACGATGTAGCGGTAAATAATGGAGCACAATGCTGCCAACCATAAAGGCTGGATTGCGCGGGAACCCGTTATCACTCGGGCTCGCCTTGAAATTTAAAAAGTCTTGCGGTTGTCGTTGTTGTAAAAGTGGACCAGGAGAGAATTTTTATTTGTATAATTTAATGTATGGCGTTTTTAACAAAGCAAGTGGTATTTTAACTGTTGTTTGTATACATAAAAAAGTTTTATACATAAAAATTGCCCTATTTTTACGTTCCATTCAAAAAATTTTACTAATTTGATTCCCGTTTATCTAACCCTTCTGTATTTCATGTTGCAACCATAGAACTATAATATTCTTTGGTTACAGCTCATTAGAATCGTTAAACAAAATAACCTCCTAATTGCCGGTGGTGCAGCCGCAGCGCACCCCCTTGCACCCCGTAAACCTGTCCCTGCCCATGCATTTGAACCTAGTTCCAAAAAGGCACGTTTCTTTAAGGCCCCACACACACGGAGCAATAGGGTCGATGGACGACCCATGGCAAGGCCAATCGGAGCATCGGAGGTGGTGTATGAAGCGCGGTCCTCACTCACTCGCAGTCGGTGTTTTGCATTTAATGTTATAAAGTGATGTTTTAATTTTATTTGTGACAAGGGATAGTTTTATTTGCGATGTCTTCAAGTAAAATTAATCATTTTTCACAAATTGCTATTGGTAAATAAAAAAAATAATAATACTGATAAAAGTCAGCCTACCCTTGTCTAAATATATAATAAACTTCTGAAATAAAGCAGTTTTTAATATATTTCCTATAGAAAACGTGTGTTTTAACTTTTGCACGATAAATCTCAAAACGATAGTTTTCACAATTATTTGCACATCTAGGCCTACACAGCTTTCCAACGACCCATTAATTAATAAAATCGGTCCAGTAGAATTTCAAGTAGATTTTTCTGCCTGGAGATTTAAAAAAAATGAATTATATAATAGTAGATAGAGTGATACCATAGTCAGGTTTTATTAGTGTAGTAAAATTAAGCCAAAATATGGCTGGAAAATGAAAAAAATTTTGGACAGCCAATTTTTGCTGAAATGTGTTCTATGCCATCCCCTGACCTCCCTCAGAAAAGTCCCCTGAAATCCCCAGAGGGCAACATGCCTAAAAATGATGGGATGGCCCACGTGGAGTTAGAACTAAATCTTTCGTCGACCAATGGGTTTATGTACATCAAATTAAAGCTCTTAAGTAGTAGAATTCAATGCCGCAAACCCCATCTCAAAAGGTTGCCTGAGTCGAAAACGGCAGCCTGCCAAACTTTGAATAAAAATCAAATTTTAACCTAAACGCTTAAAAATGTAATAACCTTATAAATACTTGACCTTTCGAGGTGCGGTTTGCGGCAATCGTTTGCTTTTACAATTACCTTGGAAAATGCGTATAGTTTGTCATGTGCCTATCATATTACCCTTGAACCATCCTCTACATGAACGTCCCAAAGAGGAAGTTTAAAAAAAATGTCTTAGTCCATAATCATGCTATACATAATTTTAAAGGTCTTAGTAAGGAGAGTACATAGCCGAAAACCAGATCTCAAAAGGTCAAATATGTCGGAAGTTATCGGTTTAGGGCCGACGACGCAGAGAACGCTAAACGACGAGCTCGGCGGCTCTGATGTTCCCGGCCTCCCCTTTCCTTCTTGCTTAGGGAGTTTTTGGATCTCCAAATCTGTAGGCTACTGTATCAGATGAAAACAAACACGCAAAATGTTGTTTAACTGCATCATTCGTACAAAATAATAAAGAAATTAGGGGAAAGTGATGTTAACAGGGTATCACGTGATCGTCCCTGCATGATCGTTATCAGTAATCATCAGTGATCCTGTTATATCCTTGTCGGCGCTGTCGGCTGTTGAATAACATATCACACGCGGGGCTTCGCTGTTGTACCCCCCCCCCCCAACCCATGGACAAACCCCATCACAGATGCTTACCGTGTAACCTTAAGGGAGCAGAGTTATTGGCGGAATCCCACCTACAGTCTGTAGGACCCATTGTTGAAACTCCAAAGTTATTTTGTAATCAAGCATGTGCAAATCAGTTATAGACCTAAGGGATGAACTCCAACGCCTAAAGATGCTCATTACATATTTGGACAATAGAATATTTCATGATCGGGAATCATGAAAACATAAATGTAAAACATTGGCTAAACAAATAATTGTTTATTTAGCCTCTAGACAGGTAAAATACAACCACGTAATCAGTTACTGCAATCAAGGAGTATTTAAGGCTAAAATTTCAAGTAGAGACGTGAGTTTAATGCCTTTTATAATTGTGTTGCTGCCTTAGTCTATGCTAGACGATTTTTAAAATTTTAAATGATCTACACAATAATTCATTGGTAATGAATTGACCAAGGGTATAGCTTTTGAATTCTACAGTTGTCGAAGATAATAAGGCGTTTAGATTTTTTTTACAGATATTATGACAAATACCGAAATTATTAACATATGAGAAACAGTGAAACATATATTTAACTTTACTGTATTCGAATAAAATTGTATAGCTGACTTTAAATTTATTTATATATTATATCGATACATCCTGTTTTTCTCAAACCTTCTGACTCGTATTTTTGTGGGTTGGGAGCTCTATATCATGGTGGAAGTTATCACCTCAATCATGTATTCGAGAGTTAATATTTGCACAGTAGCAGTCAAATAATTAATTTTCCCAACATCAAATATAATTGTATATTGGCTACAATTGAAATGGAACGATATACACTAGTCTTAATTTTAATATCTCTAACAACTGTGTGCAAATGGTTTAATTATATCGTACTTTGTATAAATCAGAGAAATAACTGATTAATTTACTGTTCAAATGATAAAACGAAATCAAAACACGGACTTTATCAGTTTAATCATAAACAAGGCTATTAATTAACTCATTAGGAGGAAAGTAAAAATAACCTAATTGTTTGTATTAATTAAACGATATCAATCCTTTTTAACTTAACAAGCTGTTCCATTTATCACCTTGTACAAAAATATTAGTACCATGTTCGCTGATTATTTCATAATAAACTTTTACAGGGGTCCAAGGCCAAAGTAATGACTGTGAAGTTAGTCAGCGTCGCGCTAAAGTTTTAGGACAAACCGGAGAACCAAAAGATGTGTTTTTGCATAG
The DNA here is from genome assembly GCA_030545055.2 of Neoaliturus tenellus. Classification (NCBI taxonomy): domain Eukaryota; kingdom Metazoa; phylum Arthropoda; class Insecta; order Hemiptera; family Cicadellidae; genus Neoaliturus; species Neoaliturus tenellus. Next base: position 222,062,739 of record CM061532.1, read on the forward strand.
TTTTCTCAAAAATTTCCAACTCATTATTACTATCATAAAAGTAGCTACCCGTCAGTCGCGTGGCAACAAGAAACATCCTTGCGCTTCAGACGGCTTCAGTCAGGCCTGGGTTAGATGGCAGTTCAACGGAATCGTGTAGGTAGGTATAACGAGAATCAGCTGTGTCAGTCTTTGGCGAGAAACATGATTTGGCTTACAACACTCGGATCTCAGACCCGCCTACCAAATACTAAGGTTTCGACGAAAGAACAACGTGCTCAGCCCATATAGTTTCATCAAACTATTTATTATCAATTTATTTACTATAATTCATAAAAAATAGGCTCCTCGGAAAAGTGGGTTAAACCTTAAAAAAATCTTTTCAATGAGAAATAATTTATTACTTTCAAAATGGTAATAGTATTAGTCTTGTGGCAAAGAACAACAATGAGGGGCGATAAAAATACGAATGCAAACCGTTTAGATCTTTGCGATAAACTTATAATTCTTGTGCATCATTTAAGTCATTTACAAATAACTTATCCCTGGTACATAAAAATACTGCAATGGAATAAATAAAAAATATTACCTAGCAACAATCGGCCAATCAGATAACAGGGATATATGACTAAAACACATAGGGGAGAAGAACATGTTCGTAAAGACTGTACATTCTTTGGAAAAGGTATGGTTTACCAAATATTTAGGTTTAATCTTAGATGGAAACCTGTCATGGTATCTCCATGTTGATCATGTAATTCATAAAGTAACATCTGGATTGTATGCATTTTGCACAGGATGTCCAAATTTTGGTCATTAAACAAATTAAAAGTAATTTATTTTTCACTTATTGAGTCCTCAATTACTTTTGGTATTGCAACCTATGGGGGCACATGAACATGAAACCGAATCTGGATAGAATTATTCTTCTTCAAAAAAGAGCAATCCGAATCATGCTTAATATAAAAATTTGATGTTACTGTTCGCCAACATTTTTCTGATTTAGGCACAATGGTCCGTTTCAGTCTGTATGCTTTTCACTCAATGCATGTAAAGAAATTAAGCAAAAATAATTGAGTTTCTAGACTGGGGATAGTCATATGAATTTCACGAGAGATAGAAGTAAAATTGTCATTGATCAAAATTAACATTACCAGTACAACTGAGAGATATAAATAGCATGAAATTATTTAAGAACAAATAAAAACATTATTTAAAAATTTCTCGTTTCTAAAAATTTGAGGAACTTTAACTTCTGTGTGGTTAATTTATAATGAGACGGTTTATAGCTGTTCTATGAGAAAGATTGTGATTATACTATACCCATACTTGACTATTGTTTAAGCCTTAGACTAGTATAATGACGCCATTCTATGTATAACACTGTACGCTATGTGAATGCGAATCTGAAGTGCGGCGGTAGTTGCAAGACACGCACACGCACATTCCCACGCACACGCGCGGCCCTCAGCCCTTATGTTCCGGGCCGTTTTGAATATTTTACTACCATCGCTCAGCCTGGATTACCGGCCTAAACACCTTCCTTCTCTTGCTTGACCTACTTCGTTTTCTTTTGATACAAATAATACCATTGTGTTTTCAGTGTGAAAGGCAATTTAAGTAGACCTACTTAGATTAATAAGTATACTAAATTACCTAAAAATTTAAAGTACCATACGCCGAATATTTTTGTGTAAGATAATAAGATAGTAAAAAAAAAACTGCTCTCAAAAGGGCTCATATTAGCCTATTCCTGCAAACGCTAACGTTCAATGAAACCATAAATAAGAAATATTCCATTTTTATGCCAATCACACAACATGTTTATTTGACAGTAAAATGACATGGTTAGTTGTCCGGCATCTCATTCTTACGTTTTCAATCTCTGAAAAATTTAAATTAGAAATGCGTATTTAAATAAAAACCAGAGTAAAGATTTCGCAAAAAAAAGTAAATTATTCTACTAACAAAATGGTCGCTGATTGAAAGATCGATTGGAAAACGTTTTCTTAGAAGGATCCAAACTAAAATATTATAATTTCATATAAATTGGTCTACAGCAGAATATAGAGTACAGCAGAAATATGTATAGGGTAATCCTGACTTTTGATGCTTTGATTCTCAATGAGTAATCTACAAAAACCACACTAGGGTAAAAACTTTGTCGATCAAATCTAAACAACGTTATATGCAAGGGACCAAACGGCATTTTTATAACGCCTTAGAAACAGTTGCAGCCGACCGCAGCACACTGAAGTACTCCGTTTGCTTCTTGATTATTTCAGGCGCTATCTTCCTACTCCGTAATTGCCTACAAAGACGCCTCGAGAGAGCGAGTTGCAAATTACAGCTACAAAGTTAAAATTATATCAATGGCTGTAAGTTTATTTGAACTAAATGTTTGACTGTTATTTTGTAACATCACAATTATTGCCCAAATTTACTATTGAAGAGTTTTAGTATATAACTTTTTACTAAAGGTTTTGCTTATATCAAAATCAAGTCAAATCACAGCATAGTATTTTTTCTGACTCAAGCCTCCCTGAATTTAATGAGGATAATTGAATTTTTTTACCGAGTTCCGTTCTATATTGGAGTGTTGTCATAAATGAATATTATTTTTCAATGCCAGCCAACCAAGCCACCAACCAAGCCTTCATATTTTCTTAAGCTAGATTTAGACCGTTCCCCACTTAAATTTAAAATATGCCACAGACGAGAAAGGCCTAAATTTTTTAATGAAGTATTTTACTCCATCGATGAATAGTCCCTACTTTTCTTTGAAGGAAAATCAATACGGGAGCGGCGCAGATGGGGACCAAATATTACACCGGAAACAGTAACACGACGGCGAGCGAGCCACTTCCGTGAAACACGAGAAGATGCTGCATTGTTGTTGACGTGGTCAGTTAATAAACTGCAACCATAGCGATGCGAGCGCATACGTGCGTGTTGGCAATGGACGGGTGTGTCTAGTGATACGAAACTGTGCGCATTTTATTACTATCTACAGTATAAGGGAATCCAATAAACCATGTGTAGGCCTACTTATACATAACTATCCCTACATTTAGTATCGTAACAACTGATTAGTAAAATTAAATAAAGAAAATGAGCTGAACACAAAATTGTTTTCGCTCTATCAAAACGAAATTCACAATAACGGTCAGTTACACACAGCCACCTCCTATACAAGAAATTGTAGTACAGTACGTGAAATAACTACCTGTCAAATGCTTTTTAAAAATGTTGATTTTTTGCATATTCTATTCACAAAGGCGTTTTAGGTCATGGGCATTTTCATTCATTCAACATGGATGTTTGTGGTGCTAGCTGAAAGGCATGGCAGATCGAAAGCAATTTCGGGCCAGCTGATAAAGGTTGTGGGACGGTCAAGAGAGGGTGGACAGGACAGGGGTGGGATGATAAAACACAACGGAACGGAGAACGCTTGAAACCGCCTCTCCCTCTGACGAACCTCAGCGTCATAAACTACCTGAACTAGACCAGCTTTCAATTCCACTTTTGTATAGTGATTTCAGGGATTGATTGAAAAGAACAAATTGAACTACTAATAATTTTTAAATAGAAATTGTAAAGATGATTTAAAACAGAACATGATTTCCCCAAGGTATAAAAGCTATAATTTTGCTAATCGACTGTTTCAATGGAGTTTAGTTTTTTGATGCGGTAACTCATATTTAACTTCTTCTAAATTTAATATCATAAAGAATGTTATTTACCGCTGTGTTAAAATTCTCAATAATTTTTTTTCATTCCTTTATCTCATTTGTTACGGAAAGACAAAATTTTAAAATGTATAGGGCCAACTTATTTTTTATCATAAACATACAAATATGAAACTCTATAAAAAACTATTGAAAAGGATAAAACTCTTATATTAAAATAAATCTTGTTATGAAAACATGAAATTTCATTCGTTGTACTACATTCTATTGTGGATCAGATAATTATTGACAACATGACACAAACTGCGCACAACATTAAGCGACGTAAAAAAGTCAATTCATCCCATCAGACAATTCTTTTATAGATTTGAATAAAAATTCATTGAACTGATCACGTCTACACGTGTACTTACAGTATTTGGTTTGGTATTTGGAGCTATTGTATAACGATGACCCTACCTGGTAATCGCTAGAATTTTCTAGAAACAATCAGTTTTATGCATCCCACCAATGTCATTGGACTGCCCTGTACCTAATAACCTGGTTGTTTGTTTGGCGTAATTTTTAACACATTCTCGCTAGAGAATGTTTATGATTTTGATAAGACTGGTGATAATAGAGCAACTGATTATGACCTAATTATGCCAGATCGGTGGGTCTTCGTCGGAGCGGAATTTAATTGCTCCAAGGTCGGATCGATAGATGAGGTCGTCTGCAGCACAAACATTTCGTCGATCAATCTAAATTGTCTCGGAGACGATTGCAGCCGACCTTGAGCTCGCACGCGTGCCATCGACGAGGGTCGTAGTACGTTTAACACCCTTGCTAAAAAATCGATACCGGCAGGGGAGAGAACGGAAGGCCTACCAGATCTAGGTTAACTTACAAACAGTGTTGCCACCATAGACCCAGGAAATTTCCCCAACTTTCCAGTAAAAAATCCCCATTTTATCCCCAGCCGAAGTAAAAATCCTCCAATAATCCGCCAAGCTATAGAAAACGAAAAAAATCCCCAATTTTTCCCCATCAAACAGCCAAATTAAACAAAAATCCCTTTCTACAGCCAAATATCCCCAATTTCATACCTATAATTGTAAATATGTGGGTAAAACGGGACCATGGAACTCCATACAAGTTCTTACGTTCTTATTTGTAAAAAAAAATAAAATAAAAAAAAACATGAAACTCCGCTCCAGGGCCAGCCGGCCGGGACCGGATGCCATAACAATATGAAAATCCGCAACCTGCCACAAGGGGTTTTCTACTTTTACCTCCCCTTTTGTTCTTTATCCTGCAAGTTCATAAAAGGCCAAAATTTATTGTGACAAACTGGTGTTATAAATTTGTTGAACTTATATTCAATTGTTCACTTTTAGTTGTCTCTTCATCAGAGTAGGCTATAGTTGTTTTCCCATCAATTAATTTAAAAATTTTCCTGCAAGGTAAAACATGTAACGGACTTTAATCGCCTTGTGTATGTTTTCTTCACTTTGTAAATACTTTATCCCTCACACAAATATTCCACATTATGACACATTAAAAAAAAAAAAAAAAAAAAAAAAAATGGTACTGTACCTAGACTGAATTTATATTTTTAATTCAAATACTATTGCCTCGGTATGTTATCTGCATTGTGTATGTCTGAAGAAATAACTGGCTGGGTAGATGAGTGCTTATAGTGCTCACCTTTGAATTCAAAAGGTTGTCGGTTCGATCCTGAGAAAAGTTGGTAGCTTCTTAAAGGTTCGATTCCGGACCCAGTTGCCATTTGTCATTGGGCTATTAATTAATGATGCTTTATAACAACTGGTCAATGTTAGATAGTAACAAGACTGGCGTTTGGACTGTTCCCCGTCAAAACGTTAAAAAAATGCCACTGGCGTAGGTAGATACATCCAAAATAAAAATAATAAAATAAAAAAATAAATGAGTGACTGCACATGGCTTAAACATTGGGGACAGACCACCCGACAAAGCCTCTGAGCTTCTCTGAGGGTCAACGTTATTCCACACCAAAGAATGTCCAGATAATTAAGACATTATGTAAAAAATGTATATTAAAAAAATTAAAATTAAAAAAAATTGATTTTTAAATTTTACTTTACTTTTTAGTTACTGATAATTTTATTTTAATGTCAAACAATCACATTTACATATGTAAAGATATTGTCTAATTATAGCCTTAGAAATAACAATTTGAATTTATCAACAATTTATAATGGAAACACAGTGTTTAATTTCATGCATTCCTTATACTACTTTTAATAACACTTTAAATATTTAAGTACCAGGTTAACCGAGCCTTGCTTGTTGGTTTTAATTCACTTTTAATATAGTGTCATGGAAATAAAGCTATTAAATTTCCACCAACAACCAACCCTTCACAGTTAACAGCTGTTTCAAAAGGTCTGCTTACCTTTAGTTCTTTATTTTTATATACCTTTCGTTTTTATTTCATTACCAAAATAGCAAACCATAAGACCAATGTTAAAAATTGCGATTTTTAAACTTAAATTTAGACCAAATTTGATTTTTCCTGGGATTGAGGCTATGTTTCTAAACTTATTTTTGGACCAAAACACTCGATCTTAAATGCAAAGTTTATAAGCAAAATCTATCCGCTGGATTTGGAGATTGTGGAACACACATCCCTTCAGACATTGCTCGTATTATAGTATAGGATAAGCAATAATAAATATATTCATAAAAGATTTAGAAATAATTACTATTAACAAACACATTGTTATTTCAAATTGGGTCAAAGTTAATTTTGATTTGCTGAAGTGCAAGGAAGGTTGAGTATTAAATGTATAAATGTAATTTAAATCCACCTCAGATACAGCCGCACCTCAGATTGAAATTGTAAGGTTCAAATCCTGGTACAGATGGAAAAATTTTGTTCGACTTTATTTACATTTCTTCAATGTATTGGTTAGAAAAAAAGCATTCATTTACAAATTTGGTTGAAAAAAATTGTAAAGTGTTCAGTAAAACATAAATTTAAAAAGGTAAAAATTAAGTAAATAAACGTAATTTTCACATCTTATGACGTTTTTTCAAGTGAAATTTAATGATCTCTTAATTATCCCCAAGATCAGAAAAATCCTCCAATGAATTGGAAAAAATCCCGGAAATCCGCCAAAAATCCCCCATCAGACTCAATCCGCCAAAAAAATCCCCAAAGCCAAGAAAAATCCCCAATTTGGCGTAAAATCCCCAAAAGTGGCAACACTGCTTACAAAACTGAAGGCAATATTACGGATGGTATACATGGATGTTGATATAAAACCCGATAAGATGGATAAAAAAATAAACAAATCAAATTTGAAATCCAAAACAATTCAAACCGTTACGCTGCAGCTGTATTGTTTTTATAAGTTATAGCAATAACAAACAATTTCTCAATAGCTTAATTTTATCGATTAGTGAATGAAATGTTATGATCTACGTGGTGAAATCATAATATTACAATAACACGTACCTAAATAGCAATCTGAAGAAGTAATCCATCGTGACACAAAAGCACAACCCTAAATTTGACACAATTATTGACTGAAAACAGCTGAGCTACCTAGAAACAATCCGCCATGACAGTTGCACAACTGGCGCTACCTGGGAGGTTCGCGGGCAACTGCCGCCCGGCCGACTAAACCCAGCACGTTGCCACCCAGACTACCGTCGGCAATCAACGGGGTTAAATTCAATTGACCTCCTCTTTGACCTGTGCATTCAATTTATCTAGGCGCTTCAATAGGTTAAAACGGTGTCGGATCATATTCGGTACGAAATACGTCAAAGATTCTATATATATAGGGAGTATTTATCACCGCAGACTTAGTGACAACAGTTTTATCTTGCATAGTTTTTCACAAAACTTATATCGGGACCCTAAAAAAACTCAAATTATCACAATTAAATTAAATACAAAATACCCCCGTCGCAGCAGACCTGCGTACTCAGCGAATTTCCAAAGAATTATTGTTTCAACATCAAAGAACTTTGTGGCTTTCTTATGTAATTAATAATCTTTACAAGGAAATGGCATAATATTTCTGAGTAAATTATTTTTATTTAATAATTTATATATGTTGCAATAAATGACTTTTTTTAACAGTAATAAAACTGCATATCCAAAGCTCCCATGGAAAAGGAATGATTTGTTTACAAATAACAAAACATAAACAATTCAAATTTGACAAATATGCAGAAGGCAGCTGATCAGCTGATTAGGAACCTTACTATCCCCATCTCTCTTGCACCCATTATACACTTATTTTCCATGAGAATACAATGGGATTTAGCATGTAGGTTTGCTGCCATGTGGGTTTTTGATCAAATCTTAATCACTCACCACCTAGTGAAGGTTCATACAAATTTTTAATAAGATATGTTGATAAATAAGCGATATATAACTTTTTAAAGATTTACCCATAAGAATAACATGGGAAACTTGATTTGAATTTTCTCTAAAACCAGTTAAGCTATTTTAAAGATTCAAAATACTAAATTGTTTGTTTTTTTAAGCTCTTTTAAATGGTTTTAGTTAAATTTATTTAACATTTATTATTAAAATTTATTATTTATTATTATTTTAGTTACATTTATTTTTAGTCAATTTTTATTTTGTTTAATTAATTGTAAATATTGTGTAAATACAAACGGCATGAATGTATATTTTATTTAAAGTATTGCTTATTTTAATTAAAATGGTAAGACCGTCATTATTTAATTTTTTTTTTCATTTTGTGTCATATTTCTGATCGCTATTTGAAATTAAATAAAAGTGCAGGAACCTCAAAACAGGCTTTGCCTAATGAGGCCCTATTTTGTTTTCTCAGTTAGAATAATTTTTTTGTAAGTTTTATTTTAATTTTTTGTGATAAATATGCTGCATATCTTTAAGAAGTGTATGTTTATTGTAATTATAATTGAGAGAATAAATGTATATTCTATTCTATTCTATTCTATTCTAATTTGAAAATGTAGGTCCAAAAATGCCAAAAACCCATTTTTGACCCCTTTGAAACCCCATAAAACCCCGTTCCCATAACCCGACAAAGCTGGTTCGCGAACTCATGAAAATAGACCTGGTCTTACACCTTCATACCAAATTTGATCAAAATCGGAGGTCCCCTTCAAAAGTTATCGGTACCACGGACACATATATATATATATATATATATATATATATATATATATATATATATATATATATATATATATATATATATATACACATATATGAAAATGAACGAACGGTGTTTTTGGCTTCTGGGGACCTCAAAATGAAAAAGTAAAGTGGTCCCGGACTTAGGTCTTACCATGGCTACTACCGTAATAGCGTATTCCCTATAGGGAAATTCGCTAAAATCTATCCAATTCCAATTGTCATATATAACTTACCGTTTACTTTTTTATGCAATATTGAAAACAATACGTTAAGCCTTAATCACAGATTTTGTTTTGTCTAACCTAAACTTTCCAACTTCAGTAATAATTTCAGTCCCAAGAGAAAAGGGAATTTCAGTACCTACTCATGACTCAAGTACGGTAATCACTCCAATCTTGAATTCCGATTTGTTTAAAAGAATGTTGTATATATTTTTATGTGTTTCGTGTTTCTCGATTATTTTTTACGTCGACGTTTAGTTTTTAATAGATCTATTTGATTTAATTTAGCAAGACAAATTCGTTTTGGACATCTAAGATTATAACGTTTAAACCTTTTCTTGACAACCATAGCATACATAGCCTTCTCAACATTGTAAAAATAATAAACATTCCTTTGTTTTGGAATGTATTTTTGAATATTGATATTTATGTTTTTAGATAAAAGTTTTACCAGGAAAATACTGGAATTCCATATTTTGTCAAAAAACGGATGTTGGACATAGCCGACAGCACTACTAGCCCAAAAAGGAATTTTAAGGAAGTTGGGATCTGGAGATATTTCTGCTTCTGAAAAGGTAATCCTTCAAATTGTGAAAAGCAATATTTCTAAATAATACTCTGCCTTCCTTGATAAAAACTTCAATCTCCTGACTAAAATGGAATGATAAGCATGACGAGAAAAATAGGAGGTAAAAATATATAAAATAAACACATGTTATGTACTGTGTGATTTTAAACGGATTTTTTCTTATATTTGGTAATGTCTACGGTTATTTTCAGGCACCATCTATCAGTTACTTGGACAGTAACTACTGTGTATGTGTGTATTGTTGACTCACCCCTGGAGAGACGGTCGACGCTCTCAAAGCGGCCCTCCACCTTGCTGCGCAGCGAGTCCAGGTCGAACGGCGAGCTGAACCCATGGTCCACGGACCGGCTCTTGCTTCTGCAACACACGCACACGCGCGCAATGATATCACGTGACTACATATAACATACACGCACACATCTCCGCGGTACAGAACAGGTGAACTTAGTTATAGTAAGATCCTGTATAGAACTGGCGGTTCCAATTCCAAAGTTCCACTCGTATTTTATTCAATTGATTATAAAATCTATCTTCCATAAGGCTATTTTTTGTGGACAGGTATGTTTAATTTTACTAAATTACCGTTCTTATCATGCAACATTAGACCTAATACATGGAACATGGAGAACTAGATCGATACTACTGTTACAGACGCATTTGTTGTTATTTTGATTTTCTAAACAATTAAGGATGTTTGACGTTTGACATACAGTAGTTTCTTTATTATCATTCTCCTAACACTACTTAACTACACATAAGGCAATTTCATACGGATGGTAAGACCTCATTCGATACGACTTTTCGCCATGGACTGAGGACTGAGCAACCAGGATTTTCATCAGACCTAATCATCACTCACAATAAGCCTGATGAGTGACGATGAACTCATCTAAGTACAGTAGATCTTTATTTTATTTTGTCTTTGCCATCATTTAGATAAATTTACCGTCTTTTACGTATTACCATACGGTATAAGCGGAAATATATCAAGTAGTGTTGGAAAACGTATTTTTATTCATCCTGTTTAAGGTGCGGCTACACATAGCAGGAAAGGACACGGAAAGGACAGTTTCTGATGAATGCTCCCTGTGTTATCAAATGGGAGCGGCTACACATAGCAGGAAAGGACATGGAAAGGACATTTGTCGTGTCGGATGGATCGCCAAACGAGCATTCATCCGCCACTGTCTTGTCCTGTCCGTGTCCCGTCCTGGTATGTGTAGCCACCCCTTCCGACACTATCAGAAAATGATAACGGTAGCTCAGTGTAGTGAGTGTGGCGGCCGGCGGGATGAGCCGTGTCGGACGGCTGCGCGCGCAACCTTCCGACGTCTGACGGCTGCGCGCGCAGCCTTCCGACTCAGAAATGTCCTGTCCGTGTCCCCTTATGTGTAGCCACCCCATCAGAATTTTGTCCGTGTCCTTTCCGTTTCCTTTCCGTATCCTTTCCTGCTATGTGTAGCCGTACCTTTAAGAGGTAAACATTCGTCTTCAACAGGCTTTAACTGGGTGGGTAGCTGAGTGGTTGTAGTGCTCACCTTTGAACCCAAAGGTTGCCGGTTCGATCCTCAGAAAAGTTAGTACAGTAGCTTTTTAAAGGTTCGATTCCGGACTCAGTTGCCATTTGTCATTGGACTATTAATGATGCTTTCTAACAACTGGTCAATGATAGATAGTAACAAGACTGGGGTTTGAACCGTTCCCCGTCAAAACGTTAAAAAATGTCACTGGCATAGATAAACACAAAATAAAATAAAATAAAACAGCAATTTGGAGATGTCGCCACGTAACTTTACGAATGAATTTGCGCTAATATTCAGTTAAAATTATTAGATTCTCAGCTGTTCCGTGATATTTAACATGTAATGTAAACGATGTTTTTGGAAAAGTATCCCCTCTCCACCCCTCGCAGATCGAAGTTATTTTTGGCCATTTGTCAAATTATGTGGCGGGAATTATAACATCATGCCTACATGTACACTGATTTTAGAGAGCAAAGCCCATTTGACATGGAATGTCCTTATTACGGTTTTTATTCTAAAACATTGCTGTCTCCTGTACTGAAAGCGGAGTTAAAAGGAAGAAAAAAAGTAGCATGTTTCATCATGTACATCAAAACATGTTTATCATCAAAACATGTAAACAAATTGACAAATTGACAGTTCGTATGTTTTTATTGAACCCATAGATATTTAAACCATAACATGTGGATCTCTAAGTGAGATGGGGAATACTGCTAAATAAAATCGAGCCGGGTTCCCCCACCACGTTAAGGGGTTACCACCGCCGCTACGCCGCATTATATCAGCTGGCATCGTTATGATTGGTGTATCTTGTTTGTTTGTATTCTTTTATTTCAGCTAAAATCGTTGTTATTGGTGGGCCCACTGCATTCTTGTTTGTTTACATTCTTTTACTTACCAAATTATCGATTACGCTGGTGGGGGTAACGGCTCGTTTTTGCAGCATTGTGTTGGCGATACAAATGTTCTTGTTTATATGATTGAACCTCAAAATTTGACAAGTAAAGAAGTTCAGGGTCAAAGATGGTCCACCGTCCACCCAATCTTGACCAATCTAATTTAAATAATTCAACTGTACATCGGAATCTTTAGCTTAGAACGTATTTGTTTACATTCAGTTTTCTAAGTCAGGGTAAGTATGCTGTAAGCATACAACAAATCTCATTTTAGTCAATGACTATCGGACCTTTAAACATTTGTGTTTGTGCTATTGCTACAAACGAGGTGAGTCAAAAGCTCTTGTAAATTCATAAAAGTCAAGCGACTAGGTTGAGGGTTATTTGGTAATAAATAGGAAATCGAATTGGAAAGGTCGCGATAATATTCATATAAAATGTTGTTTTGAAGTTATTCAACACATATAATAATTTACGCAAATCAAATAGAAGATAAATTAGTAGTCTCTTGGCGATATAAAGGTTAACCGGGTTTTATGGGAAGGAGAAAAGGTTGGACGATAAACTGGTTTGCTGAGAGAGCGATCTATTTAATTACTGTCATCGACATAAAGCTTTTACTTACTCCTACACGAGGTGAAGTAGCGCAATTTTTATTATCTTGCCAGAAACAAGTCCATTTTATTGGTTAAAAATCATCATGAAGTATTGTAAGTAAAGTGAAGCAAAATAAAAAATGTCGATCTGAGGGGCGTATCACATTGTCTTTACTAAGCTAAGGTCGAAGATTTAATTTTTTCCCCGACTTTTATAACTTTTGTAAATATGCATAGTTTTATTTTATTTGAATTTCGTATTTTCAATACTGACCTTGAATCGTATATATGCCACAAAATCATACAAATACCTGTATTTTATACCAAGTCAATGCCAAATGATTATTATTTAATTTAGTTATATTTTGTTTATAACTAAGTTAGTTGGGAGTTTACTTCCCAAACCCGGGTAAACTTAAACATTATTTTTGCAATCTCTCAATACGCCATAACATTAAAAACTCCTAACACAGAGTACACTGCATTTTATTATGTTTTGGGGCTTGGCGTGACACAGGCCAATGAACTGATATTATACTTTTGAGCCTCGTATTCCGGTAAAATGTTCTGTAGTGAGTGACAGCTTCAGGGGGGCCCATGGGGGCCATGCCCCCATCCCCTCGAGAACTCTTTGCCAGTAAATGTTTTGGGAGTTGATAAATAAAATATTATATTCAGTTACAAAATTATGTCTTTTTATACAATTAATTGTTTCTTTATTTAAGTGAATTAAGCTGAGAGTAAAAACAGCCTTGTGTTATGTTTTGTGGGAATAGTGGCCAGTGAGGGTATTTTTATAAGACTAGTCTACGTGTTGCTCGAAATTGAGCAGTTTATTTTGATACAGTACAAAATTTACATTTAGTTCTAAATCAACGACATCCTAACACCAATATTCGGAGTATCAGTAATCACCAAAAACTACACCTATTTACAGCTGTACATTAACAGATGTTTTAAATGCTCAACCCAATTCCAATGTTGTTCTAATGAGAAAATTTCAAATTTAATTTGTGTATAGCACCCTTATTTTAAGTCAGATTTTCATCAATTTTTGGCGGAAACAACTTCAATTGGAACATACCAAGCCCTATCCAACGACATCAAAAACTTGAAAATCGGTTAAAAATTGTAGGAGGAGTTCTCTACACAAAAATACCCTTAGCGTATTAAAAGTATAGATTTAGCGCTATGCGCGGATGACGACGCGACGCGTGGACAACACGACGAGATGGCCAGTATAATTCAGTATTGTAAAGGTTAGCTCGTCGTGATTGTTTAGAAAATTGCCTCCTTTTTGTAACAGTTTTTTTACTCGATTGTTTTGTTGTGATGAATAACAGGTCTTCAAATTTTGAAATTTCAAATTAGTTTATAACAATTTCAAGTTAGTTGCAATTTTAGCGAATTTCCCATAGGGAATAAGCTATTACCGTAGGTCTCATGGTAAGACCTAAGCCCGGGACCATGTTACTTTTTCGTTTTCAGGTGCCCAGAGACCAAAAATAATAGTCATTAAAATTTATATATATATATGTATATATATATATGTATATATATGTATGTGTCCCTAGACACGATAACTCTCGTAAATAAACGGTATCAGTTAACTGACACATACTTTCTCCCACCAATATAAAAAAAGATGTTAAAAGCTTCAAACATAAATGTCTTGATGACTCAGTCAGATAGCTACCAGCTGAGCAGCGTGAGTTTGACCCCATGCACGTCTGTGACTTTTAACAACGTACTGCGTTTACCGCTATACGAAAAATTGAATTTTCTCCGCAACCACTTGACATAGAGCAAAAATTTTAAATACTGGATTATTTAGTTTTTTGAGCTTGATTTAATGGTGATAACTAAAATTTATTTCAAAATAACAGCTATTTTGAAAATCCAATAAATTGATTTTTGAAACACTTATTACGCCATAACTTCTGAACGAGCATTTTCTCGGAGATGCGGGTGGTGTCATTTTATTCACCATTTTAAGCTTAATAAACCACAAAATTTTAATCAAAATCGTTAGAGCCGTTTTTGAAAAATTTGGATTTTTCACGATTTTTGAGGGTTTTGGGGGGTAAAATACCCTTAAAAATAAAAAATTCAAAAAAAACGAAAAAACGCCTGGAATTATCGTGGGTTTGAACCTACGTACCAAATTTCACCAAAATCGGACCATTGGGGCATTCTCTAGCTCTGTATACATCCAGACACACACACATACACACACACACACAGACATCACTCGAAAACCACTTTTTTGGACTCAGAGGGCACCAAAACGGATAAATTTACCAACAACTCAAATTTTAAAATTTTGACGAAACCAATACTTTCTCAATATATACATTTATAGGGGGAAAGGGTGCTCCAAAATGGATATATACGTCATCAAACTAATGGGAAGTGTTTTACGAAAACAATACTTTCTCCATATACTATGGTATAGGGGGAGAAAGTAAAATGGTCCGATCGACACCAAATTTGGTAGAAATGTGTAATCCTACGTTTATTCGGATGAGTTCGTAAACCAGACATATCGACCTATCGGAAGGGGTAGTTTTGGGGGGTTTTGTACCCCAAAAATGGTTTTTTTTGCATTTTTCATATGTAATTTTTAAAAATTTCAAATTTTTATTTTGACCATTGGATTTAGCTCAAAAAAACACACAATTTAGCATTTTGAAGCTTTGCTCTATCTCCATTGGTTACCGAGATATTACAAAGTCTAAAGACAGTACGTTGTATTTTGAGGCTCCAATGTTAATCTTATGGAGAATAAGGATGTGTTAATATTTCACTTATTAACCAATGTTTTTGGATGAAACTTGGTATTCAGCTTCATTTGGTTGAGATTCATCCATTTATGGTAAAAAATCTTGGTTTTTGTGTTTATCATGGCAGCAAACCTGCATACTCTTTTCCCATGTTAATCATATGGAGAATAGGCAAACTCCTTTAGCAATGGAAAGATATTGATGAAATTTAGTGTATGGCTTGATATGGTCAAAATATTTTTTTTAATGCTAAAAACCTACTTTTAGTGTTCCCCATGTCAGCATACCTGCATACTCTTTCCCTACATTTATCATAAGGAGATAAACATTTATTTCCCTATTTATGAGCTTGTGATGATTTTTGGTTTACAGGTTTATCTGGTCATAATTAATACTACTAATTTGGAAATTCGCTGAGTACGCAGGTCTGCTGCGACGGGGGTATTGTATTTAGTGTGATTAAAATTGTAGCTGTAATTATTGGAATTGAATAAATAGGCCAACCGTATAGTAATAAAACATAAAAAAAACTACAATAACTATTTACTTTAGACCCTATTTGTAAATCAGTCTGTTCAGCTCTACTGCTGATAATAAACACAAATAAAATCGAGAATTTAAACATCATAACTTAGGCAGATAGGGGTTTTTTGCATGAAACGCACTTATTTTTTGCTGCAACCCATGCAGCAGGTCGTCCAAATACAGAAAAAAATCACCATGATTGGAAATACCCCATTTGATTAACATAAAAAAAATTCCCTTAAAAACTAGTTATGTATCTATGAAGTTACATAATAACTCAAACCTTCAACTTAGAAAATTGTAAGACTGGATTTTGATTTGATTTTAATTAACATCTTTATAAAAGCAATGATAGTTTTGTAAAATTCTAAATGTTTAAAAGTATTCCAGATTATTTTCCTCTTATTTTACTGCAGTCAACCTTGGGAACCCCGTGACCGCCGTGTACTGTGGGATTTGTTATCATCGACAAACATTTCTGCTAGTTAAGACATCTCCGTCTTATCTTGATGGGCAACTCATATTTTTAAGGAACGCATTTGCTGTTAAGGACCTTGGAAAATAATCCGATGAGATCTAAAGTGAAACACTGGTGCATAATTATTTAGAGGTTAACATCGTATAGTGCATTCTATATCTACTGTATTTGTGAAATACCACTCACAAATATATGTTTCAGTCTAACATGTATCAGAAAATCTCCATAACCATAGGGTATAGAAGGTTGAATTGTGGCACAGAAGTTGCTCTTTGCTAAAAAATGCTCACTAAGAAAAGGTTTTGCAAAATTCCGTTAGGGTTCCGTCACACTTTAACTAAGTGTTATCTTTAACTAAGTTGTTCTCCTATTACATGTGTTATTATTTGTGTATTTATAAGATAGTTATGTTATTTAGGAATTAAATTGGTTGTATTTCTCTATGTACTGAGTTTGTTAGGGTATAAGGATGGTATATTGTATATTATTATGACTATATGTGTGCTTGTTGTTACTTTACTATATTGCTTATAGATGTTTGGATATACAATTTAACTAGGGGTTAATTATGAATGTGATATTGGTCTTGGTATTTTTATTTGATTGTGTATGTGGTTGGTTTACTTGTCTTATATATTGGCTTGTAATAAAAGATCTATCATGTATTGAGAATGTTTGTATTGTCCTATATGTTAAATATTTAACTTGTGTTGTGTTAGTATTGTTAAATATTTGGTTGTTATTGTATTAATTATGTACTAGTTATTGACTATGAATTGTATCCAGTTGAGATAAATATTTGTACACCTTGTGTCTTGATATTTTTGTTAAATATTAAGTTTTTCTATTTGTTTGGTTTATATTAAAATAAATGGTGATTTACTAATTATGTTTGTTACATTATAGAGTATTGGAAGGTATGTGCTAAATATTGTACTGGCTGAGTTTTTGAGTTATTGACTGTTATTAATGTTATTGGTTATTGCTTTGACTGTGTGTTGTTTATAGTGTTTATTAACTAAAAACTTTTACTACTTGTGTAAAATGTACCATGACTTACTATTTTACTTGATAAGATAGTTGATGTTAATATTTAGTTATTGTTATATGTTGTTTATAATAGTATATTTTAATGTTATTGAGTATAGGATATTAATTTTGCTTATTGTAGAAGTTTACATTTTGAACTAGTTGAGTTATTAAGTTACTGATAATTGTACTTGCCCTACATTTGACTACATTTTAGTTATATTGTGTCTGTTATAGATTAATATGCCAGTTTAAAATATGTGTATTAAGCCTGTGTTTTGCTAAATATTTAGCTTTGCCACTGAGATTGGCTATGAAATTTTACTAAATGTGCTAAATTTTTACATACTGTATGTATTGCTTAACTTAAATTAATTTTAAATATAAACCAGTCATTTGACTTTTTGTTGTTAATAGTAATTGTGTTTTGGTTTTAGTTTGGGAGTTTGATGATGAATTTTGAAAAAATATGATTAAAACTTACTAATTATTTACTGCTAATTTTATATGAAACTTATCAGTATATCTAATATGTATAAAATAAGCATGTCCAAGTAAATAGTTAACTAAATTTGACAATTTTGCTTGTCTCATAGCTTATTATTGAAATTTATAGGTTTAAATGTTAAATTAAACATTATTATTAAGTAAATTTGGTATATTCATGTTTTATAGTGACTTATTAAAAAAATATTTATGGCTATGTAAACATGGCATTTAGTGAATAAACTCTTTAAATTTATGCGTTACTTAAGTAAAATTTAGTGTTAGTGGGTATGGTTTAAAAATGTGTAATGAATTATGGATTTTATAACTATATATGTTTAATTTATTTACCATTAGAGTTTGCACATGTTAAGGTCAAATGTTAATGTTCCTATAAGATGTTAAGTAAATAGTTAAGGATGTTGACTACGGTCAACGATTTTGTCTTATCAAATTATATTTGACCAATTTTAACATTAAAATAATGTAATGTGATTTTAGTGGTTAGTAATATAATTTCTGATTGTATATGTGTCAATGATAATTTCTGATTTATATGTGTCAATATTGCACTTTAATGTGTTTTGATATAATAATATTATATTTTACTGTTTTTATATTTAGTATTAGTTTAGTGATATAAAAGTGTTGTGTTTGAGTTATAGTGTCTGCTATAGTTTACATTATTACATAATTTATTATTAAATTGAGATATTGTGTAAAAAACTCTGTTTGTTACTAAATATGTTAATTATGTCAATATATATATAGCTAATATATGGTTAGGTAAGGTTAGGCTAGGTTAGACTAGGTTATGTTATGTTAGGTTAAAGTAGAAGCTTGGTTTAAGCAAGGCATGTATTCTGTTGATTGTAAGTGATTTTTGATGTGAATAAAGTGTGAAATTATTAATTTTATGATTGTTTGTGTTAATTACTATTATGGTTTGCATATTTTTTTATTAATTTTTAATGTTCTAGTAGGATGTGAAGTAAATTTATTTAGCTGTAGGTGTGAATGTTGACTAGAAACTACGATTTTGTCTTATAACTACTTTTGGTAACTTGTAGTAATAAAATTGTTATTATGTATAATTATTATTTAGTATTACAGATTCTGACTGTCATCAACTAATTTATATGAGTTAATGTTGGACATAATGTTTATAATGTGGTAATATTATATTTCATGTATTTATATTGCATACTTGATTAGTGATATTTTATTAAAATGGTGAGGAGGCGAATGCAAGGCCCAGCTTCTGCTAAACAGAGGAGGCTTTGCAGAGTGTGAGGGGAAAGTTGTGTTTGTGAGGTTAAAAAATTAGGTAAGGGTTAGGTTTATAGGGTTAAAAAATGAGCATGGTTATGTTATATTAAACATGTAAACACCACTTCTGCTATAGCAGAAGCATGTATTTGACCAATTTTAACATTAAAATAATGTAATGTGATTTTAGTGGTTAGTAATATAATTTCTGATTGTCACCTACTAATTTATATGTGTCAATATTGCACTTTAATGTGTTTTGATCTAATAATATTATATTTTACTGTTTTTATATTTAATATTAGTTTAGTGATATAAAAGTGTTGTGTTTGAGTTATAGTGTCTGCTATAGTTTACATTATTACATAATTTATTATTAAATTGAGATATTGTGTAAAAAACTCTGTTTGTTACTAAATATGTTAATTATGTCAATATATATAGCTAATATATGGTTAGGTAAGGTTATGCTAGGTTAGACTAGGTTATGTTATGTTAGGTTAAAGTAGGAGCTTGGTTTAAGCAAGGCATGTATTCTGTTGATTGTAAGTGATTTTTGATGTGAATAAAGTGTGAAATTATTAATTTTATGATTGTTTGTGTTAATTACTATTATGGTTTGCATATTTTTTTATTAATTTTTAATGTTCTAGTAGGATGTGAAGTAAATTTATTTAGCTGTAGGTGTGAATGTTGACTAGAAACTACGATTTTGTCTTATAACTACTTTTGGTAACTTGTAGTAATAAAATTGTTATTATGTATAATTATTATTTAGTATTACAGATTCTGACTGTCATCAACTAATTTATATGATTTATATGAGTTAATGTTGGACATAATGTTTATAATGTGGTAATATTATATTTCATGTATTTATATTGCATACTTGATTAGTGATATTTTATTAAAATGGTGAGGAGGCGAATGCAAGGCCCAGCTTCTGCTAAACAGAGGAGGCTTTGCAGAGTGTGAGGGGAAAGTTGTGTTTGTGAGGTTAAAAAATTAGGTAAGGGTTAGGTTTATAGGGTTAAAAAATGAGCATGGTTATGTTATATTAAACATGTAAACATGCTTCTGCTATAGCAGACACTATAACTCAAACACAACACTTTTATATCACTAAACTAATATTAAATATAAAAACAGTAAAATATAATATTATTAGATCAAAACACATTAAAGTGCAATATTGACACATATAAATTAGTAGGTGACAATCAGAAATTATATTACTAACCACTAAAATCACATTACATTATTTTAATGTTAAAATTGGTCAAATACATGCTTCTGCTATAGCAGAAGTGGTGTTTACATGTTTAATATAACATAACCATGCTCATTTTTTAACCCTATAAACCTAACCCTTACCTAATTTTTTAACCTCACAAACACAACTTTCCCCTCACACTCTGCAAAGCCTCCTCTGTTTAGCAGAAGCTGGGCCTTGCATTCGCCTCCTCACCATTTTAATAAAATATCACTAATCAAGTATGCAATATAAATACATGAAATATAATATTACCACATTATAAACATTATGTCCAACATTAACTCATATAAATTAGTTGATGACAGTCAGAATCTGTAATACTAAATAATAATTATACATAATAACAATTTTATTACTACAAGTTACCAAAAGTAGTTATAAGACAAAATCGTAGTTTCTAGTCAACATTCACACCTACAGCTAAATAAATTTACTTCACATCCTACTAGAACATTAAAAATTAATAAAAAAATATGCAAACCATAATAGTAATTAACACAAACAATCATAAAATTAATAATTTCACACTTTATTCACATCAAAAATCACTTACAATCAACAGAATACATGCCTTGCTTAAACCAAGCTTCTACTTTAACCTAACATAACATAACCTAGTCTAACCTAGCCTAACCTTACCTAACCATATATTAGCTATATATATATTGACATAATTAACATATTTAGTAACAAACAGAGTTTTTTACACAATATCTCAATTTAATAATAAATTATGTAATAATGTAAACTATAGCAGACACTATAACTCAAACACAACACTTTTATATCACTAAACTAATATTAAATATAAAAACAGTAAAATATAATATTATTATATCAAAACACATTAAAGTGCAATATTGACACATATAAATCAGAAATTATCATTGACACATATACAATCAGAAATTATATTACTAACCACTAAAATCACATTACATTATTTTAATGTTAAAATTGGTCAAATATAATTTGATAAGACAAAATCGTTGACCGTAGTCAACATCCTTAACTATTTACTTAACATCTTATAGGAACATTAACATTTGACCTTAACATGTGCAAACTCTAATGGTAAATAAATTAAACATATATAGTTATAAAATCCATAATTCATTACACATTTTTAAACCATACCCACTAACACTAAATTTTACTTAAGTAACGCATAAATTTAAAGAGTTTATTCACTAAATGCCATGTTTACATAGCCATAAATATTTTTTTAATAAGTCACTATAAAACATGAATATACCAAATTTACTTAATAATAATGTTTAATTTAACATTTAAACCTATAAATTTCAATAATAAGCTATGAGACAAGCAAAATTGTCAAATTTAGTTAACTATTTACTTGGACATGCTTATTTTATACATATTAGATATACTGATAAGTTTCATATAAAATTAGCAGTAAATAATTAGTAAGTTTTAATCATATTTTTTCAAAATTCATCATCAAACTCCCAAACTAAAACCAAAACACAATTACTATTAACAACAAAAAGTCAAATGACTGGTTTATATTTAAAATTAATTTAAGTTAAGCAATACATACAGTATGTAAAAATTTAGCACATTTAGTAAAATTTCATAGCCAATCTCAGTGGCAAAGCTAAATATTTAGCAAAACACAGGCTTAATACACATATTTTAAACTGGCATATTAATCTATAACAGACACAATATAACTAAAATGTAGTCAAATGTAGGGCAAGTACAATTATCAGTAACTTAATAACTCAACTAGTTCAAAATGTAAACTTCTACAATAAGCAAAATTAATATCCTATACTCAATAACATTAAAATATACTATTATAAACAACATATAACAATAACTAAATATTAACATCAACTATCTTATCAAGTAAAATAGTAAGTCATGGTACATTTTACACAAGTAGTAAAAGTTTTTAGTTAATAAACACTATAAACAACACACAGTCAAAGCAATAACCAATAACATTAATAACAGTCAATAACTCAAAAACTCAGCCAGTACAATATTTAGCACATACCTTCCAATACTCTATAATGTAACAAACATAATTAGTAAATCACCATTTATTTTAATATAAACCAAACAAATAGAAAAACTTAATATTTAACAAAAATATCAAGACACAAGGTGTACAAATATTTATCTCAACTGGATACAATTCATAGTCAATAACTAGTACATAATTAATACAATAACAACCAAATATTTAACAATACTAACACAACACAAGTTAAATATTTAACATATAGGACAATACAAACATTCTCAATACATGATAGATCTTTTATTACAAGCCAATATATAAGACAAGTAAACCAACCACATACACAATCAAATAAAAATACCAAGACCAATATCACATTCATAATTAACCCCTAGTTAAATTGTATATCCAAACATCTATAAGCAATATAGTAAAGTAACAACAAGCACACATATAGTCATAATAATATACAATATACCATCCTTATACCCTAACAAACTCAGTACATAGAGAAATACAACCAATTTAATTCCTAAATAACATAACTATCTTATAAATACACAAATAATAACACATGTAATAGGAGAACAACTTAGTTAAAGATTAATAAATACTCTCAATTGTCCAGATTATACTTTACTGCCCAGACAATTTTGCCATAAACAATAAATGTGCTAACTATTGTAAATATCAACTAAAATTTAATACTAAACTTCTTAAATATTTAAAATATATAATTATAAACCTCTAACAAGTAAAATATCACTAAAACTCATGCCTAATAATTATAAATTCATAATTATTTATAATTTATTCAACAAAAACATGAGACAGGTACAACAACTATAATAAATAACTCTTACAAAAAACCTAATAAGGCAAATAAACATATATTATATACAAATAACCAGTGAAATTACATAGCCAAAAAGCAGTACTTGTTACACTCACATAACCAAATATTTAAAGCATAAAAATCTATAATAAGCAAAATGCAAGTTAAAGTTAAAATGAAACCCTAAATAGTTAATTATAAACCTAGGGCAACAACTATAATAACTATGCCACATATTAAGTTTAACTAACAATACAATCATCAAGACAATTTAAATACAACTAGTGAAATGCCATTTCAAGCATACATTTAATTTCATACATTTACCAAGTATTTAACCCTAATAGCATAATTAGTCATTATCACCCTTATATTTTACCTATAAGCAGTATATAGTATAAATAACAATAAAATAATACAAATTAACTAAATAGTAACTCTTGTAATCATACATTTAACATATAACACCTATTAATAATACATTAACTGAGTACAATAACTATAATAAACAAATATTTAACACTAATAACACACAGTTATTTATATTAAACATTTATAAAACATGAGAAGGGTAACAATCCTTAACAAGTAAAACAACATGCTCAAATATAAATAAGCCAAAAAGCTATATTAACTACACCAATAACTCAATATTTAGTAATTTATCAAAAATAAAGTAAGCTAACTCAAAGTATTATTATAAACATTTAGTAGAATAACCACAAGACAATTATTAAATTCCAGACAAATCCCTACATCTCTAACACTTGACATATACAAATAAAACATTACAATTTATAGGAAATGCTTTAAACAATATTCACGATGAAGGAAATTGAAATAAATAGTCAAACAAGATTTTTTTATAACTATCCAATACACAAGCAATACATAAGGCAACACCAATATAAACAATATATTAATTTAGGAATAACTATACCAATAATATACTGCTTAGGCAATAAACAAACAAAATTTTAAACATACCCATAACACTATTATACTACTTAATCAATAGACAGGTCAACAAAATTATAACTTTAATAACCATATCACTAAGCATATTACTATACATAGGCATACAACAGAGCCAAGACAACTGGAGGAGGCGCATGGGACTAGCGCAGTGCACAGGGGGCCAGCGCAAGATTTAGTGCCACATTTCATTAACACCATAAATAAATATAGTTAGAATTGAGGTAAATTTATGATATTTTCAGGTATTATACTAGACTATATGGTGGCCATTACGGCATAAATTATTTACTTTAATTTTAATATTAACATAGCATAAATAATAAATAAAAATATAAAAATTGATTTTTGCCATAAAAAAGTTAGTCTGTGAGGAAATTTTTTATTTATTGGTCAGGCAAGTTTTGTCAGTGGGAAAGTTGTAGATAAAGAGTCAAATTTAATATTTTTATTCTTGACATTTTCCTCTAGAATGCTTAGTTTACAAGAAAAAGCCTTAGAATCAAAAGAATTTTTCCTGTCCAAGAAAATTCCTAAAAAGTAACCCCATGTTAAATGTCGAAAACCTATACACAAATATATAAAAATATAATATAACTATACATAAACATTAGCACATATCAAATCTCGGTATCAAAATTTCAAATCTGTGTCCAAAAAAATACCCAATAGGAAATCCCCCTATAAAATCATGCCAAAACTGAGGTAAAGTTGTGCTTTCTTCACTACTAGTGAGCACCTATTACCAAAACAAAACATCCACATTAAATTTAAACCCCTTAGGATCTATAGCAAATTGTAGGTTCTGTGGGGCGGAGCCCTACAGAAAATTTGCAAAATGATTTCTTGCTGTGCACCTATGACAAGAAGAGGAACGTCCATGTCAAATGTCAACTGCATTGGCCATAGGTCAACCTGTGGGGCGGAGCCCTAAATTATAAAAAAAAAACAATGTTTGTGGAAAACCATTTCTTAGTGAGTACCTATGAGCAAAGAGGAAAGTCCATGTCAAATTTCAACACCGGAGGCCCTAAAGTAATTTTGAAGTTCAGTGGGGTGGAGCCCTAAAGTTCTTCAAAAACTATATTTTTGCAAAACAGTTTCTTAGTGAGTATTTATGAGGAAAGAGAATCTTCAATGTAAAATTTCAACTCGTATTCTATGTATATATAAATTGTGAACTTATGTAGCCCTAAAAGATATGTACAAAACATACTTTTTTCATTGAGCACCTATTAGCAAAGAGATTTCAACCCTACAGGTTTCTTAATTATTATTTAAGTTTGGTCATGTGGTTAGCATTATATTGTAATTTCGAAGGCCTGTGGGGCGGAGCCCAGTAGGAATTTTGCAAAATCATTTATTAGTGAGCACCTAAGAGGCAAGACAAACCTGTGGTCAAAGTTTCAAGTAAATTCATTTGGTAGTTCCTAAGATTTCGTAAATTCTTTAAAAATGAAAAAAAAAATACTAAGTTCAATTCTACTTTCTTCAATAGGCTACTAATCACACATGTTAGAAGTTTATAAAACTTAAATGCCACAATAAATTAGGTTAATTTCAATGACACTCAACTATGATGTTTATATGGTCCGAAATAACCTTAGTAAACTTTTGTTCTAACAGCTGATGATTAAATAAATTGCAGACAACTACTGAAATTTCAAATAGTTCTCATCTGTGATAATGTAAACAAAAGTCCAAAACAAATTATTCTTCCTATACGAACTCCATGCTAACTTTGACCTTCTGTGGGGCGGAGCCCATTGGGAATTTCGTAAAATCGCTTCTTATTGTCTGCCTACGCTATAAGAGGAATATGTATGCAAAATCTCATGCTTCTAGGTGCTAAGGTTTGGGCTGTGCGTTGATCGGAATTTCGCATTTATATATAGAGATTGGTTTTCACGTATGACAGGAAAAACAACTGCATACAGACTGAAATACAAATTGAACAACTCTAAACGAATGTTTCTGCAAGACAATTGAGGAGGTCTATGTAAAAAGGGCGTATGCCGGTATACGTCCTTTTTGCGGAGATGGCGTTTTCAGATTCCTTGTGTTTTCATTTGTAAGTCTGTGAAATTTCATGTTTGTATCTCTTTGTTTCACCTTCTACTGTCTGATTGTATCAGCTGATGTTTAGGTCTATGTAAAAAGGGCGTATGGCGGTATAACGCCCTTTTTGCGGAGATGGCGTTTTCAGATGCCTTGTGTTTTCATTTGTAAGTCTGTGAAATTTCATGTTTGTATCTCTTTGTTTCACCCTCTACTGTCTGATTGTATCAGCTGATGTTTAGCCCGCCTATGTAAAAAGGATGTAATGTCTATGTAAAAAGGACTTATAAAAACATGTCTATGTAAAAAGGGCGTATGAAAAACATGGCGGCAAGCCATCTCCTGAAAAAGGGCATATGTAAGCATTTTTTGCAAAAGGAATTTCTTTAATATTTTAAAATAAACACTCCTACTTGTAAATATAAAACGAATCACCGATTATTGAATATTATTTCATTAATAATAGTATAAGTTGCCTAGGTTTCAGGTTAAAAGATACACTTGAATGAAGTTTTGCACACTCCATATCTCAATTGTTGGTTTTCAGACTACAGCCCTTTTTACATACACCTCCTCAATTGGAGGAACGAAACAAAGTGCACAGATTTGCGTCGAGGACAAGAAAACTTCTTTGACATAGTCATGCTCATTAGCCTATACAATTTGACAGATAACAGAGGTAGTTTGCAATCTTGTTTAGTTAATTGCAGGTTAGCGTTTAAAATAATTTACATGCAGCCACAAAACTAACAACCTCTTTATCATACGCTCGTTCCATAAACGCTAGAAATGTTAGAAATAACTTCTTAAACACGTTTTTGTTGCCTAGAAACGATTTTTGCTGAATAATAATCAGAATCAGATGCAATCAACCCAATGCATACTCGTGATATTATTGTGTCGATGCAAAGATAATGTTGACACCATTATGTGGCTGTTGTCACAACACATTGAACTAATGTCATGGGACGGTGTTATCTTTTACTTGTACCAGATGGAATCAATATAGGCCTACTGTGGCGTATGGCTCCCTACATAAGCACAAAACATACACCCAGCGCAGATGCACTGACAGTCCCTATGTGATGTGGCAAGTGAAGCCTGCTAGTTAGTTATCTATTGCGAACTACGCAAATACCCGATAACATAACATCCAATTTTTATTGATAAGATTCTTAAGGCTAATCATTCGTAAGTGCTAATATGAAAACATTTCAAATTTAAAGAATTATTTGCTGATTTTTAATAAAAAGTGTTGTAGGATTAAGATTTGATTAAATTTGCTTAATTAATCTCAAACTAGGTACAAAGTGAAATGGTTTAGAATTATAGCACAAATCTGTATACGAAAATAGTATCATGATTATTGTTTTCTTGTTGGTTGTTTAACTGAATGTTTGGACCGTTTCTCTCTTTATTTTTTGTAAGCGTGCTGTGATTGTGTGTAACAATTATCTAAGTACAAACTTATACATCGGCTACATATAACTGTTAAATAGTTGTTAGTTTTTCTAATCAAGGGTAAATTTTATGTATAACAACAAATTTGATCTTAAAATTTAAAAGGAGAGGGTTTTTTGAATAACTGAAAAACTGTAATACATCTTATTGCCCTTTAACCTAAATTTTGTTAGTGAAATAAAAAATATTTTTATGCATATAAAGAGAAACAGAAAAATATAGAAATTCAGTAGTTAGAAACTGAGTTCCTATAGGATATATGGCTCTCAAAAGACACTTCTTTATATATATAAATGCGAAATTCCGATCAACGCACAGCCCAAACCTTAGCACCTAGAAGCATGAGATTTTGCATACATATTCCTCTCATAGCGTAGGCAGACAATAAGAAGCGATTTTACGAAATTCCTGATGGGCTCCGCCCCACAGAAGGTCAAAGTTAGCATGGAGTTCGTATAGGAAAAATAATTTGTTTTGGATTTTTGTTTACATTATCACAGATGAGAACTATTTGAAATTTCAGTAGTTGTCTGCAATTTATTTAATCAACAGCTGTTAGAACAAAAGTTTACTAAGGTTATTTCGGACCATATTATAAACATCATAGTTGTGTGTCAGTGAAATTAACCTAATTTATTGTGGCATTTAAGTTTTATAAACTTCTAACATATGTGTGACAAATAAAAAAAAAAAAATAAAAAAAAAAAACAGCTGATATTTGTCAGTAACAAAGCTACACCTCATCTGATCCATTACAATCATCACACTCACCCCTTCAGTCATACTCACCTTAAAATACGCCAAAGTGAGTCGGTGTTTCAAATGAAGTCTCTA
The DNA here is from genome assembly GCA_030545055.2 of Neoaliturus tenellus. Lineage (NCBI taxonomy): Eukaryota > Metazoa > Arthropoda > Insecta > Hemiptera > Cicadellidae > Neoaliturus > Neoaliturus tenellus. Next base: position 222,091,401 of record CM061532.1, read on the forward strand.
AAGTCTCTAAAGTATATTGAAGAAAGTAAAATTGAACTTAGTATTTATTGCATTTTAATTTTTAAGAATTTACGAAACGTTAGGAACTACCAAATGAATTTACTTGAAACTTTGACCACAGGTTTGTCTTGCCTCTTACGTGTTCACTAATAAATGATTTTACAAAATTCCTTCTGGGCTCCGCCCCACAGGCCTTCGAAATTACAATATAACTCCATCCACATGACCAAACTTAAATACTAATTAAGAAACCTGTGGGGTTGAAATCTCTTTCCTAATAGGTGCTCAATGAAAAAAAGTATGTTTTGTACATATCTTTTAGGGCTCCGCCCTACATAAGTTCACAATTTATATATAAACTACGAGTTGAAATTTTACATGAACAATTCCATTTCCTCATAAATACTCACACAGAAACTGTTTTGCAAATATAGTTTTTGAAGAACTTTAGGGCTCCGCCCAACTGAACTTCAAAATTACTTTAGGGCCTCCGGTGTTGAAATTTGACATGGACTTTCCTCTTTGCTCATAGGTACTCACTAAGAAACAGTTTTCCACGAACTTTGTTTTTTTTTTAATAATTTAGGGTTCCGCCCCACAGGTCTTGAAAATTACCCTATGGCCCATGCGGTTGACATTCGACATGGACGTTCCTCTTCTTCTCATAGGTGCACAACAGTAAGAAATCATTTTGCAAATTTTCTGTAGGGCTCCACCCCATTTGAAATTTGACATGGAAGTTCCTTTTTGCTCATGGGTGTTCTAAAAGAAAAGATTTCACAAATTTCCTTTGGGGCTCCTTTCCACAAATCCTCAAAATTACCATAGATCATACGGGGTTGAAATTTAACGTTTATCTTCCGGTTTACTAATAGGTGTTCACTAAGAAACAGCTTTGCAAATATATTTTTTTATGTTCTTTAGGACTCCGCTCCAGATGACTTCAAAATGACTGTAGGGTTCACGGGGTCGAAATTTGACATGGCCGTTCAAATTCCCTCATAGGTTATTATTAAGAAAAGGTTTTGCAAAATTCCTTCAGAGCTCCTCTCACACTAATTCATTGTTTGAATGTAATTCTTAAGGAAGAAGTTTTCGTTACTCTACTTTGTTACCTATAAAATTAATTAAATCACACGGGCGAAGCCGTGACGGGCAACAGCTAGTAACATAATGTTACCGTATTTTTAAAAGCCATCAAAATTTGTTATGAATGTTTCTCTTCTGATATAATCATGTAAGAAAGAGTAAAATTATAATATATTCCCATTTAAACCAAAAACTGTGTCAAGACAAAGGTTAATAAGAATACAATGACATCAAGACACAATCTAACAATATTATTAAAGCATAATTATTTTAAATTTATCAGTAACACAAAATAATTGTTTAAGTAAACATTGAAACATTCTTCTTTTATTGAAATAACCCTAAAACTTACAAATCAAATTGAGACAAAAAAATCGTTTTGTCGGTGAATGTTAAGTAGCTAATGTTATAAACAACCCTTGAAGCAGTTTCAAGGATGGCCGCGCGTTATCGCTATCAGTCGATGACTTGGCCGCCTATCAGCTGCTGTATTTTATCACTGATAAGGACGTTTCCGCGATCGTCGCGTCTGGAAAGCAAGGGCAAACACGAGAATGCACGTGTCCCATTCTGCGACTCCATCGAGTGACTCAAGGGGCTCCTATGCGGTGGAGCGAACTCTGGTGTAGCAAATGCGTATTTTGCTGCCTGATTGTATATCTACTATATATTTGTCAAATACGACTCACTTATGTATCAGAGAATCTCCATAATCATGGGGTATAGAGGGTTGAAATTTTGCATGGACGTTCCAATTTGCTCAAAAACGCTCACTAAGAAAAGGTTTTGCAAATTTCCTTCAGGTCTCCGCCCCACAGGACTTCAAAATTTTCATCTAATGTTAATCTTATGGCCAATTTTTAATAATACAAATCAAAGCAACAACGAATCTGAAAAACTATGGGACTTAGAATGTTAAAATTTAGCAAGGGTGTTCTTCTTTGCTCATAGGTGCTCACTAAGAAACAGTTTTGCGAAATTCCATCAGGGCTCTGCCACACAGGACTTCAAAATTTCTATCTAATGCTATCCTTATATGGACAATTTTTTATATAAATCTAGGAAACAACGAATATAGAAAACTATAAGACCTACGATGTTGAAATTTGGCATGGACGTTCTGCTTTGCTCATAGGTGCTCACTAAGAAAACGGTTTTGCAAAATTCAATCAGGGCTCTGCCACACAGGACTTCAAAATTTCTATCTAATGTTCTAATGTATGTTAATCTAATGTTCTATCTTATGGCCAATTTTTTATACAAATCTAGGAAACAATGAATATAGAAAACTATAAGACCTACGATGTTGAAATTTGGCATAGACGTTCTGCTTTGCTCGTAGGTGCTCACTAAGAAACGGTTTTGCAAAATTCCATCAGGGCTCCGCCACACAGGACTCCAAAATTTCTAATGTTATTCTTATGGCCAATTTTTAATATGAATCTAGGAAAAACATATCTGAAAAACCATATGACCTAATAGAAATTTGGAACATTTTCAATGGGAGATCCACTTCGCCCATCGGTGCTCACTAAGAAACGCTCTTGGAAAGCATCTTCAGGGCTCCGCCCCTCGGATCTATTAAATTGGTCTAGGGCCAATGGGGTTGAAATTTGGCATGGACATTTCTCTTTGTTAAAAGGTATTCACTAAGAAACTGTTTTGAAAATATAGTTTTTGAAGTCTTTTAGGGCTCCGCCCCACAGAACATCAAAATTACTCTATTGCATCCGTTGTTGAAATTTGGCATTGACGTTCCTCTTTACTCACAAGTAAGAAACAGTTTTGCAAATATAAAGATTATTATTATATAGTTTTGGAAGTCCTTTAGGGCTCCGCCCCACTGGACTTCAAAATTACTCTATAGCATATGGGGTCGAAATTTGACGTGGACATTCCTCTTTACTTATATGTACTCACTAAGAAACGGTTTTATAAATACGGTATAGTTTTTTATGTCCTTTAGGGCTCCGCCCCACAGGACTTCATGATTACTATAGAGCCTACAGGGTTGAAATTCTACGTGGACGTTCCTCTTTACTCACGTGTACTCATGAAGAAACAGTTATGCAAGCCCTTTAGTTTTTGAAGTCCTTTAGGGCTCCACCCCACTGGACTTAAAAATTACTCTACGGCCAATGGGGTTGAAATTTAGTATTTATGTTCCTCTTTGCATATAGGTATTCAATAAGAAACGGTTTTCCAAGTATAGTTTTTGAAGTCCTTTAGGGCTTAGCCCCACTGGACTTGTAAATTACGCTTGGGCATATGGGGTTGAAACTCGACTTGGACTCTTAACTCATTTGTGCTCACTAAGAAATGGTTATGCAAAGATAGTTTTTTATGTCTTCTAGGGCTCCGCCCCACTGGACTTCAAAACTGCTCTAGGGCATACGAGGATGAAATTTAACGTGGACGTTCCTTTATACTCATATGTACTCACTAAGAAACGGTTTTACAAGATAAAGTCTTTGAAGTCCTTTAGGGCTCCGCCCCACTGGACTTCTAAATTACTATATAGCCTACAGGGTTGAAATTTGACATGGACGAACCTTTTTACTTGTTATGTTGCCTACTAAATTAAAAATGGTTTTGCAAATATAGTTTTTGAAGTCTTTTAGACGCCCCTACTTAAGGTCTATGCGGTTTGAAATTTGACATATTCGTTCCTCTTTGCTCATATGTGCTCATTAAGAAATTTTTTTCCAAAATTCAATGCTCTGCTTACACAATTCTTAAGGAAGACGATTTCGTAGCTCTTTAAAGATATATTATTACATGTAACATGAATTTAATCACGGGCGAAGCCGTGACGGTCAACAGCTAGTCTACTATGTATTTGTCAAATACCACTCACTCACGTATCAGAGTAGCCTATCTCCAAAACTATAAGGCCTAGAGGGTTAAAACTTGGCATGGACGTTCATCTTTGCTCAAAAACGCTCACTAAGAAACGGTTTTGCAAAATTCCGTCAGGACTCCGCCCCGCATGACTTGGAAATTTCGTTACAATGTTATTCTTATGGGGAATTTTTAATACAAACCAAAGCAACAACGAATCTCCCAAAGTAGAGAGCATGGTGGATTGAAATTTGGTATGGGCGTTCATTTTTACCCATTGATGCTCACTAAGAAACGGTTTTACAAAATTCCTGCAGGGCTCCACCCCACACGACTTCAAAATTTCGCTACAATGTTATTCTTATGGAGCACTTAAAATACGAATCTAGGAAACAACGAATCTCCAAAACTATAGGACCTACAGGGTTGAAATTTTGAATGGAAGTTCCTCTTTGCCTATAGGTGCTCACTAAGAAATGTTTTTGTAAAATTCCTTCAGGGCTCCGCCCCACACGACTTCAAAGATCTATACTTATTTAATACGCTAAGGGTTTTTTTGTCTTGAGAACTCCTCCTACAATTTTCAACCGATTTTCAAGTTTTTGGTGTCGTTGGATAGGGCTTGGCCTGTAGTTGTTTCCGCCAAATATTGATGAGAATCGGACTGAAAATAAAGGCGCTATCCACCATTGAAATCTCAAAATTTGCCATTTAAATAACATTGGGACTGAATAAATCATTTGAAACATCTGTTAATAATCAGCTGTAAATACGTGTAGTTAGTGGCGATTGAAGATATTCACATTATTGGATTGGTCGGATGTCATTGATTTAGAGCTAATGTAACATTTGTACTGCATTTAAATAAATTGCTCGATTTTGAGCAACAAATATACTAGTTTGATGTAATTAGCTGTTGAAGATTCAAAGGTATCAGCTGTTATATAGTGAAATAATACATTTAAAGGATGACGTAACCATATGACAATATTTAAATCTTTGTAAAGAATTTAACTGGTGTACAAATTTTTATTATATACCTGGTACTATTAAGAGAGCAAAAAACAGGCTGATTTCGTGCAGAATGATAAAATAGAGTTTATGTTATGTTAGGTTTAATCTACTTTGTCAAATACCACTCACTCAGTATCATCGAATCTTTATAACCATAGGGTATAGGGGGTTGAAATTTGCCATGGACGTTCCTCTGTGTTAAAAAATGCTCACGAAGAAACGATTTTGGCAAAATTCCTTCAGGTCTCTACACCACAAGACTTCAAAATTTCCAAGATTTCAAAAATTCAAATATTATTCTTGTGTCCAATATTTTATACAAATGAAGGCAACAACGAATCTGAAAAACTATAGGACCTACAATGTTAAAATTTGGCATGGGCGTTCTTCTTTGCTCATAGATGCTCATTAAGAAACGGTTTTGCAAAATTCCATCAGGGCTAAACCACATAAGACCTCAAAATTTCTATCTAATGTTGTTTATAGCTAATTTTTAGTTCAAATCTAGGGAACAACGAATCTTAAGAACTATAGGATCTATGATGATGAAATTTGACGTGGACGTTCCTCCTTGCTCATATAAACGTGCTCACTATTAACACAGAGTAAGGAACCTTTACAGAGTGCTCGCTGCGCTGCGTTTTCGCGTCAGTCATGACGCGCCTCGTAGTGGCGCTACTGACGCGGTGACGCAAAATGGCGCGGACTGACGCGGAGTTGCCAATTCGGACACCGCACCGCACCGCACAGCACCGTGCCACGCGTCACCGCACCGCCGCAACACGAGCACCGGGTCGTCCGACCACCTTAACTTTACTCCGAATTCCCGAGCGCGATTATTTGGCCAAGTTGCAATGGGGGTCATTTGTACAATGTTAGATATTTGACAATAACTAGCAGACTAAAACTGAAATGCCAGCTGCCTCACTTTAATTAATATTTTGAGTTACTTGCAATAGTTGAATGTAATCATATAACGAAAGCTTCAATTAAAAGTTACATATTAACGTAATGGACAGAAATATTTCAGTTTAGGCTTGAGAATATTGCAAAATTTTTAAAATCTTTTATTTCATAATCACAATACGCACCTTCAGTATTGAGAATTCCCTCATATTTATTTGAAAATAAGCTCATATTAACTATAAAGAAATTTGTGCACTAACAATAAAAATCAGCTATCATTTTAACAACATATTTAATCAGTACCGTATTAAATTACACAAGTAAATACAAATAATGTTATATACAATTATACAGGGTGTTTCAGAACTCCCTGACAATATTTTAGGGCATTGTTCCTGTGTTAGAAACATATCTAAATATCATATTTAAATTGCCCGGAAGTCTTTAGTTACTCACACAGCCACCATTTTTTAACTAAATAATTTAAATTTCCGAATATGAGCAGAATATAACCATCCGTTACGAAAATAAAAATTATACGAGGTGGCCCGTGCGCAAATTGCTCATTTTATGATTCGGTATGAGTGAAATTCACCTACAGTACATGACTGTTGATTGTTAGGTGACATTTTTGTTGGATTTTAAAATTCATCTGAAGGTAATCAGCTGTTAAATGACAATTCACATTAAAGAACTTGCAATAAAAGTTGTTCAACATTTTAAAGCGCCCTCTAGAGATAAATCAAAGGCGAGGGGGGCGAAGCCAACACCTCCTAGAGTAATAAGAGAAGGCCAGACAACTGAAGATCATTACGTCACATAAGTAGGCTGATGTATTAAATCATTTAGTTCCAACTCATGCTTTAGAGGGTGCTGGTTGTCTCCAAAAAACGGTAAAACATCTAATCTTGTTTTGATTTTTCGTTGTTTGTAAACAAATAAGTTAGTCATGACAGATGAAACCCCGACGACTGACAGTAGCACATCTGTTTTATTACATCATAACATAACACATCAGCCTACTTATATGACGTAACGAATTTCAGTCGTTTGGCCTTCTCTTATTATTCTAGGAGGTATTGGCGAAGCCCGAAACAATATGACCTTTTTAATTACGATTCGTCATTGCGATATATCCTAAGCTTTAAAGCGACACCTCAATCTTAAAAATCGGTTCAGTAGTTGAGAGAAAAAGGGACGTAACAGACGAAACTCTTATATAAATAAAAAGATGGATTATTTGAAAAAAAAAAAATGGCGGCTGTGTGAATAAATTAAGACTTCCGGACGATTTGAATATGATATTTAGATATGTTTCTAATCCAGGAACAATGCCCTAAACTATTGTCAGGGAGTTCTGAAACACCCTGTATCAAGATTTCTATCACATATGATTATACTACACAACAAAAAGGCCTACTAAAAAGCGCTACACAATATACGCAATATCTATCTATACTTGGCATCCAGCTTAGTGGGCTACCATTGTTACAATTTACTAGTACAACAATGGTGGCAGGTACGTTCTTGAGTGGCAATAACAGTGCAACCTAATACTGATTAAATTAATGTATCTCAGTTGTTTATTAACCGCTTTTCATAATTTTTGTGTCATCGGATAAGGAATTAAATTGTCTAAATTGTTTAAAAGTTGAAAAATTTTGTTTTTATTTCAAGTTTTTTTTTCGAAATTGATGTTTAAAAATTTTAAACGGCCGCCATTTTAAAATTTAAAATCGTATCACGTTGATATTTTTTCGTAAATTAAACCTTTACTATTTCATGTTCCTTGCCAAGTTTCAAAGCTTGGTTGCAAAACGTCTGAAATATAAAATGTTTTGTAAAAAAATACAAAATGGCGGATATCTAAGTAACTATGCATTTTAGGATACGGTATACCTTCATATGAACCTTTTAGCGAATTTCCCTATAGGGAATACGCTATTACGGTAGTAGCCATGGTAAGACCTAAGACCGGGACCACTGTACGTTTTCATTTTGAGGTCCCCAGAAGCCAAAAACACCATTCGTTCATTTTCATATACAGCGTGTTAGGAAACAACGTTTCAGGAATTCAGGAGGTTATTGCCCACATCAAAATAGCAAAAGAGTTCCAGTAAACGTAAGTCCTAAAATGCTTCGTTAACCCGCTAGCCGCCATTTTGTTTTTTTTACACTAAATAATTTTTATTTCCGTAACGGATCATTGTTTTAAGTTAATATTTGGCAATAACTTTCATCATAGCAATACTCATTTTAAAGAAAAAAAAACCTATTTTTTCCAATATGTATTTTCAAAATGGCGGCCATTTAAAAATTTTAAACTCAAATATCTCAAAACCGTTAAATTTTAACAAAACTTTACAAGAAACAAAAAAGTTGACAAATAAAATTACCTAACTGATGAAACCAAGATTGTAAGGATCAAAGCACAGACAACGGAGTTATTGCCATTTTTGTGCATAAAATCATTGAGTTTCCATTAAAATGCATGCAAATTTAGGTAATTTTAGAAGAAAAATCTCAATAACTCCATTATTCGTTGTCAGATGCTTACAAACTTGGTCTCATTGGTTAAATTATTAAATTTGTCAACTTTTTTATATTAAGTAAATTTTTTGTAAAATTTACCGGTTTTGAGATATTTCAGTTTACAATTTTAAATTGGCCGCCATTTTGAAAATACATATTAGAAAAAAATAATTTTTTTCTTGAATATGAGTATTACTATGATGAAGGTTTTTGCCTACAGTGATCTGTTACGGAAATAAAAATTATTTAGTGTAAAAAACAAAATGGCGGCTAGCGGGTTAACGAAGCATTTTAGGACATATACGTTTATTGGAACTTTTTTGTTTATTTTGATGTGGGCAATAACCTCCTGAATTACTGAAACGTTTGTTTCCGAACACCCTGTACATGTATACAGGGTGTTCATATATCATTATTATTTAAATTTACACCTTTGTACATTTAATATCTGTGTTCCAAATTTTAGATCTCTATCCTCAAACGCACAATCTTTCTACGTATATCTTTCTAAGTTCATATAATCCATATGTTACACATCAATGTATACAGAGGTTCTGGATACATTGTTACACATAAAAATGTGTTTTAACAAATACACGAGGGTGCAGCACCCGTAGGCCTACATATAGAAATAGACGAGTGAGCGAAGCGAACGAGCTTCAATAACAACAAAATATAAGCCTTTTTGCACTGGGTTTTTAGCGCACTGTCTGTAAATGATATTATTATAAAAAATATTACTGTTTAAGTTTACCAAGCAAATGCTCGGTCCCCGGGTATTCATAATATTATAAAACTAATATCAAAGTATATCATGGTACGGTAATGTATATATTTTATTCGATGTCAATAAAAATACACAACTAAAAGCCTGTAAAGGATTGAGGGAAGATTGGTACTAATATAAAACGTAATCACATTATAGAACCTGACGGCGAGTGAGGGTAGTGAACGAGATCATCTGAAGAGCAAGTGATATTTATAAAAAATAACATATATCATTATTATGTAATACGAATTGTTCAAATAACAGAATGCGTACATAAAATACCTGTTGTTAAATAATAAAAATTTTGTACGTGGGGGTACTTTTCCGGGAGTAGAATTCCGGCGGTAGTATTCCGGGGGTAGAAGTCCGGCTGGTGTTTGGTTTGCCATAATGTTAAATTAGAGCAATCAAATTAAATAATAATGTATTTATAAAACTGGGGATACTTTTCCGGCAGCGAGCAAAACTCCATGCCACTTTAAGCTCCGTCCCTCGGTACGTCAAAATGACGTAGCGTTTTTTCATGGGGGTACTTTTCCTGGGGTAGAATTCCACTACCCCCATTTTGCATTATGATTAATGCAAATTTAGGCAAATATAATAGAAAAATTGCGATAACTCCGTTATTTGTAGAAAAATCTTTACAATCTTGGTATCATTGTTTAGATAACTTAATTTGTTAACTTTTTTGTCTCCTATAAAATTTGGATAAAATTTGTCGTTACTGTGAAATTTGAGTTTAATGGTCGCCATATTAAAAATACACATCGGAAAATAATAATTTTTTTCTGAAAACTAACATTTTTGTGGTAAAGGTCCATGCCAAGTCTGAAATAAATCCATCAATCCGTTACGGAAATAAAAATTACTAGTATACGTGTTGATCGAAATCGAGCAATTTATTTTAATACAATACAAAAGTTACTTTTAGCTCTAAATCAATGACATCCGACCAATCCAATATTGTGAATATCTTTACTCACAAAAACTACACGTATTTACAGCTGATTTTAACAGATGTTTAAAATGCTTTATTTAATCCCAATGTTATTTAAATGAGAAATTTTGAGATTTTAATGGTGAATAGCGAATTTATTTTCAGTCCGATTCTCGTCAGTTTTTGGCGGAAACAACTACAGACCAAGCCCTATCCAACGACACCAAAAACTTGAAAATCGGTTGAAAATTGTAGGAGGAGTTCTCAAGACAAAAAAAAAAAAAAAACCCCTTAGCGTATTAAATAAGTACTAGGGATCGCCCACTGGTCGAAATTCGACCAAAAACACAAAATCTTTTATAGGTAACTGAAACATCCGTTATTCCTGATTTTCTAGTATTTGGTATTACAACAGCTTTCTAATGATTAACTCAATTATCCTTCTGCCATAAGATTAACATTGAAACTTCAAGAGCCTCTGGGGCGTAGCCCTGGGGTCCGATGTGAATTAGAATGCGATTTTGCTCATCTACAGGACTTACCTTTCTAACGGTATGTGCGGATTTCTCCTACGATGCACACAAGCTGAGAAAAAAGGAGGAAATGAAACATGCTTGCCTATTATAGATAGATTACACATAAAAAAAATGGTGCTCAACGAAGGATTTTAGGACATTATGTTTACATGACCTTTTTTGTTTATTTTCATGTGTTGAATCAGCTCCCGAAATTTCTGCACTTCGTCGTGAATCGCCCTGTATGTATGTATGTATGTATATTTTCTTTTTCAGCACAAACTGTAGATGATGTAAAAACATGGTTTTTTACCAAAGCATTTGGGTATAGTAGCAAAAAGTTTGCTATAGGCAAATAAAAATTTTTGAAAGCAAGCCACAATAAAGCTAACAAAAAAATTCCTACAAATTTTATTTAAATGTGAAAATGGAGACAATTAATTTCCCTACATGAAAATGTCAACCCATTGGAATTACTTTTAAAAAAATGTAAAGGTTACAACTTTTTTGTTAAAACCTTAAACTTTCCCTGAAAAATGCAGTTTTTTATTCGACATATCAAAAAATATAAACATGTCCCAGATTAAACAAACATAATACTTTCGAAACGTAAATTACATTTTCTTTCATACAATATATATGTTTTTATTGTTTTCTTCTAAATTCACTGAGCTATAAACGTCAGAAAATGAAACTTAAAGGTTTTGCTAATGAGAAAATAATCTTTTGACCATTTTAAAAAACGCATGAAATTTGGATTAGGTATCTTATAAAATTTCCAAGGTATACAAATTGTTGGAATTTTATTGTAGTTTTAAAAAATATAACATTATAGCAGAAAATATACACCAAAAAATTTTACAAGTCAACATTTGATAAAGCGTATTGATTGCACGGACCCCACGACAAGGGTATCATAGGCCTAGGCACTTTTTCACAGTAAAATATTTACTATTTTGGTGTCTTGGACCAATACAGTACGTAAATAGTACCAATATTTATAACAGAAACCCCCAAACATTTGCTTTACAATAAAATAAAACTTTCAGAATAACCTAAATTATAACTCACAACAGTAACAAAGTGAAAAGGCAGATGGGATGGGCTTTAATTTTCCAGATAGAGAGTTAAAAAGGTTGGTATAAAGTCTATTTATTTTATTAAATTGTTGCAAAATATTTAATTTTGTTTTTATTTTATATTTTGAGATAGAATGTGTTAAGAAGTACAAAAAACATTAATGTTTTTATTGATTACAGCTGTAATACTGTGCACTAAGTAAGGAAATTTAAAGATTCAAAGAATTTGTAAAAATTAATGCACGAGAACCAGTGCAACCGCTACAACGGTCGTACGACGGCGCAGCGGAGCCAGCGAGCTAGCATGATGTCGCCCGTGCGCGTGCGTGGCGGGCGATGCAGAGTGGCAACACTGGATCGTGGCCGGGACGGGAAATGCCGAATCCAGCCCGTTCGAGACCGCCGCGCCAGCTAGCGACATTCTCGTGGAACTAAGGGCGAGCACTCTGTAAAGCTTTGTACTCTGTGCTATTAAACTGTGTTGCAAAATTCTATCAGAGCTCTGCCACACACTATTTCAATTTTGGTCTAATGTTATTCTTATGGCCAATTTTAAATATAAATCTAGGGAACAACGAATATGGAAAGCCAGATAACCTAAGGGGTTGAAATTTGAAATTGAAGTTGGGGGGGGGGGGGGGCTTCGCCCCACACTTCAAAATTACTTTTGGGGCCTACAGGGTTGAATTTTGGCATGGACGTTCCTCTTTGCTCATAGGTGCTCACTAGGAAACTCTTTCATAAAAATCCCTTCATGGCTCCACCCCACATGTCTTCGAAATTTCAATATAATGTTACAATTATGGCCAATTACAATACGAATTGAAAGAAACAACGAATCTATAAACTATAGGGAATGCGGGGTTGAAATTTGGAGTAATCTCTTTAGTCATAGGTGCTCAATAAAAAGTGATTTACACACTTCCTTCAGGGCTATGCTCCAAATAACCACAAAATTACTATAGAGCCGACAGGGTTAATTTTTTGCATAGACGGTCATCTTTGCTCATAGCTATTAACTAAGAAACTTGATACTGGAAGGGAACCAATAAAAATACTCGGAGGACCTGAGGTAAACTATTAATAAGAAATTAAGTCTTTGAAAAAATAGATGAGATGGAGTTATATTCAAAACAAGAGTGAAGAATGTTATAAACCATGACATGTGAGTTAAAATACAAATATTGAAAATATATGATTATGAAAGAAAATTATTAAACTCATGGGGTGTGATTTGCTTCATGTATTATTTAAATTGAACAAATACGGTTTTGGAAATAAAGTTTTTTAAGTCCTTTAGGGCTCCACCCCACTGGTCTTAAAAATTACTCTATGGCCTACTGGGTTAAATTTGACATTGATGTTCCTCTTTGGTCATGGGCATTAACTAATAAACCAGTTCGCGAATTTCCTTTAGGGCTCCGCCCCACAGAACCTTTAGGTTACCATAGAGCCTATGGGGTTGTTTTTATGTTATGTTGTTCTGTTGAACCTATGGATGTTCCTCTTTGCTCATAGGTAGTCTCTAAGAAATTGTTTTGGAAATATAGTTTTTAAATTCATTTAGGGCTCCGCCCCACTGGACTTAAAAATTACTCTATGACCACAGAGTAAGGAACCTTTACTTAAAGCTTTTTTACTCTATGCTATGACCTACGGGGTTCGACATTGACATGGACGTTCCTTTTTACTCAGGGGCATTCACTAGGAAATGATTTTGCAAATTCCCTTTAGGGCTCCACCCCACAGAACCTTTAAATTACCATAGATCCTACGGGGTTAAAATATGACGTGGACATTCCTCTTTACTCAAAGGTACTAAGAAACTGTTTTGTAAAAATACTTTTTGAAGTCCTTTAGGGATCCACCCCACTCAAATTAAAATACTCTATGGCCTATTGGGTTAATATTTGACATGATCGTTCCTCTTTGCTCAAAGGTGAACCGCTCACACTATTTTAATGTATTAATATTAATATCTTAAGGAAGAAGATTTCGTATAGGTCTTAAAAGAAATTAAAAAACAAATTCAACACGGGCGAAGCCGTGACGGGCAACAGCTAGTAGATTCAATAATTGGAATATTATCACTCTATGACTCTCAATATTATCAATCACATTGCGGTTTTCATATCAATGATCCAAACGGTAGACGGGGGTAGTCGATACGCTGGTCACGCCGCAATCTTGGTGTCAGAGCGGCAAGCCAAAATAGGCCTACATATTTGGTAATGATAATATAAACACATATCATATTTAGAATGCACATTTGGTATGATAATATGCTGCTCATGGTTTGTGGGAAGTTAACGTTTACCTTCAATTTGTAAATCAACAATAGGGACCTACAGTTGCAAACTGTGGCAGTAATTGGTTCTTTCCTAACAAAAACATTGATTCAATCTACAAAACTTTGGCTGATAAGAAAGACAAGGTTTAGACTGAGAAAATCTTGAATTGCATTGAAGATAATCCAAGATTTTATATTCGAAAGTAATTTGTGTCTATATCCTGTTGAGAGTGGGCAACGATTCACCGATGCTCAGCACATTTGACCTTCGATAACTCGAAATATTCGGTATCTCGAGTTAAATGTTCAAACCTCTGTAGTAGAAAACTCATCAAGCCAAAAATAAATCATACATAACTCGCATTGGCGGTTAAATTTTAGCAGAATTAAATTTGCGGTTACATTTTAACTCGAAGAGATCAAAATATTAGCTTAACTCAAAATTCGGTAGAATATTCGAAATTAGTTGGCATTTTCCTCAGCAAATGGAATTTTAACTCTTTATAACAAAGATTTTTTCGGCCTTTACAAGTTGAAATCCCAGTGCATTTGTCGCAACGGAAACACATATTCTTGTGCGCTGTAATAATACTGTACTATACATGACCTCTGTGAGTCTAACTAAAAAACATTACATCTGTAACTCGAACCATTCCTAAGTCGAACTACAGTATAGGCCTATGTAAGTAACTTGTCAAAAAATGAACTCCTGTGAATTTTGAATTAGCGAGAGTGGACCATAGGTAGGCGTTCGACATCTCGAATGGCACTTGGGACTAAAACCGTCGCTCCTCCGTGAAGCAATTTGATATTTATAATGCACTTCGTAGCTTATTCTCAGTATTGCGTTCAAAATTAAATGTAAAACTTACAAAAGTGAACTCGATTAGGATTAAGTCACTGCACGCAGGCACAAAGATCTAAGTGATAACGTGCTCTTTTTACAACAACGCTCAACAAAAAAAAAGTTGACTGCATGTATCGTTGGACAGCAGTCTTTGAAAGTTGAAGCAAATAAAATAAATTGATAAAGTTGTGGCCTTACGCACAGAGCAGTAACAATTTTTGAAAACTAGTGGCTCATAGGGGCAAAAGCCCCTAATCATAAAATTAAAATATCATGAACCATAACGTATTACCATTTCTTCCACAACAAAGGTTTCCTAAAAATTTAATTTTAATTTGAGGTACACCCCCAAGTACTCTTATCAATCCTGTACATTATTTTGTATCTTGTGTGTATCTACGCCAGAGGCATTTTTTTTTTTTTTTTTTTTTAACGTTTTGACGGGGATTGGTCCAAACCCCAGTCTTGTTACTATCTAACATCGACCAGTTGTCAATAATTAATAGCCCAATGACAAATGGCAACTGGGACCGGAATCGATCCTTTAAAAAGCTACTAACTTTCCTCAGGATCGAACCGACAACCTTAATGGCAACCTTATTATGTCACCCGTTTGTAAATGCTCTATTTTGTCTGTTGTTAAACTCATATCGATCTATGGAAAATAAGTTTTGAAAGAAATCGTAGTACATTAATTGAGCTGTGACAGCTTTTTAATATAACATAGAAAAGCGGCAATGAAAAAACATTGATTTTTTAGCTCCTGTCAGGTTTTTTTATGTTTTATGTTTTAGTCACAAAATTTAAACACAACACCTCAAAGTGCATCTTCACTTGCTGTGAATATTCATCCCTCCTAATCAAAATTCTTAATTTTGTGTAAACAAAGCAGATTTTTTTTAAATCACTACATGAAGAATCTTTAAGGAGAACCTTTCAGAAAATAATCATTCTTTTATATTTCCCATTTTGTTGTAAAGTTTTTTACCTGCTGCATTTTCCTCTAGTATGTAGGACAAACGTCTTTGATTTTAACGTCTTGATGTCTCCTATAATCCTACAATCTATGAAATGACTAAAAGGTTTTTCGGGAAATTCAGCTAACAGAAAACCAAAACTTCACTGACTGATACACTTTAAGTATCAATTAATGTGTCATCTTCATTCAATATGATGATTTGACACTTTTCGTCTTAAAATAAAACCAAAACAATGGAAATAAATGTAGGTGTTTCTCAAACCACAATTCATCGCCCATTGCATCTCTATTAACGATCAGAAAGCATGTTATATTTTGCATAGACTATCAGGTTTTTTTTTTACAATTTAAATTATAGTAACAACAGTAAAATCAACCGTCAATTTGTAATAGTAGGTAAGGTTAACTCTCCTAGTAGAATTTTTAGTAGCTCAAAGCAAAACAAAACGTCTTATTATAGTATTACCACTCTAGGGTTAATTTTTGTCATTTGGCTATGAATAGTTCTTTACTCAATTTTATAATCTGTCTCTCGTTTTGAAATAAAACCAAAACATATGTTTCAATGTACACAAAGAAGACATTTTTCAAATCCCCATGCTATTCATAAGGAGGACGTTTTACTATAATTTCTCATTTCCTTATAACTTTATGGATACGCTTTATGGGACCGAAACCTTTAATTTGAGACTCCTACCATCTTCCTGCGATTTGTAAAACGCTCACAGTTTTGCCCAAGAAATTTCGCTTAGAGAATTATTATATATATTGCTTCTCTTGGTGTGAATTCTTTTGTTATCTTCACACAATTTTATCATCTGTGTCTCATTTTGAAATTAAACCATAACACATGTTTTAATGTATACAAAGCAGACGTTTTTTTAAGTTCCCATGTTATTCTTATGGAGGACGTTTTACGTGATTTCTCATTTCCTGTTAACATTTTGGACACGCCGATAGTTTTCCCTCGTGCATGGGACCGATACCTTCAATTTGAGACCCCTCCCATCTTTCTGCGATCTGTATGACACTCACAATTTTGCTCAAGAAATATCGCTTACAGAATTATATATTTTGAAAATTGTGTTTTTTATCAAATATAGGTATGTTTAAATTTTCCAATTTGTTTTATCGTTGTTTGGTGATCTCAGAAGACCAGCATATGAATTTAAATCAAAATTATTATTGCCGATAACAATTGAGCTTTATTTTAGCCAAGTAATTTAATACGAATGTAAACGGAATGGAATCTGTGTGTCACGTTATATTACGAAGTCAAATAATACATTCTGTCGAGATGGTTTGAAAGAAATTCAATCGTAGGATATTAAAATGCTTAAAGTACACAGTCTCAATTATTTCAATGTTTCATTTTTTAACCTACTTACCTAATAGAAGCGGATGAGTTGTTAGCGTGAAAAAAGAGCATAAAAACTTAAGAATAAAAACCCAATTCATTTAAAAAGAAAAACAACTCAATAACAGCAAAATATAAAATTAAAACCAAAAACTCACCGCAAATAACGTATAGGCTCTTCAACCGTCGGCCGTCCCACATCCGTCGAGGACCGGCGACCCCTTCAAAACCAAAATAAAAATAAGCAAAAAAACACAAAAAATCATACAACAACAAAAAATCAAACAGAAATAATAAATTATTATTTCAATCAAGTATATACAACCAAATTATAACGTATAATAAAGAGGGAAATTGTGTACGAAATGTATTCCACATAGAGTACCTAAAGAAGAATAAATCACAACAAAAGCCATAAAACTTGGCTGGGACAAAGATGAAATCTCTTATATATCATATATATGCATGGAGGACGGGCCGTAACGTTTGAAGTAAGGCTATCTGAGGACATTTTACTGCCCCAGTATCGCATGGCTGTTCACATGCACAGAGGCCTAACTTGAGTTTTCTTTAAGTTTGTCTGCAAGATTGTAATACATGTATTGAAAAGAAGGTGATATGGTATTCGAACAGGGAGCGAAAGAATGAATTTTTGAATGTCGTTTTCTAGTAATTGCCGTAATGTAATTAATAAGCTATTAATTCTCTCTTGTAACTTGTAATTTTATCAAAACTTTCGTATTAATGTATTGATGTGTTATGTGGAAAAATAATCGTGTTATGTTATGTGGCTTTCTCAGTTCTAGTGCGTTATCAATTGGCGTTATTAAACGCCTATGAAAATAGTCCAGGCGGCGAGTTATAGTCAACTCTTTACAGTACGGCTTTCTCTTCTAATTTAATTATTAGTCTATGCAGTACCCACCATCTTTGACTTTTATCCTAATAAGATTAACGTTAAATCTAAAACGTCCGCTACCACCTTTTATATTGGTCGAAAAAGATTAACCTTTGTGTCATTTTAAAGGAAATTAACCTATGAGACTATGAAATCAAAAGTTTCATATTATTATTGTTTGATTTAAGAACCAACAAAGTATTCTGAACATTTTTTTCGAAAATGGACGTGTTTTTCAATCTTTTAATCTCATAAATTGGTCTATAATCATTATTTTTATTCCACAGTTCCCTAGGTAGGCATATTAAAACTTCCTTTAAAATGATATAAAGATGAATCTTTTTCTACCAATATTAAAGGCGTAGCGAGAATTCAAATTTAACATTAGTTTTATGGGAATTGGGAATAAAAATCCAAGTTGGCAGGCACTGCAGACTCTTAACTAACTTACAAGCATTGAACGCCATTATTGTTAATGAAAGAAAACATTAATGTAAATTCTCCAATTTTTCATGTTTGGTTTTTTTCTGTGTCTAAGTGGTTCAACACTATTCTAAACCAAGGTAAATATAGCTGCATTGATTGTATCGGCTATGAACAACATTCAACATTTTTGCCTAAAAAAAAATTATATACCGTTATTTAAAAACATTTTATGGAATTAAGAGGCAAACACTGCTAAAGTTCTCAGTCCACGTGACATGTACAGTATAATGAATTCATGTTCGATATTTGTGCACACAATGTCACAGGCGATGCTCGTATTTGCGGCTGGTCATGTCCCATGGGGCAGATCGGCAGATGTGACCCAGTTGTAGAAAGTACATTCCATCACAATCAGGGTCTCCTGAAAGGCTCACCATTGTCCCGCAAATGCGGCAATATTTGTCGACAAACAGTTTTACCGCTAGAGGTTGGTCTCTTTGCCTTCCCTATGGCCCCCAACCCCTCCCAACCAACATCGACTTCATATCCAGCATTGACACGGAAGCACTGGGTTTATTTTACTCATGTTAAAAATAGAAATTTATGTGAACAGTCAGAAGTAAATAAACCTGTACAACGATTGTTCTGTGTGGCATCGCAGATTTAAGTTATTCCCCTGTAGAATGGGTATGCTATTCGGCTATAAATACTTTTAGTAATTTGTATGTCACATCAGATTATAATCAACAATTTATCAATTGTTGTTGAAATTCAATACTACTAGGTTTACACTGTAATATTCCAACATATTATCATTATAAATAATTCGTTTAATTACAGCTTCTTATGTAACTAAACGTAACATGAATATTTATTGTCTGTATCATCAATGAATACAAAGTGAGCCGAAGCAGTCACCTCTAGATGTGCTTCAGAGAGACGTGATGTACAGTCACCTCTAGATGTGCTTCAGAGAGACGTGATGTACAGTCACCTCTAGATGTGCTTCAGAGAGACGTGATGTACAGTCACCTCTAGATGTGCTTCAGAGAGACGTGATGTACAGTCACCTCTAGATGTGCTTCAGAGAGACGTGATGTACAGTCACCTCTAGATGTGCTTCAGAGAGACGTGATGTACAGTCACCTCTAGATGTGCTTCAGAGAGACGTGATGTACAGTCACCTCTAGATGTGCTTCAGAGAGACGTGATGTACAGTCACCTCTAGATGTGCTTCAGAGAGACGTGATGTACAGTCACCTCTAGATGTGCTTCAGAGAGACGTGATGTACAGTCACCTCTAGATGTGCTTCAGAGAGACGTGATGTACAGTCACCTCTAGATGTGCTTCAGAGAGACGTGATGTACAGTCACCTCTAGATGTGCTTCAGAGAGACGTGATGTACAGTCACCTCTAGATGTGCTTCAGAGAGACGTGATGTACAGTCACCTCTAGATGTGCTTCAGAGAGACGTGATGTACAGTCACCTATAGATGTGCTTCAGAGAGACGTGATGTACAGTCACCTCTAGATGTGCTTCAGAGAGACGTGATGTAAAATTCTAACAACTTCCTAAGCAAATCCAAGTTTGTAAGCTGCTATTGACGTGAAAAGGAAATGAAATTCCGAGTATTTAACGTCAAATTCAGAACTTATTGGTGAAATATTTATTATAGTCCGTTTTTTTAAACCTGATCCTTCACGAGAATACTGGGAGGGGGACGGATTTAAACTGTAAACAAAACATTTAAAATCGTAATAAACATGTCCGAGTATCAGATTTCCTCAAATAACGTTTTAAATAAGTTATAATGTCTTTCAGTAACTCCTAGTCAGCTATAATATTTTTAAGCCAAACCTATTCCTGTGTTAAAAAGTAACAGTTCTAAAATAAACTGATTAAAAAAAATAGCTACCAATAATATTGTAAAACTGACACACAATATGTTGTGATGTAAAATTACCAGCTGGTATGCAACAGTGAAATAAAACAAAAACAACAAAAAAACCAAAGGGCTCCAGTCAATGGGATATTAGCAATGATAAACAAACCCCCACCACCATCTCTCCCTAAAAGGATCAGCTTAAAAAAAACGGACTGTAGTTTATTTCCAGCTATTACAGTGCGTGTCACAACCCATACGATTCCAGTCAATGTTTTGATTTAAGATGTTTAAATCACTTCTTGATTAGCATTTTAGGCATGGTAATGTTACTCAGGTTGAAATAATGAAAACGTATTCCAACACTAGCATACTCGATATATTTACATTTACATTGTAATTTTATAAAAGCCGGTAAATAAATTTGAAAGATAATGGCAATCGATTTCAACCAGTCACACCAGTCATCATCACGCCCAATCCGAGACAGTCTTGCACTGTATAAAATAACAGTGTAAGTGTAAATACAGGGTGACCAGCTTCAACCTTTACAAGGAAATTCGGAAAGCCAAAATTAAAAACAATTCTAATAAACAAATGTCCTAAAATGTCTCGTTAAGCCTAGTTCATATTTTGTCATGTCCAATGTTTATTTTCAGGAAAACTGTTATTCCTATGTGTATTTACAAAAAAGGGGCCATTTCAAATGTGTTACCTCAAATACCTCAAACGGAACATTAAAAAAAATTTACTACAGACAAAAACTTGACATATTAAATTATCTAAACAATGATACCGAGATTGTAAATTTTGATAACAAATAATAAAGTTATTGTGGTTTAGGCAATCTGCAGAAAACATTGATTTCCAGCATTTGAGGTCATGTGTTTGTATGGACTTTTTGTTAATTTTGGCTTGCTGAAAAACTACAAAAAATTTGTAAAGGTTGAGCGTGGACAACATGTATATCGAATAGTGTTGGAAGACGTTTTATTAGGCATGTTACAAACTGAGTTGAGATGTTTGAAACATTAAATCTGTATAATGCACTCACAGTATAAAGATAAATTTGATAGGTTTGGACAATTGAAGACATTTTTATACAACTTTAATGCGTTAACTTTTTCACTCCATTGACGAGATTAACTTTTTGGGTTACCTATTATATTATCTAGTTTTTTTTTTTTTTTTTTTTTGAAATCAATTACTGTGCTATCCAAGACTAAGGTGCCATTGTAATATCGCAGTCCGAACATGACAGCAGCCTGTCAATATAGGACAAAGGGTCATGGTATCAACAACCCCCCCCCCCCTTCACAAGGTGGCCCAACCCTGCACTGTAGCGGGTAGTGTTATCTAACGTGTTATCACTGCAGCTGTGAGATCCGCGTTACAACAATACGGTCAACTTCTCGCAACTCCCGCTTGACTGCGTTTACACTGTAGCGGGTAGTGTTATCTAACGTGTTATCACTGCAGCTGTGAGATCCGCGTTACAACAATACGGTCAACTTCTCGCAGCTCCCGCTTGACTGCGTTTACACTGTAGCGGGTAGTGTTATCTAACGTGTTATCACTGCAGCTGTGAGATCCGCGTTACAACAATACGGTCAACTTCTCGCAGCTCCCGCTTGACTGCGTTTACACTGTAGCGGGTAGTGTTATCTAACGTGTTATCACTGCAGCTGTGAGATCCGCGTTACAACAATACGGTCAACTTCTCGCAGCTCCCGCTTGACTGCGTTTACACTGTAGCGGGTAGTGTTATCTAACGTGTTATCACTGCAGCTGTGAGATCCGCGTTACAACAATACGGTCAACTTCTCGCAGCTCCCGCTTGACTGCGTTTACACTGTAGCGGGTAGTGTTATCTAACGTGTTATCACTGCAGCTGTGAGGCCCGTGGTTACAATACGGCTATCTTCTCGCAGCTCCCGCTTGACTGCGTTTACACTGTAGCGGGTAGTGTTATCTAACGTGTTATCACTGCAGCTGTGAGGCCCGTGGTTACAATACGGCTATCTTCTCGCAGCTCCCGCTTGACTGCGTTTACACTGTAGCGGGTAGTGTTATCTAACGTGTTATCACTGCAACTGTGAGGCCCGTGATTACAATACGGCTATCTTCTCGCAGCTCCCGCTTGACTGCGTTTACACTGTAGCGGGTAGTGTTATCTAACGTGTTATCACTGCAGCTGTGAGGCCCGTGGTTACAATACGGCTATCTTCTCGCAGCTCCCGCTTGACTGCGTTTACACTGTAGCGGGTAGTGTTATCTAACGTGTTATCACTGCAGCTGTGAGGCCCGTGGTTACAATACGGCTAACTTCTCGCAGCTCCCGCTTAACTGCGTTTACACTGATTGCTCAGTTTGCACAGCTGTTAAGGAAATTCTGTTCATAAACAGTTAAACACTGCTCTCGGATAGGCAAACTAGAACTATAAGTAAACGAAGTACATTGGTCTGAGTAAAATAAATTATGAAATCAGTTATACACACAGTTTAATTCATCCCAACAAAAAACTCAAATTTAATTTGTATTGTTGTAGGTGGAATTTTTATAATGTGAATGTCCATGGTTGTTATACGCTTTCACGTGACAACTACTCAACCAATCATCATGAAACTGTGTACATATATTTTTGGAGGTATCAGAAGTAACATAGAATATTTTATATTGAAAAATATTATTTTTACAAAGGATAAAAAATTGTTTGTAAAAAATCACAAAATCCACTTTATTATTTATTTCTTTGTTGCTAGGAAACAAATTCAATGACAAATTCCTATCTTAGGTATTCCATCGATTTCTTATATATAGGGTGAGCGTAGTGAAAGAGCTAAACCTGACGGCGGGTGAGCGTAGCGAACGAGTTAAACGTGACGGCGAGTAACGCGAGCTAAACCACGCGAAAGGCTAGTTTTATTTCAATCACGCATTTAATTTAGTTAGTATTATTATTTTTCATGTGATGGAATTCAAAAGTTAAGTTTGATATGGACAATTACACCTAGAAAATAATTATACTGTGTAGGCCTTAATCTCTGTAAAGATTTTCCAACTTTGATCGTTCTAGCCATAGTTGTTTTATGAAATTAATACAGTGTATAATGTAATAGCTATTTAAATGTTCCTGAGGAAGATATAATGAAGTGATTATTTAGATACAGGCCATACGTTATATATTAGTTAAACAACAAACTATTATGCAGAAGAAGAGTGGTGAATTGAAATAGGCCTATACCCGACTGTGGTGGATGCGTATTTGAATTGAAACTGCAGGCCGATTTTCACTACGAATAATTATTATTAATATATACGTTACTAGTTTGAGTAAATTATATTCCACTATCGAATTTCCTACTAAATAACTCTGCTGCCGATTTTGACAATTATGATTCCAAGGAGTTGTACCACAATATTCTGAGTTATACCAATAACAATAACGTTATTGATGTTTCCATTACTTGCCTCACAATTACTCTATCTATACTTATAAAAGTAATAGCTATGTATGTTACTAAATTTCTCAACAATTATTACTAATTCTCAAACTGCCTATTTAGATTGATCAATTTGGTACAACGAATCTTTAGGCAAAACCATGCGGAACTAAACTATTCTAATTCAGAAAATACCTTGTCTAATGGCTTAGAACCAGCCAAATTATTTTAATGGATTTTTTTTATCAGGGTAGTTTGGCAAATTAGATTAGAATGCAGAAGCTTGCATAACCAATTGGTGTGATTATATCACTGAGATGCGAGTATGAGTCACGTGATTGAGATATCTTGAATGTTTTGAGCCACCCGAACAACCTCCCATGTGTCATCCGAACGAGCAGTACCTTAATGTTATTATTAAAAGTTTTCGAATATTTTCACTTAATTTTTGATACCGAAGCAAAACAAAGGTGTGGGGGAAGGAATAAAACTTTGCCCGGTATACTTGCGTTTTATACAAAAACTGCAGCAGAAAAATACAACTCCCAGACCCAGTCCCGGGCTTTTATATTCAACGGGTACAGGAGATTTAATGGACAACACAGAGTAAAACATTTTATCACTTCAGGTTTAATAAAGCTTTCAAAACAACATAGAGTATAAACATCTCAGACTAATAAAGCAACGTGCCTGTGCGTGTGTGACGTCAACTGCAACCCTGAGAGATGATGAGGGCATAAATCGTGATGACGTCACAGAGTTATGACGTCATCAGGATAAGGGCGACAATTTGGGCTGAGAGGAGAGTGGTTTGAATTTCAAAAAAGTGGATACAGTATGAAGAAATACATTTGTTTGCAAAGACATTACGTTGCGGTTGCGTGAACTGAGTATACCGGTAGGAGTTTTAAAAAATTGTATTAACTCTACTAGTAAACGTATTGCTCGACGAAGTGAAATTTAATCTGGACTAATCCCATGAAGCCTATATGCTGAAAATGTTCCATTTATTTTTTAATCAATAACACAATATCAATCCAATATTGTGATTGTCTGTACATAAGCGCCAAAAATACACTTATTTACATCTGTTTAAACGGTTTATTAACAGCTGTTTAAAAATTTAACACAAGATAATATAATATTTAATATTTTATTCATGATCCGATACTTATTTTTTTCTTATTTTTGTTTTGTTTTTGCGGAAACCACTACAGATCAAGCTCTATCCAACGACACCAAAGACTTTGAAATCGGTTGAAAATTGGAGGAGTTCTCTTAACAAAATAGCGTTAGCGTATTGAATAAGTACATATAGATACTAGAAATCGCCACTGGTCGCGATTCGACCAAAAATTCTGATGATATAGGACTGCAGAGAACAAATAATAAAAATAATTTAGAACGCCTATTACATTAGAACCGGGTTCGCCAGTTTGTGTTGATCTGGATCCAATTCAGTTAAAAATTTATATTTGAACCACCTGCCCATAAGATCTGCCTGCCCTTCATGTTTTTCTAGTCTAGCATTATAACTGCAGTTTAGTGATTCAATCATATACTCTTCTTCCATATGATTACCATCATCGAAACTTTGAAAGCCCGAACGGAGTAGGCCAATATGAAATTTAATTAGATTCTGCTCATCTACAGGAAACTTTCTTTCTAACAGTATGCGCGTATTACTCGAACGATGCACACAAGCTGAGAAAAAGGGAGGAAAAGAACCATGCTTGCCTATAATTATAGGTAGAATTCATGAAACTTTGTTACACATGCGATTATGCGAAACACATTTAATGGGATTTTGACATTTTCATTGTTAATTTCTTAACTTTAATGACAGACAACCAGACAACCTTTATTATAGTACATGATAATAGAGATATAAGATCAAGGTCAAGTCGATTATTAGACATCATATTCGAAAGTACTGTATTTTAATTGATGATGTCAAAAGAATCGCCATTTGTAAAATGTTAGGTTAGATTACCCAATTTGAGACATAAAAACATTAGTATAACTTTTTTAATAAATAATTAGGCCTACCGTAGGTCTACTTTTTTGCTTTTTGTTTTATGTGACTGTGTAATAAAAGTAAAATAGCTTTATTAATTGAATAAAAGAACAAATAACCCGTTAACATGTTCCACTCGCTTCTGCAATACAATACGTGATCACAAAGGCAAGTGCATACCGTTTACCATTACCAGATAACGAGAAGATAACAACGTCCTGCCATTAGCACGTGGACAGCGACTCGCTCTACCGGCTAGTATTGTAATCGGCCGTGGTAGTTCACCTCAGCCGCCACAGATGGCTCTGTAGGTCAAGCACAAGGCCGACCACAGCACAGAAGCTAGTTATTATCAATTAGACGAAAACTCGCTCGTTCCGACTGTCAAAATTAGGCGTTATTGGTTTTAAAGGAGGGCAACGCCATTAAGCGCGACATTGGCTCCTACGTTGGTAGGAGACAAATGAAGCATTAGGCTGCATTTGGGATGGACGATATTGGACACGGACACACAAAGAAAAGTTATTAGTACAATAAATTGAGCCAGACTATTTTTATTTTTGTAACCATGATGTCAAACAAGATCCTGCTTTATTCTTCAAATGTATGTTTTCTTTAACTATACTGAACCTGTAAATTAGCCTACTAAAGGCAGAATGCAGCTTTTGCTAAACTAAACCCATTACACAGTTATTAACAAATTTCAAATTGTAACGCAGCATAGAAAAATGTAGTATTAATATAATAGGTAATGGAAAATTAAAATTGTAGCGATTTGAAAAAAAATTCGTAAAACGCGAAGAATTCATTTGAAATGTTTAATATAAAGGTCAATCATTATTAATATATAATATTATAATGTGACTTACCTTGGTCATTTTGAATGAAACACATAAAAAATATTAAAATAAGTATAAATATTTACTGATAATAGCTAACAATCTGAGTTTATTCAAAGACGACGAAGGAAGAATACTAAAATAAATAAACTATTATGGTTTAAACAAATAGAACAGATTATTTTTCACTACAATAACAAGCTACTAGCGTCAATTGAAATCTTATCCCTAAAACAAATGTTGATTTAATAGCAATCACAGTTGGTTCAAGTTAAATAAATTTATTTCCCAGTAGAATGACCAAACGTGTTCTTCAATTATAGGGATTACATGCCATGTGTAGTTTTATTCCGTTGTAGATAAAGTTTTACGTATAAGGATTAAGAAGTTACGAATTAGTTACAGAATATAAAGTTTTTTTTTTATATTTTTTTCCTGATTAGTTAAAATTACCGGTGTCACCGAGAATTGAACTTTGGTTTTAATTTAATTTTGTTATGGCGCCATGTTAATCAGTTCAAGTTTAATTAAAATCTACGCTAGATTTCGAGATCGTGCGAAAATATATCACCACAAGCACTCCTCGTATTGTAGTATATGAATTATATTTAAATGCAAACATTGCATAATTTTTATAAGTAACACATTTTCAGTAAATAATGGATTAGGCAATCTTTATTCATCATAATTGCTTTATCATAAAATGTCTACATTAAATTCCTAATAGGCTTCATGAATGATTGTGTTGTGGACGCGAACACATCAGTAATGTGTTAATGCAATGTATATAAACTGTTAAATAACATTCTTTCCAAGTAGGAGTAAATCGTTTTTCAAATGGATTAATTAAAACAAAAATATAACTAAATGATTATCAGAATTTTAATAGGTAGTTCAAATGTACGTAAACAAACAGTGGCTGCTACAGTAAAAATCCGTTTAATCTATGAATTATTTACCAATAAAAAGTGCTCAAAATGTAAAATTTTATTTGCAATACAGTTGAGTACAGGAGTCCATTACGTTGATCTAACATCTGCTAAATTCCCCTTGGGCTCGTGGTCTATTTAAGCTGTGCAGAATGTGTTCCCAATAAGTTGCGACAATTTTTTACTCTCTGAAAACGTGTTCTCGATAAGTTACGAAACTCAATTTTCCCCTTGATTTCCCCCTTCCATACGAGCGCTGCAGCATATGGATTCAATTTTTCAAATTTTCTCCTGCATCCTTTCTGTAGGTGTTACATAATAAATAATGCATGACAATTTGTCTACCAAGTTTTTAAGGTGGATGCTCCGTAAATGATTGTTACATGCCACTTGCTATCTTTTTATGTTTGGGAAACTATTTTAAATTGCCGAATATTTAAAGTGTACAAGATTTCACGAATGTAGATAAAAAATTTCAATAAAGTAGCCTACTTTAATTGGTATGCATAGGCCTAGTACCACTCAAGCAGTACATCTCGCTAGGTTAGTTGAAGTTGGGGTTATGTTTTGTTTGTTATGAACGAAAAAGTAATTTTTTCACTTGTTTAGAATTTATTGAAGTGTGTAGTGTGATGAAAAATATCGTTCATAACTCGGACCGAAAGCGTTTTGCCAACCCTCGATCGTTTCGGGGCCGGCAAAACGCCACTTTCGGCCTTTGTGACGAAATATACTATTTCCTAGCAATGAACCAAACCACTGACTAGTTGAACGTCAAAGCACGAAAAATTTTAAGTCTGAAGTTTTTCAATTCTGAAGTATAAAAAAAATTTTTGTTCATCCAAACGAAAGCAAACGTTATTTATTCGTTTTTTATGTGTGCGTGTGATGTTTTTATTGATTTGGAGGTGCGTTATATTATATTAGAACATTACTTTAGGCAAAAACCGATGGAGACAATTAGGCTATACTAGAGTTAACTTTTCAAACCTTCCCAGTTTTAGAATCAAGTTGTCAAAAAAGTATTACTTCGAAAAGCCAAGCAATAAATAACTATGCAACACAGTAATAGTTACCATATGACAGCATACTTACAACAATCTTTGTCTATTATAAAAACAAATAAACAAGGCAATAGTAAATTTGTGTTTGCCTCCATGAATATTTATTACAACGCAACTATCACTAATAAATTACAGTAACTATCAGTTATTTCCTACACAGACGGACCATCGACAATATTTCACAACTCTGGAGACGCAAGTGAAGAAACTATGGAGCAACACCGTCACGATCGGTGGTTTGGTGTGTTTTGGCGCGGCCAACTTTGACGAACGTGGAGTTCTGAACAATCAGGGGGAACTGGTCATTACCGTCCTGAATTGGCCCAACACTGCAACACTGGCACTGACACCAGCGCGGAGTTATTACTATAATGGGGTCAAGTCGGGGATTGTCGGCGGTGATTGTTATTGAAACGTTAATCTATCACGGATTAATTAAAAAATAACCGGATTAAAGTTAGGGGGGTACCTTAATTGTTTTGCCTTGACTTAGATAGTATAATTAAGTTAAAATGTCTTATTGTTTTTGTTATACAGTATCTATGATTGGCTTAGCTTTATTATTAAGTTGTAGTACGTACAGTACAGTATAATGACGCACAAGTAATTTTTTGTAAAATTTGTTAACTTCAGTAATTGAACTTTTAATCGACATTAAATGGTTAATGAGCTCTAAAATTGTTATAAAATTTGATTTGAAAGGATTTCATTTTATTTAGAAGGAGAGTTGTGTATTGTTACCAAACAATATTAGAAAGGTAACCTATTTCATGTGCAGTGTCGTGACAATTGTTATTTGCTCAGATGGCTGTATAGTCGTTTGACTGCAACACACCAGTACATAGCCACAACTCACAATACCTCACACCTATGGTGTAAAATAAAAATTTATGAAACCTAATCTGTACATCAAAGGTTTTTTTCAATTAAGTGGTGGCTGTGTTTAAACCCGTCCACGACATAATGACACGTGTATCCTAGTCATCAAGACAAAAACGTAGTACTAAAAATAATGTACAAAAGAATAATTTTATGATAAATTTCACTTTCCCGAGTCTAAAATTGACTTCTATAATACCCAGCTTTAAAATTATTCTATGGATAAGTTATACTAACAAATAAGTTCGTTTAGGTCTTGGAGGAATTATACATAAATTAATGCCTCCAAAGGTTTAGATGCGATCGGATTTGTAAGCCCTTCGTTATGTATAAAAATAATTCAAGAACTGGACCTATACTATATTGAATTACCATTCATATACTTCCCGTAGACTACCATTTTGTTTTAAGATGTATTGATATAGATTAACAATATTTATGCCTGTTTACATAAAAAGCCACATGTAATTATTTTAAATCTACACGTTTTCCTTTTATACATTGTACGTGACATTTCAAATGATAAGGCAAAATCTCAAATGAAAAACATTTGATTTGATTCATCTAGAACAAATTCTTCCACATAACAACTGATTGCGATCCCAGACTAGTAGACCCCAGGATTTTAACACTATAAATAAGAATAAAAATCTTTTAGGCAGTGCTACAATGAGTAAAACAACAACATTTTACTATTCTTTAAATAAGGATATTATTATTTTATATTTTAAACATCACTAAATTAAAAATACAAAAACCGTTTCTACTATATTTGTGATTTTAAAATCTACAACTGTACAAACAACTCTCGGGTCCTGAAGGTTGTTCGCATTGTCGCGAATAAATCATGTTTATATATGTGTGTCGGCCTCTCTAGGTCGGCCGGTCGCAGGTTGGCAGCCCTGGACGACCTGCATGCACTTCCTGCCGAAACTGGATCCGCCGGTGTCTTGGTTTAATTAAGCGTGTGCGACAAAAACTAGATTCTGCATTGAAAGGTTTTGACACAGAGAAGAGAAGCTAAAGCAATAGTTTCTCTTTTCAGAGACTATGTTACGGTTTTGAGGGTTAAAAGAGGCACAGCTTGAAATAAGAATATTTTTAGGAACAATGCTATTTAAGTCGCTAGAATTGACAATTGGGTTAAAATTTAACACTGAACATGTAAGCCTTCTTTTAGCCTACTCCAGTAGTCCAGCGGGTGAAACTAAAATACGTAGGCATACTAAGGGTTTTTTTCAATTTAAAAGTGATTATTTTATGGATTGCTCCCTCTTTAATGCATGTATGTAATTAATTTTATTTATTTGTCGTGACTTATGCCGATGAAAAGAAAAAGACAAATCGGCCAGAGGTTTTGGAGATAATTGAGATTATTTCTAACTACAATAAACTATAGCGTTATAAATAGTCCAAATTATATATGTTACTTTAACTGTATTAAAAAAAAACCTCAACGCGACAACATGGCAAAAAGCATCTCTGTTTTCACAGCAATTAAACCACGAAACAAGAAAACCACTTCCAAATCTGTTACAAAAGGGAGCACTGCCTTAAATAAGAAAATAATCCGACTAAATGAGAGTATGGTAATGAAATGGGTAAAAAGCAGGTGTTTTTATTCGGTGGGCGGCGTTGGAGACAATGAATGGTAATTTAGCGGTGTTTGGAGTGGGACTTGTTGCAGTCTGGCGCGCGGCCAACAGATGGCTCCACCGTACAGCCACAGTTGGTCAATACAGTACGTTGCCGTTGTGCACCGGCACTTGCGACTTCCTACAGGAAACTGCTAGCGCCAGATCAAGATGTAAATCCTAACGTTGAACTAATGTATCAACTTCATGTCGAAAACATTTCCTATGTATTATTTTATTTATCAAATTTATGAACTTGGCTTTAAATGAATAAATGATGTCTATATGCTACATTTAACAAGGATAGATTAAATAAGACTCGAAACTAAAACAATCAGTAATAAATTTAATGACAAATATCTTTATATAAAACATTTAAGATGGAAAGGGTGAAAACAAAAAAACTTTTAAAACAGAGAAAATATTTTAGATGTGCTAAAAATGGGATTTGTAGGTCTATGGGTCTAGCTAGACCTGGCCTGATATGGTACATAAACTATTCAGCCATGTAGAAATATTTATTGACTGCTTTCATAAGCTATCAGCAACTATTGTTTGGTTCTCATTAATAAACGAAAAGTTCATCAAACCGCTTGACGCGGTCCCAACATTGTTCACATTTGAAATGAATTCATTAATACTAGGCCTTTTACAAAATCAACAAAAGTTCAGTAATGTGGTGTAGTAAGTTCAGTCACTTGGTTGTTTAGCAGTGTTCAAACTTCGGGTCAAATTTGATACTGTACAAAGTCACGTTTCTCATCAATGATCCGGCATCGCACAGCCGACGGTTGCTACGCAAGTGCGTCAGTGCGTGCGGCGCAGGTGGAGCGGTGTAGTGGCTGCGTTACGCAACTAGACGCAACGCCTAGCCTAGAACTCTCGCACTCTAGTCCGACAACATTCTTGCCCTGGCCCACAAACCGCGGCCTCCAGCGGCCGTCCCACGGCGCGGCCGGGACTCGCTTCCTACAGCCTTCCATCCTCCACCTCCACCGACCTTCGCCGGCCGTCCACCTCTGGGCGTCTCCAAACAGGCATCAGCAAACTACCTCTTCTAGTAGATGTGTATACAATAGCGCTATCTCCCTCTTTTACACAGTGGTGGATAAAGTGGGAAAGTGAGAACAATGCAATACCCCCTCCCCTGGGACTAAAATGTCTTTTTACATTTTCTATAAAAATAACATTTTTACAAAAAACAAGGAATATCTGAATATCTATTGAAAAGGTAGTTAAAATTTTATTGCTTTAAGAATAATTATAATGTAGAAATAATTGCGTGCCATGTTTTATGCACATAATTGGACATTAAAGTTGATAAACAAGCGATTTTCTTGCAATTAATGGAATTAGTTAGTTATTGGCGATAAAAATAATGTAGTGTGAGTCACTGTGAAATTTAACATGTGACTGTAAAATGTTGCACGTTGGTATTTGAGTGGTCTAATTGTCATAATAAGCTAAAATTATTGTTTTGTTTTAATTCGTTTAAAATTAAATATAAAAAAGGTAATATGTAACTTTTCTAAGTACAATTTGGGACGAAAACTAAATTAATTATAAACACTTCTAAAGGAAAGGTAGCCTACTTTTAGTAGGGGACCCAGCCGCCTCTATCGTGCATAATAAGCGAGATAGTGATACCCGAAAGATATACTCTTGAAATCGATTATACCTTTTTCTGGGTACACTAAGGGTCACCAAAACCAATGTTGCCACGATGAACTCTCTTGCAAAAGTGGTTTTATCTTGTGTTAAAAATATGAAAATTTAAGTGATTTTTTAATGTACTTGTTGCATAATAATAGTCATAGCTCCGTTGTTTTTCGGTCGATTTTGATAAATTAAAGATAGAAATGTTCACAAAAAGTAGGCAAACAAGACTAATGCATTTTAAACGTTTTTATTACATTGAAAATCAGTTAAAAAGCCTCTGAAACAAAAAATATTGTTCAAAAATATATTTATGTTTGTTTCCAATTATGTTTACGTCATACCAATGGCTCCGATGTCACTAAATATGATACCACTAAATAGATTAGGTAGTTTACAACAATTTATGTCTCTTATAGTTTTTTCCTACGAAGTGCCGTTTTCGAGTAAAATGTAATTTTACAAAGTTTGTCAGGTCGAGGGCCGCGCGCTGTTGGCGGGTCTCGTCGACGTAGACCGCCGCACAGAGCTAAGTTATCAATCATTCTATTGTCATTTTAAGACTTAATAATGTATACCAAGTTAATATTTAATCTGAACTGCTTCCGTTGTAACCACTTGAGCATAAATTGCAATTACCCTGTTGCAGCAGACCTGCGTACTCAAAGTGTTTTTAATTGTTTCTATAATAAATTGTCATCGCCAAATTAAGTGTTTGGGTTTGCAGGATTATTATTTTTTCTGCAGGGTTAAAAATTTATACATAAATGAAATTATACATAAAATGGTTTGTCGATATATATTTGAAAAAGTTCTGTATTATGTATTACTTTCAGACTATACAAATTACTATTTTGTGACAGTAGCCTACGTTGCTGAGCGTTGATAACTATTGATAACACTGAACAAAATCCATGTTACAACCTTCATACAGCCTTAAATAAAAATTTCTTTTATTTAATCAGACACGAATACTTGTAGCTTTAAAAATAAGGATCATATTATTAATATTACATCCCTGCAAACCGGTTTAGTTTTCGATTTATTTAGATAACACAGTTCTCCATATGATTAAAATGTTTTATAATTATACTACATAAGATTGCAATATTCTTGCCATAATGTATCATAATTATTCTTAATTCAGATTTTAAAGATTTATGTTGCATTTTAAATCTTATGATCTAGCACGTGGCACGTGGGGTCATTTCGTTTCAAGCTTCATCCCCCTAGCCTTTGATTTAGTTCTAGAGGGCGCTTTAAAATGTTGACCTAATTTCATAAAGGATTTTAAAATGTTAAATTTAACAACAGATTACCCACAGATACATTTGGAATATATACTATAGAAAAAAATATTTCGTCTTTCACTGCATAATTAACACAAATATTGTTTGAAAAGGCATAATTCCTTTGAATTGTACTGTAGCTGAGGTTTTCACAAACAAACAGGAATATATTACAGAATGCATATTTTGCGCACGGGCCCCCTAGTTTTAGCAAATTTCCCTATGGGGAATACGCTATTATGGGACCAGGTTACTTTTTCATTTTGATGTCCCCAGAGGCCAAAAATACCGTTCGTTCATTTTCATATATATACTGTATATGTCCGTGATATTAATAACACTATTAACACAAATTTAAAGTTAATAAATTAACTTTAATTTATTTTAAGTTAATTAAAGTTCAAATTTTGAACTTTTGACAGGGACCTCCGATTTTGATGAACTTTGGTATGAAGTTGTAGGTAGGACCAGGTATTTTTTCATGAGTTCGTGAACCAGCATTATCAGGTTATGGGAACAAGGTTTTATGGGGTTTTAAAAGGGCCAAAAACGGGTTTATGGCATTTTTGGACATAAGTTTTCAAAATTGAACAATGTTAACTAAAACTCTTTAAAAGAGCTACAAAAAACAAACAATTTATATAGTATTTTGAATTGTTAACATGGCCTAACAGGTTACGGAGAAAATATAAAAATAGGTTTTCCATGTTATTCTTATGGGGAATTAACAAAACCCTGTATCTCACTTATTTATTGATATAATTTGATCAAATTTAGTATATACATTCACTAGGTAGGGTTTAACTTATATTTATTTACAGAACTCATATTTCGGCAAACCTACCTACTCAACCCCAAGACCCCTATGGGGTTTACAGGGAAAATGAAAAATATCAGAATTTGATGCAATTTAGTTACATGCACTGGGAATGGATTTTCCTATATCTACTTGCATTACCCAAAAGGCAGCAAATCTACATCCTCGTTCTCATGGTGTTTATGGGGGAATTAAAAAAAAGGAATCCTGTTGGAAATTCGCTGAGTGTGCAGGTCTGCTGCGATGGGGGTATTTTTAATGGTATTAACCAAATATACGTTTTATCATACGTTCACACATAAAAAATAACTTTCACTATATTTGTCTAAGATGGTGTATATTAATATTGATTGATTAAACAATGAAATCGTGTATTGACTATTTTGAACCTTCAATGCATTGGGTTAATAACTCTGTTTCGTTATCGTTAGTAACTTATATTATGCCTACATAATTCATAAAACTTTATTGAGTATCAAACAGTTTAGGATTATCGGAGTTATAGATAATATAATTATTTGTGCATGAATGTTTTTCCAAATATTTCACAACATTGATTTTATTTTCACATTTCAATTTCCTTTATTACAAGATTCCAAACGAATATTGGTTATGGATTACAAGTATTCCATAAGAAAAAAAGAGGTCTTTCAGTAGCAAGCTTCATTAGGAATAATCGGGCCTTAAAAGAAGGGTTCTCACAACTTTGTTGTTTCTATCATTACTTTAAGCTATTGTTATGTGAAATATTATTCTCAACAAACAAAAGAAAAATTTTGAAAATTTTGTAACACCGATATAGGTATAATACAAAAAAATCGTGTTAGTTACACCATGTATAACTCAAGAATTGCTCAACCAATTTCCCAGCAAATTTGCTGGGGGAGGACATATAGGATACTTTTTATCCAGATTCTTAGATGGGGCTCCGCCCCACATGACTTCAAAGTTAAGTTGTTATGTTATTCTTATGGAAGCAACAATTTTAATATTGAAAAATAATTAAATTTAGGAATATTAATTTTATAAATATCTGTTGTTGATTAAAGTATTGAGGGAAGATTGAAAATAAAAGACCAGAGGATATTATAATAAACCTGCAGCGAGTAAGCGTAACGAACGAACTTACTTGAAGAACTAAACAATTTTCAGTTTGGCATTCAAGCGATCAATTGTGTTGATTTTTCCCTGTCAAAGTTATTAATTTACAACTAGTGCACGTGTTGCTCGACATCGAGCAATTTATTTTGATACAATACAAAAGTTACATGTAGTTCTAAATCAATGAAATCCGACCAATCCAATATTGTGAATATCGGCGATCACAAAAAACTACAGCTGTACGTTAACGTTATGTTTCAAAAGCTCAAACCAATCTCAATGTTATTCTAATCGGAAAATTTCAAATTTAATTTGTGAATAACATCCTTATTGTCCGAGCCTCGCTTGCTGATATGGGAGGATTATTATTGAATTTAATATATGGATAAACAATTTTATGCATAATTGGTAAGAATAATCAACAAAATGTTACAAAATCATAAATCTCTGGTTTCCCATTTTTGCATTGAAATAATATTAGTTTAAATAGTTCATAATATATCTACATACAACTAATTAACTATTCATATTAAAATTTTAATGGATTATGGTGTCTGCATCGATAGTAAACAAATATTGTTACGATTACAATTGTTAATTTGTAAGATCTGAAAGTACCAATACAGATTGTTTAGAAAAAATATATCGACAAACCATTTTCATCTATTAATTTACTTTAAATTTGTAACCCTGCATAAAAAAATTGACTATCCTGCAAAACAAACATTCAATTTGGCGATGTCAATTTACTATAGAAACAATTAAAAACACTTTGAGTACGCAGGTCTGCTGCAACAGGGTAATTGCAATTTATGTTCAAGTAGGTACAACGAAAGCAGTTCAGATTAAATATTAACTTGGTATACATTATTAAGTCTTAAAATGACAATAGAATGATTGATAACTTAGCTCTGTGCGGCGGTCTACGTCGACGATACCCGCCAACAGCGCGGCCCTCGACCTGACAAACTTTGTAAAATTACATTTTACTCGAAAACGGCACTTCGTAGGAAAAATTATAAGAGACATAAATTGTTGTAAACTACCTAATCTATCCAGTGGTATCATATTTATTGACATCGGAGCCATAGGTATGACGTAAACATAATTGGAACAAATATAAGTATATTTTGGAACAATATTTTTTGTTTCAGAGGATTTTTAACTACTTTTCGGTGTAATAAAAGCGTTTAAAATGCATTAGTCTTGTTTGTCTACTTTTTTTGAACATTTCTATCTTTAATTTATCAAAATCGACCGAAAAACAACGGAGCTATGACTATTATTATGCAACAAGTACATTAAAAAATCACTTAAATTTTCATATTTTTAACACAAGATAAAACCACTTTTGCAAGAGAGTTCATCGTGGCAACATTGGTTTTGGTGACCCTTAGTGTACCCAGAAAAAGGTATAATCGATTTCAAGAGTATATCTTTCGGGTATCACTCAATGGGATTTTGGGGGCTTGGGTCCCCTACTATTTACCGGATGTAATTAACTTAACATCGGCAGTATTTCTAGTATACAGTAAGTTATTAAGTTGGTTGTGTGTGTCGATAATACAAACAAAATTATTCTATAAACCCCTATAGATCTATAGAATTCGAGCATTATGTATTTTTAACCATATTTTTTTTGTCGAGTACAAATTAAATAAAAAATAATAAAAAAACATGAAAGTTTGAATACATTTTCTTGCAAGTGATGGGTCAAAGCGAGAGTGACCTGATAAGGCAACTTGAGATTTAGATTAAAATACGGCCTCGACCTTTCATGTAAATTTCCCTTTTGATAACGCCGGCGTCGAGTTGTCTGCCCTAACCTGGTTCACCCTGGTCTAGCTCTGTAGATACAGTACACAGTTAAATGCTACTTGGGTTGTGGGGACGGACAACACCTCAAAAGGTGATTTTACGAATAAAAGAAAATTAGCATTATTTGCCAAATTACTATAAGAATTGATTAGGAGAGATGGCCTAATGACATGACAAATATCTGCTTTTGTTTCAGGCTATTTGTTTGGTTCCTTATAGAATAGAACAATAAGAAAAATAAAAAACTAATTAGAAAATCAATTCTAAAAATATAATTCCTAAATATGTTAACAACGATTGTGCGAAATTTAGAGAAAACCTTATATTAAAACAATTTCTGTACAGCTCAATAAAAAAAGTCTAAAAATGCGAAATTTGAGACGTATATTATATCAATTAAGGCAGCAGCGAGTTAACGATTGTTCCAACCTCTTCTGACCAGGGAGCACGTCCACTGAGACATCTTGCATCAATTATTGCAGCAGCGAGTTGACGATTGTTCCAACCTCATCTGACCAGGGAGTACGTCCACTGAGACGTCTTGCATCAATTATTGCAGCAGCGAGGTGACGATTGCTCCGGCCTCATCTGACCAGGGAGCACGTCCACTGAGACGTCTTGTATCAATCAGGGAAGCAGCAAGGTGACGATTGCTCCAACCTCATCTGACCAGGGAGTACGTCCACTGAGACGTCTTGCATCAATTATTGCAGCAGCAAGGTGACGATTGCTCCGGCCTCATCTGACCAGGGAGCACGTCCACTGAGACGTCTTTTATCAATCAGGGAAGCAGCAAGGTGACGATTGCTCCGGCCTCATCTGACCAGGGAGCACGTCCACTGAGACATCTTGCATCAATTATTGCAGCAGCGAGTTGACGATTGCTCCAACCTCATCTGACCAGGGAGTACGTCCACTGAGACGTCTTGCATCAATTATTGCAGCAGCAAGGTGACGATTGCTCCGGCCTCATCTGACCAGGGAGCACGTCCACTGAGACGTCTTGTATCAATCAGGGAAGCAGCAAGGTGACGATTATTCCAACCTCATCTGACCAGGGAGTACGCCCACTGAGACGTCTTGCATCAATTATTGCAGCAGCGAGATAACGATTGCTCCGGCCTCATCTGACCAGGGAGCACGTCCACTGAGACGTCTTGTATCAATCAGGCAAGCAGCAAGGTGACGATTCTCCGTCCTCATCTGACCAGAGAGCGCATCTACTGAGGACCACGTAGGGTGAGAGTCGTTAAGGGAAAATGATTGTGTTACAATAAAAGGATAAAAAGATTAATAGCAAAAAAATTATCGTTAAAAATTGTTAATCACAAAAGAATTCTTTGTGATATGGCTATCCAGGTAGAGTTAATAATAATTTATAAATATTTTTAGCTCTATTATATTTATTCTTTGATTTATTAATTAAAACTTCTTAACAAAAACTCGTGTAATCGTGACATTAAATTAGGTATGTAAATTAATATTTTTAAAAGTTTTATATACTGAAACACATGAAATTAATTTCTCTCTTTGAAACGACATGCGTACTGGTTTTCTATTTCGCAACAAAATCTAAATCAATAAAATAAAATTTAAAATAAAAAATGGCAAATATTTATGGGGCCGTCCATAAATTACGTCATCGCTTTTTGGCCATTTTTGGAACCCCTCCCTAATTTCATTTTTAACAAACCTCCGTTTTAAGTAAAAATAATGCTTTTTACACGCTACATGATAAACTAAAAAAAAAAAAAATTAACAATAAAATCTGAATTTACCTTCAGAATTAAAGTCAAAATGACTTTCCCAATTGAAAAATAAACTATAAAACAACGCCTTAAAATAGTCCAATGTATTTTATAGATACGTAATTATTTTATAATAGTTGAGTTGTGTTAGAATTTATCATTGTTTTACTGTTAAAAGTCGATATAAAACATCATATTTAAAATGACGTCATATCAAAGCCGACCCCCCCCCCCCTTGCACATCACCTTACCGTCATTTTCAATCTGGACCCTCCCCCCCCCCTATTTTCAGATGACGTAATTTATGGACGACCCCTATGTAAGAGCACACGATACAGAAATAAAAATCAATCAAATATGTATTAAAATACTAAATAGGATGTTGAGTAAAATTTATGACATATTTTTCAGGATGAGAAGCAGGACTTATAATTGATTTTTGTTAGTTATTAGAACTGTTAGCATTGTTTGTCTTGAAAACCCGCATGTAGACACTGCACAGAGTTCATGAAACAAACCACCATAATGTTTACTTTAATAGGCTATTGAAGTGGCTTTAATGGACCGTGTGAATATGATTTACATGCAGTGTTATTACCGTGTTAAATTACTGAAGTTTAAGTTGTCTATCAGTGAATTAGCCACTTATTTTCGGGATTCAGATGTAAAATAACGGAGAATTTAATTTAATTTTACACAAAAATGTCAACAGATTAAATATTTTTATCTCGTATCATCTGTCAATGAAGACCAACGAACTAAAGCAGTGGTACCGTAACAGTTTATAGGGATAGTATTATTATAGACCGATATCTTATTTCACATTCAATAGTTTTACAGGTTTATTGAAAACCAACAATATAGCGGTAATAACTTCAAACTTCAAAATTCTTTATGGTATGAGACAATCAATACAATTGTATTAAAAACGTTAAATGTAGGCCAACTCATAAACATAAAACTCTTCGAAATAAACTTATAACATTAATGAATACACAAAAAATCGTGTGTCATAAAAAACGCCCTATTTCTACATTTACAACACTCATGCACCGAGTAAAAACTGTATCTAAAATAAATTATTTAAGTGTATTTTAAAATTATCTAGGAAGATTATTATATAATTTTGGTCAAGATTTTGGAGAGTGAATCTGAAATTGTCAATATGTGGGGAGTCTGTCTATGATGAAAGCGATGTCTAGTATTGTGTGAATGCACATAAACGCTGATTTGAAATTATGCATATCTTTATTTATTTGTATAAGCTATGAATAACATCAACAATTCATAAATTTAATGCGACGCCAAAGTTTAACATTTTCAAAGATTTTAAACATTATATGCAAGACGTGCGTTTATTTACATCAGCAATTGTACGAAACAGCAATAAAAACACTTGGACAGGAACAAAAACACTTCAATGTCAAAACAGAGCACAATTTTAATTATTTGCTCCAGCAGTACTTACTTTTAACTCTTATATGTGACATGAAAAGTATTCCTAAATTCACTAGCACTTAAGAAGTTGTCTACAAAGTTCGAAAGATGTGATGGCAGGGACAAGGTAGAATGGTTGGCCGGATGCCAAGGGATCAACAGCTGATCAATAATGAACACTCGGCCACGGTCACTGATGTAACCACGTGACTGGGACAGTGACAGAGTTAACCAACTGATGCTGCACTGTACTGCAAGGTAGAATAGTTGGACGAGTGCCAACGCAACAACAGCTGATCAATAATGAACACTCGGCCACGGTCACTGATGTAACCACGTGACTGGGACAGTGACAGAGATAACCAACTGATGCTGCACTGTACTGCAAGGTAGAATAGTTGGCCGAATGCCAACGCAACAACAGCTGATCAATAATGAACACTCTTCCACGGTCACCGATGTAACCACGTGACTGGGACAGTGACAGAAATAACGAACTGATGCTGCATTTTACTGCAAGGTAGAATAGTTGGCCGAATGCCAACGCAACAACAACTGATCAATAATGAACACTCGGCCACGGTCACTGATGTAACCACGTGACTGGGACAGTGACAGAGATAACCAACTGATGCTGCACTGTACTGCAAGGTAGAATAGTTGGCCGAATGTCAGCGCAACAACAGCTGATCAATAATGAACACTCGGTCACGGTCACTGATGTAACCACGTGACTGGGACAGTGACAGAGATAACCAACTGATGATGCACTGTACTGCAAGGTAGAATAGTTGGCCGAGTGCCAACGCAACAACAGCTGATCAATAATGAACACTCGGCCACGGTCACTGATGTAACCACGTGACTGGGACAGTGACAGAGATAACCAACTGATGCTGCACTGTACTGCATGGTAGAATAGTTGGCCGAATGCCAACGCAACAACAGCTGATCAATAATGAACACTCTTCCACGGTCACCCATGTAACCACGTGACTGGGACAGTGACAGAAATAACGAACTGATGCTGCATTTTACTGCAAGGTAGAATAGTTGGCCGGATGCCAAGGGAACAACAGTTGATCAATAA
Organism: Neoaliturus tenellus; assembly: GCA_030545055.2. NCBI lineage: Eukaryota > Metazoa > Arthropoda > Insecta > Hemiptera > Cicadellidae > Neoaliturus > Neoaliturus tenellus. The sequence continues at coordinate 222,133,526 of CM061532.1, forward strand.
TGAACACTCGGCCACGGTCACTGATGTAACCACGTGACTGGGACAGTGACAGAGATAACCAACTGATGCTGCACTGTACTGCAAGGTAGAATAGTTGGCCGAATGTCAACGCAACAACAGCTGATCAATAATGAACACTCGGTCACGGTCACTGATGTAACCACGTGACTAGGACAGTGACAGAGATAACCAACTGATGCTGCACTGTACTGCAAGGTAGAATAGTTGGCCGAGTGCCAACACAACAACAGCTGATCAATAATGAACACTCGGCCACGGTCACTGATGTAACCACGTGACTGGGACAGTGACAGAGATAACCAACTGATGCTGCACTGTACTGCAAGGTAGAATAGTTGGCCGAATGCCAACGCAACAACAGCTGATCAATAATGAACACTCGGCCACGGTCACTGATGTAACCACGTGACTGGGACAGTGACAGAGATAACCAACTGATGCTGCACTGTACTGCAAGGTAGAATAGTTGGCCGAGTGCCAACGCAACAACAGCTGATCAATAATGAACACTCGGCCACGGTCACTGATGTAACCACGTGACTGGGACAGTGACAGAGATAACCAACTGATGCTGCACTGTACTGCAAGGTAGAATAGTTGGACGAGTGCCAACGCAACAACAGCTGATCAATAATGAACACTCGGCCACGGTCACTGATGTAACCACGTGACTGGGACAGTGACATTGATAACCAACTGATGCTGCTCTGTACTGCAAGGTAGAATAGTTGGCCGAGTGCCAACGCAACAACAGCTGATCAATAATGAACACTCGGCCACGGTCACTGATGTAACCACGTGACTGGGACAGTGACAGAGATAACCAACTGATGCTGCACTGTACTGCAAGGTAGAATAGTTGGCCGAGTGCCAACGCAACAACAGCTGATCAATAATGAACACTCGGCCACGGTCACCGATGTAACCACGTGACTGGGACGGTGACAGAAATAACGAACTGATGCTGCATTTTACTGCAAGGTAGAATAGTTGGCCGGATGCCAAGGGATCAACAGTTGATCAATAATGAACACTCGGCCACGGTCACTGATGTAACCACGTGACTGGGACAGTGACAGAGATAACCAACTGATGCTGCACTGTACTGCAAGGTAGAATAGTTGGCCGAATGCCAACGCAACAACAGCTGATCAATAATGAACACTCTTCCACGGTCACCGATGTAACCACGTGACTGGGACAGTGACAGAAATAACGAACTGATGCCGCATTTTACTGCAAGGTAGAATAGTTGGCCGAATGCCAACGCAACAACAACTGATCAATAATGAACACTCGGCCACGGTCACTGATGTAACCACGTGACTGGGACAGTGACAGAGATAACCAACTGATGCTGCACTGTACTGCAAGGTAGAATAGTTGGCCGAGTGCCAACGCAACAACAGCTGATCAATAATGAACACTCGGCCACGGTCACTGATGTAACCACGTGACTGGGACAGTGACAGAGATAACCAACTGATGCTGCACTGTACTGCAAGGTAGAATAGTTGGCCGAGTGCCAACGCAACAACAGCTGATCAATAATGAACACTCGGCCACGGTCACCGATGTAACCACGTGACTGGGACAGTGACAGAAATAACGAACTGATGCTGCATTTTACTGCAAGGTAGAATAGTTGGCCGGATGCCAAGGGATCAACAGTTGATCAATAATGAACACTCGGCCACGGTCACTGATGTAACCACGTGACTGGGACAGTGACAGAGATAACCAACTGATGCTGCACTGTACTGCAAGGTAGAATAGTTGGCCGAATGCCAACGCAACAACAGCTGATCAATAATGAACACTCTTCCACGGTCACCGATGTAACCACGTGACTGGGACAGTGACAGAAATAACGAACTGATGCTGCATTTTACTGCAAGGTAGAATAGTTGGCCGAATGCCAACGCAACAACAACTGATCAATAATGAACACTTGGCCACGGTTACTGATGTAACCACGTGACTGGGACAGTGACAGAGATAACCAACTGATGCTGCACTGTACTGCAAGGTAGAATAGTTGGCCGAATGTCAACGCAACAACAGCTGATCAATAATGAACACTCGGTCACGGTCACTGATGTAACCACGTGACTGGGACAGTGACAGAGATAACCAACTGATGCTGCACTGTACTGCAAGGTAGAATAGTTGGCCGAATGTCAACGCAACAACAGCTGATCAATAATGAACACTCGGCCACGGTCACTGATGTAACCACGTGACTGGGACAGTGACAGAGATAACCAACTGATGCTGCACTGTACTGCAAGGTAGAATAGTTGGCCGAGTGCCAACACAACAACAGCTGATCAATAATGAACACTCGGCCACGGTCACTGATGTAACCACGTGACTGGGACAGTGACAGAGATAACCAACTATGAATTTATACAATGCTCTGTATGTTAATGTTGCTATATATCGGTGTTATCCTTATGGTTAACCACATATTAACCTTTATTAGTCTATTATTATTAATATTTTTTAATCATGGTATCCGTTTCTGTTTTACCGCATTACTCATACTGCTAGGAATATGCATTTTTTTAAGTATTGAGACGGTCTGTCGCTTCAGGTCACGCTGACAGAGATGGTTATGATTTTCGATGTTGGGGTGGAATATATTCGTCCTTACAAGATTAACCATTGGGAACTACAATAATTTAAGTAATTCAAAAATAGTATTAACTTAAATACTAGCAAAAAATATACTAGACATTTTCAAAAAAATACATAATTTTAAAAGCTGCAATTATGATCAGGTAGGCTATTTATCACACGTAACTTGGAGTTAATACATAGATACATAGATATAACAATGCTGGTATTAAGTAAACATAAAATCATGTCCTATACCTATGGTGATGGGAAAGGTCTTAATATAAAACTTTTGACTTCTTAAAAAACGTATTTTGTTTCTACGTGCTATTACGTGAAATGCATGGAATGATTTGGGGAACGAAATTCCGGAAGATCTCCCCATCTCATCACCATGTTGGATTCGCGACTCACGAGTCACCAGAACTTTCCCCGCCCCACTTTGAGGTGAAACCGCGGTTGTTTTCAATTTTCAACTTAAACCGTGTCATGCATTAGTCAGCTACAGTTTTCCGCACAAAGCCTCTAATCAGCCAAGAGCAGCTCGGACAGACAACCTTGGTTTGAACTTGAAGGTAGAATCTTTAAACTTACTTATTTAATACTGCATGAAGTAATAATCTTACCAAAGAAAAAAGACAGAATGCGGAAAAATTTAAAAAATATGCGTTGAAGTCGATTTAACAACGATTTTAAAAGTTAGACACACTTTAAGGCATACTAAGTGTAATGACTTCAGGGCCCAAAAGGTCAACTTCAATTATTATCTCTGGATGGTAAAATTAACTTGGGAATCGAGAAATAAAAACTCTTCACTGGCTACGGGTTTTGCAACAATATGAGACTAAATATCAATTATGTTATATTCGGGGAACATTATATGGAAGAGTACTAGAGTAAATCTAGTGTTAGGTCGTCTAAGGCCCATTCTATACGGACGAAAATACCACTGGGTTTGGCGATATTTTCAATACGTCGATCAGCTGATAGTTTACTCAAGAATAGACTTTAAAATTGGAACTTTTATATCAGCCCGTAAAAAATAACGCCGAACGCGGCGGCATTACCGTCCACATATGTAGAATGGGGCCTATAAGATCAACAGCAGATAAAACCCGCAGCCTGTAGCGTAATGATGAGGCGTGGTAGGGGCGCTGACACAGAAAGGCTCGGTCAATATTCGATCAGCTGATCGTTCGATCAGCTGATCGTTCGATCAGCTGGTCCCGAGCACGTCCGATTGTTTATCCCGATCAGCTGTTTACTTTCACAATGTTCTTTATCATTCTCGTTTGACAAACGCTGTTGACAAAATGTAATCCACTTTCCAAAATCCATTGTATTAAATCGGTAAGCGTGTTATCAATATTTATTGAAATGGTGGATTTTTTTTCCAGTTAACGCATTAGCTATTTTTGTCGGAGATATTTACCAGTTAATAACGATAGGTATTCAAATTATTTTAAGATAGTTTTATGTCAAATAAATTGATTAATACATGAATACATTAATCAACCCAATGGACAACCGAAAAGGTAAAGGATATAAAACCATAGTTTATAGGTGCATTAAAAAGTAAAATATTTCAATTTGTCAACTTAATTTATCAGTAAATTATTTTTAATCAGTCGTGGTTAAGTCATATTTAGTATTATTTTATTGTTTAAGTTATATCTAATTTATATTAAAACTATTAAACGCAGACTATACTATTAAAAACCATAGGTACATATAGAAATATTATGTTGTGGAAAATGTCCTTGCTATGAATGATATTATGGTTTCTATGTGGTACGTAACTTGTATATTTGATATTTTAAGTCACAGTGATATTATACTTAGGTTCGACATTTTTTACAATACAACTAATTGTGATTTTCAAAACGCAAACACCCATAAAATAACAATTAAATCGTTTTACAATGATTGTTTCTGCAGAGACTCAGTTAGTTTGGTTTCGTGGCGAATACTGAAGACACAAGTTACTTTATGACGAGAAAACAAAAAGAGCTAATATTTGCCCTATTGTTGCCCAACGGGGAGAATGACCGTTGGAAGACGTCGTATACAATGTTATTGGCAGTTCTTCCTTCAATCATCTATCATCTCTCCAGAGCATCACGGATAATGTGATCATGTCTGTTTAGAAATATCAAAACTTTTAAAATTTAAGGAGCTTTTTAACACTATAGATCATGATGTTCTTAGATAAGTACGCTTAAAATAATTTAACTGATGTCAATTCAAGAAAATAAAAAAATCCCTTTATACTAAAACTCGACTACAGCTCGATGGGGCTTCATTCCCATGGCCCTTTTAAAATTTCTCTCAATTCGTTATCGGTTTTTTAGAACAACTCAAACGTTGAACGTAAACAGGATATAGATAAAGGATCACCTATGTAGAAATTTTCATATTTCCAACTTGTAAAAATGGGCAATTCATAACACGAAAGCCAAATAAACAAATAAGAGGGAAGTTTCTTTTAAGCAGAAATAATGTAAATATCTCCTAGACATTTTCGCGCTTGAAAATAAAAACTATTCAATAGTCTTTAGGCCGATTGCTGCAAAAACTATATTGATGTAAAATCGAATGCCATAGGTAACAGTTACCTCGTCAAAACTTCACGCAGATGTTTATTAGGTGGCATAATCAAAACCCCTCTGCAGCACCTTTTTAGAATTAATACAGTTTTTAAAAGTAGTAATAATCAAAACTAGTGTAAATAATACAGTACACAAGTAGTTTTAACATTTGACCAGCACTGTATGAAACTTGGTACAGTCGTCGTACTTGAATACCCAGCTCACTTTACGTTTCTACATTCAACTGAGAATTACAAGTCATTTGAAGACCGTGCAAACAATTTCAAACGACATGTTTTGGGAAAAACTATTCCGTAACGACAAATAAGTGGCACATTAGAACTGGTGCCAAACATTGTGTTGCGTGATGTCGCATATTTCCACAACAATGGTGTATAATTTTACCCGCTAGAAAGTAGGACAAAAACACAATTGAAAAATGACATTTTTTGTCTAACTTTCATATAACAGTAGTTATTTTACATTTTTTATACTAGTGATATGATATGATATATTACATACCAACGTTAATTTCTTAAGTGGGTTTCTGTAAAACACTTTGAATATATTTAATTTTAGCAAATTGCTTCATTGGCAATAAGTGTTTGTCAAATTTGAAGACAACTTATAAGGTAACTCCGTGGTTACCAAAGGATTGAGAAAAAGCGTTAACTCATTTTCTTTATCAAGAAATGTCACTCCATTAAATCAATTCAAGTGGTTGAATATATTTACTGTCAAATTATGTTGTTGAGAATCTGTCGAATTAAGTTGTTGAGAATCTCGACGGATAAATTGATTAAACCACTTGATCTTCTCTTCCCTTAGACTGTGATCGTTTGCTTTCTTCCTGAATTAAAACTGTACAAACATTTAAATTATTACAACGCAACTTTCAACGACACTAAAACATATATATTGACATTTTACAGTTGGGAGAAGACGGACCTCGAAGACATAACATTTAACACTCTGTGTTCACAAAAATACAAATTTTGAAACGGTGCTCAGAGAGAAAATTCAGAGGAGGATAAAAATAGCGTTTGCGGATATATACAGCTTAGACTTGGAGACAGTAGACCAAAACATCCCAGAAGACTCCGCAGTCCCAAACATCCAGGGAAGCCTCAACCTCTGAACACGCCCGGTACGATGGATCTACCTTACCCTTCTTCTATCGGTATTTCTAACATGTAGAAACATAGCCATTTGAGGACGTACCAGAACCTCTGCATCAGGGCATAGGAGGGTGACACATTCACGATCACACAACAATACCAACATCCACGGCGGACCAACGATCAAACCCACGTCCCGCACACTACTGTAACTGAGCGACGGAGAGAGGGGGTGAGGGGGGGCGTTATCAGCGAGGGGAGGGAGCCACTGATAACGGCTTGACACACCAGCTGGGCCGCTGGCTGTCATGTTCGGCTGAGGCGGTTCAACGGTTCAACGAGAAGCGTTTATTGCCAGTTAACCCCGGGCTGGAGGTTATCTTTTTGACTGGGGAGACAGATCATGACAAGTGAGATGGGCTGTAACAGTTTCCATTTGTATGTTTATAACAAGTTAGTTTTATCAATGTTGCCATTGAGCGCAGTGGAGAGAGGTAAAGACATTCAAGAGGGAACAGACTTCCTGAACACAAACTTACTAGGCTTTTTTTAATTACTCAGATTAAAAATTTGAATGTCATGAAATAGAAAGAGTTATGTGTAGCCTAGGTGTGAACCGCAGACTTTTGCCAGTTTTGTTTACTCTTCGATTACAAAAAAAAGCAGCATTATTGATTAGACAAGAAATGGAATACCAGATATTACGTTTAATTATTTAGTTGAGATTTGATTCTGATCTTTCTTTTTACCTTTTCATTCAATATGTTGAAAACCACGGTCTTTTCGTCGTGTACAAGGCAACAGAGAAGTATTTTTAAAAACCAATTCATTTTTTGGGCCGGTTTCTCGCCTTAGGCTTTTTATGATTGTAGACAATATCAAATTAAGTTAATAGTAATCTACTTAAAGGTTGTTACAAGATGTTAAGAATAATTTATCCTAATTTAAATCCTCATAATTGAGTTACATTTATTACATTTAATTGATTCGTCAGATGAATCTGCTGCTATTTGTCAGCAACAAAGCCACGCATCATCAGATCCATCACACTCACCATTTAAACCTTAATCACCTTATAATACGCACCATAGAGTGCGTCAATGTTTTAACAAATGTATAAAATATCGTTTTTTCGATCAATAGTTATTTCCTTTTTTGCCCCACACGATTTAAACATACACAGCGAAATTCTTAGTCTATGTGTAAGAAAATGAAATCTAAAATATATTTCAGCTTCACTCGATTCCCATTAATTGAGGAAGGGATTAAGGATTGTTTGTTAATCAGGTGACCTTCTACAACGCAACGGAACAGCTGGCGTCATAAACACAATTACAACAATCATAGGCGTGCGCACGGGGGGTGCCAGGGGTGCCACGGCACCCCCATTAGGTCAAGACTCGGTTTTTTTAGCAGGCTAATAACAAGATTATAATACAATCAGGTAAATTGTGAAATAGAATAATTTGTCAAATGGAAACGATTTAGTACATGATGGTTAATGGTTGTCTTTTTTAGCCATTCACTCAGTTTAGCAGCGTTTAACGTGAGGTTATTTGAGACGGAATCACCGCATCACCGCATCACCGCCATATATATTATTCCTCCAAGATCACCGCACGCTCACCGCGGGAAGGTTTACTCCTTGGCGGCCGGCGGGTTGGCAACACTGTCTGTCAACCCGGCGCTGCGGCGCTTGACAGCGACAGTGCTGCGACAGCAGTAGCAGTGTTATGTTAACTTATGTTCGTTCTTATAACTTATCGCACTTGTGTAAGTTTTTTAAAAGTTGAAGTTGAAATTCCTGCACCCAAAAAGAGGAATGTCTCGGTTCTTTGAGAAGACGAGCCCACCTCCACCTCACGACCTGATTCAGCTTTTAATGTAGAGAGCAAAAAAGATGAGTTGAGGATCTTTACTTTTTATCCAGTTTTGGATAGTTTGGTTCAAGGATTAAATTCCAGATTCAGTTAAGAAACAAAAGGCGTGATATCTGCCATGGGAAAACTGATGAGTCTGAATTTGGGTTCTAACAAGTGCGAAACCAGTGATTTTCGAATTTTAGCAGATCTATTTGGAGTGGATATGTCAGAGCTGGAAGCGGAGTTCAAACTTTTGAAGAGCAGAAAAGGAGGTAATGCAGACTCTAACTTCCCCCCCCAAAAATGTTCCTAGGTGGCTTCACTGGTTGGGACAATTTCAAAGAAGTGCTAGTTACGATAGCTTTATGACTGTAATTTCTAAGTTTGCCACGGCACCAGTAACTAGCTGTACAAGTGAAAGGAGTTTTTCAAAACTAACAATTGTGAAGAGTAAGCTCAGAACCACAATGTTGCAGGAACGGGAACGGCTGGAACACTTAATTAATGATCCCTTTCTTAGAACAAGAACTGGCAGATAGAGTTAGCACAGAATCTTTAATGAGTTCAAGTCAAATGGTGCCTTTCAATAGGCGGTTGAGTTTGTAAGACTGTAGGCTATAGCTATATAGATATTGATGGTGTCAACAAATTTCAAATGGAGTATGTCGTGCTGTGTATCATTTTGTAGCTCTTAAAGAACTTCTTACATATGATCCATGCCTCTATCTTTAATTCGCTAATAATTATGTTGTAGTTTAGAATATAAAGTACACAAATTAAAATATATTATGTTAGTTTATTAATGTTTGATTATTGATCCTTGAATGTCTAGTCTACAAAGAATTGGTTTAATGGGAAAGGGTTTCAAACTCAGAATAATAACAATGTGAAAAACAAACAAAAATACACAATCATATATATATATATATATATATATATATATATATATATATATATATATATATATATCTTGAAAAGCATTAAAATTCGTCATTTTGGCTCTAAATTTTCAAAAAATTTCCGGGGGAGGACCCCTGGCCCCCTTTGGTTGGGGGGTATACCCCCCAAACCCCCCGGAGCATCTGGCACCCCCAATTCCAAGACCCTGCGCACGCCTATGACAACAATGAGATTCCAGCGGAGGGTTTAACATCCCCTCCTCCTCACCCACAATGAAAACTTCCTCCCACACAATTTACGGGGCTTTGCATAATGTGCCGGGTTAATCAGAGAGGCTACCGTGAAATTATTTCCGCATTCGGGTCAGGGGGAAGAGAGGAGGGGGTCATTTGCCGCCAAATTGAATACTGTTGATTAAATCAGGTGTGTCAAAGCGCTCTGCGCCAAGTTGAGCAACGCCACATGTGCTTCTTGTGTTACCCTGGTTGCTGGTTCTGTTCGCAAAGCGGAAGATCTTATTTTTATGCTAAACCGGCTCAACATGATCAACTTATTTTACTTACTATTCTTACCATCACGACAAGAATACATTGATGATAGAGTTGTGTGGGGTAGTTGATATTTATTACTGCACTATGATGAAACCATTAATCCTTGGTTACCAGTAAAACGTAATTATTCATATATTCTTAAATCCCTCACTTGATTAAACACATAAAAAATGATAAGAAAATGTCAACTACATTTTTTTAAGAATATGAATTGATAAAAAGTAATGCCATAAGTTTTGAACAGTGTTTTTATTTAAATATTTTTTGTGTTTTTATCCTTGGAAATCTGGTAGTCTAAAAGAGGAAATGCTTGAAACATTAACACGATGCAATAAACAGTTTTAAATCCATGATTATAATTACAAAAATTGTTAATTTTTAGTTTCATAGTGATGATGATTAGAACGTTAATTAAATATACCAATAAATTTGCTGATTCCAGATTTTTCCACATTTTTTACACATTTATTATGAAAAATGAATACGGTAAAACAAAATTCTCTTATGAGTAGTTATCGCTTTATTAACTAGTTATGATAGCCTATTTATCGCTCGAACGTTAATGACCACGCGGTAAAGGTGCCCGAGATAATGTCGATGTCGTTGACAGCCGTCGATTTCTCTATCGGATATTGATGCTGTAAAGGTGGTAACAGTGTGTTTATGACCGGCACCGGCACCGCTGTTGTCGTCATACAATCGCCAAGTTGGCAACACTGCATTCCGCGTTTACGGCGGTTTTTACTTGGCATTGCGACGAAAGTTACTTTCTACCGGTCGACGACCGCGACATCACGTACAACGGATGTGCCGGCAACCACGGAGTTTTTCATCCGGGAAATTTCGTTTACCATGGTTGGCAGCCATGGGAAAACTTCTCACAGCTGGGTCGAGGCCCGCGATTCTTTCGCACGGTTAACAGCTGATGTTGATGACCTAACCTCAAACAGCGGGTTGAGTTACCGCATTAATGAGCGCACATGGTGTAAAGCGGAAAAACAAGATAAGAAGGAGACAACCTTGGGAAGCACCGTACCGTACTATACCATGTACCATGACGACGACGTTGTTTTAAAACACGACCTAATCATAATAGATTATACAAATAGACTATATATTTCTTTTATATTTAAATTTTACACTAAATTATTTTAGCAAATATTGTATACGTTTCATAAAAATAAGTAGGCCTAACTGGAACAAATCTCGCACTGCACTTATAATGGAAAAGATGAGACTTGTGACGCTTTATTTATAACAGTAATGGATTAATTGTATAGCACCGCCATGCACAACACAACTTTTGAGGATGTTCCCGTGATAGTTGTTTGATGCTTTTAGCCAAAATTATCACATTTACCAACCTATTTAGGCCTACTTAATAAATGGAGAAATTAATTATGTGTTCATCACGTAAAACAAACTTTATTAAATATTACAAGGGTGTGAATTTACTGTATTTGTTAATAAAGGCCACTTCCATACCATATATTTTTTCTTCCAAGCAACAAATAAAAATAATGAATTCAAACAAAACAAAATGTTATCGCTACTTCCAATCACACACAATCTTGAAAGTGACGACACAACTTCGCGTTGCTTCACTATTTCGTTGCGTTTCACGTTATGATTGCAAAATAATAATAATAATAATAATAATAATAATAATAATAATAATAATAATAATAAATAATAAATATCTTTATTGCCATAAAAATATACAATTGTTACATTGTGTAGCAAGCGTCATGTTATAAATAACAATAAATATATATGTCATCGTATAAAAAAATACACGTCATGTCAGAGCATAAATAAGAAATAGGTCTGAGTGTTTATACAAAAAGCAAACATACGGCAGTCTAAAATATGAAAATTAAATTACAAAAAAAATTACAAAATATATATATATATATATATATATATATATATATATATATATATATATATATATATATATATATATATATATATATAGTGTACTATAATTTTGCCAGTTTAAATAAAATGTTGTTAAAATAATACATTTGCCTCAAATATACAAATAAAATGGCACAAATATATAAATATAATAGCTGACCACACTGATACAACATTTAAGAAAATAGAAAAAATACACATTTACACACAAAGGTGGATTAATAAAAAGAGTACACGGACAAACTATGTTGGTTATATTTCAAAGCGATGGGCCATGAACTCCTCGACAGAGTAAAATGCCAATGACGTCAGTATTGCTTTAAGTCGGGATTTAAAAATAATAGGGTTGTTTAACGCTTTTAAATTATCTGGAAGTTTGTTTAAAAACTTAACGCCCATCTGTGAAGGGAGGTGCTCAAAAGCTGTTGTTCTATGCCTTTCTACGCGAAAATCTAGTCTAGCTCTAGTAGGATATTGGTGGATGTCTTGTCCTTGAGTAAGTTGTCCTTTGAATTTGCAATGAAGGGTAGTTTCTAAAATGTAGAGACTTGGCAAAGTTAAAAACCCCAGATCTTTGAATGAATTTCTACATGAATCTCGAAAACCCAGTTTTAGCGAATTTCCCTATAGGGAATACGCTATTACGGTAGTAGCGATGGTAAGACCTAAGCCCAGGACCACTTTACTTTTTCATTTTGAGGTCCCCAGAAGCCAAAAACACCATTCGTTCATTTTCATATATATGTATATATATATATATATCTATCTATATATCTATATATCTATATATCTATCTATATATCTATATATCTATGTGTCCGTGGTACTGATAACTTTTGAAGGGGACCTCCGATTTTGATGAAATTTGGTATGGAGGTGTAAGACCAAGTCTATTTTCATGAGTTCGCGAACCAGCATTGTCGGGTTATGGGAACGGGGTTTTATGGGGTTTCAAAGGGGTCAAAAATGGGTTTTTTGCATTTTTGGACCTTAATTTTTAAAATTCATCAATTTTAACTAAAACCATTTAAAAGAGCTTAAAAAAACAAACAATTTGGTATTTTGAATTTTTATCATAGCATAATTGGTTACGGGGCAAATCCAAAAATGTGTTTTCCATGTTATTCTTATGGGAAATCAAGAAAACCCTATATCTTGCTTATTTATTGACATAACTTAATAAAATTTGGTGTGTACATTATCTATATAAGGTTTAACTTATACTTGCTTACAAAACCCATATGGCGGCAAACCTACATACTCACCCCCATGGGGTTTATGGGGAAAATAAAAAATTGCCAGAGTTTGATACAATTTTGTGTTTACATTCACCAATTATTGATTAACTTAGATTTTCTAACAACAGCCAATGGCAGAAAACCTACATACTCGATCCTATGGTGTTTTTATGGGGAAAGTAAATAATCTAAAATTTCATTGGAAATTCGCTGAGTACGCAGGTCTGCTGCGACGGGGGTATTTTTATTATTCTTACCGCTCTTTTTTGTAATTTGAAAACCCTATCGATCTTTATTTTAGCACAAGAACCCCAGACTACTAAACCATAGGAAAGATGAGGATAAATCAGCCCATAGTAAGACATACGTAGTACGTCATCAGAACAATAATTTGACAATGCACGAAGGGCAAATAGGCCAGATGAAACTTTTCCACAGACAGAGTCGACTTGACTTTCCCATGTAAGGTTACTGTCAAGGTGTATACCCCCCCAAAAAAAAAAAAAAAAAAAAAAAAAAAAAAATGTATGGCCAATTTAATTTATTCACATAGGCTACCCCAAACATGTTTTTCAGCAACCTTGAAAATAGGAAGTGTTCAGTTGTGGAGAGAGTTTCACTTCCGCTATGTAGATAGATAAAGTAATTGTGACCAGCATGAGCCGTGATTTATACGCCAGTGTACGGCCTAACGGAATAAAAAATTATGGTTTTATATATGTCAATAGGAGGATATTTTTTCATTGGGAGTCAAAAAAGAGGACTATGCTCGAGTGTTTAGTTGTCAAAAACCAAATACATTTTTAAGCATACTTCAACCGTTTCATGTGATGTAAAATAAATTATATTGAAGTTGATAAAACCTAACATAATACGGTAAAAACTGAATTTTTTACCGCAAACATTACTTCTACTTATACATTATGATTACTTATACTTTGCTGAAACCTTACGAAATACTTTATTTTAGTAAAAAGTATCTCATCGAACAGTCAGAAATTTCTTTAAACAAAAAGTTTCTTACCTAAAAGAGAAATTTAAGAACACTAAGAAATGCATGAAGGAAATTATGGTTTTTAAAGATACAAATGTTCCAATGGGAGATCTGTAATTAATTTTTTAGATCACAAACATTTTGCTATCATTATGTGATTATACAGTCCTCCTTCGACCATTAGTGCTTGACACGTGTTCATGGTATGACATCAAGGCTTTAATATACAGCGATACTGTACCAGATATGGGGAATCCTAACTGATGTTATTATGAAAGCATATTATTACCGTACAATGAACCACATTCGTAATACTCTTCTAGAAAATTTCAAAAATGATATATGCGGTATATACAGTTCTTCTTATAATTCAAAGTTCAAAGTTATTCGCTGGATACGTAGTATCAAAAGTAATATTAAAAATTCCCAAGAAAGTGAATCATATACACTCCATCTACTAATCCCCGAGATTCTGAACAATATTCGTAGCGCTCTCCATCTAACAATCAGTATTCTCATAAATCATAAAATATTACACTATTTTTGCACTATTGACCCCGGTGGTACATGAGGAGGGAAAAGGGGTAAAAACCCCCGTCACTGCTGACGATCGCGACCCCAGGAAGACAATTCGCTCCATTTCGTGTTGGTGTACCGCAAGGTGCTCTCTTGACCCCGCTTTTGTTCCAATGTTCGACAACACCAATGTCAGTGTGTCAATGTTACATCACTCTGACAATGAAAGGCCTGTGTTGGTGATAAGCGACTGAATGTAAAGTGTCGGCAGTCGTGTAGGCTCAGAATGTCCTTCAAAATTTCAAGGCAGTGAAACAGAGGTGTTTTGGAAGTCTGATCGGAACTTGTTTCCATTCAGCCTTGAGGCAGTTAGTTTTTGGAAATGTGAAAACGATTCGTATTTGGGAACACCAAAAAGTTTCTGTCATCAAATATAAGTTACTACTTATCTTAAGTTATAACTTTAGTTTCAAGACTGTTGAAAACTACTCATCTAACTTTACGAAATATATTGAAATTTTTGTTGAGTAATTGAATTTAATGTCATTGCCCATCATAAAAAAATGTGAACTGTTAATAAATTGTCTCTGATGTCAAATACTGCATAAAACCTTTATTTTTAGCAACCAAAATTTCCTTGAAAAAAAGAAGATATTGCAGTTTTAACTTGTGATTCGTCTTGTTTTGTTTAAACCTTTTCATCGATATAATTTTCTGAGTCGCAACGTCACAGTGCCATTTGCAACGTGCATGTAGGCAACACAATACATGCACCACCTGTGTAGGACATGTACCATGTTGCATTGTTAAGTCGTATCTGTCTTGACGCTTGACGCTTGACGCTTGACGCAGCTGTCGATTCTTGACCTAGTTCTTTTTATCGATTCGCTGTCTCACAAATCAGTTCAATCTTTCTTATCTCATAACGTTGCATAATTCATTAGTTTCGTACAACTGAATGCGAGTAATCGATATTCAAATAGAAAAGGTAGAATGTATGAAGAGAAGCGACCTCAAAATTGACTGTAACAGATGTCAATAGTAAAATAGTGTTAAAGTAAAATGTCATGATATTTCAAGCGCAATATTAATTTATCATAACATTTTCATTGATTCCACAAAAATTCGTCTTTTTTGTGTCGCCTGGGAAAATAAGTAAAAATTATGTATTTTTATTAAGAGTGGAAGTTTTAAAGTAGTAAGACATTTTTCTAATCTTATAAGTAAAAATTTGAATAGTAAAATCGACTTCAGGAAAAATGTTTATAAAATTAACATTCCCAAAACTATCCAGAACTAAAAATTCACCCTGTTTTTTACTAATAGGTACACGGTAAATTAATCACTAGATAATGGATCTAATTTAGCAAATAAACGGTTTTCGGTTGATGAACTGACAGGACGCGAAGGTTGGGATAACAATTACGTTGATTAATCACAACAGAACGGAGGCCGGGTTTTGAACGGAGACCATTTGTTATTTAGAGGCCATAGGTAAATTTATCGTCCCCAGCAAATGCTTTTGTCCCTCTTTAGACAAAAGGATTTGCAAAACCTTTTTATTTACTACGCATAAATAGTAATTGCGCGGCCATGGTGGTCAATTAGAAGAGCCATTTAAGTCTTCAGATCTTTTTCATATTAAAATTGTAAAACAGAAAAACTAGCATTCAGAACTGAAAGTTTCAGAAAAAAATTATTTATTGCCAATATAATAAACAATATAATATATTTGAAGCCCTTGAAAGTAGCCCGTTGTAAACATTAAAAGGTAATTTGGAAAATAAAAATAATTACAGATCAACTTATAGTGTAAGAAATCTGTCTTTGTAATACCGGGTGATTATAAAAAAATGCCGGGATTTTTAACGGGGACTATTGAAAAGGTTTAAAAGATACTTAAAAATTAAAACGTCAACTTGAAGAAGAAAACACAAAGTTCTATCCCCAACTTAATACGCTTCAGTTAGAGCTCCATTTGTTGCTCTGCAAACATCAAAGCGGCATCAGATTTCATTCCAATTTCATAATCTCTGGTGTTACAATCCAGATGGAAGTTAAAATTCGCTCACGCAGATATCTCGTCTTGAACTGATCCCATACAATACCGAAAGAAAACTTTGTTGTTTTAAGTTCAGATTAACGTTTAAATAGTCGTTATCTTAAAAAGTCTTACAGTAGCGCCCGATCAAAATCGTGACGTTCTTTTATGCACATCACCCTGGAGCGCCTGTAAGATGTCTACATGATCGTTCCTTCCGTCACGCGATGTTCGCGGCAGAATTTAATTAGAACTGTGGCCATAATAAATAAAAATCCAGGTTAAAACTACGAGTTAAAAAAATTAACTTAAAAAAAACTTAATAAAAACTAACTTCCAAAGCATATAATGCATTTTGAGCGACCCAGCGGCGGCGGCGGCGGCGGCGGCGGCGGTCGTCCTCGGTGGTCGAGAACTAGCGACTAGTGACCGCTCGCCAAGTCACACGCCTGGCGACCTACCGCCATGTAAATGTAAACGATAGCCATTCAACATTGAGCGTTCGACAGTCAATGAGATAGCGGCACCACACGTCGAACAAGTGGCTGACCGTGAGGCTACAATAGTGAATATGCATACACACACACGCACACTCACAAGTGAGGTTACACACACACGGACACACACACAAGTGAGGTTCGCGTGTGGGGTTACGGCCCCGGTGGAACACTCTCTCCACCGATTCACGGCGAATCTGCAATTCATGGCCTTCGATCACTTGCGCTTTCGTCGCAAAGGTCGATCCTCTCCGGTCTGGCCGGTCTTCAAGCGGCTTCGGCTTTCGGGTGGTCGATGTTTGGTTTTGTATGTAAATCTTCTCTGGAAAGGGAGAGTTGGAACGGGCTCTGGTTTGAAAGCCTAGACACGAATGTAAGATTATTTGGAAGAAGAATTTGGTTTTTTCATGATAACTAACTATAAAATGCACATTCAATAGGTATTAATCAACATACATCATTCAACTCTCATAACATGAAAACCAAAAATAAAATCGAGTTAGCTTTAGCAGCATTGAACAATTAAAATACCCATTTTTCAAATATAAAATACTGGCTTTTACCCTTGGCTTCGCTCGCATTGTAGCCATTAAAGAATTAGCAGAGTTCATAAGTAGAATTGGATATAATACACGCGTTTCATAATCAGGTTTTCGGATCAGTAAATTCGCTAATATTAGAAATTTTCATTAAATTTGTTTCTAAGGAACCAAATTAAAAAAAAAATTAATTTTCACAATTTTTTTACAAAAATCTTTTTTGTCATTTTGTAAAAAATAATTCTTTTAAAATAAAAAGTATCATATGTCACTTCTGATACCTCCAAGAATATGTGTAGAACATGGTTTCGTGATGATCGGTTGAGTAGTTTTCAAGTGAAATCTAACAAACCACAGGACATTCGCATTTTTAATTGTAGGATATCCTTCATATAGTTTCAGACGCGTTAAGCCACTAAAACTACAATATCTTTGACATATTTTTCAGATTATATAAAAAAAGAATCAATTTGATGTATTTTTTAAAGAGTTTTCTTATTGCGATGTATAATTTGCAAAACCAATATTGTTAGTTGGATTTATCGGTACCGACATCAGCTTTTCTGATATTTTGTAGTCTAGTTTTTCCACTATAATATTTTTATCAGCCAAGAGAAATAGTTTTACAATAATTTTTACGGTTTACTATTTAAAAAAGTCTAATAGGTTGTTCAAATTAACCGGTAGAACTAGGAAGGTATAGATCCAATAGTAGAGATTAATAACTTTAACCTTTCTCAAAACGAAACCGCACGACTTGTGGCCAGCAGAGTGTAAAATGGCGCAAGGCTAAAGACAAACATGGTTATTTCATTGTTGCTGGGCAAACCACTCTTCAAAGCCGTCGCTGGAAAGGTAAACTGAGTTAATACGAAACACTTAACTTGTATACAATGCTTCTGTAAACGGTGCGCTGAAGATTATTGTACGAATTGTAAAACGAATCCCCTTTTATTGTCAAGCAAGGTTTTGTATGTAAAATTAAAGCAAAACACTTTAGGTTTGAATATTTAAATTACATATCAAAAAGTATTACAATTTAATGACTTACAAGTGTGACAGTTTTAAAAATAAAAATGAAAATCGAAGCAATGTTCATTGAAAATACGTCAAATTTGGCCCAAACATATGGCAAAACTCAATAATAATAATAACATAATTAACAATTCAAGGTAATTATTAATTATTTCAAATGGTTCAAATATTCCAACCTGTGATTGGTTGGCTGGGATGAGTAAAATTCAATCATTGTTTAGTCACGGTAACCAACGAATGAAATAGTTTTATTAAATGATTTTCCCTATATCACCTAGTTTATCGTTTAAAATGCAAATGGCTTGTTATAATTAAAAAGATATTCGTTTAATTGATCAAAACAAATTGATACGAATAAATTTCTGTATGGTATAATTATACCGGGTGTCCATAAAATATTCATCCTGTTTTAAAATATTTTATTGAACTTACAGATACATTAACACTACTACAAATTGCATGAATTGAAAGATAAATCTCTTAAGTTTTGTTTTATAACACTAAAGATGCTCAATAAGATGTCTTATATGTAGTTTACATCGAAACACGTTTCTAGTCTATGTTGCAACTCTGCCCAAACGTATGTAAGCATATCCCGGATTACTGTTGTCACTGTAACGCGAATCCTTTCTCGGAGCTCTGGCAGGGTTTGAGGTAATGGCGGGATGTATACCTCGTCCTTCACATAGCCCCAGAGAAATAAATCGCATACAGTAAGGTCCGGGAAACGGGGTGGCCACCTTAGGAGAGCTAAGTCATTCCCAGCACAACGGCCAATCCAACCATCAGGGAGTCTCTCATTCAAAAAACTTCGGGCATCAATGTGCCAATGAGCTAGAACCCGCCAAAATGCTCTGATTAGTTGGAGCATGTCTTCCAAAATGTCTGAAGAACTCAAGCTTGACAGTTATTAAGGAAAAACATCCATGATATCCCTAAGACATAGAATGGGTTTTCCTCAATTGTAGACATTTAATGAAAAACAAATACGTTGTTTCAATTGTACATATGAAAGTAAACAAAAAGCGTAACAATCAATAGTAAACATATGCTCATAAAACTTAGAAAAATTCTCTTTAATCACAAGTGAGTCACAGTGTCGTAAAACAAAAATTAAGTGAGATATAGCCTATGTTTTTAAAATAGGATGAATATTTTATGGACACCCGGTATAATGATGCAATATCAGTACCTAAACTTTGCAGATTGCAATCTGAAAAACATTTAATAAAACAAATAAATAAAAAACCAATTACTTTTTCACTAAAGGGAGAAAGCATGCCGGGACTACTTTTTAGCTATGTAATTTGTTTACAGCACTTAATGCACCTTTTTACACCCTTGTTTTAGAGTCAAATAATTTACTACAAATAAAGTTAGTACAAAACATTACTCTTCTTTTGAAACTAGGAACTAGGTGTTACGTATGTTTTATAAAGAAAAAAATTACTTAGAAATAATCATTCCTTCTGGCAGGGCATATTAAGATTTTGTAGCTTGCATATGTAACACAACTATTTGTGGTTTTAGGCCTATATGGAACAATCATAAAACATACATAGCATACAAAAGAATGTTTATCTTGATTAAATTACTAAATTGTTTAACTAAAATAAAATTATTGTACTTTGTATAAATTATATTTTCAAATTGTTTTTTGTGCCGTATGGTCTTTTCATGCGGCTTCCCAATATAAAATTTATTTGAGAACCTTTTTTTTATTACAATAGTCTTACAAAAGCTAATGCTGCATTTAAAGTTTCATAAAAGATAGATATGAGGAAGCTCGGTTAACTAATTCTAACAAAAAAATTTTATGAGTAATAATAATAATAACCAATCAGACTTCCCCTTACAATTTAAATTAGAATGGTTGTCCTAGTTGTGACCATCTACATCTTAACCTAGATGAGACTATTTTGCCCCCCTCAGGCTCTACTTGTTTAATACTCTTCCACATTGCATCACTCGGTGTCTCTTCTGGTAACGATCAAAGTGTACCATCTCGGCCGGGGCTGCCGCAGGGCGGTCGACTGGCGCCGCTGCTATTTCTGTTCCACGCCCACGAAGATCGCATCGGATCGACCCACGCTCCAGCGCCAGATGTGGAACTGGACGCCTGGACTGGGCTGGACTTGTACCTCCGTAAACGGCAGAGGCCTCGCCCTCGCCACAGCTCCGAAAGGAACTGATATACCGCACGTGAACAAAAAGATACTGCGATGGTTGAATATTTTAAAGCAAAGCTCCAAAGCGATACTGATATTGAGCGATTGTGATTAGCATGACACGGATATTCTGAGTTGTACCAGATTATTTTCATGATTAATAACTTTGATTAAAAATGTGTACACGCAGTTGAAAAACAGCGTAAAGTCTCCTAAACTTACTTCAAACACGTGAACTTCCTATGCCTCTTTTTGGATGAATATTAGAATTTTGGTAAAAGAGTTTCAACTGAATTCTCTATAAACCTATGGAAAAGTACAAGTTAAAGACCGTCAAAAACTAAGAATTGATATGTGTTATTACTGTTCGTGTTATTTTTATTATTAATGTTTATTATTATTAATTATCTATACCTATATTAATAGACAAGCATGTTTCATTGCTCTAATTCACATCAGCCAGACTCCAGGGCTACGCCCAACAGGCTTTCAAAGTTCCAATGATATCTAATGGAGAAAGGATAAGTGACTGAATCATTAGACAGCTGTTGTAAAAACAACCGATAGAAAAACCGGAAGAACAGATGTTTCAGTTATAAAATGTTTTTAAACTTCTTGGGTGCAGATCAACAGAAATTTTGGTCGAATTTCGATCAGGAGGTGATCTCTAGTGTTTGTTAATTACGTATGTTACTGAGACTGTGGCATTGGTGAGAATAGTCGTGACTGCCCTGGACTCAACAGAATCACAAGGACCGCCAAACGTGATACATAGTTGCATTTAGGGCACAACCATCGCTACGTTTTGATTGAACATGGGGTCTTGATGCTTGATTTAAATGCTCAATTTAGGGTAATTTTTTTATTTGTTTAGCAACGAATTCGCACGGATACTGTATTGAAATCCATCCCCTGATGACGTGTTGTTATAAATAACATTTAAATAAGGTAATATTTCTCTACGTCTTAATACCTTTTACTAGTTATAGGCCTAATCTCACAATATCGCTATACTAATAGGAAACACTCAATCGTAGTGTAATGAGTCCAGCATTGGTATTACCATGTGCATTTGCGCACTATTTCACTTGATAATTGACTCCCAACTGGAGACGACATTCCGTGATTGTTTCCGGTTCATATATAACGGCTTTGGCATGGTCTGTAGAAGTGGTTACGCGACTGGGTAACAGCTTTCTCCCGCGCGCGGGCTGCGGTCGCGGTGACGCGGCGACAACGTCGCGACGCTGCGATGCACTCCTGTCCTCCACGTAACATAACCTACCATCACGAGCCATGCGCTTCTCTGGGTGGCGAAATTACAACGTGTTTGATTTTGATCATACGCTTTTTATTATGACATTTTTTAAAGAATTCTGAAGGATTTAGTGTTTGTAAATATTTGTAATATATTTTATGCTAGGCCATCTGACTTAATCCTATACTCTAAATAAGCACTGTTTGCAAGGGCAATTTTTTTCGCTCCAAGGATTTTTAATTTTTTTGGTTGATTATGGTTATATTTGGCCACCAGGAATCGATTTGAGTTGGCCCCATGGCTGGGAAAAATCCGGGTTTAGTCCTAAAGCCCTTCAAAGTTCCCATGTTATCCTTATGGTGATTTTTAAATTGAACAAAAATCAGCTGATAAGTGTAGATATAAACCAAACCTGTGGTTTAGGAAAATTATATCAAAGTGCTGCACATTTTGGTCTTAAAAATGAAGGAGTAGAGCGAGTGAGCGGAGCGAACGAGCTTTGTGAGAGAAACGAAAGTAATAATTTTCGGCTACCCCCTCCCCCTCAGGCCCAATGGTTCTACAAGCATAAAATAAAACCCAGAAGTATTATTTATCGTACTCCAGAGCTTTCACTTATACGTGATTCTAAATCTGTTGTATCTATTCTTTTCAATACTGTACTTGAAACTCTTTGTGGAAAACTAACACTAAAAACTTACCTAAACCTTAACAGTTTTTCTTTTAGTCATGAGAATTTTAATATACATAACAATCAACAATTAATAAAATAATTTAAATCAAGTATAAATTTTGAATTAAATAGCGATGAGGTGTAGAATTTGGAAAATTAGTGTCTTTTGAACTCATTAAAACTGTTAAACAGTTATAGAATCCAAATAAAATAGATTATTTACGTAATTGTAATGGATATTCTACTTTGACATAATCTTTTTACATAATTGTGACACAGCATAAAAATAACTTATCGGTAAATGGACCAATTTGAGTAAAATATTCTAGAATACTCACAGATAAAGAGAACATTCTTTTGAAAATCTCGACTTACCTGAAAGAAAAAAAAATATAAATACACGTAAAAGGGACACACAGTAAAAGTACAAAACATAACAAGCCTAATGTTTAGAATATGTTTCATTCGTTTGCTGTACTATCCAAAACATCTTGCGATGTACTGATTTCTAATAGATAAACTCAATACAGAAGAACCTTTGTAACTAATTGATTCTCCTAAGTCCTCCCTCATCGACATGTTATTGATTATTATTGTTAATTGGTCATCTGCAGTATAGAAGATGAACCATAAAAAACTGCACGAAATATTAAACCTCTGTAAAATCTAAAATAAAGATATAAATCATTTAACAGGGTGTCTAGTTTATTTCTCTTTCAAAATTCAAGACTAATTCCAGACTTTTTTAAGACTTCTTGCGTTTTTTCAAGACTATCACATTACTCGCCATATTAATTTCTATTTTACATTTTACAAAATTATTTATATAGTTGCCGCTAACATATTTGTTTTGAAATAGTATACACATACCTTCAGTCAAGCAGCTCAAATTTTATTGTTGAATATAATCACTACATGTTGTGCCGAGAATATGACATTGTCAAGTGATACAAGAACATACTATCCATTTAAGGATTGGTCAAGGATCAAAATCGACAAACTGAACTGTGTTTGTGATTTGTTTTGTCTATTTTAATCCTTAAGACCAATCTTTCGATGGATGGTATGTTCTTATATCACTTGACAATGCTGTATTCATGGCAAAGCGTGCAGTGATAATATACAACAACAAATTTGAGCTGCTCGACAGAAGGTATGTGTATACTATTTCAGTCTTCAATAGCAGTTCAGCGGCTAATAAATTTTAGTCTTTAATAGCAAATCAGCGGCTAATACAATTAATCTTAATATTTTTTGTTAAAAGCAAGACTATTAAAATGAAACCATAAAATTCTAACTTATTAATAATAAGAATATTAATTCTGCAACAACATTGAAAATTTAAATGGTTTGAATTAAAATAATGCACAAGTGTGTAATTCTATTTTTATTAAATACTAGCTGTGTGCCTGTCATTCGTAGGGCCGTTAAGTTTATTATTATAATAAATAATATAAATAATTCCACAAATTCAATAGTGATATCAAATTTATAGAACACATAAAAATTGCATATATTTGTTAATAATTAAAATATTGCTTCTCTTGGTTTTTCTTTAGCTTGTAGGCCAATGATAGTTGACACCATTTTTAGGTCATTTTCCAGCATACACTGAATTAAGAGTCAATACCAGCATCTCCGCATTTACTGTCTACAGTCGCAAGCGTTTTGATTGGGGATCATAAGCGTCTCCAGTTAGCAATCTTAATCGGCGATCACGAGCGTCTCCATGATTAATTTTTTTATAAATTTCAAGACTAGAAGGCAAATTCAAGACTAATTCCAGACTTTTCAAGACCATTGTTAAATTCAATACTAATTCAAGACTTTCCAGATTTTCAAGACTACTAGACACCCTGTTTAAAGAAATTTGCTTTAAAAATCCTGAGAGAAAATAGGTGAGTGAAATCTCCACAAAAGGTAATAAATTCACCCTTGAGATAAAACAGAGCCAGTAACAACGTGTGAGGCTGGTCGGAGGGGGGGGGGGCGTATTGAACCAATTTGACAAAATGCAGACCCCTTTACATAATACTAGCGACCATAGCTTACTCATCGGTTGGTTCTCATAGTTTTAACTGATGTATAAACAAATTTTATGTTATTTTTGTCATTACAATAACATTATTTATTTATGATCTTGGATAGGGTTTTACCTTCCTGATAATTAATATACTGTAGAGTATTTAAAGTATCAGTATATTCCCCAAACTTTATCCAATGTATTTGTACTGAATAATCAATAACACATCATGCCCAAAATAAAGCATTTCGTATTTTATCGCAATGTTGACTAAGAGGAAGATAAAAGGTCCCTCTCAAAACGTCATGCAGAGCTTCACCTGTTCCAATTTTCCAAGTTGATTTTAAATCCGATAAAAGTGGGAGGGGTTTTAAAATTAAAGATAAGGGCTTGGGCTATTTGACCATGTTTTTTTTTATATTTTATTATATTTTGAATCCACATCAAGCTATAATGCATCAAAGTTGATCAAATTTGGATCAACTTCGATATCCATTATAGCTTGATATGGATTCAAAATATGAAAAAGCATGGTCATAAAGCCCAAGCCTTTATCCTTACTTCAAAATTACTCCCACTTTATCGGACTTATAATAAAAATTGGAGCAGGTGAAATACTGCGCGTTGAATTTTGGACCCGCGAGAACCCCGATGCTAAAAGCCTCTGTCGGCAGCCACTGAAACTGCTGTGGGCGCGCAGGCTATGAACGTATCCAAAAAGCAGTCGTCATCATGGCCCGAGTCTTGGGTCTAACGTCTAACTCGTGGTGAAGTACAGCCATGTACAGCAGCGATTCTTTATCCACATTATTTTACACCGAATATTAGCTATTGTTCCTCACCCGCAGTATGCTTGTAAACAATGCCAAACTTATTCAGGTAGTTTCAGCAACGTCCACTAGAACTGACCCTTTAGCCCCTTCTTAAGAATATTGAAACGATCCTAATTGAATGATAAGGTTTTACGGAGTTCTAAAATTTACGAATTCAAAAAATTTGGAAACAGTTATTATAAATGCCGAAGTGATTTTCAGATTCTAATGAATCATCAAGACGGATAACTAACGCATTCCTAAAATATTTCATATTATTTTTATCGGTAAAGTATTTAGATAATAGTCGGTGTATCTTCATCTGTTTGGCTTTACTGTAAACACGCTCTCAATACAGAAAATCCTTTACTCCGGGATGTATCATATTACTGTTGGGTGACTTAAGGAAGAACGCAGGTCGCAGGTTTGGTAATACGGAATAAATTAAATTTTTATTGGTTTATACAAAAATTGTTAGTTTTAAAGACGTCACAATTGAAACGACCATATTTTACCATTACATTTTGAAAACACGAACTATTTTAATAATTTGATTATATCGAATTCAATACCAATTAAGGTAATGAATTTATTTAAAATTTTTAAACCAAGCAAATAAATTAACCACAGCCGAATAATTTTTTTATGACAGATGATACAAGTGGAGCACCAATACTTCCGTGTATACCATCTAAATAAAAATCCATCATTCATGTAAAACAATTATATTTATTTTTAAAATTTGCTACTGGTTAAAACTGAGGCAAATATTTTTTTCTAAATAATTTTGTAAACACGGAAATTGTAAATTAAATACTTATTTATACTCATATAACACAATGGTAGCCAATTTAAACTGAAAACGAGTATATTTCTTTGATTTATTTCTCTTTATATAAAGCTAACTGTGTATATTTAGCCGAGCAACCATTTTTAATAGTTTTTTTATAAAACTCTACCAAATAGACATAAACAAATTTGTGATATTTTTGGCAATTATACTTGTGTAACGATATGTACAGTAGTAAGGGGAAAACTATATAGTGCTAATGAAAGCGCGAGTAACATAATTCAAAATCAGATAATGAATAATACGGCTACAGGGTAATATAATGACAAATCATGAAATAATATTGATGAGAGCTCTAATGGACAGTAAATAATGTTAGACGGAAAGCTCGACCATTATTGAGAACTAAATCATTATCCATAAAGTTACGACTGCTTGTGATTTCACAACAAATTAATGTAAATCAAAAAACATTCAGGGAAAAACAAAATCAATTTTAGAAATAACGCAGAAACAGTGAAGTTGCCTTATCGCCTCTAATGGAGGGCGACGAAAAATGAGGCCAATTCGAGCATTCCGTCTCCGAGAAATATCGGCAAGCGACCGTTCAATCGATGGGTAATACTTTGCTAAAACATCTCACAACACTTAAATACTTTACATTCTGCTTTCTTGATCAAAAGTGCTGAGATAATACAAAAATAACTGTAATATTAATGTATAAAAATATAACTTTGAAGACAATTATTACTAGTCCAAATATTAAAACAGTTTTTATTATATTTTACTAATTTTTAATTGCAAGGATATTTTTTTAATTCTCAAAAAAGAAAGTAAGTGCAAAAAATGTGAGTAAGTAACGTAATTTGAAATAATGCTACAAATAAAGAAACACGCTGATAAAGAGTGCAGCACGTTCCTTCTTGCCTAAAATATCACAACACCAACAAACAATTATTCTATAACAAAAATCAACAGCAAAAATCTACAACAAAAATTTGTAACGTGGCATGACAATATTTTTTTTTTACTTTAGACCTCCAAAATTTGTCAGTGGTTATATTATCCAAACTCTAATTTTGTTCTATAAAGCCAAGTATTTGTACATAACAAGTTTTAACATTCAAATAACCTAAAAGTAAAACCAGTAAAATACTATTCATATTTTTTTCTGCACTTTGATTTTTCATTAGACTTTTTGAACTTCGATTCGAATTTGATAACGGGACTCTGGCTTAGTTGCACGCTTGCGTATGGGGACCGAAATCCTAAGAGCGTTGTTGATAAATATTTAGAAATGTATCTGGAATAAATTAATACTAACAAAAACACATAAGTCATGTAGAACAATAGATAGAAATTGAAAGAAACCCAACCTTGGTCAAATGTTAGTAACGACACCATCGGAGAGCCTCTAGGCTTTAAATAGTGTCTTTGATGTTTCCCTTATTTATAGAATTAGAAGTTGTTTGTTTATGTTTTGAATAAACTCGTAAACCGTTCTATAAAAACTGTTCTATTTTTGGCTTATAGCGAAGTTTCCTCTAGATTTAACTTCAATTAACTTAACCCGATTACATAACACAATAATGGAAGCAATCTGTTACTTCTGATGACTTTGAATTAGCAATGCGATGAGGTACGCATTAACTTATTTGATACGTCTCATATTAACATGTTGATTAAATGGCACATTTGATAAACCAATGCAATATGGATATGCTTTACAACGTAATTTGTGTTCAGTGTAACTTGAGCTCAAGTTAAATTATTAATGATCGATCTTCTGAATTTAAGTCATTAATCTAAAAGATGGTTTTTATTTCTTACTTTTGGTTATCTTGGAGATTTTGTGAAACACTTTTTACTTTTGTTTTGCAGTTGATATGATTATACTATGAAATAATGTTGGATATAGGTCTTTTCATCAGCAAGACTAAAGTTTGTCATGTTTACTACAGATTAAAGGACTTAAGTCCTTAATATTAATTTATTATTAATGTTAAGGCCTACCATTTGTCTGTAACCCAAATTGTTCGGTACGCAAAAGAAAGCGAGAGTACACATTGATTCCTTAGTTATTAATAAAAATATTATTGCCTATGAAAGGTTATGATATGACTCTTTACTCTCCACGCATTCCTCAATTACTGTGCAAATCAATTTTAGTTTTCGATTTAGTTTTCATTACAGGTGGTGACAAAAAACCGTCCCGTGTTTCATAAAATAAATTGGTTCAAAACGTTTAATGGTTCTAGGTATAATTTAATCTGGACAGTATTCAATGTATTTTACCGTCAATGAATGAGATTTTCTGTCACATAAAATGTTAATTTTGAATTAGGGAGGATGATTTTTGAAATTAGTTTTTTATCTTCGTTCATTGGTTACAAGGTATTTTTTGTAGTAAAACAAAAAGTTTTAAGCTCTCTTTTTCATTCTCATGTCAATGACTTAAACATTTAATTACTTTCTTTTCTTTTTTCAATTTTATCTTTTGCTCTAAAGTTCAAGATGTTTCAACAAGTGAAAAGATAGAATGCAACACTCTTAACGAGTGTTTAATTATTAGTACTGTACTTTGAAACAGCTAACATTATCTATCAATATTAAATATAAAATTTCCTCTGCTTATTCAGCTAGTTATTGAAACAATCGTAGTAAATCACTTTTTTATTCAATAAATAAGATTTTCAGATTTTTTCTAAATATTTTTTTCGTTTAACTCAAAATGTTAGAAAACAACCTTGCTTGAAGTTCTTAAACGGAGAGTTGTGTGGTGCTTATACTGTAAAGCATTTAATTTAAAGTCAACAACTTTAACAATGATGTTTCAAAATTGATCCTACAGTATAAATACTTCATCAATCATATTTTAAAGTCTCCCAGAGACTGTAATTGCGAGGCGGCGCGGCGGCCACGAGTCGCAGGCTACAGGCTATAGGCTACGGGGTATACAAGCGGTGATGAGTTTAGTTTTAGACGCAATCAAGCAGTGTTTGTGGCGCCCCAAGTCCGCGTTTGAGCCAAACTTTGACTGATGTAATCTGCACTTGAACATCGATTCCCCCAGGTTCCACATGTGTCAGTTCTATCAGTTTTAAACGTAGAGGGAAAACTTAAAAATTGGGTCTTATCACATAAACAATATTTGTTATAAATTATTATTATTTTATTAATTTTCTATGAAAAAATCATTCTATTGGATTTGATCTATCTACACAAAACTGTATCTCTCGCAAAAGGGGTTTATCGAGATAGTTTCTTTTAGCCTTGCCAATACGGTAGACACAATTTATTCGACAAAAATGGTTCGCTATATGGGGCACCGACCAGCTCCATGTACTGGAAAATGTTCATCGACGGTGTCCTTTAAATTTAACGAAATTCCGACTCCGAGGAGGCAACGCTCCGGTTCCGGCAAGGCGGAGTATTTATATCAGTGGTTACTTTTACAAACATTTATTGGCATCACATTAGGTCAGTTACAAAGGCTATTCATGATATAAAGTTTATCCTGAGCGTGAGCGTAAATTCAAAATTTTACGATCGAGGTTAAAATCGGATTCGTGGATTGAGCTGGACTAAAACCGAGGCGTGAACAATAGTTCGCAACTATTCCGTTTTGGAGGCTTACGCAGGGGCGTAACAGAGGGGCCCGCGGGGCCCGCGGTGCGGGGGGGCCAGCAGCTATAAGGGGGCCCGCGGACGGGGCCTGGTATTGGGAAACATGTTATGTTTAATAATTTTTTATTCGTGTCATAGCAAAGTTAAATTTAATATGATGCCATTATACAGGTTGTCCAGCTTCAACCTTTACAAACTTTTCCAGGTTATTGCCCACGTCAAAATAAGCAAAAAAGTTCCCATAAACATATGTCCTAAAATGCTTCGTTAACCCTCTAGCCGCCATTTTGTTTTTTACACTAAATAATTTTTATTTCCGTAACGGATCATTGTATTAAGTTAATATTTGGCATGAACCTTCACTATAAAAATACCCATTTTCAATAAAAAAATTATTTTTTTCCAATGTGTATTTTCAAAATGGCGGCCATTTTAAAATTTTAAACTCAATATCTCAAAAACGGTAAATTTTATAAAAATGTTACAAGAGACAAAAAAGTTGACAAATTAAATTATCTAAACAATGATACCAAGTTTGTAAGGATCCGACAACAAATAACGGAGTTATTGTGGTTTTCCTGCAGAAAAACACTGATTTTGCACGCCAATTTAGGTTATTTTAAGAGAAAAATCTCAATAACTCCGTTATTTGATGTCGGATCCTTACAAACTTGGTATCATTGTTTAGATAATTTAATTTGTCAACTTTTTTTATCTCTTGTGACATTTTTATAAAATTTACCGTTTTTGAGATATTTGAGTTTAAAATTTTAAAATGGCCGCCATTTTGAAAATACACATTGGAAAAAAATAATTTTTTTTATTGAAAATGGGTATTGTTATAGTGAAGGTTTATGCCAAATATCAACTTAATACAATGATCCGTTACGGAAATAAAAATTATTTAGTGTAAAAAACAAAATGGCGGCTAGCGGATTAACGAAGCATTTTAGGACATATGTTTATAAGAACTTTTTTGCTTATTTTGACGTGGGCAATAACCTGTAAAAGTTTGTAAAGGTGGAAGCTGGACACCCTGTATTTTCTAAATGCCTGGAATATAACTTTTATAAAATATCAAATTTTTTTTTAAGTTTTAATTAAAGGTTTTTGGCAGTCTGCTGGTTTGGTCTGCCGCCAGCCGCTAGGCAATTCGTCGCGCTGCGTTGCAGCAATTTAATTTTCAAATCCTTTTCAAAATTACAGATAATGAAAAACTATCTATGAAGCACAGTGTAGCCTACCAAAAATCTTGGTTGCTTAAGTATACTAAGTAATAGAGATAAAGACAGTTATACGTTTCAGAGGTACGGTAATCAAATCATTTGCTTCCCTAACCTCCTTAAGTACTAAGAAGTTCTAATGAAGACAAAACAAATACTTTTGAGGAATAGTGATAAAAACATTTTTTACTGAAATGAACAAAACTATATAAATTTATTTTAAGCTTGGGGATTTTTATTTGTTATAAGAAAAACGTTTTAAATGCCGATAAAAATTATGTCATTATCTACTTTAAAATTTGCATTTGTTTTTTTCCTTTTTGAAACTCGTGTTATTCGTTGTGCTTAGAGTTAAGAATCCTTGGTGTTAGCTAAACAATATACCGTACTACAAGACGAGGAATGTCTGTGGTGATGTATTTCCCATCGATCTCTAAATCTAGCAGGTAGGCCTAGGTTTTGCTTAAACTTTTTATTTCAGAGTTTTTTGGTCCAAGCGCAATTAAAAGTTTAGAAACAGCCTCAACTCCAGAAAAATATTTTTAACAAAGTTTAATAATTGTAATTTTTTATAACATTGGTCATATAGGTTGCCATCAAGTCAAAGAAATAAGAAAGTTAAATAAAAATAAAATAATGCTACTTTTAAGCATGGGTTTCGAAACAGCTGTCATCTGTGAAATATAGATGACGTAAACTGCAAATCCTGATTACCATTCGTTACAGAAAAGAATTAAAACCAACAAGAAAGGCTCGGTTAACCCCTCACTGTGTGATAAATAAAACACAAACAAGATACATTGACTTTTGTTACTTTCATTTTTTATAACATGTCCAAGAGAGGGTAAAATTATAGAACAATCAGGTAGGCTGAATTTCTTTAAAACGATATAGACTGTAGGCCTAGTTGCAATCTGAATAAAAGTAGGCTATATAGATTTTAAAATATAGTACATTACTTGCGGCTGCAATGTTACAATTACTGTACATGCATTAATACTTTAACTTTGTCTAAATAATTTTTTTGTAGAAGATAAGTAAGTTAATAAAAAATAACTCTACTACCACCTGTAACCATTGGTTGACACTGATTTACTGGCGGGAAACATTGATAAGACGGAGGGGGCCCGAAAATAAGTTTGCAGGGGGGCCCGAAAAAAATCAGTTACGTCACTGGGCTTACGTACACATTTCCAAACAAACGGGATTTCTGTATTTTTTTAGTACCGTACTTATTAATTTGTGTTAGCGAATTTCCCTATTGGGAATACGCTATTACGGTATTAGTCACGGTAAGACCTAAGCCCAAGACCATGATAATGTTCGGTTTTGAGGTCCCTAAGAATCCAAAAACACCGTTCGTTCAAATTCATATATTTTATGTATATATATGTATCCGGTAACACGATAACTCTCGAGTGAAGCCTCCAATTTAGATGAAATTTTTTACAGATGTGTAAAGCATCATTCTTCAGGTTAAGTTCGAAAACCAGTTTTTCGGACCATGGGAACGAGGTTTTATGTGGTTCTAAAAGGGTCAAAAAATGTTTTTGGCATTTTTCACCAGTAATTTTTTTTAGTTTGATAATTTTCTCTAATACCATATATTATAAGAACCTTAAAAAAGTAATGAATTATTATTATTTTGAATCATCAACTTATCTTCACTGGCTACGGAGGAAAAAAATATTTTCCATGTTATTCTTATGGGGAACTAACAAAACCTTCCATCTTCCTTATACATTTACATATATTGATAAAATTTTGTATATGTACGTTTATTAGAAAGTTCTGAACTTATATTAGCTTATTAATCCCACATGGCGGCAAACCTATGTACATCATCCCTATGGTTCTTATGGAGAAACAAGAATACCATAACTGGATCAAATTTTATATACTCGTTTAATAGGTAGGGTTTAACCTATATTTACTTACAAAATCTACATGGTGGCAACCCTACATACCCACCACCCCCATGGTCTTTCATGGTTGGGGTAAAAGAAAATGTAAAAAAAATTCCATTGAAAATTCGCTGAGGACAGCAGATCTAGTACGATGGGAGTATTTTATTAAACAGGAGATTATACTTCTTTCTAACGCTGTATATGCAATATATTTTGTCCAGGCAAGTAAACCTTCCCTCCTGCTACCGTATGCATCCTCGTCCCAACCCCGTGCTCCTAACGGCACCGCGCGCCCGCGCCCATCTCATCGCTGACCCGTGTTGTTCTCATTAGAGTCTCATCAGCGACCTCGTGTTCTCATTCATCCCGGGCCTCGCGTTGCGCTAGTGTCGCGATCCGCCGACTTTACTGCCGGAGCCGTCAACTAACGACGGCCGAGTCGTAAAACTGCCGTAAAACTTTTCAGACGTGATTAAAACACCAACGTTTGAAAAAGTGACGAAATCTCACTCCGCATTAGAGTTGTTGTCGAGTGGGGAGGGGGATGCGAGTTTAATATTTTCCGAGCGTAAAACTCCAAATTGAGTTACACGCAGTTTCAGATATTTTATAATTTATATGGCAAGTTTTATTTTGGGGGCGGGGAGAGGGAGAGATTATGAGATGAATAGAATGAATGATGACAGCTATGAAATCGCAGAAAGTATGAATAAACTCGTAATGTGTTTTTAAACAAATGGTAAATAATGACATTGGCCTCTGACATTTATAAATACGTTCTTCATAGAGAACTTTTCGGGCGACTAGGATTTAATGTCTTTTTAGAATACAATTTATAGTTTTCATACTTTTAGTGAAATGGCTGTGTCTATACCTCAAAATACATTTAGGAGATATTTATTAAAATTTACACGATTTTTTGCATGGATGCAAAGTTTAATAAATGATTGTCCGCAGATTCGCGTCCAATATTCTGATATCCATTTGAAATCAGGATTCCAAAATTTTACTGTAAAACTTTATTTTGTTTGTATTCTATTATTTTGTTTTATTTAATAAAGTAAGTTCCAAATTACCATACACTATTTTGATGTCAACATAAAAATACATTATTTATATAAACTACAAAATCCAACATTAGACGTATTTTGTTATCATATTTATTTGGACTATTGTTAATTTTATAATACACTGAAAACGTATATTCAGACGAGTAGGACTACACAAGTTTTTAAACATCTACCTCCTACATACTGTTATGTTAAAAACATAGCACGCACATGTTTTCCAATAACACATTACGAAACGGAATCTCTAGAGCTATACTTTCTCCCTCACATTTTGTATTCTTTAAGTTGAGATGAAATAATTCAGTTTCCCAAAATTATTTGCTGTAACGTTTTAAATTTATTTTAGACCATATTTAAAATAAAATAAATAATTTTATTTTAGAAAAAGACACTATAAAAATTAGTAATTTCATATTCCATCCCAACATATTATTATAAACATTATGATAGGCAGCGGCCGTAGCTCAGTGGTACAGCTTTGGGTTATCACCCAGCGGGCCCGGGTTTAAATCCCGGCTCGGGATCAAAAAGATCGTTCAGTCGCTCCTGTGACTCGGGTTCACATTCAGAAGTTGGTCCACTTGCATAGAAAACAAAAAGTGCACGCCTTTCAGGCAAGGAGAACTATCTGTTAATTAATTGGTGATCTTCTTCCACTAAAAGCCATACGAGTATTAACAATTTAGCATTATGTTAACTCTGCAAGTACATACACATTTTAGTCATTCATTTGATAGTATCCCAGAACAGCAGCCTCCCGCTTCATCCTGCATATCCAAGCTGTTGACCCCCCTCAAAATTTACAGACAACTGTGAAGCCACAAGAAACCCGGAATCCACCACAATATTCTTTTTTCATCACACTACATCGATATCACCTGTTTTCGACCCTCACTTCTACCAACGAAACACCTGTTTTGCCGGCCTAGGCCGGCAAAATTTTCCGGCCTAGGGCGGTAATGGAAACGGTAGCAGAGAAATCTAGAATATTAGTAGGTATTTATTAACAACAACAACAAATAACAAATCAGTGACGTAGTTAGTAGTTCAGCTGATAGCAACTGCAAATATGTATGACGTAGATGGAAAATAGTGCTTTTACCTTGGAATCAGCTGTAGTCACTTACCGTTACATATATAAAGAAAATTTATTCAATAAATAAATAAATCTTCGCCTTCTTTCACAACGAAAGCTGCTGTACAAAGGTTGCCATAAAACTAATTTTTAACTACTTGTTACTAATTAAATTTTTTTTTACAAAACTGTAATAATGTCCTTGAGATGTAGTTCAATTCACAGTATAGATATGATTTCGCAAAATCCCCACTGAATGTTTTATAATTGTTAGAGAAATGTTCTTTAAAATTTCATTTTTAAGGCCAAAATGTTTCCAAAATTCATAAAAGAAGGTAGGTATGGTTCCTCTTGATCCTAATAGTAGGCCAATAACTTTAATATTTTCAATATTATATTTTTCTCTGTAGTAAGGAATTGTGGGTTCGTATATTTTTCTTTTTTCTTTGTCAACTTCTTTTGGTTGGTTTTTATCAATTTCAAACCTTACCGTTGGGTCAAGAATGAAGGCTTCCTTTTTTCTTCGGTCTATGACTAAAATATCACATCGACGATTAGAGCCATTCTCCGAAATACTCGTTACTTCTTCGTATACTTCTAACTGCTTTTCTCTAAGGGCATTGGCAATTATCTTCCTCACTGCGTGATGTCTGCTGTTTCGGAGGAGCTCACCAAATGGGCAGAATCCAAGGACGTGAGGCAGAGATTCTAATACATAGTTCTCAGTGCTGGAACAATGCCGGCACTGGTTGCCGTCCCTGGATCTGCCCGGGTTCAACCTGGTTGGAGCAACATCTCCTATAAGCTTCAAAGCATCTTTATACTGTGAAATTGTTATGTCTTTTATTTTATGAAGCTCAACATTCACTGCAGGACATTCGTTAAAGAGGCAAACCCCTCTTCCTTTGAAAGGCAATGAACACCAGTTGAAGAATTCTCGTGTTTGAAGCTCACCTCTTAACTCTTTATAAGATTTAAATTCTTCATGGATTAAGTCGTATAGATCGAGCCTTTTAAAACATTCTTCTTTTTCTTTTTGGAAATCTCGAATTATTTCTATATACGGGTTTTTTACTTGTTCCAGAACCCTACAAATGTTGAGGTGTTGAATGGGGGCCTCCCATTTTGCTCTTACTACACCTAATCCTTTGTTAAGTTTTGACGAATAGAGCATGGAATTTGGTATGTCAGCAGGTAATTCTAATATTTCCTTAACGGCCGATCTAATAATAACATCTATGTCGTTTAGAAAGCTTTTGCGTAGTTTATTTAATGGTGCTGTCTGAAATGGGTATGTTAATGAAGGCCAAATGTAATTATTGAAAACATAAAGTTTTTGGTCAGTTTTAAGATAAGGTGATGTGGTTATTTTATTAATTTTGCTTGTCAAAGAATTAATAATAGAACTTGGATTCAAAACTATTTCATTTTCAAAATTAACGCCTAAATACTTAATAACGTTTCCTTTGCATAAAGATTTTACCATTACACCATCTAAATGAAATTCCTCCGATTCTAATTTCCCTTTTCTTATATTTATAATATTAGTCTTCTGTGTATTTAAGCTTAGACCAATTTCGTTGAACATACTCTTAATAGTTTTATATAATTCCATTGTTGACTCTTTATCTTTACCAATTAAAACAGTATCATCAGCAAAGCCGAGTATACTCACTGGGGGAAGAGAATTGTCAATTTTGTAGCCATATAAATTTCTTACATCTTCTTCAGAAATTCTCTGTAATATATGATCAATACTTAAATTATAAATTGTAGGAGATAATGGGGCACCTTGCATGACACCTCGTTTAATGTGTATAGCTTTAGTTTTTCCTTTCAGTGTTTCTACCTGCATTATATTTCCTCTTTGGAGGTCAATTATATTGTTTAATACATTTTTAGGGATAGGCAACGAATTTAAGACTGATGACACATGGGAATGTCCAACATTGTCATAAGTTTTTTTTTCTATATCTAGAAAAAATACACAGCAATCATCCTTTTTCGTTTTACATGTTTGCAAGACTGAATTTAAAATATTTGCATTGACATGAGTCCCTGGAATTGATGTAAATCCGTTTTGGACAGGATGAAAGTTAATGTAATTCTTAAGGCGTCTATCAATTATTTTTTCAAAAATTCTTCTTACTATAGAACAAATAGAGATAGGTCTCCAGTTCCCAATATCGGCTGGGTTTCCACCTTTATCTATCAGTACTGTTCGGGCGTTTTTAAATACTTTAGGAATAATGTAGCTCCTGTGTATTTTATTGTAAATGAGGGTTAAAATTTTAGGTACAGTATCATTTTTTATACACCTCATGATAATTTTGTCAGGGCCCGGTGCTGTATCAACCTTAATTGTTTTCATTGTTTTCATATATATTAGTTTTGGTGGCCTTACCTGATGTGAAGTGGTTGCCTAGCAACCAGAAACTCAAGCAGTACATCTCGCTATAGGTTAGTTGAAGTTGAAGTTATGTTTTGTTTGTTATGAACGAAAAAGTAATTTTTCACTTGTTTAGGATTTACTGAATTGTGTAGTGTGATGAAAAATATCGTTCATAACTCGGGCCGAAAGCGTTTTGCCAACCCTCGATCGTTTCAAGTTCTCGACTTCGTCTCGAACTTGAAACACGATCTCGGGGCCGGCAAAACGCCACTTTCGGCCCTTGTGACGAAATATACTATTAACAACTGGTTTACAATACAAAGCGAAATCACCTACTCACTCAGAATCTGAAAAAAATATAATTAACCTGGAGAGTAAGAGGTTACCAAAGTAGAACCTGACTGCTGGACAACCCCTTAGACGTACCCTTGTCGCAGCCGGCAGAAGCAGCCGCAGAAGACGCTCATGTCGACGAGGGCCCGGGGTCGGGGGCATGACGGCGCGGGGCGACGCGGCAGTGACACTGAGGCGAGGGAGTACCCGCGGGTCGAGGGTTCAAGTCCGTGCCGGGGTCACGGCCGTGTTTGTAAATATTGCGTGAGCCTGTTACAAGCAACCGCCAGGCAAAACTCGTTCCGAACTACTACAGTTCATTGATAAGGAATCTGCGGAATGAGGTTTTTTGCTTGCCGATGACTCAGCTTTTCATTTCCTAGTTCATTCATACAACGTTTGTGGAGTTTCTTTTTGAATTTACAGGCTTCGGTTCTCTTTATAGGTTTACTTAGGTAAGTAAATTAGTTTACAGGTACTACTAAATATTTCAATAACGTATGTTTTATTAAATAAATAATTGTATTAATACAAAATTATATTAACTAGTTTGCGAGCATTAATGATGAAGCATATATTAAATTAAAACATTTAAAATAGTCTCCCAGAGCCCTTTTTTTAACTACACATAAAATTTATTTGTTATAAATAGAATACATCGTGCAACCCGAGTCCCATTATTTATTTTCCAGTTTAAGGGACTTACTAACACATAAAAACCAATCTCTATGTGCTGACCATCCATCAGTTATGAAAAGGAAACCCACGTTCTAATAAACATCTACGCAATAAATCAGTCTTTGGTTCAAACTATTCTGCCTTCCTGTCCTCTAAGATTAATAAATCTTAAAAAAACTTAGAAAATAAAATTTTATGAATTTTATATTCCAGAAATATAGACGTAACCTAACGTATTAACTGTACAAAAATTATTCTATTGTCTGTAATATTTCGCATGAACTTTGGCTACATTTCCTACGAGAACAGATGTTTTCAACTCGAAGGAGAGGAAGTCGGTGTAGCAGAGATAGGCGAAGTGAGCACACAGCACACAGCACACAGCACAGTTGTTGTGCATTGTGCTTGCTATCCCTCTCGCTCGGCTGACTTTTAATCAACAAATATTCCAACTCGTCCTCTCTATTTGCCTCCAAGGGCCTCACTGTTACTGTTCGTATCTTGACAAAAGTATGGTGTAAGGAATATCACGTTTAGAGATGAAAATATTTCATCAGGGGTAAATACACTATTTTTTTCACTGCGTCATATTAATTTCTTACACGTAAAAAAAAAACATTAAAAAATAAACTATTACGCAATGGAGACTTAAATAGAGATCAGCTGATACTTTTGTGTCTGTGGGTTGACTGATACCTTTTCCAGTCTCTTGGCCCTATTCTACATAGAGGTAGGAGGAAAGTTACATACTGTATCTCGAAGATTTCAATGCCATTGCGTGACTTACTTGTAGGTGTACGAATGGCATAGAATAAAGAAAACCTTGAGCAAAGTCAAGAATGAAAGACTGTTCGGTAAAAACAAAATAAGTGAACTTCGTTCTCAATTTAATAACTCATTAATTTCTTACTTAGTAGGTCACATTAAAAATACAAATCAAAACATGTTTAAGCCTCCAAGGACTCATCGTAGTACTTACATAGGCATAATAATTTTGCATTTACTTCATATTTACATCATCCTCCAATTACTAAATATTTTCAAGGACACCTTAACACGAATGAATTACTTTATGATGTCAGTTACATTCACCGTTCAAATCAACAAAGGATTTAACCGCTTCGAACAATTTTACAGGTCTTTCAAAATCCTTCCAATATCATTTAAATACAGCCTTGTTTGTATTACACACTTAATATTATCTTTACAGAGATTTACTTTTAGCAAAATTACTACTTTTCACATACAAACGTCAAATAAACTCTAAAAAAAAAACAAAAAAAACACACAAAAAACAGATATTAATTTTACTAAGATATGTAGGGTGTATACAAAATTGCATAAGCCATTGCAATAAAAAATCCGAAGTACTTAAAAAATGGCTACTTTAAAGAAATTGAGTCTCACATAGTGTGAAAGCGTAAAATAAAGTTATTAAAAATGAAAAAGAATGTTTATTAATGTGGTTGACTTTTTTGCCAAAGCGAATTTGGATATAGAATAAAGATTAATTTAATATTCACTATTGTGTTTTTGTTGTTAAATTAGGTGTCTGTGTAATTTAATTTGCATGTAATGTTCAATGGATTCGTATAATTTGTAACTCAACACCCGATGTTGATTGTTGCATACATACCTAATTACGCTAAGGTGGACGTGCCGACCTTGGCACATATGTTACGGTGGCCTGATGATGGGTGTGGGAGGGAAGGGAAGGGGAGGATCAGAAGGGAGAGAGGAGGAGGAGGGGGAGGAGGTGGCCGGAGTCCAGAGAGTTGAAACTTTCCTCACGTACTTACAGGGTCAGGCACATGCTTCTGATCTACCGCCCAGACGACGGTGTAGCGACGATATTGCAACTGAGCATAACTATCCAGATTAATCTTGTCAGATTTCATCTTTTGAAATTTTTTTATTATAATAAAGTTAGGAAAGTAATTAATGCAAAATATGTTCACTGATTTGTTTCTTATAATTTGACAGTGACACTGTAAAAATATTAGTAAAATATTAGTGTTTTATTTTTTATTTTTTTTTTATATATATTAAATACAAAATATATAGAACAATACACTATAAATATATCGTTCCTCGGTCGTTATTCTGACAGAATGAATAGACACGAATTAAGTGTAGAGCAATTTAAAAAATATCCCTGCATTCATATTTTGTCAGTAATAATTTATACTGTCTCTTAGTTGTAATTTTTACAGATTGTCGGTGTCACCGAAATGGTTTTACAGTATTTAAGTGTGTGACAAAGTGTTTACCTGAAACTGTGTGATTTATATTACCTTGCATAGCAACTCAATTGGCCAAAACATGTTTAAATAAATTAGTTCCTGGTGAAATGTTAGAAGTCTACTTATTGATAGGGAGTAATTTAGTTTTTACATTTTAAAGATATGTTTCTCAAATGTTAAATAAACCTAGTTATATAATTTTAAAAAATACCGGAAGTTTTTCCAAGTGGCTTCAAACAGCTAAATCTATCGCCCTGGCCCTGGCACTGCATCACATACTCTACAAACGTAGAGATAAATTGTATTGCTATAATCAACTTGGCTTGGTTTACTGTACACAAAAATAACTCAGATCTTCTTCAAAGTTAAACTTAGGTGAACCGTTCCAAATGTTGTGGCGTACTGCTTTTATGGAAAATGTCGCAGTGTTAGGTCAAAGATTTCTAAAAATTGCAAGGACTAAAAAAAATATCTAAAAACGTGACACGTGCACAGAAAAGCCCCAGTACAGCGATTCAATAAAGCAAAAGAAGAAAATACTTAGCAGGAATTTTGTTTTGACACAAGAAAACTGCCCATTCGAAGAATAACGGCCTAGATGTTCGACCTGAGACAAACTAACTTGTGAGTTTGTTTGCGAATTTGTGCGACAAACACGACTGAGCGGGTAACGCCGTCAACAAGCCATTCCTCATCTGTAATGGCCGATATAGCGGCCGACGATGCGTTAACTCAATATTATTGGGCTTAATATTGACCGGTGAGCCAATAAAAAGTTTGTCTTTTCATTATTCTGAGTAGCTGCCGTAATTTCGCAATCTATTGACTACTAGATGACCCGACAGACGTTGTCCTGTCGTTAATGTGAATATTAAATGTGAAATGGAATAAATATATAAAAAAACAATTTCGTTTATTGTAATGCTTTTTGGTATACAACATTATTAGTCTTGTTTTCTGGCGCATAAATAAATAAGTTTGATGGGTTTCCGATACGGGAACATGCGACATAGAGTTGGCCCTGTGAAAAGCATGGCTTTTCCAAATTGATGCCACAAACACTCAACGACTGCCCTTGCGATTTATTTATCGACATTTCAAATGCAAGTCGTACTGGAAATTGCAACCGCTTAAAGTCAAATGGCATGTCGTTTGGTATCATAGGAATCCGTGGAATCAACACGTCTTCGCCTCTGTACTTCCCTTGTAATATTGTGGCTTCGATGGCATTGTTCATTAAACTTTTTACTGTAAGCCGATTGCCATTACAAAGGCGTGGCTGGTTTATGTTCCTAAAATGATGATTGCCGACCCCACTTTTAATTGAAGATTGTGAGGTGGTAATCCCGGCAATTCAAGTGAATTTAAAAACTCTGTTGGATAATTAAAAATATCATCTTGGTTATTAACAGAATCAACAGATTTGTATGTCACCAATCCACTGGGTATCTTATTTTGAATATTAATATTAATTTCTTTGACATCAACATTCTTTGCAGCTAAAATAACTCGTCCGCTTAACCAAACATGATTCTTGTAGTTTTCAACTATGTTTGAGAACACCATCTCGATAAGTTCGTTTGTTGATTTTGTAAAGTTACAAAAATTGGCAGGGAATGTAATGCATCCAGACAATGGGTCAACAGGTATTTTACCATTTCCAATTTCTAGCAATTGTTTGGAAAAGACTTCGCCAGATTGATCGTTCTGTAACTCTACTCGCATGTTATTATTTAATTTGAGTGTTTTGACGTGTTTCCATAAAATGGACGACTTCAAACATGCGTTAATTTCATCAACTGGCGTTGACCTTGGAATCACTGGCAAAGTTTGTCTAAAATCTCCTGCTAATAGAATCATCGCTCCACCAAATAGATTTTGGTTGTTTCGCAAATCTTGCATCGTGCGGTCTAATGCCTCTAAAGATTTTTTGTGTGCCATCGTACATTCATCCCAAACGATCAATTTGCTTTTCAGCAACACTTCGGTCATCGTAGGATTCCTCGAAAGGTTGCACATTGGAGTTTCAATAGTTTTCATATTCAAAGGCAACTTAAGTGCTGAATGAGCTGTTCGACCACCTTCCAGCAACGTAGCTTCAATGCGTGATGAAGCAAGTGCAAGTGCGGTTCTATTTTGCGATCGGATTGTTGCCAAAATTAATAAGATTAAAAAAGTTTTCCCAGTTCCTCCATCAGGAGCATCTAAGAAAAAGATTCCACCGGTTTCATTGTTCACTACGTTCATAAGGGTATCATAGACATATTTTTGTTGTTGATTTAAAAGTGGGATTTTTCTTTGAACGGTTTCTCTTAATGCCTCGGAATCGTATTGGGTTTCACGCCTCAACTCTTGATTAAATGCATCGTGCATTGGGCGATTGGGCTTTATCATTCCTAAATGTACCAATCTTTTGTTGGCAATCTGCAAGCACATGTCCTAAATTAAAATTAATGCTTCATTATGAAGTTCTTCGTTTATTTGCAAGTCTTCATTTGTTGTTCTAAGTCGCATCTGATGCAATATATCTTCAGCCATATGATCCTTATATTTGTTCCATATATCAATCGGGTTTGATGGGAAGCATGTAGACAAAATTATAGAAAACAATGTCCGTATCTGTTTAGCATTTGACGAAATCACTGCATCTTCGAGCGTGTTGTCCCAGTGAGTATCATTCTCTAGCAATCCCAAATGTTGACAGGCTTCTCTGTATGTGGCATTGATCCAATAGTTACGATCTGTAGTAAATTATAAGCAATTGCTACGTTATAATTGAAGGCGGCTCGATGAGGATTAAATACATTTCTAGGTCTATCTTGATGTCGGCGATTCCTTTAAATATCATTTTGCACCTCTCGTTGACTTAATCGTATATTTCTAGCATTTACAGCATGCCGAGTTCTGCGGCCTAAGTTAGCACGTCTGATTGGTGGCATTATAACAAACAAATACGGTAGTTTTCTTTTGTGATTGTGGATAAACAAACACCAAAATGTAAACAAATAAACACACGATTTTTAACTCATTCACATCTTAGTATTTCTTACATATGATCAAACCAAATGGCATTGGAAATTTTCAAATAGCAGGTGCTGCCATCTAGCGGATAGATTGTTAATGGTTTGGGATAAGACTACTATTATTTGTTCACGAATTATAAAAATAAACCCTTTTTCTCATTTGGGGAAAACCTTTCACCATATACTAAGTATGTTATGTTTCATTAAATGTATTTGATTGATATTTAATCATGATAGTTTCTTTGTAATTGGAAATGATCTCTTTTGTATCTCACAGTTTAATAAAAGCATTTCCCACCAATGTTAATTTAAAGGCATTTTTTATAATTTTTAAAGCAAAATGACTAAATAATGGTTGGGTGGATTAAAAATTTTCTTTCACACAAACCTTCCCCTGGCATTAAGGAACACAACAAAAAAAGAATCGTTCAATTTGGTGCACTCGTTCTCGAGTTATGGAGTCCCATCAAAAAAAGGGATTGTGATTTATTTATATAGATTGTTCACGAATTATAAAAATAAACCCTTTTTCTCATTTGGGGAAAACCTTTCACCATATACTAAGTATGTTATGTTTCATTAAATGTATTTGATTGATATTTAATCATGATAGTTTCTTTGTAATTGGAAATGATCTCTTTTGTATCTCACAGTTTAATAAAAGCATTTCCCACCAATGTTAATTT
This sequence comes from Neoaliturus tenellus, assembly GCA_030545055.2. Lineage (NCBI taxonomy): Eukaryota > Metazoa > Arthropoda > Insecta > Hemiptera > Cicadellidae > Neoaliturus > Neoaliturus tenellus. Next base: position 222,177,946 of record CM061532.1, read on the forward strand.
AAAGGCATTTTTTATAATTTTTAAAGCAAAATGACTAAATAATGGTTGGGTGGATTAAAAATTTTCTTTCACACAAACCTTCCCCTGGCATTAAGGAACACAACAAAAAAAGAATCGTTCAATTTGGTGCACTCGTTCTCGAGTTATGGAGTCCCATCAAAAAAAGGGATTGTGATTTATTTATATAGAAGATAAAACGACTTCAATTTTAGAGTCCCAATTGGGGTTTTATTCATAATAACTTAAACTCTTGGTGTTATTGGAAAGTTTCGTTATCCTTGAAAAACAGGAGATTCTAGATTCACCTTAATTTGTAAGTAATTTAAGTTTCAGTAAACTTAAGTGAAAAAATGAAATCTTTATCTCTTCCCTATCTGAAATAGCAGCTGGTTAAAACTACGAAAATAATTACTTTTATTGTATTGTATAACCTTACGAAAAATACTTTCAAAGTTGTTAATTTCACTTTTGGTTACTTAAAACTGAAAAATCTTTTGAGGTAGTATCATTAAATTAAAAGGTGGTTTCTGCAGCCAACATTGAAATTTTAGCTACATACTAAAATATGTACCGTGCGTTTATGTTTACCCTACAACAGCGGAGTGACTGGTAAGAGCTCCCTCGTGTGTTCCGTGGAACAATCGGTTTCCTATGGTTATGAGTAGTGGCAAAGTAGGGCTGCTGGCTCAGGTCAATGACCCCTGAGGAATGCTGACGTCACCAAGGTCACTGACGTCACGAATGACGTCATCGGTGACGTCATCAATGACGTCATATCTATGACGTCATAGGTATGACGTAATAGAAATGACGTCATGACGACGTCATTACCGCTGACGTCACCATAATGACGTCATTGACGTAATTAAGGTCAAGGTCACGCGGAAAGACAAAAAAATTTTTCTTTGCACTCTTGTGGTTCCTAGTATTCGGCTGCGGAGCGAAAATCCACAAAGAACCACAAAAGTGCAAAGAAAAATTTATTTTCCCAGCGACCAGACCGAAAACCCTACCAAATGTGACGTAAGGCATTCCTCAGAGGCCATTGACCTGAACCCTAGCAACCCCACTCTTAAAACTAAAAAAATAAATAATTTTTATTTCCACTTACCCACTGGAGAAACCCGAAGTCCAACTGGAAACAAAATTGCGAACGGCCGACGGTGGTGGTGTCATCACCGCGCGGGAGCCGGACGCCGACTGACCGGACAGCACCGTGCCGTCCGGGTACCAGGCCGCGTGGTGGGAGTAAAGTGGTCAGATGCAAAAAATAAAAAAATTATTTTTTTCCAACAACTCATTCGAGTTTGTACTTGTTGGAAACATTATGAAAAAAATAATATTATTTTTTCTCAGATGAACTTGGGACTTGTAAAATTTTGAGCTATATAAAAAAAAAAATAATTTTTTTTCTAATTGTTTTCTTAGGTGACCTTGGGACTTGTAAAATTTTGAACCATATGAAAATAAAAAAAATTATTTTTTCGCGATTTTTAGTTTCGCTTAAAACTTGTGAAATATGTAAGTTTTAGCTAAATATTTCATTTAGAACTCCAGTTATGTAAATTGAGCGGAAAAAGTGTGATGTGCACACTGCAAGAGTCGAATAGCGACTGACCAAGTCGCTCCATGCATCCTAGGTACCCAGTTATGTGGTGGGGGTTAAGTGGTCAGATGAGAAAAAATAAAAAAATTATTTTTTTCCAACAACTCATCCGAGTTTGTTCTTTTGCTGGACCTCCGTTACTTGGAGTGGAAATATTTGTTAAGAAAATAATTTTTTTTATTAATTTCTAAGTGACCTTGACACTTAGTCTGGAATTGGAGTCACCAGCGTTATTTTACTGGCAAAAGTTAGCTCGTCTAAAAGTTTTTGAAACATTTTATCATCCATAGTGATCTTGGTGTCCCTTGAGTAAAATTTTGGATTATTCCTAAGGCAGCGTTTCATTTTTTGTCAAAGTGGAAGTCTTGGACACCCTAACAGAATTATTTTGCTTTGCCAGCAAAAATTTTACTCTTAATAATTTTTCTCGCAAAGTTTCAGCCATAGCTGTGTCTCACAGTAAGGTTAGTATAAAACTGAAAAACTCAGTCAATTGTAGCACCTAAGCTGGAAGTAGTGGGGGAACAGGGCTGTAGTGGTGGGGGTAATGCGGTCTGGTGTTGCTATGTTTAGAAACAGTTTGCTGCGAACTGTCCGAGTATTAACACGTACTGTGTAGAAAAAATAACAGCGAGACTAGTATAAAATTTAAGTCCAAGAAAATACTTATTGTTAGGTTAATAAAGAGGTAGAGCTAAATGAAAAAAAAATAATTTTTGTACAAGATGTGCATGGTTCAATTTTGCAGCTAAGTTCAAAATCCACCAGTGTGGAATAAAATTTAATCATGAGGTTAAAATATTTAAACACATCTGCGAAAATATTAGGAGGCTTCTAGAGCTAAATAAAAATTAATTTTGTAGCAAACAGGTAGCGATATATTTTTGCCAAGTCATATAATAAGAGGGAATGATGTAAAAATTGAAATTTTACTCACAGAAAGTCTGGTAGTGTTAAGGCGCAGCGTATACCATGCGTCGTGGGAGAAGGCTGGCGAGTAACTGACTTGTTTTTAGAGGCAAGACGGCAGACATGGGTTGGTTATATAAGTGTTATGTAATATGCAAGCGATACCGGAGACAAAATTAAATTTGTTCCCAACCAACACTGACTGTAGGCTGAGCTGAGAGAGACAAAATAAAATGAAATGAAATATTATTCTATACTACAACTGTCTTGGACCGAAAATATTCTAAGTCCGAAGACCCCCCCCCCCCCCCCGGCTCCGGACGAAAAGTGCGCCCCCCCCCCCCCCGGGGGAGGAGGAGGTGGCATAGCCCGAGGCGTTGCCATACCTTGACATGTGTTGCATAATGAGATCCGGTTAGTAATGTATTCAGGTGTGGCTCTTGGAGATTGTCCAATGCCGCAAACAAGTACGTGTCGAGGTCTGCCTGTTTACGTAACCAGGTCCGGTTCCCTCACTCCTGACCGGCTCAGCTTCGGTTCTCTGAGGCTTAGCTTCCTCGCAGTTGCTTTCAAACACTTCAGCTGAGTGGTTGAAGCTCTGCCCTACAGGATTCGCAATGTAATGTTGGCGCCGCATTATATTGGGAATTCTTTTCTAGTCTAAGGCATGGCATGTGTAGTGTTAGGAAATAATTTTATTTTGTGCTTGCTGCTTGGTGCTCGGTGTTGGTTGTGATTTAGTGAAAGTGTTGTGTAGTGAAAAATATTTGTGTGTGCTAATATTTCCACAGGTTGGTGTTAGTCTAAGTCTTGTGTTTAGAAAAATATTTCTTTGTATTAATCTTCCACAGGTTGTCCCTAAAATTAGTTTTTATAAATTTTTGGCTTCCTTAGCCTATGTAAATAGTTATACTGTTAGGTTTGAGGCTTAGAAGCCTCCGTAAAATTAAATTTTTTTCGAGGCTTAGCATGCCTCAAGAATTATTTTTTACCAACAATAGTATGACACTTAACGAGCCTGGGGGTTGGCCCCTGGGGATCCACCGTTAGGCCTTGTGCCAGCGGCGCTGCTGGACCTCATCACTCGTCACTGGCAACATACGGGTGGTTGGCATCCTTCAGCACGAAGTGTCGGCCCTGACACTGACCGGTACATTAGGCTTTATGTCAGTGCATTGCATTAGGCTTTATGTCAGTGTACTGGTTAAGATGGGGCCCAGGTCATGATTAGCATGACCTTATGATTCCCATTGGGAACCAAAATTATTTAGCATGTTTCCCTTGTGGAAACTCAAAATTAAGTAAAAATTTTTTATTTTTTGTAACATGAATCCCCCTATGTTTAAGTTTTGTGTTGTAAAATATTTCTTTGTACTAATCTTCCACAGGTTGTCCCTAAGAAAAAATATTTTCTAAATTCGTATATTGGAGGATTAGCCTCTGTAAATTGGCAGTTAAAGTGTTAGGTTTGAGGCTTAGAAGCCTCCATAAAATAATTTCTTTTGGAGGCTTAGCATGCCTCAATAATTATTTTTTAACAACAGTAGTATGGTGCTTAACGAGCCTGGGGGTAGGCCCCTGGGGATCCACCCTTAGGTTTTCGGACCAAGGGCGCTGCTGGGCCTCATCACTCGTCACTGGAAACATACGGGTGGTTGGCATCCTTCAGCACGAAGCACCGGGTCCTGACACTGTCCGGTACGTTAGGCTTTATGTCAGTTTATCGGTTAAGATGGGGCCCAGGTCATGATTAGCATGACCTTATGATTCCCTTTAGGGGAACCAAAATTATTGTAGCATGTTTCCCTTATGGAAACTCAAAATTAAGTAAAATTATTTTTTATTTTTCACCTCCCCCTAAGTTGTGAGATTCCCCCGAGGCCTTTGACCGCCGGCGGTCTTAGGCTTCGGGGGAATTTCTTTTTAATTCTTGGATGACCTTGACCTATATTTGTGTGTGAATAAAAAAATAAAATAATTTTTGTTCCACATGTAGTCACAGTCAGCCAACACTTGGCGGATTTTTGCCAAAGTCCTGAGAGCTCGCAGGACTTAGAGCGATATGCGTTAAAGTGTTGGTTGTCTGGGCAGTGGTAAAATATTTTATTTGATATTCACACATAAGTAAGGGTAGCAGCCATCCAAGAGTTAAAGTCCTAGGGGTAGGTGACCCCCCCCCCCCCCCAAATTTTTTTAGAAAAATTTTTTGACCTTGACCAAAAATTTTTTGCTCCGGACGAAAACTGCGCCCCCCCCCCCCCCAAATTTTTTTTTTTGCAAAATTTTTTGACCTTGACCAAAAATTTTTTGCTCCGGACGAAAACTGCGCCCCCCCCCCCCCCAAAATTTTTTTTTTTGCAAAATTTTTTGACCTTGACCAAAAATTTTTTGCTCCGGACGAAAACTGCGCCCCCCCCCCCCCAAAATTTTTTTTTGAAAAATTTTTTGACCTTGACCAAAAATTTTTTGCTCCGGACGAAAACTGCGGTCCCTGGGGGGGGGGGGGGGGGAGGTGCCAAGCCAGTAGTGTGAAATTGTTACTTCCAGTACAAGTTAAAATAGTAGTGGTAAATTGTTACCACAAACACAAATTTGTGTCTTCAAACTTCTAATGTAACTTAACCCATTTAAATGTAGGTGCCAAGCCAGTAGTGTGAAATTATTACTCCCAGTACAAGTTAAAATAGTAGTGGTAAATTGTTACCACAAACACAAATTTGTGTCTTCAAACTTCTAATTTAACTTAACCCATTTAAATGTTGCTACTTAAAGGTAGCACCGTTTTGGTGCTACCTTTCATGTACTATTTTCTACATGTCCAATTTTGCTTTATGTTTTTTAAACAACACTTTTAATTACCGGTTTAATGTAAAACTATAAAATATGTTTATATATATGAATTATTAACAAAACCTTAGTTTTAACATTAAATGTCATTAGGAAACTTCTAATTGAGATTAAGCCATTTAAATGTTGCTACTTTTAGGTAGCACCGTTTTGGTGCTACCTATGGTGTACTATTTTTACATGTCCAATTTTTGCTTTAGGCTTTTAAACAACACTTTTAACTACTGCTACCAGTCTACCACTGAGGTATTTATGAAGCGAGTTTGGTCCATCTTTTTTTATTTCTAGTTGCTAAGGTGTTTAGGAATGAAAGGTTAGAATTACTTTTAAGGTTAAAAGAAGCACATGGTGCGAACAGAAAGTTCACTATTGTTTTAAAATTAATGAGCATTAGAAAACTTCTAATTGAGCTTAACCCATTTAAATGTTGCTACTTTAAGGTAGCACCGTTTTGGTGCTACCTTTGGTGTACTATTTTTACATGTCACAAAATATATGGACCTTTGCTTGACGCAGAGGCAGGTACTTGACCCCGTTTCTACCCATCATTAAGTGTACTGAGACTTTAGGTTTTTAAACAACACTTTTAACTACTGGTTTAATGTAAAACTACGAAATATGTTTATATACATGAAATCTTAATAAAACCTTAGTTTTAAAATTAAAGGTAATTTGTAAACTTCTAATTGAGCTTAAACCATTTAAATGTTGCGAATTAAAGGTAGCACCATTTTGGTGCTACCTTTGGTGTACCAATTTTTGCTTTAGGTTTTTAAACATCACTTTTAACTACCGGTTTAATGTAAAACTACGAAATATGTGTATATATATATATATATATATATATATATGAATTCTTAACCAAACCTTAGTTTTAACATTAAACCGTATTTGGAAACTTTTAATTGCTGACTCAGAGACAAGTACTTGGCCCCGTTCCTGTCCATCATTAAGTGTACTTAGGCTTTAGATTTTTAAACAAGACTTTTAACTACTGGTTTAATGTAAAACTACAAAATACGTTTATATACATGATAACTTAACAAACCTTAGTTTTCAACATTAAAGGTAATTTGGCAACTTCCAATTGGGCTTAACCTATTTAAATGTTGCTTAACCTATTTAAATGATGCTACTTAAAGGTAGCACCGTTTTGGTGCTACCTTTGGTGTACTATTTTCTACATGTGCAATTTTGCTTTAGGTTTTTAAACAACATTTTTAACTACTGGTTTAATGTAAAACGATAAAATATGTTTATATACATGATAACTCAACAAAACCTTAGTTTTAACATTGAAGGTAATTTACTTGGGAACTTTTAATTGAACTTAGAGCATTTGAATGTTGCTAATTAAAGGTAACACCGTTTTGGTGCTACCTTTGGTATACTATTTCTTCCTTGTCAAATTTGCTTAAAGTTTTTAAACAACACTTTTAACTACGGGTTTAATGTTCAAGTACAAAATAACACTTTTAACTACAGGTTTAATGTTAAAGCACAAAATATGTTTATATATGAGCTTCTGCTGACTCAGAGACAAGTACTTGGCACCGTTCCTGTCAATCATTAAGTGTATTGAGGCTTTACGTTTTTAAACAAGACTTTTAACTACTAGTTTAATGTAAAACAATGAAATATGTTTATATATGAGCCTATTCTTGACACAGAGACAGGTATTTGGTTTTGTTCCTGTCCCTAATTAAGTGTACTGAGGCTGTAGGTTTTTAAAAAACACTTTTAACTTCTGGTTTAATGTAAAACTACGAAATATGTTTATATACATGAAATCTTAACAAAACCTTAGTTTTAAAATTAAAGGTAATTTGGAAACTTCTAATTGAGCTTAAACCATTTAATTGTTGCGAATTAAAGGTAGCACCGTTTTGGTGCTACCTTTGGTGTACTATTTTTACATGTCCAATTTTGCTTTAGGGTTTTAAACATCACTTTTAACTACCGGTTTAATGTAAAACTACGAAATATGTTTATATATATATATATATATATATATATATATATATATATATATATATGAATTCTTAACCAAACCTTAGTTTTAACATTAAACCGTATTTGGAAACTTCTAATTGCTGACTCAGAGACAAGTACTTGGCCCCGTTCCTGTCCATCATTAAGTGTACTTAGGCTTTACGTTTTTAAACAAGACTTTTAACTACTGGTTTAATGTAAAACTACAAAATACGTTTATATACATGATAACTTAACAAAACCTTAGTTTTCAACATTAAAGGTAATTTGGAAACTTCTAATTGGGCTTAACCTATTTAAATGTTGCTTAACCTATTTAAATGATGCTACTTAAAGGTAGCACCGTTTTGGTGCTACCTTTGGTGTACTATTTAATAGCATTTTTATGTGTAAAGTTTAACATAATTAGTTTTGTATTTGATTTTATTATTGTTTGGAACACTTGTTATGTGTTTTAGTTAAGCAAGTCTTATTTTGGTATAAAAAATAATAATAACCTTTAGCACATGTATGTAAAGCTAATTTTTTAAGTTCAATTTATTAAATAAAAAATGAATGTGGCATTAATGTAAAATATATTAAAAAATCAGTTTAAATAAAAATCTACAGGAAATTGTCAACAAATTTAAAATGTATCATATTACTGTTAAATGTGCAGTATTTCCCTTCATTTTGCATGCCCAGTTGCGCTTCATCATTTATGAAAGTGGTTTGTTGAGTGTGCCCTTATTATTGACATCCGCAAAAAAAAATTGTTTAAATTTAACATACAATTGTGTATGAGCAGTAGTACTTGTCTACTGCGCATGCGCAGAAGGTTTCCACCACTCTTCGTCGGGTATATAAGCAGATCGGTTAACCATGCATTTCATTGTTTGGCGAACTTTTGCCAAGTGAACATCTTATTGACAACTTCGGTTATTCCGGATATTTAAAAGGTGTATGCTATTTTTGTTACATTTGACTTTAATATGTCTGAACTGCAGTGTTACATGTTTGATAGTAAACCTGTAGCTGTATTATTTGATCGTGAAAACAATCCATGGTTTAAGGCTAATGATGTATCAGAAATTCTAGAATATAAAAGACCGCGAAAAGCAATAAATGATCTAGTTAAGGAAAAATATAAAAAGTTATGTAAAGATATTGATGGAAACAGTTTAGTGCTACCCTCTAACTTTCAAAAAAGTACCGTATTCATCAATGAACCAGGTTTATATTCCTTAATTTTATCGTCTAAGATGAAATTAGCTAAGCGCTTTCAAGATTGGGTGTTTGAAGAAATACTACCATCAATTCGCAAGTATGGAGAGTATAAACTAAAAAGAGAAAACCTTAAGTTGACTCACTCCTTACGTAAAGCGTTGTCAAATAATCAAAAACTAATTGAAACGTTAATTGATCAAATACCTAAAGTTGCTGTTATACCTGATGATATGGATTTAAAACATATCTTTTGTGTATTGGAAAAGGACACATACTATGAAAAGTATGGAGTAATGGAGTACAAGTGCATTCGTACAGAGAGGAGACGATATAAAAGAGCACTGAAAAGAGCAAAGGAAGATGGTTTTGTACCAAGTTTTACAAGATATCCTGTACCAAACAGTATAAATATCTTTAATAAAGCTAAGGAGGTTATGAATACTTATGGTATGCATTACGAATGTTCTTTGAATAACATACTGACCCCCCATAATTTTGTAAATATTGTAAAAATTATTCTTAATGAATAATAAACTGTATGAATGTATGTATGAATGTGGGACTTATTAGATTGAGAAGTTAAGGTATTAACTTTAGCTACTCATTTGAAAAGTCTGGTGTGAATGAAGGTCACTGGCGCGGTTGACTAAAAGACCCGTAAACCATGTGTGTGTGTGTGTGTGTGTGTGTGTGTGTGTGAATGTGTGTGTGAATGTGTGTGTGTGTGTGTGTGTGAATGTGTGTGTGAATGTGTGGAAAACGATGTACACCCACCTCCTCGTGGTGTTTTCTGGGTAACGCTAAGAGGTGTACAACCAATGTCTTGTAAAACCACATGAATTAATCTATTTGTATTTTTAAAATATACATTCATAGGTATATATACAATAATAACATTTATTTAAATTAAACAAATTTAAAAGCATTTTAAATGCATACAATTTATAATTGTTGCTGCAAAAACACCTCGTGCTTTACTAATAATAGATGAAAACGATATAATGTATGTATAAAATATGAGTTTTTTAATTAATGGAGCTAGAAAAAATAAAGATGGCATTAAATTAGTGTTACCATAAAATTTGTTTATAGAACAATAAGTTTTTCTTCATAATTATGTGGGTTTTAAGATCTATATTTAGGTAGCACTAAATTAGAGCTACCATTATGTTAATAAAATAGCTACATACATTTATAATTATATTTTATTATTTAATTATTAAATATATTAAATTTATTCAATATTAATTTGACTGACTTTTTTACAGCATAAATAAGTATAAAAACACAAAATCTGAAACAAATTAGTCATTTTAATTTTAATGTAAAATGATAAAAGCTCAAAACTTAATACTTTTTTAAAAATTAAACAAAAGTAGCCACAAAATATTGGTGTTACCTTGAAATATTTATAGAAATTATAATATAGTATGGTTTTATTAATTTATAAACTAAATTGAATTCATCCTTATTCTACACATAACGGTAAAACCATTCATTCTAAACCTTAATGCTTAGAACTCTGACATATTGTCTTAGAACTCTGACATATTGTCTTAGAACTCTGACATATTGTCTTTATTTCAAGATACAGCTCAACCTTTCATTATAAATCTTGTTAATTTTTTAAATCTATCTTCTTATTTCTATAAGGGTTTTGTCTGTCACGTCCCTTTTTTCTCTCGACCTACTGAACCGATTTTTAAGATTGAGGTGTCATTTGAAAGCTTAGGATATACCGCAGTGACGAATTATAATTAAAAAGGTCATATTGTTTCAGGCTTCGACCCCCTGGCCTTTGATTTATTTCTAGAGGACGCTTTAAAATGTTGACCAACTTTTATTGCAAGTTCTTTAATGTGAATTGTAATTTAACAGCTGATTACCTTCAGATGAATTTTAAAAGCTAGATAGTAAACAAAAATAGATCTCCGTCACTTCATAATAAGCATTTACATACTGTAGGTGAGATTTACTCATACAGAATCATAAAACGCGCAATTTGCACACGGGCCACCTCGTAATATAATAAAAATATAAAACACATTAACTTTTAACTAATTTACCAATAGGGAATACGCTATTACGGTATTAGTCAAGACCTAAGCCTGGGACCATGATACTTTTTCATTTTGAGATCTCTAGAAGCCAAAAAACACCGTTTGTTCAATTTGATATATATATGTATGTGTCCATAAACACGATAACTTTTGAACGAAACCTCTGATTTTGATGAAATTTGGTACAGGGGTGTAAGCCAATATCTACTTAATTTAGTTCGCGAACCATAATGATCGGATTATGGGAACGAGGTTTATGGGGTTTCTAAAGGGTTAAAATTGGGTTTTTGGCATTTTTGAACCTCAATTTTTTAAACTTCATGACTTTTAACTAAAACCATTGAAAAGAGCTTAAAACAACAAACAATTTAGTATTTGGAATTTTTACCTAACTTAAATGGTTATTCAGAAAATCCAAACACTATGTTTTCCATGTTATTCTTATGGGAAATCAACAAAACCTTCTATCTTGCTTATTTATTGAAATATCTTGATAAACTTGGTATGTACATTAATTAGGAAGCGTTTAACTTATATCTGCTTATAAAACGCATATGGCGGCAAACCTACGTACTCACCTCTATGGGTTTTATGGAAAAACTAAATACCCCCCGTCGCAGCAGACCTGCGTACTCAGCGAATTTCCAAATTAGTAATATTAATTTTGACCAGCTAAATTTGTAAACAAAATTTCATCACGTGCTCATAAATAGGGAAATAAATGTCTATTCTCCTTGAGATATAGGGAAAGAGTATGCAGGTATGCTGCCATGGGGGACACTAAAAGTAGGTTTTTAGCATAGAAAAAATTTATTTCGACCATATAAAGCCATATAGTAAGTTTCATCAATATCTGTCCATAAATAAAAGAGTTTGCCTATTCTCCATATGATTAACATGGCAAAAGAGTATGCAGGTTTGCTGCCATGATAAGTACAAAAGCCAAGAATTTTTACCTTAAATGGATGAATCTCAACCAAATGAAGCTAAATACTAAGTTTCATCCAAAAATATTGGTTAATAAGTGAAATATTAACACATCCTTATTCTCCATAAGATTAACATTGGAGCCCTAAAAGACAATGTACTGTCTTTAGACTTTGTAATATCTCGGTAACCAATGGAGATAGAGCAAAGCTTCAAAATACTAAATTGTGTGTTTTTTTTAGCTAAATCCAATGGTCAAAATAAAAATTTAAAATTTTTAAAATTTACATATGAAAAATGCAAAAAACCCATTTTTGGGGTACAAAACCCCCCAAAACTACCCCTTCCGGTAGGTCGATATGTCTGGTTTTCGAACTCATCCGAATAAACGTAGGATTACACATCTCTACCAAATTTGGTGTCGATCGGACCATTTTTACGAGAGTTATCGTGTCTAGGGACACATACATATATATATATATACATATATATATATATATATATACATATATATATATATAAAAATTTTAATGACTATTATTTTCGGTCTCTGGACACCTCAAAACGAAAAAGTATCATGGTCCCGGGCTTAGGTCTTTCCATGAGACCTACGGTAATAGCTTATTCCCTATGGGAAATTCGCTAAAAAAAACACCACAACCTGATAAAATTTGGTATGTACATTCACTAGGTAGGGTTTAACTTATATTTATCAACGAAACCCATATGGAGGCAAACCTACATACTTTAAACCCCCATGGATTTTATGAGAAAAAATAGAAAATATACCAAAATGCCATTGGAAAGTTGCTGAGTAAGCAGGTCTGCTGCGATGGGGGTATTATATTTATAGTTACATTAAGGTAGCATTATTTTGATGCCACCTTTACATAAAATATATTAATTCAATTATCTTATTGTTTTATTTTGTATTTACATTAAATTTAGTCTACATGTGGGAATTGAGACACCAATTTTTGATTGTTTTATTGTGTATTTACATTAAATTTAGTCTACATGTGGGAATTGAGACACCAATTTTTGGAAAATGAATGCATATAATCATGGGATATAGTCTTTATTCTGTAAGCCCGGCTTACCCCTTAATCGTTTCCCCTTTAAATTTTCATTTTATTAAATTTAAAGTGGAAACACTTCTTTTTAGAAACAAATTTGTGCTATTATCATTCACTTTTCTTTGTTTAAATTAAATGTAGTCCTTTTTACTCTACTTATAAAGCAGAAAAGATAATATTTCTGGAACTTAAATCATATAGTTTTGAAACTTGAAACATTATTCCGAACATACAATTTAACTCTCCGATTGTAAATATAAGATGAGAAAAGCTAAAATTTCTATATTTATAGTTATAGTTATAGGCATTTAGTCAAATGTCTATAACTCGATAATGGATTGACGGATTAGGACAAGCGATACATCATTGAAAAAGGTCTATGTAAGACGAACATTTAAGTAAAAGAAGAATTTGGTTATCTTATTTTAGTCAAAAGTAGAAACCTGGAGGTTCATAGCCCCGCCATTTATGAGTTTTGAAAATGGGGAGAGGGAAGGAATAAGGATTGGGAAGGGATAGGGTGGGGAAAGGGTAGTTTGGTTATTAAACGACTTGCGCTGTAAAATAGCCGCCAACATCCACACCTTCTTCGTAGCACTCCTTTATTGTTTGTGCCCACTGTCGCATGCGGTCTCTATCATTTGGTGTTACAAGAAAAGAATTACAATCATCATACAATATAAAGGAGCCAATTCGTACATAAGATCCTGAGTCCAACCATTTATGAGCTTCAGACATGAATTTATCTATTGTATCGAATGGGGATTGTGGATTAATTGCTATAACTTTGAGTTCTTCATTAATTTCAACGGTATAATCATCATCTTCATCATCATCTTCACTGTCACTGTTGTCATTTAAAGTGTCTTCAGGTTGTTCAAAAACATCAGAAATTTCGGAGGAATTGAAATTTTCATTGAGACGAGGAGGCATTTTGAAGCAAGTGATATTGTAAACAGCAGAGACAAAACAACAAGAGTGGCTTGTAGAAGCGGAATGAAGGAGTGAACAACGCTCGCTCCGCTTTTATAACGGTATGCTAATAAGAGGGGTAACAGCTAGCCGTGACCAATTATTGACCTGGGAGGTGGGGGAAAAGGAAGGAGAGGGTGTATTTATTTGAAATAATTCGCATAACTTTTGACTAAAATAAGATAACCAAATTCTTCTTTTACTTAAATCTTCGTCTTACATAGACCTTTTTCAATGATGTATCGCTTGTCCTAATCCGTCAATCCATTATCGAGTTATAGACATTTGACTAAATGCCTATAACTATAACTATAAATATAGAAATTTTAGCTTTTCTCATCTTATATTTACAATCGGAGAGTTAAATTGTATGTTCGGAATAATGTTTCAAGTTTCAAAACTATATGATTTAAGTTCCAGAAATATTATCTTTTCTGCTTTATAAGTAGAGTAAAAAGGACTACATTTAATTTAAACAAAGAAAAGTGAATGATAATAGCACAAATTTGTTTCTAAAAAGAAGTGTTTCCACTTTAAATTTAATAAAATGAAAATTTAAAGGGGAAACGATTAAGGGGTAAGCCGGGCTTACAGAATAAAGACTATATCCCATGATTATATGCATTCATTTTCCAAAAATTGGTGTCTCAATTCCCACATGTAGACTAAATTTAATGTAAATACACAATAAAACAATCAAAAATTGGTGTCTCAATTCCCACATGTAGACTAAATTTAATGTAAATACAAAATAAAACAATAAGATAATTGAATTAATATATTTTATGTAAAGGTGGCATCAAAATAATGCTACCTTAATGTAACTATAAATATAATACCCCCATCGCAGCAGACCTGCTTACTCAGCAACTTTCCAATGGAATTTTGGTATATTTTCTATTTTTTCTCATAAAATCCATGGGGGTTTAAAGTATGTAGGTTTGCCTCCATATGGGTTTCGTTGATAAATATAAGTTAAACCCTACCTAGTGAATGTACATACCAAATTTTATCAGGTTGTGGTGTTTTTTTTTTAGTTTTTCCATAAAACCCATAGAGGTGAGTACGTAGGTTTGCCGCCATATGCGTTTTATAAGCAGATATAAGTTAAACGCTTCCTAATTAATGTACATACCAAGTTTATCAAGATATTTCAATAAATAAGCAAGATAGAAGGTTTTGTTGATTTCCCATAAGAATAACATGGAAAACATAGTGTTTGGATTTTCTGAATAACCATTTAAGTTAGGTAAAAATTCCAAATACTAAATTGTTTGTTGTTTTAAGCTCTTTTCAATGGTTTTAGTTAAAAGTCATGAAGTTTAAAAAATTGAGGTTCAAAAATGCCAAAAACCCAATTTTAACCCTTTAGAAACCCCATAAACCTCGTTCCCATAATCCGATCATTATGGTTCGCGAACTAAATTAAGTAGATATTGGCTTACACCCCTGTACCAAATTTCATCAAAATCAGAGGTTTCGTTCAAAAGTTATCGTGTTTATGGACACATACATATATATATCAAATTGAACAAACGGTGTTTTTTGGCTTCTAGAGATCTCAAAATGAAAAAGTATCATGGTCCCAGGCTTAGGTCTTGACTAATACCGTAATAGCGTATTCCCTATTGGTAAATTAGTTAAAAGTTAATGTGTTTTATATTTTTATTATATTACGAGGTGGCCCGTGTGCAAATTGCGCGTTTTATGATTCTGTATGAGTAAATCTCACCTACAGTATGTAAATGCTTATTATGAAGTGACGGAGATCTATTTTTGTTTACTATCTAGCTTTTAAAATTCATCTGAAGGTAATCAGCTGTTAAATTACAATTCACATTAAAGAACTTGCAATAAAAGTTGGTCAACATTTTAAAGCGTCCTCTAGAAATAAATCAAAGGCCAGGGGGTCGAAGCCTGAAACAATATGACCTTTTTAATTATAATTCGTCACTGCGGTATATCCTAAGCTTTCAAATGACACCTCAATCTTAAAAATCGGTTCAGTAGGTCGAGAGAAAAAAGGGACGTGACAGACAAAACCCTTATAGAAATAAGAAGATAGATTTAAAAAATTAACAAGATTTATAATGAAAGGTTGAGCTGTATCTTGAAATAAAGACAATATGTCAGAGTTCTAAGACAATATGTCAGAGTTCTAAGACAATATGTCAGAGTTCTAAGCATTAAGGTTTAGAATGAATGGTTTTACCGTTATGTGTAGAATAAGGATGAATTCAATTTAGTTTATAAATTAATAAAACCATACTATATTATAATTTCTATAAATATTTCAAGGTAACACCAATATTTTGTGGCTACTTTTGTTTAATTTTTAAAAAAGTATTAAGTTTTGAGCTTTTATCATTTTACATTAAAATTAAAATGACTAATTTGTTTCAGATTTTGTGTTTTTATACTTATTTATGCTGTAAAAAAGTCAGTCAAATTAATATTGAATAAATTTAATATATTTAATAATTAAATAATAAAATATAATTATAAATGTATGTAGCTATTTTATTAACATAATGGTAGCTCTAATTTAGTGCTAATGTAGCTATTTTATTAACATAATGGTAGCTCTAATTTAGTGCTACCTAAATATAGATCTTAAAACCCACATAATTATGAAGAAAAACTTATTGTTCTATAAACAAATTTTATGGTAACACTAATTTAATGCCATCTTTATTTTTTCTAGCTCCATTAATTAAAAAACTCATATTTTATACATACATTATATCGTTTTCATCTATTATTAGTAAAGCACGAGGTGTTTTTGCAGCAACAATTATAAATTGTATGCATTTAAAATGCTTTTAAATTTGTTTAATTTAAATAAATGTTATTATTGTATATATACCTATGAATGTATATTTTAAAAATACAAATAGATTAATTCATGTGGTTTTACAAGACATTGGTTGTACACCTCTTAGCGTTACCCAGAAAACACCACGAGGAGGTGGGTGTACATCGTTTTCCACACATTCACACACACATTCACACACACACACACACACACATTCACACACACATTCACACACACACACACACACACACACACACATGGTTTACGGGTCTTTTAGTCAACCGCGCCAGTGACCTTCATTCACACCAGACTTTTCAAATGAGTAGCTAAAGTTAATACCTTAACTTCTCAATCTAATAAGTCCCACATTCATACATACATTCATACAGTTTATTATTCATTAAGAATAATTTTTACAATATTTACAAAATTATGGGGGGTCAGTATGTTATTCAAAGAACATTCGTAATGCATACCATAAGTATTCATAACCTCCTTAGCTTTATTAAAGATATTTATACTGTTTGGTACAGGATATCTTGTAAAACTTGGTACAAAACCATCTTCCTTTGCTCTTTTCAGTGCTCTTTTATATCGTCTCCTCTCTGTACGAATGCACTTGTACTCCATTACTCCATACTTTTCATAGTATGTGTCCTTTTCCAATACACAAAAGATATGTTTTAAATCCATATCATCAGGTATAACAGCAACTTTAGGTATTTGATCAATTAACGTTTCAATTAGTTTTTGATTATTTGACAACGCTTTACGTAAGGAGTGAGTCAACTTAAGGTTTTCTCTTTTTAGTTTATACTCTCCATACTTGCGAATTGATGGTAGTATTTCTTCAAACACCCAATCTTGAAAGCGCTTAGCTAATTTCATCTTAGACGATAAAATTAAGGAATATAAACCTGGTTCATTGATGAATACGGTACTTTTTTGAAAGTTAGAGGGTAGCACTAAACTGTTTCCATCAATATCTTTACATAACTTTTTATATTTTTCCTTAACTAGATCATTTATTGCTTTTCGCGGTCTTTTATATTCTAGAATTTCTGATACATCATTAGCCTTAAACCATGGATTGTTTTCACGATCAAATAATACAGCTACAGGTTTACTATCAAACATGTAACACTGCAGTTCAGACATATTAAAGTCAAATGTAACAAAAATAGCATACACCTTTTAAATATCCGGAATAACCGAAGTTGTCAATAAGATGTTCACTTGGCAAAAGTTCGCCAAACAATGAAATGCATGGTTAACCGATCTGCTTATATACCCGACGAAGAGTGGTGGAAACCTTCTGCGCATGCGCAGTAGACAAGTACTACTGCTCATACACAATTGTATGTTAAATTTAAACAATTTTTTTTTGCGGATGTCAATAATAAGGGCACACTCAACAAACCACTTTCATAAATGATGAAGCGCAACTGGGCATGCAAAATGAAGGGAAATACTGCACATTTAACAGTAATATGATACATTTTAAATTTGTTGACAATTTCCTGTAGATTTTTATTTAAACTGATTTTTTAATATATTTTACATTAATGCCACATTCATTTTTTATTTAATAAATTGAACTTAAAAAATTAGCTTTACATACATGTGCTAAAGGTTATTATTATTTTTTATACCAAAATAAGACTTGCTTAACTAAAACACATAACAAGTGTTCCAAACAATAATAAAATCAAATACAAAACTAATTATGTTAAACTTTACACATAAAAATGCTATTAAATAGTACACCAAAGGTAGCACCAAAACGGTGCTACCTTTAAGTAGCATCATTTAAATAGGTTAAGCAACATTTAAATAGGTTAAGCCCAATTAGAAGTTTCCAAATTACCTTTAATGTTGAAAACTAAGGTTTTGTTAAGTTATCATGTATATAAACGTATTTTGTAGTTTTACATTAAACCAGTAGTTAAAAGTCTTGTTTAAAAACGTAAAGCCTAAGTACACTTAATGATGGACAGGAACGGGGCCAAGTACTTGTCTCTGAGTCAGCAATTAGAAGTTTCCAAATACGGTTTAATGTTAAAACTAAGGTTTGGTTAAGAATTCATATATATATATATATATATATATATATATATATATATATAAACATATTTCGTAGTTTTACATTAAACCGGTAGTTAAAAGTGATGTTTAAAACCCTAAAGCAAAATTGGACATGTAAAAATAGTACACCAAAGGTAGCACCAAAACGGTGCTACCTTTAATTCGCAACAATTAAATGGTTTAAGCTCAATTAGAAGTTTCCAAATTACCTTTAATTTTAAAACTAAGGTTTTGTTAAGATTTCATGTATATAAACATATTTCGTAGTTTTACATTAAACCAGAAGTTAAAAGTGTTTTTTAAAAACCTACAGCCTCAGTACACTTAATTAGGGACAGGAACAAAACCAAATACCTGTCTCTGTGTCAAGAATAGGCTCATATATAAACATATTTCATTGTTTTACATTAAACTAGTAGTTAAAAGTCTTGTTTAAAAACGTAAAGCCTCAATACACTTAATGATTGACAGGAACGGTGCCAAGTACTTGTCTCTGAGTCAGCAGAAGCTCATATATAAACATATTTTGTGCTTTAACATTAAACCTGTAGTTAAAAGTGTTATTTTGTACTTGAACATTAAACCCGTAGTTAAAAGTGTTGTTTAAAAACTTTAAGCAAATTTGACAAGGAAGAAATAGTATACCAAAGGTAGCACCAAAACGGTGCTACCTTTAATTAGCAACATTCAAATGCTCTAAGTTCAATTAAAAGTTCCCAAGTAAATTACCTTCAATGTTAAAACTAAGGTTTTGTTGAGTTATCATGTATATAAACATATTTTATCGTTTTACATTAAACCAGTAGTTAAAAATGTTGTTTAAAAACCTAAAGCAAAATTGCACATGTAGAAAATAGTACACCAAAGGTAGCACCAAAACGGTGCTACCTTTAAGTAGCATCATTTAAATAGGTTAAGCAACATTTAAATAGGTTAAGCCCAATTGGAAGTTGCCAAATTACCTTTAATGTTGAAAACTAAGGTTTGTTAAGTTATCATGTATATAAACGTATTTTGTAGTTTTACATTAAACCAGTAGTTAAAAGTCTTGTTTAAAAATCTAAAGCCTAAGTACACTTAATGATGGACAGGAACGGGGCCAAGTACTTGTCTCTGAGTCAGCAATTAAAAGTTTCCAAATACGGTTTAATGTTAAAACTAAGGTTTGGTTAAGAATTCATATATATATATATATATATATATATATATATATATATACACATATTTCGTAGTTTTACATTAAACCGGTAGTTAAAAGTGATGTTTAAAAACCTAAAGCAAAAATTGGTACACCAAAGGTAGCACCAAAATGGTGCTACCTTTAATTCGCAACATTTAAATGGTTTAAGCTCAATTAGAAGTTTACAAATTACCTTTAATTTTAAAACTAAGGTTTTATTAAGATTTCATGTATATAAACATATTTCGTAGTTTTACATTAAACCAGTAGTTAAAAGTGTTGTTTAAAAACCTAAAGTCTCAGTACACTTAATGATGGGTAGAAACGGGGTCAAGTACCTGCCTCTGCGTCAAGCAAAGGTCCATATATTTTGTGACATGTAAAAATAGTACACCAAAGGTAGCACCAAAACGGTGCTACCTTAAAGTAGCAACATTTAAATGGGTTAAGCTCAATTAGAAGTTTTCTAATGCTCATTAATTTTAAAACAATAGTGAACTTTCTGTTCGCACCATGTGCTTCTTTTAACCTTAAAAGTAATTCTAACCTTTCATTCCTAAACACCTTAGCAACTAGAAATAAAAAAAGATGGACCAAACTCGCTTCATAAATACCTCAGTGGTAGACTGGTAGCAGTAGTTAAAAGTGTTGTTTAAAAGCCTAAAGCAAAAATTGGACATGTAAAAATAGTACACCATAGGTAGCACCAAAACGGTGCTACCTAAAAGTAGCAACATTTAAATGGCTTAATCTCAATTAGAAGTTTCCTAATGACATTTAATGTTAAAACTAAGGTTTTGTTAATAATTCATATATATAAACATATTTTATAGTTTTACATTAAACCGGTAATTAAAAGTGTTGTTTAAAAAACATAAAGCAAAATTGGACATGTAGAAAATAGTACATGAAAGGTAGCACCAAAACGGTGCTACCTTTAAGTAGCAACATTTAAATGGGTTAAGTTAAATTAGAAGTTTGAAGACACAAATTTGTGTTTGTGGTAACAATTTACCACTACTATTTTAACTTGTACTGGGAGTAATAATTTCACACTACTGGCTTGGCACCTACATTTAAATGGGTTAAGTTACATTAGAAGTTTGAAGACACAAATTTGTGTTTGTGGTAACAATTTACCACTACTATTTTAACTTGTACTGGAAGTAACAATTTCACACTACTGGCTTGGCACCTCCCCCCCCCCCCCCAGGGACCGCAGTTTTCGTCCGGAGCAAAAAATTTTTGGTCAAGGTCAAAAAATTTTTCAAAAAAAAATTTTGGGGGGGGGGGGCGCAGTTTTCGTCCGGAGCAAAAAATTTTTGGTCAAGGTCAAAAAATTTTGCAAAAAAAAAATTTTGGGGGGGGGGGGGCGCAGTTTTCGTCCGGAGCAAAAAATTTTTGGTCAAGGTCAAAAAATTTTGCAAAAAAAAAATTTTGGGGGGGGGGGGGGGGGGCGCAGTTTTCGTCCGGAGCAAAAAATTTTTGGTCAAGGTCAAAAAATTTTGCAAAAAAAAAAATTTGGGGGGGGGGGGGGCGCAGTTTTCGTCCGGAGCAAAAAATTTTTGGTCAAGGTCAAAAAATTTTTCTAAAAAAATTTGGGGGGGGGGGGGGGTCACCTACCCCTAGGACTTTAACTCTTGGATGGCTGCTACCCTTACTTATGTGTGAATATCAAATAAAATATTTTACCACTGCCCAGACAACCAACACTTTAACGCATATCGCTCTAAGTCCTGCGAGCTCTCAGGACTTTGGCAAAAATCCGCCAAGTGTTGGCTGACTGTGACTACATGTGGAACAAAAATTATTTTATTTTTTTATTCACACACAAATATAGGTCAAGGTCATCCAAGAATTAAAAAGAAATTCCCCCGAAGCCTAAGACCGCCGGCGGTCAAAGGCCTCGGGGGAATCTCACAACTTAGGGGGAGGTGAAAAATAAAAAATAATTTTACTTAATTTTGAGTTTCCATAAGGGAAACATGCTACAATAATTTTGGTTCCCCTAAAGGGAATCATAAGGTCATGCTAATCATGACCTGGGCCCCATCTTAACCGATAAACTGACATAAAGCCTAACGTACCGGACAGTGTCAGGACCCGGTGCTTCGTGCTGAAGGATGCCAACCACCCGTATGTTTCCAGTGACGAGTGATGAGGCCCAGCAGCGCCCTTGGTCCGAAAACCTAAGGGTGGATCCCCAGGGGCCTACCCCCAGGCTCGTTAAGCACCATACTACTGTTGTTAAAAAATAATTATTGAGGCATGCTAAGCCTCCAAAAGAAATTATTTTATGGAGGCTTCTAAGCCTCAAACCTAACACTTTAACTGCCAATTTACAGAGGCTAATCCTCCAATATACGAATTTAGAAAATATTTTTTCTTAGGGACAACCTGTGGAAGATTAGTACAAAGAAATATTTTACAACACAAAACTTAAACATAGGGGGATTCATGTTACAAAAAATAAAAAATTTTTACTTAATTTTGAGTTTCCACAAGGGAAACATGCTAAATAATTTTGGTTCCCAATGGGAATCATAAGGTCATGCTAATCATGACCTGGGCCCCATCTTAACCAGTACACTGACATAAAGCCTAATGCAATGCACTGACATAAAGCCTAATGTACCGGTCAGTGTCAGGGCCGACACTTCGTGCTGAAGGATGCCAACCACCCGTATGTTGCCAGTGACGAGTGATGAGGTCCAGCAGCGCCGCTGGCACAAGGCCTAACGGTGGATCCCCAGGGGCCAACCCCCAGGCTCGTTAAGTGTCATACTATTGTTGGTAAAAAATAATTCTTGAGGCATGCTAAGCCTCGAAAAAAATTTAATTTTACGGAGGCTTCTAAGCCTCAAACCTAACAGTATAACTATTTACATAGGCTAAGGAAGCCAAAAATTTATAAAAACTAATTTTAGGGACAACCTGTGGAAGATTAATACAAAGAAATATTTTTCTAAACACAAGACTTAGACTAACACCAACCTGTGGAAATATTAGCACACACAAATATTTTTCACTACACAACACTTTCACTAAATCACAACCAACACCGAGCACCAAGCAGCAAGCACAAAATAAAATTATTTCCTAACACTACACATGCCATGCCTTAGACTAGAAAAGAATTCCCAATATAATGCGGCGCCAACATTACATTGCGAATCCTGTAGGGCAGAGCTTCAACCACTCAGCTGAAGTGTTTGAAAGCAACTGCGAGGAAGCTAAGCCTCAGAGAACCGAAGCTGAGCCGGTCAGGAGTGAGGGAACCGGACCTGGTTACGTAAACAGGCAGACCTCGACACGTACTTGTTTGCGGCATTGGACAATCTCCAAGAGCCACACCTGAATACATTACTAACCGGATCTCATTATGCAACACATGTCAAGGTATGGCAACGCCTCGGGCTATGCCACCTCCTCCTCCCCCGGGGGGGGGGGGGGGGGGCGCACTTTTCGTCCGGAGCCGGGGGGGGGGGGGGGGTCTTCGGACTTAGAATATTTTCGGTCCAAGACAGTTGTAGTATAGAATAATATTTCATTTCATTTTATTTTGTCTCTCTCAGCTCAGCCTACAGTCAGTGTTGGTTGGGAACAAATTTAATTTTGTCTCCGGTATCGCTTGCATATTACATAACACTTATATAACCAACCCATGTCTGCCGTCTTGCCTCTAAAAACAAGTCAGTTACTCGCCAGCCTTCTCCCACGACGCATGGTATACGCTGCGCCTTAACACTACCAGACTTTCTGTGAGTAAAATTTCAATTTTTACATCATTCCCTCTTATTATATGACTTGGCAAAAATATATCGCTACCTGTTTGCTACAAAATTAATTTTTATTTAGCTCTAGAAGCCTCCTAATATTTTCGCAGATGTGTTTAAATATTTTAACCTCATGATTAAATTTTATTCCACACTGGTGGATTTTGAACTTAGCTGCAAAATTGAACCATGCACATCTTGTACAAAAATTATTTTTTTTCATTTAGCTCTACCTCTTTATTAACCTAACAATAAGTATTTTCTTGGACTTAAATTTTATACTAGTCTCGCTGTTATTTTTTCTACACAGTACGTGTTAATACTCGGACAGTTCGCAGCAAACTGTTTCTAAACATAGCAACACCAGACCGCATTACCCCCACCACTACAGCCCTGTTCCCCCAGCTTAGGTGCTACAATTGACTGAGTTTTTCAGTTTTATACTAACCTTACTGTGAGACACAGCTATGGCTGAAACTTTGCGAGAAAAATTATTAAGAGTAAAATTTTTGCTGGCAAAGCAAAATAATTCTGTTAGGGTGTCCAAGACTTCCACTTTGACAAAAAATGAAACGCTGCCTTAGGAATAATCCAAAATTTTACTCAAGGGACACCAAGATCACTATGGATGATAAAATGTTTCAAAAACTTTTAGACGAGCTAACTTTTGCCAGTAAAATAACGCTGGTGACTCCAATTCCAGACTAAGTGTCAAGGTCACTTAGAAATTAATAAAAAAAATTATTTTCTTAACAAATATTTCCACTCCAAGTAACGGAGGTCCAGCAAAAGAACAAACTCGGATGAGTTGTTGGAAAAAAATAATTTTTTTATTTTTTCTCATCTGACCACTTAACCCCCACCACATAACTGGGTACCTAGGATGCATGGAGCGACTTGGTCAGTCGCTATTCGACTCTTGCAGTGTGCACATCACACTTTTTCCGCTCAATTTACATAACTGGAGTTCTAAATGAAATATTTAGCTAAAACTTACATATTTCACAAGTTTTAAGCGAAACTAAAAATCGCGAAAAAATAATTTTTTTTATTTTCATATGGTTCAAAATTTTACAAGTCCCAAGGTCACCTAAGAAAACAATTAGAAAAAAAATTATTTTTTTTTTTATATAGCTCAAAATTTTACAAGTCCCAAGTTCATCTGAGAAAAAATAATATTATTTTTTTCATAATGTTTCCAACAAGTACAAACTCGAATGAGTTGTTGGAAAAAAATAATTTTTTTATTTTTTGCATCTGACCACTTTACTCCCACCACGCGGCCTGGTACCCGGACGGCACGGTGCTGTCCGGTCAGTCGGCGTCCGGCTCCCGCGCGGTGATGACACCACCACCGTCGGCCGTTCGCAATTTTGTTTCCAGTTGGACTTCGGGTTTCTCCAGTGGGTAAGTGGAAATAAAAATTATTTATTTTTTTAGTTTTAAGAGTGGGGTTGCTAGGGTTCAGGTCAATGGCCTCTGAGGAATGCCTTACGTCACATTTGGTAGGGTTTTCGGTCTGGTCGCTGGGAAAATAAATTTTTCTTTGCACTTTTGTGGTTCTTTGTGGATTTTCGCTCCGCAGCCGAATACTAGGAACCACAAGAGTGCAAAGAAAAATTTTTTTGTCTTTCCGCGTGACCTTGACCTTAATTACGTCAATGACGTCATTATGGTGACGTCAGCGGTAATGACGTCGTCATGACGTCATTTCTATTACGTCATACCTATGACGTCATAGATATGACGTCATTGATGACGTCACCGATGACGTCATTCGTGACGTCAGTGACCTTGGTGACGTCAGCATTCCTCAGGGGTCATTGACCTGAGCCAGCAGCCCTACTTTGCCACTACTGTTATGGTTAACAATGCATTTCAGTAAATAAGACAGAATAGGTTATAAGACGTATGAGGAGTGTCTGGCATTGTTCTTTAAGCCTAAGGTGAATAGTTAATTAACACCCTACCAACTGCGAATACATCTAAAATGATTTTATTCTGTTTTATACTCTTTGTTGTAGTTTTGTATGTCTTCGATGCCTTTTGGGATGTGTTTGGTTTGTTAATACTAGGCCTAGTGCATGTGTTGCTCGAAATCGAGCAATTATTTTTTTTTTAAATACAAAAGTTACATTTAGTTCTAAATCAGTGACATCCGACCAATCCAATATTGGGAATATCATTAATCACCAAAAACTACAGCTGTACGTTAACAGATGTTTAAAATGCTCAAACCAATCTCAATGTTATAATGGGAAATTTCCAAATTTAATTTGTGGATAGTGCCCTTACTTTAAGTCCGATTCTCATCAATTTTTGGAGGGAACAACTACAGATCAACGACACAAAAACTTGAAAATTGGCTAAAAATTGTAGAAGTTCTAAAAAAAAAAAAAACCTCCTTAGCGTATTAAATAAGTGCTAGAGGTCGCCTCCTGATCAAAATTCGATCAAAATTTCAGTTGATCTGGACGCAATAAGTTTAAAAACATTTTATAACTGAAAAATCTGTTCTTCCATTCTTTTATAGCAGTTGTTTTTACAACAGCAGCTGTCTATCAGTCAAGCAATTATCCATCCTCCATAAGATTAACATTGGAACTTTGAAAGCCTGAGGGCCTAGCTCCTGAGTCCGATGAGAACTAGAATGCGATTCTGCTCATCTACAGGACTATACCTTTCTAACAGTGTGTGCGGATTTCTCCTATGATGCACACGAGCTGAGAAAAAAATGAGGAAAAGAAACATGCTTGCCGAATAATATATAGATAGATCCCTAAAACTGTTCCTTAAAAATTTGAAAAGAGTCAATAACATTTTTTTTAATCAGCTGTAATTACTTTAGCCAGGACCTCATCCATTTCCCAGGAGCGGTCCTAAAGGAACAGCGGTGAGTTCGGGTGCGGGTGTAAGTTGTTATCATTCCTTGCCGATAGAAACAAGATAAACGAGCTGCCCCCCCCCCCCCCCCTCTAAAAGCAGTGTGGGGCACTATGCAGAAGGTGGTCATCATACCGCAAACTGCAAACTGGAGAGAGGGGAAAGCAATTTGACCATAATATCTAGATGAGTGTTTAAAATTGTATTTTTTGTGTTTATAAAACGTATTTGGTTCTTTTATTTTCATTGAATATTTTGAGAAAGTATAGTGTTGGGTACCTCAGATTTGTGATGTTTTGTAATCAGATGTATCAATTTGGCCTTTTAAAAGTTTAAAAAAATTTAAACATTCTATTATTCCTATACATATTTATTCATCACTAACTTAATGTTAGAATTTCAACTCTACACATAAACACTGTATTATTGTTTTACTGTGTGTTAATAAATAATATTTTAAAATTTATTTCTTGACAAAAGACTTCAGCCCATATTGAATAAAACAAGTGAGTCACGTATATGCCATTACAAGGGAGAGCGTTTGAGTTAAATTTGCGAGTCAGTAGGAGGCACTTGGACAACAAATATGTAGACAGAAACACAAGTGTACGAATAAATAGTCTAACTTTTCCCATTACTGTAACATTTAAGCTCTCGGGGCATTGTTGCGGTTGGGTCTTCGGTTTTGAGCAAAGTAAATACTGTAATATTGGCAATTAGACTGAATCTCATAGCTACACTTCAAAAGGTTACATTCTAGCTTTTATTTATTGTAAAATAAAACAAAATTATTGACATTTTTAGCCATATTGACCATCTTGGAAGTAGGCTGCTGTAAGAAATAGATTCGTGAAGAACGCTCTATCACAAAAAGAAAACTTTATTGTAGTATGGCTTCCAAATCTAAATCGTATCTAAAATACTTCAAATTAAACTATGAAATACTGAACGGTTATAAGCATCCACTTAAATTTGATCAGTGTCACCATATATAAGACTGGCCTGGCATCACGAATAAAGAGGGAAACTGATTTATTTTCTTCCTTGTGAATGATAAGACTTATCTAACGTAAGCAAATAAATAGCAAAATTTAAACTCATAAAACATTAGTTTGGAAGTTGGCCCTTAAAAATATATTGTTTAAAAGTACATTATTATTTTTTTTTTACAAACGTTTGCATCATAACATTAGACATAAAGTAGAAAAATTGCACGTTGTCAGTGTTTCCCAGTCAATTACAACTTCATGCCTGACTTAAGTAAAACAAGTCACAAATGGTGTTGAATTTATTTTAGGAGGTGAATTTATATTTAAGTAAACTTAGCCTAGGTTTACAAATCTATACTTATTTAATACGCTCAGGGTTTTTTTGTCTTGAGAACTCCTCCTACAATTTTCAACCGATTTTCGTTTTTGGTGTCGTTGGATAGGGCTTGGTCTGTAGTTGTTTCCGCCAAAAACTGATAACAATTGGACTAAAAATAAAGGCGCTATCCACCATTGAAATCTCAAAATTTCCCATTTAAATAACATTGGGATTGAATAAAGCATTTTAAACATCTGTTGATAATCAGCTGTAAATACGTGTAGTTTTTGTGATTAAACATACTCACAATATTGGATTGGTCGGATGTAACTGATTTCGAGCTAAAAGTAACATTTGTATTGTTTTAAATAAATTACTTGATATCAAGCAACACGTATACTAGTAAATTACTCAAAAAGCCTAAATCTCCAATTTAGGTTGTAAGTTTTTTTCTTATCATCCATGTATCAAGAGAAATATTTTTACCTTCAGATTATCATGACAGTAGTTTTATACTCTAGCACTACATAATACACACTCGTTCTATGTACCAGCATTCATGTTATACGGGTGCGATAAACAGCAACATTACACCCTCCGTCGGACCCGGCGTGTTTGTCGGCGGTGGCGCGCCCATCCTCGCCCAAATCAAATTATCCGCTGCGGTTGTTGTTTATTTGTTTGTTTGTCGGCGCTCTGTGTTATTGGTTTTATGATTCAAATCGATTCTTGTTCACTGTTTGATAACCAATCGATGGGCTTTTGCCGCCTGTAATCGCTTCGGCTGAGGTTATTTACAAATTTCGTTATAAAGATTTAATAGGGTAAATGGGAATTGAAGGGGAAAATTTTATAATGCAAAAGCAGTGTTAAATTAATTATATTTCTAAATAGTTATATACGGTTTTATTTTTTTTAATGCTGCAGAAATGTGCACATAACAATTTTTTCTAGGTACATTCTTGACATTCAAGATGTTTGCATGGGTCATATGGATATAACGATGAGATAGGATTCGTAGTAACAATATATGTAAAACATCGCAAGTAAAACTGTTATATAGGTTTTATTCATGTTAAAAAGTTTAATAATTTGAACAATGTATTCAAATGTTGAATGGGTACATATATTGTTTTTACATTATATCACACCAGACTATTAACTTTATAATGTCAACAACTGTTAAAAAATTTAAATTTTTTCTAAATTTAAAGGCATTACTGTATCTATCATATTTATTATTTATTTTTTTTCTAATAAGAAAAAGTTTATTCAACACGACCAAATGTTTCCTTGAAACTCTTTTTGCAGTCACAGAAGATGTACAGGTAATTATTATTCTTTGTAAATGATTCAAGGGAACAAAAGGAGTGTCTGCGAAGACAGACACTTGGATATATCTATTCTCACTAAAACAGACATGACCCTCTCGCGCTGTTGGCTATTCTGTGATCGACCCTAGCACTGTATAACAGTTGCATCACTGTCTTGGCCAACAATGGCCAACCCATGAGGAACAACTCCTGTTACGCTTTCACTCAACATTAACCACATCATGTTTTGCCTCTTTTTAGAAACCGATTGTCTTAACAAATATATTTTTGTTACCTTAATATTTTAAAGTTATTATAAGTAAATCGCGAGGAAATATAATTTTTAAGATTTACTGTTAATTAATGCAGGCAGATTCATATACAAATTCATTGGAAACCCAATTTGGTAGCCTTTATTGATAAAAATAAAACTCAATGTACTCAATGGGAGCATTGAGTATAAACAAAATAATGTATGAATTATTTTGTACCGGGCAGAACTCCCGTGACAGCAATTTGTTTACACATTTGAACCTTGGACTGTTTTCCCCACAAGTGAAAAAGGTGACAGAGAAAATGGAGCGGCCATCATGTGACAGTAACGTAGATAATTTTACTAAACCATACTTTGTAAAAAGACGATATACATTTTAAAAATTTGTTGCGCAATTTAAAAAAATAACAGACTCATAATTAACTATTCAACGAATAGCTCCTTAACGCTGGCTTTGCTGCTGTGCATAACAAACAGTAAAGGGGCTTCAATTGAATCGAGCGAGGTTAAAAAGGGTAAACAGAATGATTAGAATTGAGAATAACGTCCGTCCAGCGCACGCGGCCGCCCAGAGCCATCCAACTTGTTTTTCCGTTTAATCTGGCTTCATATGACATATAGATGTTATGAAGCTTGACGAGGTTACGGTTTCAAATAAATTTCAAAGCACATATTGTTTGTTTTGATATCAGGAAAACGTTATAATTGAACTTTGAGCTAAATTGAATTAATTCATATAAAATTTACTATACCCAACCTAGGAGATCCTAACATCCTCGATAACCTCGAGGTGTAAGGAAAGGAGCTTCTACGACCCAAATTCCCAACGAAAGTACATTAGAGGAACTTTTATATAAAAAGCAAAACTGCCATTTGACAACGGTTGTAAATATTTAAATCAGAAATGAAACACACAAACAGACTCCTGTGAGTTTTGTAGACGCATTGTTTAGTTTCTGATTGAAAACTACACACATCATGCTAGTAAAAAAGTAGTTGAAAGGGGGGTTAAGGGTTCCTCTCAAAACGTCATGCAGTACTTCATCTGCTCCCATTTTCGACTTTATTTTAAGTCCGATAAATGTGGAAGGGGTTTTAAACTAAAGTTAGAGCCTAAAGCAATTTTATTTGCTTTTTCATTTTTCATACCTATTTTGAATCCCTATTAAGTATAATGGTTCAAAAATTGATCAACTTTCATAAACTGATATGGATTAAAAATATTTAAAAACAATATAAAAAACGAATCGAATACCCCAAGTCTAAGTCTGTGATTTAAGACACAGTTTTAAGCACTGTTTCACACTTTTATCGGACTGTAAATATAGGCAAAAAATGGGAACATGTGAGAAGCACTGCACGATGAATTTTTGACCTCCGAGACCTCAGAATGGTCGTGCAACAATAAGAAACGTATTCTGGTATTTATACCGCAACGGTTTCTTGACTGTGCAGTCGGTATCCCTTTAGCCCTCTCTATTTAACAAATATGTAACAACATGAATAGGAATAATTCACATTAAAAACTTAACCTTAGATAATTGCTTCAATATTCAATAAAAAAATTTGCAGTAGATCTTATTGTCTTAGACTTATATAAGCAAACTATACCTACTCAAGCTAAAAAGAATCGGCATCTCTTAATTGTTCATATTTACAAGTTTACAATAAAAAAATACATTTAACACAATCTGTAGAAGAAACAGACATTAAAATCATACCTCATTGTATTTAATTAAATAAAGCTTATGTAGATTCAACGAGAGGTAATCAGTTGTTTTGCCGGTCTGTAATGGTAATTGGTAATTGTTGAGTTCCGTTCCTTGCGGTTTTGCGGCCAGTGAATGCTCATATCCCTGTGATTACAGTTGCATGCTCTCTGATTACATTGTGATTAGGTGGTTAACTGATCTCAATTATTAATCTTAACATTTACAACGTTAACTAATGTTTTGGGGGTAACATGTTGAAGCAAGCGAATTTGAGATTGTTTAAATAATATTTAAATGTTACATGTTACATGTTTTAAGATGCAAAAAAATGTAGGCCTATACATACTTTTACATGTACACAACGAAGATTACTAAGAAAATTCTGTAAATTTATGAAATTTAATTAGTTCTTATATTATTAAAGACACAGGAAGGACCGAAGCAAATTCATAGACCCTTAGTATGAAATGACAATTTTACAGAAAATTCTATTATTATTTGAAAACGTACATAAATTTGTTAATACGTCGCACTAGAATTAAGAATTGTAATAATAATTTGAAATTAGTTATGGGATAGCACAATAAGTCTTCAGATTGCAAAACCAGGTTGATAGGACTATTGGAATGGAGTTCTAGGCGTTTCAAAAGGGTCAAAATTGGGTTTGGCATTTTTCAGTCCCAATTTTTAAAATTACCAAATAATACAAAACACCATTCAAAAGAGATTTTAAAATAATCTATTTCATATTTTAACTCATTAGATTATACAGAGAAAATAGAAAAATGGTTTGACATGTTAGTCTTAAGGAAAATCAATAAATTCTTGTATATCACTTATTTTTTAACATTTATCGATAAAACTTGGAGATGAGTAAATTCCCCGTGTTTGGTCAAAATCCCCCATGGCAGAAAATCTATAAACTAAATCCTATGGCATTTTAATCTATATCTATAAAAGGCAAAGCCCTCACTCACTCACTCACTCATCACTAATTCTCCAACTTCCCAACTAGCTAGAGTGCTGAAATTTGGTATACTCATTCTTTAGGCTCAAAATAGGAAAGTCTGACTATTTTCATATTAATATTCACAAAGGGCTACGCCCTAGACGTCCTCAAAGTTACCATGTTATTCTTATGGAAGCAACATTTTTTGTATTCTAACATATGATTATGGAAATTTAATTAGGTTTGTTTACATCTGCCACATGATAATTCATGCAAGAAAATGTTTATAAGCATAGAAGTAACCAGGTGTGAGATATAATATCTATTTATGTTTGACATTGTCAAGATTATAGTGATTTACTATTAATTTTAGTCTGGTGTACTTTGGTTGTATTAAGTGCAGTTAACTTTATTTCGTACGGTACTAACAGTTTTGCAAATATAGTTTTTGAAGCACTTAAGGGCTCCACCACACTGGATTTCAAAATTACTTTAGGGCATTCGCGGGGTTGAAATTTTGGGACATGGACGTTCCTCTTTGCTCATGGGTGCTCACTAAGAAGCTGTTTTACCATTATAGTTTTCGAATTTAAGAAACGTTTTGCAGATATAGTTTTGAAGCCCTTTAGATCCGTACCCCACTAGACCTTCAAATTACTCTAGGGCCCACGGGGTTGAAATATGATGGAGGATTCCCTTTGCCCATGGGTACTCACTAAGAAAAGGGTTTGCAAGTATAGTTTTTAAAGCACTTTAGGACTCTACCCCTCTGGATTTCAGAATTACATTAGGGTCTTCACGGGGTTGAAATTTGACATGGACATTCCTCTTTGCTCATGGGTGCTTACTAAGAAACGGTTTTGCAAATATAGTTTTCGAAGTGCTTTAGGGCTCTGCCCAACAGGACTTCAAAAACATTTTAGGGCCTCCGGGGTTGAAATTTGACATGGACGTTCCCCTTAGCTTAAGAATTTCAAAAAAGTGTATATTTTGAAATTCTTTAGGGCTTCGTCCCACAAGTCTTGAAAATTACTTTGGGCCCGCGGGGTTGAAAGTTGACATGGACGTTTCTCTTTGCTCATTGTTGCTCACTAAGAAACAATTTAGCAAATTTACTTTAGGACTCCACCCCAAAGAACATCAAAATTACCATAATATATGCTAAGGGATTAAAATCTAACGGAGATGCTCCGTTTTCCAAATAGGTGTTCACTTGGAAACGGCTTTGCAAATATAGTTTTCGAAGTTCTTTTCCGCCCCATAGGACTTCAAAATTATTCCAGGGGCTTCCCCCACAAATCCTCAAAATTACCATAAATCCTACGGTGTTGAAATTTAACGTTTATATTCCGTTTTGCTAATAGGTGTTTACTAAGAAACAGTTTTAGAAATATAGTTTTTTTATGTTCTTTAGGGCTCCACCCTACATGATTTTAAAATGACTGTAGGGCCTACGGGGTTAAAATTTGACATGGTTGTTTTTTTTTGCTCAATGGTTCTCATTAAGAAAATGTTTTGCAAAATTCCTCCAGAGCTCAACACTCAGTAATTTGTTGTTTCAATGTCATTCTTAAGGAGGAACATTTTTTTGCTGTTTTAAAGATTTTATTACCTAAAAAATAAATTCAGTCACGGGCGAAGCCGTGACGGGAAACAGCTAGTTGAAAATAAATGTATAACTTAATGACAACGAGAGAAGTGTCTGACCCTGAACATAATCAGCTAATCAGCTGACTTTCTTCATTTCTCAAATTATACATTTTGGGATTTATGAACAGACCATCTTCTATCTTCTATATAAATAAATCACAATCCCTTTTTTTGATGGGACTCCATAACTCGAGAACGAGTGCACCAAATTGAACGATTCTTTTTTTGTTGTGTTCCTTAATGCCAGGGGAAGGTTTGTGTGAAAGAAAATTTTTAATCCACCCAACCATTATTTAGTCATTTTGCTTTAAAAATTATAAAAAATGCCTTTAAATTAACATTGGTGGGAAATGCTTTTATTAAACTGTGAGATACAAAAGAGATCATTTCCAATTACAAAGAAACTATCATGATTAAATATCAATCAAATACATTTAATGAAACATAACATACTTAGTATATGGTGAAAGGTTTTCCCCAAATGAGAAAAGGGGTTTATTTTTATAATTCGTGAACAAATAATAGTAGTCTTATCCCAAACCATTAACAATCTATCCGCTAGATGGCAGCACCTGCTATTTGAAAATTTCCAATGCCATTTGGTTTGATCATATGTAAGAAATACTAAGATGTGAATGAGTTAAAAATCGTGTGTTTATTTGTTTACATTTTGGTGTTTGTTTATCCACAATCACAAAAGAAAACTACCGTATTTGTTTGTTATAATGCCACCAATCAGACGTGCTAACTTAGGCCGCAGAACTCGGCATGCTGTAAATGCTAGAAATATACGATTAAGTCAACGAGAGGTGCAAAATGATATTTAAAGGAATCGCCGACATCAAGATAGACCTAGAAATGTATTTAATCCTCATCGAGCCGCCTTCAATTATAACGTAGCAATTGCTTATAATTTACTACAGATCGTAACTATTGGATCAATGCCACATACAGAGAAGCCTGTCAACATTTGGGATTGCTAGAGAATGATACTCACTGGGACAACACGCTCGAAGATGCAGTGATTTCGTCAAATGCTAAACAGATACGGACATTGTTTTCTATAATTTTGTCTACATGCTTCCCATCAAACCCGATTGATATATGGAACAAATATAAGGATCATATGGCTGAAGATATATTGCATCAGATGCGACTTAGAACAACAAATGAAGACTTGCAAATAAACGAAGAACTTCATAATGAAGCATTAATTTTAATTTAGGACATGTGCTTGCAGATTGCCAACAAAAGATTGGTACATTTAGGAATGATAAAGCCCAATCGCCCAATGCACGATGCATTTAATCAAGAGTTGAGGCGTGAAACCCAATACGATTCCGAGGCATTAAGAGAAACCGTTCAAAGAAAAATCCCACTTTTAAATCAACAACAAAAATATGTCTATGATACCCTTATGAACGTAGTGAACAATGAAACCGGTGGAATCTTTTTCTTAGATGCTCCTGATGGAGGAACTGGGAAAACTTTTTTAATCTTATTAATTTTGGCAACAATCCGATCGCAAAATAGAACCGCACTTGCACTTGCTTCATCACGCATTGAAGCTACGTTGCTGGAAGGTGGTCGAACAGCTCATTCAGCACTTAAGTTGCCTTTGAATATGAAAACTATTGAAACTCCAATGTGCAACCTTTCGAGGAATCCTACGATGACCGAAGTGTTGCTGAAAAGCAAATTGATCGTTTGGGATGAATGTACGATGGCACACAAAAAATCTTTAGAGGCATTAGACCGCACGATGCAAGATTTGCGAAACAACCAAAATCTATTTGGTGGAGCGATGATTCTATTAGCAGGAGATTTTAGACAAACTTTGCCAGTGATTCCAAGGTCAACGCCAGTTGATGAAATTAACGCATGTTTGAAGTCGTCCATTTTATGGAAACACGTCAAAACACTCAAATTAAATAATAACATGCGAGTAGAGTTACAGAACGATCAATCTGGCGAAGTCTTTTCCAAACAATTGCTAGAAATTGGAAATGGTAAAATACCTGTTGACCCATTGTCTGGATGCATTACATTCCCTGCCAATTTTTGTAACTTTACAAAATCAACAAACGAACTTATCGAGATGGTGTTCTCAAACATAGTTGAAAACTACAAGAATCATGTTTGGTTAAGCGGACGAGTTATTTTAGCTGCAAAGAATGTTGATGTCAAAGAAATTAATATTAATATTCAAAATAAGATACCCAGTGGATTGGTGACATACAAATCTGTTGATTCTGTTAATAACCAAGATGATATTTTTAATTATCCAACAGAGTTTTTAAATTCACTTGAATTGCCGGGATTACCACCTCACAATCTTCAATTAAAAGTGGGGTCGGCAATCATCATTTTAGGAACATAAACCAGCCACGCCTTTGTAATGGCAATCGGCTTACAGTAAAAAGTTTAATGAACAATGCCATCGAAGCCACAATATTACAAGGGAAGTACAGAGGCGAAGACGTGTTGATTCCACGGATTCCTATGATACCAAACGACATGCCATTTGACTTTAAGCGGTTGCAATTTCCAGTACGACTTGCATTTGAAATGTCGATAAATAAATCGCAAGGGCAGTCGTTGAGTGTTTGTGGCATCAATTTGGAAAAGCCATGCTTTTCACAGGGCCAACTCTATGTCGCATGTTCCCGTATCGGAAACCCATCAAACTTATTTATTTATGCGCCAGAAAACAAGACTAATAATGTTGTATACCAAAAAGCATTACAATAAACGAAATTGTTTTTTTATATATTTATTCCATTTCACATTTAATATTCACATTAACGACAGGACAACGTCTGTCGGGTCATCTAGTTCTTTATAAATTCAAGTTTTCGCTATGCACATTTTTTTACTTCTTTTTAAACTAATTATAGGCTATTTGTAATTAAATTTGAATAATTAATGTGTATATGCTATAATGAAATATTTTTTTCTTGTTTGCTTAAATAATTGTATTTTAAAATAACTTTAATATATTTCTTATTTATATAAACAAATGTTTTGTTAATTAAACAATAATAGCCATTGAAAATTTGCTAAGTACGCAGATATGCTGCGACGGGGGTATTTTTATTCATTATTGAATGAAACAACTTCAAAAAGGGTAACATGTTTAATTTTCTAAATTAAACATTATGGAAGCCCTTTACCTGTGAACTTAATTACATAATAGATAAAAGATATATGTAAGACAACTTAAAATTGCACAATTCCTAAGGAGCTGCGAACCCGTTATATTGTGTTATGGTTTTCATAAGTATTCAGTTTTGTATCAGTATGTTACAGTTATTATGAAACACTAAAACTGACATAAAAGTAAATCAACAATAGAATGTAATTAACTGAAACAATAAACCTTTTCATCTATTAATTAATAAGCATGATATGTCAATTGTAATTAATTATTGGAAAACAATTTCTGAGTGGAGAGATAAAGTAGAAAACATTTGCAATTTTCAGAGCGTTTTAGGTCAAAGGTTTCTGAAATTAATTGAGTATAAGTCTTCAAAGGAAAATGTATTTCGAATGCTCAATCAATCACTGTCTACTATTAAGCAGGAAAAAGACAAATGCGAATAATTCTCGAAAACTATCCATCGTGGTAATAAGTAACAAGACTACATTTTAATTTACTCAAATAAACCTCATGAACTCCAAACGACCATACAGATATTTTCAAAACGAATTGTCTATACATATGTGTTAAAGTTTTAATGTTCATTTAAACAACTTATATTACATATGTACACATAATTTAAATTTTTAAGGAATTTTAATGCGTCAAAATTGTTTTATGGCAAAAAATATCTATTTATTTAATCCTCACCAACGAGTAAATAACTTAAATAACTTTTCTGCCAATAGAAGTCATAAGACACGTACAGTACCCAAATATGTTATCGGTACATTCTGTAGTCCCTGATGTTTTTCCTCAAAATTGTTAAGATAAATTTTCAGTTTAGGCCTAATTAAAACAATAATATTAATAATAATAATAATAATTTGGTCAATCAAATAAAATAACCGGCCCAGAAGAACGCACTTCAAGAAACATAATGCAATATATTAGGATAGGATTTTTCTATCCGGAGTTTCACTGCGCTTTTCCTAATCTAAAACATTTCTCGGTAAATAATATGATTATTTGAAGTGATTTAGATGCAAACACATCCAAAGCAATTTTAACTGTATAAAGTGCAGGACATATAGTTTAATTTTCTGCTTAGTTCATTACCGATGAAAAAATTACTCACATTGGAATTTTATTTTAGCTTTTTATGTCAGGACATACAAATGCTGGATTAATCAATAAGATAGATTTTTAATTGAGCATATGATTTTTAAGTGCATTCTAGTGGGCCAGCCACGGTACTGATACGACTCGTTAATATGTATGTAATTTTATTACAAATTTTAACCTAGACCGTTTTTTTACCATTTTTAACAATGGCTAACGTGGCATTACTGACCATTTGGCGTCTTAAAGTGCAGATAATAACGATGGAACTAGGAGATCCCCTTGAGGCACACCCGTCGTCGTCGTCGCTCGCCTTCGACAACTTCTTCTTGACAACTTCCTTATCGAGTTACGATCCAGTTGATCATCAAGTTGTTATCCCAACTCACCACACAATTCCACACTTCTGTCGTCGTCATTATTGCCAGTCAGTGGAATTGTTTTTAGATCAGTGTACCAATTATAAGAATAAGAATAAGAATAATTTTTATTTCTCCAAAATAAATTACACACATTACATTTAGTATACACAAATAACACCAAAGATACAATTATTACAAATTTTAACTTAATTTTAATTATTGTTGGTTTAAAGCGTTTAATATGTGTATTCGGTAGATAAAGTGTTCTCTTGGGAATATTTCTTGTAAAGGAAATATAACAAATAATATGTTTAATCTCAAGTAATAAAATATTTACGAGCTAAAAGCTTTTGCACTTAACGATGGAAACAATTATTTATAGTGACTCACTACTTATTTTAAAATAATCCTGTCATCAAGAAATATTCACTAAATTGTAATATGTTAGAACGGTTTTTTTTTTAAAAACATACATTAAAACTACAAATGAGGTTATTTTTTCCTTTGAAGAATTTTACTACTAATGTCATTCCAACCATACGTCATATGGTAGAGTGCTATGACGCCTACATATTGCAATAACATTCACTGATTCACTTAAACCGTGCACTTTGCTTCTGATAGGTCTAAAAGATTCTTTGAACGAGATATCTTGTTCAGCTCCTCTGTGTTCAATACAAGGTGTATATCAATACGAGCAATATGGTTATTCATTACTATGATATACGAACTAGGCTCCTTTGAAACGTTAAATTATATCTCTTACATTTTGGCAAACAAGCCCTATTTAATAAAAGGAGGAAATAGTACACACCTATTTAAGAAACTCGAAATAAACCGCCGCTTTTGAAGTTGAATAAGTCTTATGGAAAACTTACATAATTAAGTAACATATAAAATATTTAAGATAATTTATAACCAATCGGTGGAGAGAGATTTATGCCTGATTTTTATGACAGTTCATTTACCTAATGTCTTTATGTTTTCCTTGCAGTTTTTTCAAAAGCATATTCCCAATTCTTACTCATAACGTTTTAGAATTAATTGTGAATGAGATTTAAATTTACTTGGTGCACGAATCACCAGACTCACAATAATATCACAACATGCAACGTTTTCCCTGGATGGATACCCGCGACACCTGCTACACCGATGTCTGGGAGGTTTGTAGACCACAACCAGGGTATCAGGTTCGGGTCATGGACTGACTCCCCCTTCCCTCACTTCCCGCTCCGGGCGATCCGGCAGACCCTCCTGCTCGTGTGCTCGTTTTGATGTCATTCATATGATTGATATGACACATGTTGTGACGCTTGATTGAACAAAACTTCAGCTGTTTATTTGTATTTAAAGAGTTTTAAACTTAATCCAGAAAATCATACAAAAACATTTTGAATGCAAATTCTGTACGATGGGTGTAGGACAACGTGAAGGACTGTATGGCGAGTGAAAAAGACCAACTAACTTTTACAAACAAATCGACCACGTCATAGTTATTTTGTAGTATCTCCATTTATAAAAACTTTTTCGTAGCAACTCGGATGTACATGTATCATATTCAATAAAAAAGTAATCCGAGAAAATATTTATGTTTTGTAAGTATCCACTTATTTAGGATGGACGAAACTAATCCTTTTGGTTAGAATGGAAATCAAACTAGAATATTTTTAAGCTTGCAGGAACACAAAAATCATATCTCAAAATCTTTTAAGTTATTATGAAAATTTTATTAAGTTTTGCTATTTTGAACAGGGTTAGGTTGATGAGGAGCTAAAAGGAGGATTAAATAAGTTATAATGTTTACAGAGTATAACCTTAACTATAAATAACACTGTTATCCATCCTAGTTCACTGTCCCGGTAGTTTTTCAGACTGTACCGTGAGGGTATAAGTGATACCGTATCTGATTATTGTTTTGATGCGAGCCCAACCACAACACTGGGTGAGCCAAGACTTGCCGCCTCACGCATCTCCACTCACTACATGGGTCTATTTCTGTGCTGGCGACCGTCGTGTAAACAATAATATTGAGCTGGTCAGTTTACAGCTCTAGAACCAGATCAAGAAAATATCGGACACTCAAAGAGGTTCCATCTCGGATATTTTAAAATTATATGCATAACTCGTACGTTTGATCTCTCAGTCGTCCAGTGTTGGATATGAAGGCAATTTAACGGCATCATTCTTCTTCATCAACTTCATTAACTACGGCCTCGTCTTACATATTTCGCATAGTTCGCTTTTACGACACATGTTATGATAATAAAAGGCTTTACGATTGACTCAATAAGGGAAATTTGCGGCGAAACTATTTTTTAATTACATGTGTCAAGGTAGACTGGAGTGAGGCGGAGGGGCATATGTCACTAGATTAGGGGGAACTTGTCACAGATGGACTTTGTCACAAGAAAATGTAAATGGTTTGGGTAAATTTGTTACTTTTGAAGGAAATAAAGCATTATTTCATTTCATATGCTTATTCAAATTAAACAAATGTTGAACAAATAAAATCAATGAATTATTTGTAACTTTTCTATTATTTATGTACCACCAATATCCTTTAAATACAATGACAAAGTCCCCCATGACGTGTAACAAAGTGACCCGCGTGGGACACTTTGTCACCGTTCTAAGGGGGTTGAAAAAAATTACTCAAAAATATGTAGGATTTTGACAAATAAAAGATAAGCATGAAAGTATAAAGTTGGTATTCATACATTAATTAGTATTCGGTCATAGCCTTAAATGTAATGAGTAAAGATATAAAAAGTGAAAATTGTGACAAAAGTACCCTGGTCTACCCCGATGCAATTGTGATGCATTAGGGATTCAAATTAAAACTTCAAACATTCGTGATTAACTGCGTATAGCTGTTACAATGAATCACAAAGAATTTTGTTTGGACTTGATGTACATTCCAACTATTGTGACGGATGGTAGGCAATACAAATTTAAAACTTTCATCACTATGTCCAAAATAATCATATCTCGAAATGTTTAGGTTACTATGAGACCAAAACATAGAAATACGTAACCGACTAAAAAGTTATTTATTAAAAAAATTATGAGGTAGTTAAACATTTATATAACGAATATTGTGACGACTAGTGTAACAAATTTATACCACAATATAATATAACTTTTTATAACGAAGCCTGTATTGAGATAACAAACTTAGAATCGAAGTCCTATCGTACAAAAATTCTTAGTTAAAAGTTTTTTTGCACTTTAAAATAAACAGTTTTGTTGTTATACATCAATATTTAATTTGTGGTAAGATAAAAAAATATAAAAAATGTTAATGCTACCTCGAGGCATTAATGTAAATGTAAACTAATCACGATGTAATTGTTTTTAAAATTATATATTTAGAATTTCCATGAAACAAAACCCACAGTGATTTGGGAAAGCGGAGAAATTGTATAACAGGAAATTGGGAGAATTTGCAAGTAAGATGAAACAAACTCTAAGCGAGTTCAAACCAGGATAGCGCATCTTTATTTTCTAATTATCTTCCCATTTACTTAAATAATGACATACACGCATTGGAGCTGTTCGGATATTCGTTTAAAGGAGTGGAATTTATGTTTAAAATAATTATTGAGGTTAAAACAAAGAATATTTTGTCATAATCTGTTTTATCAGTCAAAATTAATTAATGAATACAGTTCCTTATCTACTGTTTTCTGCTGATAATTTATATTGATTAATATGACAGATTTTATAAAGGCATTAGGTGGCCAATCAATAAAATATGTTAGACAATAGATTAATCCGACGTCCATTTAATTTGTAATTAAAATAAACGTTAATAAAAGTCATATATTCTTACTTAAAACATTAACCTGTTTAAATCTCTATCCGAGGGAAGTTGATCGATATAGATATTTGAAGAATATTGTGCTAAAAACTTGAAATGAAACATCCAATTTCTTATTGGAAAAAAGTTTAATTGCTACAATGTTGCTAAATAAAATTGAGGTAATAGGCGTCCAGCTGAAATTGACGTTCCAGCTGAAAAAAATTGCGTTATGAGCTAGTAT
Organism: Neoaliturus tenellus; assembly: GCA_030545055.2. Taxonomy (NCBI): domain Eukaryota; kingdom Metazoa; phylum Arthropoda; class Insecta; order Hemiptera; family Cicadellidae; genus Neoaliturus; species Neoaliturus tenellus. The sequence goes on from CM061532.1 coordinate 222,220,152, forward strand.
AGACGTTATAGCGATATAGACGTAGAATCCACTTAGGAAAAAATAGTTATTTTCTATATTTATTTTCAAGAAGAAGTGGGCTATCATCAGAATTGTCTATCTATCTTCTTATTTCTATAAGGGTTTCGTCTGTTACATCCCTTTTTCTCTCGACCTACTGAACCGATTTTTAAGATTGAGGTGTCATTTTAAAGCTTAGGATATACCGCAGTGACGAATCGTAATTAAAAAGGTCATATTGTTTCGGACTTCGCCCCCCTCGCCTTTGATTTGTTTCTAGAGGACGCTTCAAAATGTTGACCAACATTTATTGCAAGTTTTTTAATGTGAATCGTAATTTAACAGCTGATTAACTTCAGATGAATTTTAAAAGCCAGATAGTAAACAAAAATAAATCTCTGTCACTTCATAATCCACATTCACGTACTGTAGGTGAGTTTCACTCATACAGAATCATAAAATGCGCAATTTGCGCACGGGCCACCTCGTTTTTATTTTAAACCAACATTTTTTAACTAGAATTTACATACTACACGTTCATTGGTACTTGAGCAAGTTTATACTTTATTGAACCTTTCGTATTACGTCAATTTTATTTAGCAACATTGTCGCAATTAAACCTTTTTCCAATAAGAAATTGGATGTTTCATTTCAAGTTTTTAGCACAATATTCTTCAAATATATATACATCAGCAATATGGCTCGGTTCTCCATGTCGCTTGATACTACTCGTATTTGTTAACAAAGTCATTAAATTTGCAACTGATAGATCAAAGCTGCGACTCGATCCTTGTCGCAACTCTCACAAGAACGGTGGATAACCGACATCCCCCCTCCTCCCTCGCCTTCTTCACTTTGTCCCCTCCCTCACCCACCCCTCCATTCCTCTCACTCCTTTAAATATTATAAATTTATTCTCCTTTCATCTTCAACGTTATTAAATTCTGTTTATGAACTGTAATTTTCTTCTCACTGCGGATCGCTATGAAGTTATATTGAATTGGAGACACTTATATTTATTGCCAAGACTTACTTCAAGATAGAAAACGTTTCGAGTGGTTTTATAGGTCAATTAGAATTAACTAATACAGAAAATTTCGTCGTTTCTAAAAACCTCCACCTTGTTTATCAAAACCATTGAATCTGAAAAAATACATTTTTAATAATTTTATATTATTTGTTACTTTTTACATTGCAAACGAAATGCGTCACATTGTTCTTCCAAAGACGTCAAATTAATCTGTTGTTATTATTTTTTTTTTAAACAACATATCTACATAATAATTAGAATGTAATGTATTATACAACATTGAATTAGGCCCACGTCCATGCAGGCATGAGACAATTTTTATGAGATGAAACCTCATTTAATAACTTTTAAGTATCCAATTTATGAACAATAGAAATATCTAAATGTAAGCAAGTTTTTTTTTGGAATAAAGAATGACGGTTATCAGAACAAAAAATGCGGGTGTATCTATGCAAACAAGTACACCAAGATGCTCAGTGGGTTTTTCAGATTTGAGCGCAAGTTTATCCAAGCTGGATTTGGTTACAGTAAAATTTAATAAATAGAAAATTAAATAAAAATTTACTTCCTTCAACAAATAACAATGCAATTAGAAGTTGCACAGTAGTTACCGGTATATGTTTTATTGTTCAAAAATGAACAATTACTATTAAATTTATGTTCAAAAGACATGATAGATGGATCGGAAAGACAGATAATGTATCAAGAAAGAGAGACATAAACATCATTTCTGTACACTAGATTGGTTTCTTCATTAAAGCAGAAAAGTAATAAAATATCCTTTCAATTAATGATGATATTTGTGAAATAAAAGCCAAAATATGCTGTAAATGTACTTTTTAAATCAATTATTTTGAGATAAGACCTCTGGAAATAAATAAACATGTACTATGAAAAAAATGTATGTGTGCTTATAAGGATTTGCAAGGAATACGTTTCAAGACGTTTTATTGATTTAAAAAGTTTCAGGGTTTTACTGGAAAAGTGCATGGAGTGAAACAGTAGTGACCATTATAACGATAAATCTTGGGTGCATTAAAATGTTCGATTATTTTATAGTTTTAATTTTTCATTAAATTTCTACAAATTAAATTATACTAGTCTTTATACCGAGAACGAATTAAATGGAAAACTATTAAATCTAGTCCTAATTTTCTTCAACGACATTATATTAGTTCTGTGTTGTTTTTTATCAACTCTAGTAAAATTTGATGGAGTTCATATATTTTTCGTTGTATGCAAATAAAGTATTAACAAGCGAAACAAAATACTGCAATAAAAAAATAAACTAACTAATAAAAAATAAAGTCTAGAGAGAACTACTTACTTGAATGATTTGGTGTTAAAGTGATCTGGGACGAAAATCGTCCACCAAGACGGTCGTTTTTGGCGATGGTACTTGATGTCGTCGCCAGGGGGAGTGGCTGATCCAGTGGAGGCCGCGCTCTTGCGGCGCTTCTTCTCAAACTTGCCGATGGTTGGGTGCCAGGACTTGCGGCGGCCCCGCTTGTCCTCCAGGACATGGCGGCTGGGCGGCGAGGGCGGGAGGTCGTCCTTGGTGTACTGGTCAGCCGTCTCCATCACCTCCTCTAGACTCTCCAACCCGGAGATGGAGGAGACGCTCCATTTCTTCCTCACCGGAGGGTTGTTGTTAGTGGACGACGGATGGATGTACAACTCCGTATCCATTGCTTTAGAGGTTCACTTGCGGGGTTACAAATACTGTGGGCCCGGCACTGACTAGCCGCACGACTGCGAACCGATCTCTCTGCTTGTGATGAACGTGTTCATCGTTACCACACTGAGACGCACTACCACCGAAACCGCACACGAACACTACCTACCAACAGAACAAAAAGAAAAACATAATTAAATTAGGAAATAAACATGTTGAGGAATAAATCAAACAAAACCATACAAATCAAACAAATTATAGACCAAGCGAAACATAAAAGTATTGATGTTAGTAAATATTAAGTTTACAAATAAAATCGTAAAAAATAATATAAATCAGGTATAAAAAAATAAACCACTGATGCAGGTGGCGGGTATAAACTGAAGTAAAATTCGTACGCGTCGTTATGTTTATTGTAACCGTAGACTATAACATTTTTCCTTTAATGAAGAAGCTGTCGACAATTCGGTAAATATGGCGTATTAGATTAAACGCAAAGCTTTAACAGTATTGATCGATTGTTTCAAACGAATTAAATAATCCATTGTGCAATTAATTGTGGAATTAAGAATAATTAATAATATTTAATAATTAATCCTATACTATAATACGAGGAATCTCTGAAGGGATGAATGTTCCACGATCTCGAAATCTAACTGTTAGATTTTGCTTAAACTTTGCATTAAAGAGTGTTTCGGCCCAAAAATAAGTTTAGAAACAGTCTCAATCCCAGGAAAAATCAAATTTTATCTAAATTTAAGTTTAAAAATTCTAATTTTTAACATTGGTCTTATGGGTTGCTATTTTGGTAACGAAATAACAACTAAATGTAAACAAAAATAAAGGAACATTAATGTTGAACAGACCTTTTGAAACAGCTGTTAACTGTGAAGAGGTATAGTTGGTTGTTGGTGAAAATATTAAAAAATTAAATCAAAACCAACGAGCAAGGCTCGGTTAACCTGGTACTATTTCAATTATTTAAGAAAGTAATGCAAATGATTGAAGAGTGGCTACAAAAACAAATTAACAATATTATTGTGATATTTCGCTAACCACTAACTTGCCTTTGTATAAATAAATTTGAATATTATAATTTTTAAGTTATAATAATTCAATTACAGCATTAATTACAACCCTTGAAATCTACAAATATCAAAACGTTAAAACTTAGGTTAGGAAACCCGAGGTGGACATCACAAGAACGTAGCACTGTACGGTGGTTACAATTAAAGCAAGCTGATACCGCCGCCATTACATTACCGTGAGTATGGCCCGCGGTCACCGGCAACAGTGAAGAGCTGACGTTACTTCCATTAGTTCTTCCATTATCTACTCTTTGAGCGTGACAAGTTTCAGATTTCATAATAATTTTAATAAATATTTTCTCTTGCTAAGCATTGTGTCTCAAAAAGTTACTTAATTAGCCATAAAGTTATTGGAGCAATAAAGTTATAGAGTCAGAAAACCTACATATCATTTAATGGCCAGTTTTACATAACACACGGTTATTATATTCATAAAACTATAGACTGCTTTTTGTAAAAGTGTTCATTGTTGGATACAAATAATTGAAATTCTACATCCGTAAACGTAAAATAAATTTGTAGGTGTTAAGTGTGAAGAGGAGGAGCGTTAGAGCGTGTAAAGAAGATTTTAAAAATGTATCTGCTATTACGAGTAATATATGTAGAAGTAAAAGTTTGAAAGAATTCCACCTCTCAACATAACCCAAACGTATTAAAGTATCGATCAAGACATACAATTACCTACAGGTGGCAGCTATATTTGAGTAAAAGTAGCAACGTATTCAACATTCAGCTTTCGACCGTTTCGGCCGGGACGTAAAGCGGTTGCTGATCACAGATCAATCTCAGCAAGTGTAGCAACATATCATAAACAAAAACACAAAGTGTTGAGGGATTGCCAAGTCCTAAAAAGATATGATATCAAAATATGTTCCAAGTCAATGACTTTGGTTTTAGAATAGCTGCTCGACAAATTGATTTGATCTTTTAATGCTTGGTAAACGTTCCGTAAAACATTATTGTTTTATTTAGAAACCGTACTTGGCCAGCAGATGTATGGTATTTTATTTATTTATTTTTTTTATTGAACTGTACGTATTCAGAACTTCTCCATTCATCGTAATACATCCCCATTAGTAAATAGGCCTAACTTTACTAATACATCTGCTGGCCAAGAACGGTTTCGAAATAAAACAATATTGTTTTACGGAACGTTTACCTAGCATTAAAAGATAAAATCAATTTGTCGAGCAACTATTCTAAAACCAAAGTCATGGACTTGGAACATATTTTGATATCATATCTTTTTAGGACTTGGCAATCCCTCAACACTTTGTGTTTTTGTTTATGATATCATTATTTTTTATCAAATTTGGCCATTTGGGTTTTAAAAGTAAAATAAGTAGGAAAACAAATTTAATTAAAAGCTTTAAAGTTAAATTGAACACTATGTGTGTATTTGTTTGTCTGGAATTCATACAGAGGAACACTTCTGTCGTTTATCTTGGACATCCCCTTTTCCGAATTCATCTTTACGATCGAGATATAAAACAAAGATTGTTAAATGCATAAGTTTGTGTGGTGTTAACGTACCAAATGTTATTGCTTCATCTGCAGTGTTAAAGATAACTAGTATACGTGTTGCTCAAAATCGAGCAATTTATTTTAATAAAGTACAAATGTTACTTTAGCTCTAAATCAATGATATCCGAACAATCCAATATTGTGAATATCTGTAATTACAAAAAACTACACGTATTTACAGCTGATTATTAACATATGTTTAAAATGCTTTATTCAATGCCAATGTTATTTATATGGGAAATTTTGAGATTTCAATGGTGGATAGCGCCTTTATTTTCAGTCCGATTCTCATCAGTTTTTGGCGGAAACAACTACAGACCAAGCCCTATCCAACGACACCAAAAACTTGAAAATCGGTTGAAAATTGTAGGAGGAGTTCTCAAGACAAAAAACCCTTCGCGTATTAAATAAGTATAGATTTACGGTACTTTTACTCCCTGAATAACTGCAAGTGTAATTTTCAGACTACATAGAACTATTCGAGTAAAGACAACCTAAGATTAACTGCTTTCTACTACAGGTCTGCTCCATAGCCGTTTTGTGTTCTGTATGTGAAGCGTTAAAAAGAAAGTTAAGCTATAAATATTTAATATTGCACAACTGTTTAAAAGAATGGATGAAGCAATATTGCTATGGATAAGATTTTTATCGTATCAGTCCCAAAATAGTTTTAAAGATTCCTCCATGTTTAATATAAACATCAGTCAATCTTCAAACATTTCAATTAAATTAGAATGATATCATATTGGGACTTTAATAAACGGTATCAGTTAACTGACACATACTTTCTCCCAACAATATAAAAAAGATGTTAAAAGCTTCAAACATTAATGTCTTGATGACTCAGTCGGATAGCGACCGGCTGAGCAGCGCGAGTTTGACCCTAACGCGCGTCTGTGACTTTTAACAACGTACTGCGTTTACCGCTAAACGAAAAATTGAATTTTCTCCGCAACCACTCGACGTAGAGCAATAATTTAAAATACTGGATTTTTTAGTTTTTTGAGCTTGATTTAATGGTGATAAGTAAAATTTATTTCAAGACAACAGCTATTTTGAAAATCCAAAAAATTGATTTTTGAAACACTTTTTACTTCATAACTTTTGAACGCGGATTTTCCCGGAGATGCGGGTGGTGTCATTTTATTCACCATTTTAAGCTTAATAAACCACAAAATTTTAATCAAAATCGTTAGAGCCGTTTTTGAGAAATTTTGATTTTTGACGATTTTTGAGGGTTTTTGGGGGTAAAATCCCTTAAAAATCAAAAATTCAAAAAAATGGAAAAAAACGTCTGGAATTATCGTGGATTTGGACCTATGTACCAAATTTAATTAAAATCGGACCATTAGGGCATTCTCTAGCTCTGTTTACATCCTGACACACACACACACACACACACACACACACACACACACACACACACACACACACACAGACAGACATCACTCCGAAAACCACTTTTTTGGACTCAGGGGGAACCAAAATGGATAAATCCACCAACAACTCAAATTCGAAAATTTTGACGAAAACAATACTTTCTCCATATACTATGGTATAGAGGGAGAAAGTAAAAATTACTCGTTGCAGCAACATCTGTACATTGCAATTTATGAAACGCCAACAGTTTCTAGTTCAAACATTTCGCTAACAGCATTTTTCAGGGAGTACAATAAGAAGGTTACCATACATTTTATGAATACTAGCAATAAAGCTTGGTACATCAACACTGCCCAAAAATCGCATTTTTATGAGGCTATCAGTTTTCTGTCATAAGGGAGGCGGCTTACCGGGATTTTTTCCTGAAACATTCCAAGCATAATAGGGCATAGCTCGATGAGAAATTACGCCTTTTAATTTGATGAATTGGCAAATATAACATCATTCCTTTTTTTGACACATCAGTCTTGAAGATCGGTTCAGTTGTCACTGAGAAGTTAACATAGCAACTAGTACACGTACGTATAGGTCGAGGAGGAAAATTAATCGTATTTGGCACCGTATAGTCACTTCTTCATTGTTTTTCTTTGTATGTCCTCATGTATTTGTTTCTTTTATGCATTCCAGAGTTTACAATATTTACAAAGACAAATTTCTCTTAAAACGGTGTTTTGAAGATAAAGTTTTCCTAGCTGGTTTATTTTTGTGTGTTTTTGTTGAGTTTGCTGTTAATTTTCGGGTTGTAATTTAACCAAAGAAAAATTACACTGTTGTTACAACAGTGAGAATAATAACAATTATTGTCCAGTTCTAAAGATAACAATATTTCATTTTTTAATACAGTTATACAGATAATTCAAATCAAATTATTGGCTTGGACGAAAGTCAACACAATTTTAAGTAAAACCATTTTCTGTATAACACAATCTATAAGTGCCAGCTGATCAAATCAATGAATATGATAGCAGATGTTTTGGCTTGGTTTTTACAACGAATTAAAATTATAATGTCAAATGTGTGCTTTGTTTACCTTTTAAATTTACAAAATGTAAACAAAATGATTTAAGAAATCTCATATTTGTTTTATTTTGTGATATTTAAATTGAATGAACTTGATCTTTGTACACAAAGGTTTGTACTACGTACAAATACGAAGATTCCTACAAAGTTTCGTGTGATTCCCATCAGTGATAAAGGCTGTAGCTTTGCTTAAAAATTTAAAAAGTTTGTTGTGCGTAGGAAACCACACTTCTGACTTTTTTAGGCTACTTTTGAACGCATATATTTTACTTCACTGAGGGTTTTTAAAGTAAGTTTGGTGATTTTTAGTTTTCAATGACCCATTTAAACGGATGGAAAACGAGAAAAGGGTTAATTGAGGCCTTTTTGTGCCCTTTTGAGAAGTGAAAATTGGTCGTATTCTGCTTCGTGTCTATATAGGCACGCGTCGTCTGTTTTGTTGGGTGGGACTTGGCGACGTGACACGACCGTGCCACTGGATTCAACAGCGAGCATCAAGTATATACTGTGGCTGCTGATGACCGCTGAATCCTAGACGGTGTAAAACTTATTGAGAATGCAGCATTAAGTATTGAACACAGCGCACAGTTGCTGCTGATGACAGCTTAATAGCAATACATTTAATATTTAGCATAAATTAACGATGATGATTTTCAGTGGCTGCTGATGACGGCTCAGTAGCAACATACAGTAGACTCCCTCTAAACCGGCCACCTCGGGACTAGGCCGCGGCCGGATAATGAATTGTCCGGTTAAACCGATGTTCATTCAAGAACGCCATCCCACAATTTTATATGGCCTAAATATAATTATTATTTCAAAAACCTTAAATACATTACTGTATATGATTTATAGCTAATATACACCACCCATGAAATCCACAACAAGCCTACACTAATAATAATAATTCGTTTCTTTATTGTGGTCGACTGGATAGTAGGTCCAAACGCATTGACTTCCGGTGGCAGTCACTTCCGTCCAGGATGTTATAGTTTAATTGGTTTGAGAACGTCAATATGAAATAACGTTGAATTGAATGATACATTAGATAAGAAAACTTAGTTTCCGGCGATAGGCGACCGGTTAAAGCGATGTTGAGATAAAAATGGCCGGTTAAAAAGATGTTATTTTGTGTCAGGGTAGGCCGGTTAAAGCGGAGACCGGTTAAAAGGTGGCCGGTTAAGAGGGAGTCTACTGTATTCAATATACAGCATCACGTAACGACTGCGACGTAAAAGTGCTGCTGATGACAGCTCATTAGCAATATATTGAACATTCAGCATCAGGTAACGACTGCTACGTACAGGTACTGCTGATGATAGCTCAGTAGCAACATATTCAATATACGGCATCACGTAAAGACTGCGACGTACAGGTAGTGCTGATGATAGCTCAGTAGCAACATATTCAATATACGGCATCGCGTAAAGACTGCGACGTACAGGTGCTGCTGATGACAGCTCAATAGCAATATATTTATTATTCAGCATCACGTAATGACTGCGACGTACAGGTGCTGCTGATGACAACTCAATAGCAATATATTTAACATTCAGCATCACGTAATGACTGCGACGTACAGGTGCTGCTGATGACAACTCAATAGCAATATATTTAACATTCAGCATCACGTTCAGTGGCTGCTGATGACAGCTCAATCTCACCAAGTGTGGCAAAATATTAAACTTTATACATGCTGATCTCATCCAATATAGGAGAATATTTGATACCTCAACTGGATTATGTTACCTAAATTTATTGTAATATATATTGTAATTTAGTTTTGGACATTGTGTTTCAACATGTATATTCGGGTTGTTTTGTTAGTTACTGGTATACATTATGTTTCCTTTAATAAACATTTCAATTGCAAACAAAACTTCAGTGTAGATATTACACGTGTTTAAATTACCAAGTTATTGTTACATATACATTCCACCACCTAAAAATATAATCTTGCAACATGATAAACACCCAGCGACGTGTAAATTAAAGAGTGTACACTATAAAACTGTCCTTTTCTGCGGAGTTGGCTGAGTTTCTAAGTTTTGTTTGGAGTGATAACACAGGTGTAGAGGGCGCATTTAGTATTAACTAGGTTATGTCAACTCTGCAGTTAATATAGTGACACACAGCTGTCAGGTGGCAAGTCAGAATTGTTTATCAACAATGGCTCGTCTGACTGCAGGCTGCCAGCCAACTATGAAAGACGACAACACCATATTTTATTTTATCAGGTTGGCAAATTTTGCTTGGTAAATAAGTTAATATTGTGATAATTACAGATTTCAATAACACGATACAATAAAACCTTAAGGGATGATTTTTGTAAAGTACTATTATCCAAAATTAGCAAATAATAAATGTGTATTTTAATATATTTTCACGTTATGGAAAAGGCAAAAATTCATCCTTTTTAATATCAATGGAAATGTGCACTATTTTAAAATATAACTCTTAACTGCATAACGTATACAGTTTTCAATGTTTATATATTTCATTCCTACCTTACTAATTAAATTTGTGATAATTGTTTATGAACCTTTGTTATTAAATGTTGTTAGGTCGTTTTGAAAATTGTAAGCAGAAGATCTCTGTTTATTATTTTTAGGTTTTTAGAGGGAAATTTGATTTTGGACACTCAGCAATAGTAAAAGTAAAATTAATCAATAGGTTTGTATGTTTTTTTTTTCTACAAAGTGTAATTACCAAGTGTAAATAAAAAAACTCCAGCTTCTTTATTTGGTAAAAAAATTGAAAAAAGTTACAAGTGAAATGTTTTTTGTTGCTGGTAAATTAATAAAAACAAATGTTAAGTAAAAATTAATATGTTTATTTGATATGTTTTAAATTCCTTTCTTCAAGCCTCTTACCTGGATAAGAGGCTTGAATGAGGCTACTGAATAAAAAAAAAATATTTTATTCATTGAGAATGGAGAATAAATATAATGCATATTCCATTATATTATGGTAACAATTTATAGGGTATTTATTTATCTTCTTATTTTGTTAGATACAAACAATTTTGTAAATTGATATCGGTTGATTGGTCTACGTTGGTCTATGGATTTGTAAAGTAGTGCTGTAATAAGGGTTCTCGTAGGTGGCAAAAACCTATTATACACGATTATTGATAGTGTAAAATGTATAATCATTAAATAAGATGTATTTTAAGTAACAATATTAATTTGGGAAAAATACGACTTAAGGAATAGGCCTACATTCACCTACGTACGTACAGATGGGAAACCAAGGTGAAAATCTGTAAATTTCCGCAGTGAGTGTAGGATAATGCTGTAAGAGCGTTTGAATCGACAACCTTTCAACGTTATTTCGAGGACCAGCACTGACTTAATTAAATGACCTGACAGAATTCCCTTCCCCCCTTCTCTTTAACTCAACTCTACCCCCCCCCCCCTTCCAACCCAAAACCACTGACAGCCAATGCAACTGAGCGCGGTTTATACCATTGTTATTAAAACTTTGACCCACCTGAAGCACTGAGCATTCCAGTAAATTATACCTTATTGGTTATTACTTTGAAGGGTTATGGTATTTTACCTTTTACTGTTGATTGCAGACAGTTTGACCCATAATAGAATAGTTTGATTGAGTTTAGCAAAATAAATAGTAATGAAATTGTTGATTTAGTTGAATTTTAATAATAAAATGGTTTTGCAATTATTTTTATTAAAATTAAGTTCAAGTTTAAGTTTTGTAATGTTAGCATGAATTACAATTTGTTGCTATACCTCTTGTGCTGTCAGTTACTATATCTAGTTGTTTTTTATTTAATATCAATTTTAGCCATGTACGTTAGTATTTGTTAACTATTGTCCATTTTGAGAATTGCTTATATTTATCCTCACTCTGTAAAAATGGTGTAATCCGTTGGTGTACAAGTAAATAAATAAAATATTCTACGTAATATCTAAACTATTGTACATACTTTATTTAGTCCCCGCAATAAACTTATTGTTAAAAAAAAAACCTCTCAATATTACTTAAGTTAAAACCAAATGACTAATATCCAAAATATTTTGTGTATAAATAAGTAAAAGACAATAAGAGAGACAATTTACTATTTTTTAAATGCAGAAAAGAACCAGTAATGTAAAACGTCAAAACAGCAAGTAACTCGCTGGCGTCCCATGTCAAAATTAGTTACAAACTTTTAAGCTCTGAAACTCATTTAAATAAAGTTTTCAAAAGATTGTTGAACATAACATTCAGACTAATTGTAGGAAATCTAAATACGTACCAAACACGACCCTACGAATAAAAATTATTTTATTTTGCACAACAATTTTAGTTATTATATCACTTAATTGTTTTCAAATACAATGCAGAGGTCGTTTATTTTTTCATCTAATACTTTATGTTGATAAACATTAAAAAATGTTTGCTTGCAATCAAACAGAGGTATTGTTAATTGGTAAAAAAATGTAAGGTAATTATTTTTCTGTTGTCCATAGTATTTTATGTTTTCGATGCACGCGTGCACCGTTGGCAATACAAAACGTTGTTAAGACGTTGGCAAAATGAAAATACTTAACTTACATTCCAATATTTTTTTCATTAATTCCACACGTTTCAATATTTCACTTTCATTGTAATTTTTCTGACATTACAAGAGTGCTATGTATAGTAGGCCTACACGTAGTGGGAAAATGTTATTTTGTATTAAGCCTCAAATTTTATTTATTTCATAAAATTATAGATTATTCCAACTCGAACAATTCTCTAGCACAAGGACCAGTCGTTAATTTAATTCAACGAACAGCTATCGCAACTAATACGAATGTTTTAAAATAGTTTTAGAAATGAAGTTAGTTTCAAAACGACTGGATCTTTGAAATATTAATGTTCACAACATCTTGTGGACAGAACTTGTGATGGCTCGTGAATTAATAATCAAGTATCCGAACAGAAAGTTTAGTCTTAACAGAAACATTTGACGAATTGTTTGTCGAAATCCGTTTGTAGAATTACTTAATTTTGGCGGAGGGAATCCTTTGTTCGTTTTTCTGTGTTTTGTGGGAGAGGTAGACATTGAAGTAAGAACTGAAAAAATTAAATGAGGTTTTACTCAAATTTCAATCTTATTAATGAATTTGTACAATTTGCATTACCCCACCCTTTGAATGGTAAGCCGGATTTCTCCTAAGATGCATACAAGCTGAATAAAAAGGAGGAAACGAATCATGCTTGCCTATTAATATATAGAAGATAGATTCACTGTGACATGGCGTGTAACCGAAATACAACATATCAAGCCCTACATGGCTTGGACTAGCTCAAACAGAGAAATATTTAGTTCATTAATTTTATCAATTTAAAAATGAAGTATTTTTATTCCCAAGATGAATTGCGATGGTAATTGGCAATTTTGTAAATGAAAGTTTGTTGCCTATTTATCAGCAGAGAATAGTAAAATATTACTAATTACACTATGTATAGTAGTGCTATTTACTATTTATACTATATATAGTACTAGTACAATACTAATTACAATATGAATACTGTCTCACAAAGTAATAAAGAGAGCGGATATAAAGTTTGTTCGCTTTCTTTCCTATTGAATAGAACTAATTTCCTTCTTTTGTGGTGGGAAAATTACTTGTTTTCGAAACCTTCAAATACGAGAGAAAAATTAACGGGGGAGAAAATAAACTAGCCGCAGTTAGTTTATACGCTTTTTAATTTATACATTTTTAGAAATTCAATCTTTTACTCATTCCAATATCTTTCCAAATTATGAGCTGTGGTTATGTTCATGTTGTAAAAACAATGCAGCTTAAGATTTTTTCGCTACCAGTACACTGGATTAAAATGCACTGAAACAAGTAAAACATTGTACCTCATCCCAAGCAATTCCAACATCAAAATTTTAACATAGTTAAAATTGAAGTTAATAAGAAAGACCAGCACGTGTGAAGAACTCGACATTACTAGAATATTTGTATACATTTGTATCCATACACGATTTAGTGATTCGTATCTACTGAGCGAAGGGATTAGTGGTGGTTGGCTGTAGAAGGCGAACTCTGTTGGAACTCCGTTGGGTAATGCAATTTGATCAATCTCACCTCGACAAGGTGTTGCTGGGCTTGTTTATTAGGAGACCCGGTAAGTTGCTACTATTGTGTAAAATATATATATTATCTAGTTTTTTTTTTTACAAACATTGTTTTGAAATCAAATTAATATATTTAAAACAGTAAGGTAAAAAACACCTTTGTATAGTTCGTCTGAGACTTCCACTGGACCGATTTATAAGCAGTTTGTATATTGGCAGATTTAATTTACTTTAACGTTATCTTACTTCCTAAAGAGTCATCTTCACCCCTGGGCCAGTTGCCCATTGTTGCCCAGTCGGCAATGTTAACTATTCGGCTTTTAACGCAAAACATGGTAGTTTATTCCCCTGTTTCGGACGCCGAAACTTCCTCTTGACAATGACTCTTAAGTTACAAAAATCTAAATTTCCAAACGCTGAAATTAATTTATTTTACAGCCCTTGAATCAGCTGATTGTAAACACACGAGGTATTTGTTTAAATATAGTAGAAGAGCAAACGCTCAAAAAGGATTTGGTTTATTATGGCCAGTAGCTTAAAACGCATATAACTATAAAGTATTATTCTTTTAATGGAAAGAACAGTGTTATACTATTTAAACTAGCCTACTCAATTTTATAGTTGGTGGATTAAAACATAAATAAGTTTTGATTCTTAAATTGTTTAAAGTTACTTAACAATGTAAAGCAGCTTAAAGCTCTGCTGTAAAGCAGATTAACTAAAAGGGCGTTGCAATTTTTTAACAGTACATTTTATACATGTTTCACGCCATCTGCCTAGCGCTCCACTCACCATGACTGGAGCTGTATCCGTCGAGTATCGACGGGCAACTAGAATTGACACACTAGTAGTTATCATGCGCTATCGCAGTAGGAGTGTCATTTGCTGATAATTTTCCTAGTGATAAGAGTTTGGTTGCTACTGTACTACTGAACCAAATTCGACAAACGCAATGCCACTTATCTGACGATAATGGAGGAAATTTGTTCAATATTCACTACCAGAATCCAGATTCCAATAACAGTAATTCCATTAGTGGGAATGTGCGTGATATTAGCACATAACACCCTGTATTAGCGTGCTGTTCACCCGGTCACGCGCGCGACGGCAACGGCGTTTACGCGCGGGGGGAGTTCATTCAACAAAACAAACATGAAAGCGGAACCAACAACCGCTATATTTTTATAACGCTAGGTATTTTAAAGCTATATATATAAATAATTAACTACAGAGGTCCATTTACGGCTGAGTCACATGAGTTTGTCCACTGTGACAGTAGGCTAAAGAGAAGAAAAGTAATATTCTCAGTTTTATGGAAGGGACTGGAGCTCTTTCGAATTACGATGTAACGATAATAGAGCTAAGACTTGCTCATGCAAGTAAACTTTGTCATTAAAACAATTCTAATAATATTGTTCTGAATCAGGGCCGGATTTAGGATTTTGCCGCCTGTAGGCTATCCATTTTCTGCCGCCCCCCTCCCCCCTCCTACTACTTAGGGACAGACACATACATAGTTTTTATTGTCACTTATAGGAGCATATTCACCTAAAAGTACGCCACAGATTAAATCTTAAATCTATGTCTTAATATACCAAAAACTATGTCAAGTACCAAAACCATTTATGATCTGTGTATTCTTTAATTGAATAATTATTTAAACCAGGAATCATAACACAAGTGATCAAATGTAACTTCACAGGAGCAGCTGGAACAGCGGACAGGCAAGACAGTGTAGACGCAACTGTCATCAGCCCAATAATAATGTTGGTTTTGTCACAAGCTACAAAACATAGTTCGAACGACTTTAAATTAAATTCAAATTTGAATTAATGAAAATTGAGTTCATTTTCATCAATTAATAAATTTACGTAGGCCTGCACTTTTCTGTGTAAGTAAACTAAAAAACTTACGAAAAAATCAATAATAGGACTCTAATCGTAACAAATACATTCACCAATTGACAAAGCTAAAGAATTGGCAACAACGCGACGCCGCCATGACGACTTTTGTTTTAAAATAAATTAAGACTCCATAAAGTTGCGTATCCAATATTTTTATCCTAGAGCCGCCCCTGTCACCAATTGACACATTTTTTTACCGAAATAAAAACAGTATAAGTTTGAAAGGTTTCTTGTGACAGCGACACAGTCTAACATCAAGCATAAGACATAACATCATCAGTTGTGACTCTCTAATGTGAAATGTGAAAAGTCACTGGTCGATGAAGCTGGTGGTCTCTGGTAAGTAAACTCGCAACTACATTTGTTTCCTGTTGATAAAAATGTTGGCGAAAGTTTGGTTGTTTGGCGGCACAGCTGCAACTGGCAAGTAGTTAAATTTTTCGTTCCGTTCATAAAAACAATTACTTTTTTAATGGGGAGTTTATTTTATGAATCAAAAACATACGTTTACTCTATTTTGTGGCCGATCCATTCGTTAATTCATTAAAATATTTTAAAAAGGAAATCACTAGTTGCGAATGCAAACACTGGAAGAGCTAGTGTAGTTCCATCTTTCTAGGCCTATACAAACTGCGATGGTCGTCGTTACCATTACCCTTCATGAAAACTTTGTTACAAAATTATGTGAAGTAATTTCATATTAAAAGAATAAATTCATTTCCATTTCCTCAAATGAATTCACTTGCAATCAGAATAATGGGCTTAAAGAAGATTCTGTTATTAAATTAGTAAAAATATTTTCAATTTTTTTTAAATTGCCAAAGTGCCGCCCCTAAAATTTTGCCGCTATAGGCTCCAGCCTTTTCAGCCTATTTAGAAATACGGCCCTGTTCTGAATGTACCTTTACCAGGTGGCGCACACACGGAAAGTGTTTCACCCTAAACACTTTTTGGTTGTACATTTATACTTAACGCAAATCATCAATAAAAAATTATTTGATTTTCAATCTTTATGACATTCAGCCTACGTGGAATAAGTAATTGAATCCCTAAGGTAACAAAGAATTTGCCACGTGAAGGAGACTACATATTCAAAATTCATTTTTGGACCGTCGCCGTTTCATCTCCGTCCATCCCTTTCTTTATGCACTGCTGATGTTCTGTTTCAGTGTTTAGTCGTATAGTGATTAATGGAACTGTATATTACGATATTGTTTATTTTTTGGACCGCTCACTACTTTTTCTCTGCAACGGTGGGGAATTTACGTCTTGTTCGTGGTCCGGGCTTTCAGGCTGTAGGGTCTCAACAAAATCCTATTAACATAGATTACTTAACTTAATTAATACTTGACCATAGTGATTATTGACAAAATCATCGCCGTAAGATGATGTAACTCATACAAATAATTTAAATTAATTTCAAATAATACAATTAATTTCATATGTTAATAAAATAAAAGATTAAAGTATTACAGAATATTGCAGTGAAGGTATTATTCACAGGTTTGGTCACAGTCACACAAAGCTATGCAAAAGCTCATTTCAAGTACATGCTTCAACAATACCGTAATTAATTATGAATGTTATCATGTCAGGTGTTCCTTGACACAATGAAGACCTCAGAAAACTTTACTACAAGCGCAACAAACAGCGAGAGATAAGTTAAAGCCCCGCTCACTGATAAGCGGAGGATTGCCGAGACGTCTTGTCAAAGTGAAACTCCTGTCAGCCACCGCGATAACAAACAAACAAACCTGCGACTGCGAGTAGCGTCGCGAGGCGAGGCGAACCGGCGGCGTAGCCTACTGATGCAAAGAAAACCCCATGGGGGAGCTTTGGGGCTACTGAAATAATTCAGTTTTATTCTAATTTTAATACTATTATTGTTATTTAGGTAAGAGAAACTTTTAGATTTATGGTTCGCTCGGCTCTCATTCATTCCGATCGTATGAGATTGCTGAAATTTTAAGTTTTCATGAAACAATGATAACGGTAACATTTTGATTTAAAAATGATTAGACCGTTCCCCAACCAAAACCATAAATACCCCCGTCGCAGCAGACCTGCGTACTCAGCGAATTTCCAACCAAACAATTATTGTTTCAACATCAAAGAACTTTGTGTCTATCTTATATAATTAATAATCTTTACAAGGAAATATAATATATTTAATGGCATTATATTTCTGCATCGATGTATACTACTGGATTGAACTCTAAATTGGCCCCAAACGGTCCGGCGTGGATAGCGCTGGTGGGCAACTGCGGAATCAGCGTCATTTCAACGACAGTGCGCGCCGCCGTTTACACGCTCCTGTACTACAACAGAGTGGTTAAAGTGCATTGAAATTTATATATTCCGTTTCTATATTAAATACTGAATCCAACAGTATAAATATTTTTTAGTTCCTAAACTAAAGGTAATTATTAAAGGTGGAAATGTTTGAGAATCAATTTAGTCGGACATGGAAAAGTCACTAAGCGAGGATTTTTTTTATTTTTGGGTCAGAAACAAACTTTCAGCGGGAAAGTTGTAGCCAATGAGACGAATTTCATGATTTGATCAAGAAACCTACAATAAAATGACTAGATCGTTGGCAATCGAATAAATAATAGTGGCGCGACGAAGTTCATTTTGAGCCTCGTGATCTCACTGAGGCTACCGCGGGCTTCTGGAGCTACAAATCTCATAGTTCATTCGATAATTATTGGTTGCTGTGTACAAATAAACATTTTAAATTAATAATTTATTTTAAAATTTGTAATTAAAATGCCGTGAAATATTAACAATTCATAACAAAATAATTGGGTTAATTCAACAGTTACATCGAATATAAAAACCCGCTACAAATGACAAGGAACCGCAAAGAAATTAAAATAATTTTACCATGTTTGCCTTGTAATTGTAAAGAAGGGAATTATGTTTTTGAAAGAGGGAAAACAGGGGATTTTTACTTTACAATATTGAACCCCCTGTAAAGCAGTGGGTGGATAAGAGTTGTGTTTGTTTACATCAACAACCGTCGTCGCGTCGGGTCCTTGCTCCTGAGTCCTAAAGCAACAGTTAATTAGGCTATGTGATAGAGTTTTGTTGAGTAAAAATGTTTGTTTACAATGGTGGCTTCCTGTACAGCTTACAATTGTACTAACAGATACAAGAAGGGGACGGACATAAAATTCCACAGGTACGTATAATTAGTTAAAAAATGTTATATTGCTAGTTATAATTTACATTCTTATTATTACTACTAATTCAATGTTGTATTAATTTTAAGTGTATGTAATTAATTATAAATATAACTAACAAGTCTAAGCTATGTAAATCAACATGAACCCATGTGTTTTGTTATTTATTAAATGTAGTAGAATGTTAGAGTTGTATAGTAGATTTTTTTTTACCTGTAGCAAAGTCGTCAGAGGGTACCGAACAAAACATAACGTTATAGGCCTATTTACTTTATTTACTATCCATGAACTATTTATCGAATATATTTTGACGAATGTGTTTGTATATGTTCCCAGATTTCCAAAAGACAAAAATCTGCTACAAAAATGGATTCATGCAGTTAAAAGAAAAAATTTTAGATTAGTAAGAGTTTCAGAAGATGTTTTTAAGATTGCCAGTTTCATATATAAGCTATCAGACATTCAGACTGATAAACAATTAAACACCAAACAAGTCCTGAACCAAGCCTGCAACTTTTTTTAAATACTCAGTTTTTAAATGTCATACCTCAAACTGTGTCGATGAGGTTAATCATCTTGTTTTTGAAAATTATCGGGCATCATAGGGCCAAAGAGGCAACCAGTGCTGCCAATTTGCCCAGTATTGGTCTGAGGCAGAAACTGACCAAACTAATTTTGTTCAAAAATGTTTAGTAGGCCTATTCCTAGATGTTTTTAGTTATAAAAAGTTACAAGTTAGTTTTAAGCTTTGATCAATAAAGTATATGATTATAAAATGTAACTTACCACTTTCATTTCTTTGTAAACTCACCCTACACTTATAAACGTGTACCGTACTAAAAACATAGTCATCATGAAATTTGGATTTTATACTACAACAAAAACATTTGTATCTATAAATTTAAATGTTACATATAATTTTAAAAATGTCGATATATGGGCTACATTGTATTTCATAATAGAACAAACTGTGTTACTGTATTGTGTAAAATAATATGTATTCAAACATTTATTTTAAATTCATAAATTGTAAGATTTTGTAATAAAAAGTAAGAGAAAATGGTTAAAATAATTGCCATAATTTACAAAGGGTTAAATCCATTCATAGAAGCAATTGGAAATGACATTTCACTTAAATTCCAAGTTTGAATTAATTTTAAAATTAAAATAACGATGAATAGTAGCCAATATGTGTGTCTATGGAAGCAGAATATACTTGAGAACACGAATCAAAAGATTTTGTGTATATAAAAAATTTCATTGCCTTAAAAATGTAATTTTAGTAAGCGCGCGTCACGATTTTCCCTATGCTGCCCGTGTTAGCGGCCGGCGCTTTTGCCCACCAGCGCTCATCTCGGCCGGACCGCGAATCGGTTCGCTGCAACACGGGCGCGAGCAATCCAGTAGTATACATCGATGTATTTCTGAGAAAATTATTTTTATTTAATTTAATCTACTATATATTTGTCAAATACCACTGACTCACGTATCAACGCACAGCCTAAACTACTAGACCTAGAACCTTGAAATTTTGTATGGACGTTCCTTTTAGGGTGTAGGCATCCACTAAGAAACGGTTTTTGCAAATTCCTTCAGGGCTCCGCCCCACACGTCTTCAAAGTTACCATGTTATTCTTATGGAAGCAACATTTTTGTATTGGAACATATGATTACATTAAGGAATACTAATTTTGTAAACAGCTGTTCTGATTCAAATTATTGAGGGGAGATTGGTAATAAGAAACTAGAGGATAGTTGCGGTGAGTGAGCTTAGCGACCAAGCTAAAACTGACGGGGAGTGATTACTGACTGACTCATCATGAAATCTCAGGAACTACCAAACGTATTTACTTGAAACATTAAACACAGGTTCGTCTTGCCTCTTAGGTGCTCACTAAGAAATGATTTAACAAAATTCCTTCAGGGCTCCGCCCCACAGGCCTTCGAAATTTTAATATACGGTAACGCTATCCGCATGGCCAATTTTAAATACGAATTAGGAAACCTGCACGGTTGAAATTTGGAGTGATCTCTTTTTTCTTAGGTGCTCAAAAAAGTGCCTTAAACATCCCTTTTAGGGCTCCGTCCCACAGGACTTCAGAATTACTTTAGGGCCTCCGGGGTCGATATTTGACATGGACGATTCTCTTTGCTCATGGGTGCTCATTAAAAAACGGTTTTCAAATACAGTTTCGAAGTTCTTTAGGACTCCGCCCTTCAGGACTTTAAATTACTTAGGGCTTCCGGGGTCGTTATTTGACATGGACGTTTCTCTTTGCTCATGGGTGCTAAGAAAACGGTTTTGCAAACACAATTTTCGAAGTTCTTTAGGGCTCCGCCCCACAGGACTTCAAAATTACTTTTGGGCCTCCGGGGTCGATATTTAACATGGACGTTTCTCTTTGCTCACGGTTGCTCGCTCACTAAGAAACAGTTTTTCAAATACAGTTTTCCAAGTTCTTTAGGGCTCCATTCAACAGGACTTCAAAATTACTGTTGGGCCTCCGGGGTTTAAATTTGAATCGCTCTTTGCTCATAGTTACTTACTAAGAAATAATTTTGAAAAATTTCGTTCAGGGCTCCACCCCATAGAACCTCAAGATTACCATGGATTCTAGGGGGTATAAATTTAACGTGGATGTTCCGTTTTGCTAACAGGTGCTCACTACGAAATGGTTTTGTAAATATAGTTTTTGTAGTTCTTTAGGGCTCCACCTCACCTGACTTCAAAATTAATCAAGGGCCAACGTGTTTTAAATTTGACATGGACTTTCCTTTTTGTTCATAGGTGATCAATAAGAAACAATTTTGCAAATTTTTTTTAGGGCTCCTCCCCACAAATTCTCAAATCTACTAATAGATCCTACGGGTTGAAATTTAACTTAAAGGTTCCGGTTTGCTAATAGGTGTTCAGTAAGAAACAGTTTTGCAAAAGTACTGTTTAATGTTCTTTAGGGCTCCGACCCACATGTCTTCAATATGACTGTAGAGCCTACGGGGTTGAAATTTGACATGGTCGTTCCTATTTGCTCATAGGTTAGGACCTTTTCTATTTAAGAAACCTTTTCTCTCTAAGAACAGGTTTTGCGAAATTCCTTCAGAGCTCCACTCACACTACTTCATTGTTCCAATGTCATTCTCAAGGAAGTAGATTTCGTTGCTCTTCAAAACGATTGTATTACCTATAAATTAAATTCAATCACAGGCGAAGCCGTGACGGGCAACAGCTAGTAATTCATATATTAATATTTATATTGCAATAAATAACTTTTTTAACAGTAATAAAAGTGCATAATCCAAAGCTTCCATTCAAAAGGAAAGATTTGTTTACAAATAACAAAACATAAACATTTCAAATTTGACAAATATGCAGAAGACAGCTGTTCAGCTGATTAAGGAACAGATACCTTATATCTCCATCTCTCTTGCTCCCATTATACAATTATTTTCCATGAAAATACCATGGGATTTAGCATGTAGGTTTGCTGCTATGGGGGTTTTTGATCAAATCTTAATTACTCACCACCTAGTGAAGGTTCATAAAAATTTTTATGAAGATATGTTGATAAATAAGCGATATATAACTTTTTTCAGATTTACCCATAAGAATAACATGGGAAACTTGATTTGAATTTTCTCTATAACCAGTTAAGCTATTTTAAAGATTCAAAATTCTAAATTGTTTGTTTTTTTAAGCTCTTTCAAATGGTTTTAGTAAAAATTGATGAATTTTGAAAATTTAGGTCCAAAAATGCCAAAAACCCATTTTTGACCCCTTTGAAACCCCATAAAACCCTGTTCCCATAACCCGACAATGCTGGTTCGCGAACTCATGAAAATAGACCTGGTCTTACACCTTCATACCAAATTTGATCAAAATCGGAGGTCCGCTTCAAAAGTTATCGGTACCACGGACACACACACACACACACACACACACACACACACACACACACACACACACACACACACACACACACACACACACACACACACACACACACACACACACACACACACATATATATATATATATATATATATATATATATATATATGAAAACGAACGAACGGTGTTTTTGGCTTCTGGGGACCTCAAAATGAAAAAGTAAAGTGGTCCCGGGCTTAGGTCTTACCATGGGTACTACCGTAATAGCGTATTCCCTATAGGGAAATTCGCTAAAATGTCAATGATGTTGTAGGTGGATACAAATAGCAAATAATTAAAAGGGGAAGGTATAAGAAGGGTTTTTCTTGGGTCAAGATCAACTGAAAATTTGGTCGAATATCGATCAAGAGGCGATCTCTAGTATATATATATAGATAACTTAATTTAATTAAAATACTGTTTATAGAGTAGCCTAAAAATAATCAAATAAAAATTACAAATGTGGAAATATTGTTTTGCAATGTATTACTATACACTAACTAAAAAATAACCGTTATTATAATGCAGTGAGTTAAATGCAAGGAATCTAGAATAATATTATTTCAGATTACTTCGTCAAATAATACTCCATGATAAGATTTGGCCTACGTAAAAGTTTGTAATATACTCCCAAGCGAACGTAAAGTTATGCATAAACTTATTATCCTATCATGGAAGGCGATCGGAACAAACAGTGACATCATCACGTTTTTGCCTTCTCTTCCGTTATATGAAGCACGCGTTCGCAGATTAGCTGCGATTTAGTTATTCAAACATTTTAACATTTTTCACGCGTCAAGGCCGAATTGTTGTCCAAGGTGGACGGGATTCCTCGCCATTGATGGTATCGAGAGCTCGACATATAATACGGGGATTGAGTTTGTTGCCAAAATGCTGCGTAACTTTCGCATGGAAACAGTTACAGTAGGGTATTACTGATGTTTACTTTTATTTAAAGTTAAGAAATATATTCTCTTTTTCCTTTATATTAGGCTATTAATTTATTAAGAATAAATTCAATGTACATAGAGAAAGAAAGTTTATGGGAGAAGCATAACAAATGTACTGGTTTTACATATCTGATTTTCAATCAGAGAGAAACTATTATTGTTTACGAAATGGTCCTTTAATTTCTCTCCAACAATTATTTACACTATAAAATAATTCTTAAAAAATCCGTTGGCATAGTATAAAAGTGCTGTTTTTGTGTATCACCTTAGATTTATTAGACAGACCACTGCCACTATCACGGTGCTCCGGGGCTCCTTCGTCCCCAGACGTTACTACTGTAATATATTTAGCTCACCACGGGTTTTAAAAAACAGTCTGCCTTTAATGTTTCCCTTCATTAGCCTCACAAAAAATGGAACAATATTGTGGTAAAACCAAAGTTCTAAAAAATCACAAAGTACAAAGTACTTTGCAACTTGGTTGACTAAATATATTAACAATAACTTTTCGTAAGCCACAGTAAACAACCACTTGTAACACCAACAAAGCGAACTCCACAGCATAATCATTTACATCATTACTTCGTCTCGTCTCAGACGTTATGCGTTGTATCGGAATACTTTCAAAAAGCGGCTTAACTGTGGCAAGTGGGCGGCAGACAATGGAGGAGATGAGCGATCGGGCTTTGTGTGGGACAAAACAGAGAGTAGAGCGGATCCGGCGGATCTGGAACACTCGGATGTCGCCGCCAACCATCACCAGCCAGCCGTGTGACGACCTTGGTAGCGCTGGGGGCTGTGGTGAGGCACGTTATATCTTCCGAGTGGCGTTTATTCGAAAAGGTATTACAGGTAATTATTATTAAAAGGTAATTATTAAAAAATGTGACTTAAAATGAAATTGATGCATTGGTATTTAGAAATTACCAAAATTTATGTTGGGACCGCACTTTGTTCCAATAGGCTGGAAAACTCGCAACTGCAGTAAAATTTATTTTATATTCTTGTAATACAAGTTGACAAAACCAAAATTATCAGTTAACAAATGGTTGTATATTATATTTTCGATGGAATTTATGTTGATATTTATATAATATATTTGAAGCAAATATACCGGACTAAACTGTTGTAATGCAGTTTTCATATATTCAAACAAACCAAATTAAGTTAACTTTTGAAATATATGGTTGGCTTAAGACTTTGTTCTTTTCAAATAAAACATAGTTTAATCCCCGAGTAAAAAAGGAAGTTTAAGTCGAACAAGTGGTTTTTTAATCTTCGTTTATAACATCTTGATCTAATGCAGAAAATATCATTTTGCCCTGTTATGATATATATAAATTTAAACTGCAGCCTAATTACATGATAAATTAATGATATTTTTCTGACGATATGTCAGAATGTCTTTGGAGATAGCGGCCCCTTATAACGCTCAGTATCACGATCATCATTACACTTTTAAACAGGTAGAATAACGAACTAATCCAGATACGGAGACTGTTTTAATAACCGGTTATACCACAAGTTAACTTTAATCAAACACCTATGAATGAACATCAACACGTGTAGCTGGTATTGCGTCATTGCGTGTGGACCTACGACACGCTGCGCTGTACACGCACGCGCGAGCGTGACGAGCGATATGCGTGACGTGTGATGCGCAGACGCGCGGCCACGTGGGCACGACACGCACCGGAAATGTAGGTTAGGCCTACCGGTTACACAATGACTGTCGTTACGCAACATAAATTATATGAAATTTGTCATGCAATATCGCTTTCTCTCTACAAAAGACCGAGATAGAATATGTAATGAGTTTACATTCATGTCTAGGTAATAATACAAAATAAGAATGTCCTTATCTATTCGTGGTCACTATATTAAACTGTGGCTTAAAGACGCAATAAAAAATGCATGAAATTTATCTGTTATACATTATTAATATCACAAATATATATCCAGAAAAAATATTTTTGTAATCAAACAAGGTGTGCAAAAATGTAACACAGGTTGTCGTACAAAATTGACTAGTAGTAGACAATTGATTATAAAGAAATTTCTAATAACAGACTTAAACACAAAACTCATATTTAGGGATAATATTAAATACATGCTAAATATTACAACATGTTTATGATGAAAATAATGTTAAGCGCAGTATTGTGATTCTAATATAACAACGCCATCTGCCCTAGGCAAGCAATATCCTCTGCCCGAAATTCCTTCAAAATGTTTGTGCGTTAAAAAAGCAGATAACTAGAAAATGTTCTGGTCAAAATATAATAATTAGGTATCAAACTAATTATTAGGATTATGATTAGAAATAATTAATACAACTCTGCATATAACTCGTACATTACGTAAAAAAATTATAAATATTTCTGTGAAGAAGACTGTGAGCTCACATTACAATGATGTAATTACGTTATTAAACTTTTCAAGTAATATTTTTGTAATTATTATTCGATGTTGTGTCGTAATTAGGTTAATTAGTTTCAGAGTGCAATAAATTGCAACGTAACGGCCACATTTATTGTAACGGAACAGAGGTCAATGATTGTGAAACTGTGGAGTGACCTTTTACAAACAATTAT
Organism: Neoaliturus tenellus; assembly: GCA_030545055.2. NCBI lineage: Eukaryota > Metazoa > Arthropoda > Insecta > Hemiptera > Cicadellidae > Neoaliturus > Neoaliturus tenellus. Next base: position 222,246,569 of record CM061532.1, read on the forward strand.
GAAGATTTAATTATAACTAGAGATCGCCTCCTGATCGAAATTCGATCAAAATTTCTGTAGATCTGAACCTAAGAAGTTAAAAACATTTTATAACTCAAACATCTTTTGTTCCAAATTGTCTAGCAGTTGTTTTTACAACAGCTGTCTAATGATTCATTCAATTCTCCTTCCTTCATAAGATTAACATTGGAACTTTAAAAGCCTGTGGGGCGTAGCCCTGGAGTCCGATGTGAATTAGAATGTGATTCTGCTCATCTACAGGACTATACCTTTCTAACGGTATGCGCGGATTTCTCCTACTATGCACACGAGCTGAGAAAAAAGGAGGAAATGAAACATGCTTGTGTATTAATAAATACGGGAATTAACTCTACATACATAGAATATTTTCAGTATCCTACAGATTTAAAAAGATACAATTGTTTGTTAGCTAAAAAAATGTAGGTATACAATTCTAATTCGTTCGGAATTATGTGTAGGTTTCATCAAGCCCTAATGATTGTTTAAATATCATTCAAATTTATGGATGTGTTGGGTATAAATAAAGGAGGATCTCAAGCACGAAATACCACTCATATTGTTACATGTGTTGGGGAAATATACCTTGATTGCGGCAAAAACTGCTTTTTTGCTTATGGAATTTTTTTCATCGAGTGGTTTAGTAAACAAAACTTGAGAAAAAAAGTTCGGGATGAAACACAAATAGCGTTTAGACCACTTAGTGTGCAATACTAGCTGATATTGAGGTTTAACTAAAAGAAAGTAAAATAATGTACTGCAATGTAAAATATTATTTTCAGACGTAAACTATATTATATAAAAAAATATAAAACTAAATAACCAGTATATTCTTAAACCTTCAACTTACAGTATAGAATGTTTTATAAATTTGTAATCTGCATTTTGTTAGTGCATACTCTGCAATATCGTTCTTTGCTGTAGACTGTAAAGCATAAATATTGTAAAAGCCATTGTAAAAGCCGACGAAACACTCAATGAAATTTTTAAGTCGAGGTAACACCCCCCCCCCTTGGCTGGAGTGGAAAGCGAAATTTTATTCGTGTTGAATAAAATATTAAGTCTTTAAAACTGTGTAACTTTTTTGTTGTAATAATCAGTGTGATTTTAGTGTCGGTCGACCATGAGCTAGTTGTCTAGGCGAAGGCCACTGAGCCAAAACCGGGCGGGGGCTCACAAAAGAAAATATAGGCCTAGGGCCTAGACAGCTCTGAAGTTGAAGTTCTACTATCTTTGGTAGAACCACAAATAATCTGAAAATTAAACATAACCTCAATGAGCTGCCTCATTCAAACAGTTGAAAAATTTAAAACATTGCAGTAAAGTATTTATTTTTTAAATCCAGTGAAATGAGTTATTTTTTACGACAAAGGTGTTTTAGATATACTTTATGTTTAGATGCTATTATGATGTTTGTAAGCTGAAAGTACTTTATCACACAATGTTAGTGTGGTGCTCATCATTGTAGACAAAATATGAAGATTAATCTATATATATAAAAGCGAAATCCCACTCACTGACTCATCACGAAATCTCAGGAACTACCGAACGGATTTACTTGAAACTTTAAACATAGCTTTGTCTTGCCTCTTAGGTGCTCACTAAGAAACGATTTTGCAAAATTCCTTCGGGGCTCCGCCCCACACGTCTTCAAAGTCACCATGTTATTCTTAAGGCGTGTTTACACTGGAGTTGTCAACCAAAAGTCATCAACAATTTTAGTCGACAACTGTGGTCGACAACCTGAGTTGACAACCAAATAAATCAAAGTTGTTGACCAAATTAATGCACGTTTACACCAGATTGACAACCAAAATTTGTTTATTGAAATATTCTATACTACACTGATTGTCAACCAAATTTTGGTCGTCAACCTAAATTTGGTCATCAATCTAATGAGTTGCTGTTGCGTTTACACTGAGATATCAAAAATGGTTGACAACTTTTGGTCGACAACTGCAGTGTAAACGCGCCTTTATGGAAGCAACATTTTTGTATTGGAACATATGATTACATTAAGGAATATTATTTTTGTAAACAGCTGTTCTCATTTAAATTATTGAGGGAAGATTGGTAAGAAAAAACTAGAGAATATTATAAAATTGCTTCGAGTGAGCTCAGCGAACAAGCTAAACCTGACGGGGAGAGATTACTGACTGACTCATCACGAAATCTCAGGAACTACCAAATTATTTACTTGAAACTTTAAACGCAGGTTCGTCTTGCCTCTTAGGTGCTCACTAAAAATCATTTGCAAAATTCTTTCAGGGCTCCGCCCCACAGGGCTCTAAAATTTCAATCCCCAAATTTAAATACAAATTTAGATACCTGTGGGGTTGAAATTTTGAGAGAGCTCTTTTTTCTTAAGTGCTCAATAAAAAAGTGCGTTGAACATCCCCTTTAGGGCTCCGCCCTACAGAAGCTCACAATTACTGTGTAGCCTTTGTGTTGAAATTTGACATGGACGATTCTCTTTGCTCATACATACTCTTTAAGAAACTGTTTTGCAAATATAGTTTTGAAGAACTTTAGGGCTCCGCCCCACTGGACTTCAGAATTACTTTAGGACCTCCAGGGTTTAAATTTGACATGGACGTTTCTTTTTGCTCATGGGTGCTTCTTAATAAATGGTTTTGCTAATATAGTTTTCAAAGTTCTTTAGGGCTCCATAAACCCCACAGGATTCAAAATTACTTTTATGTCTCCAGGGTTTTAAATTTGAATCGGACGTTCCTCTTGGCTCATAGTTACTTACTAAGAAACGGTTTTGCAAATATAATTTTAGAATTTCTTTAAGGCTCCGCACCAAAGGTCATGAAAATTACTCTAGGGTCCACGGGATTGAAATTAGACATGGACGTTCCTCTTTGCTTTTAGGTGCTCACTAAGAAATAATTTTGCAAATTTCCTTCAGGGCTCCGCCCCATAGAACCTCAAAATTACTGTAGATCTTAGGGGCTATAAATTTAACGTGGATCTTCCGTTTTGATAACAGGTGCTCACTACGAAATGGTTTTGTGAATATAGTTTATGAAAATCTTTAGTGCTCCACCTCCACCTCACATGACTCAAAATTAATCCAGGGCCAACAGGTTTGAAATTTGACATGGACGTTCCTCTTTGCTCATGGGTGATCAACAAGAAACGATTTTGCAAATTTCCTTTGGAGCTCCTACCCACAAATTCTCAAAACCACCTTAGATCCTAGGGGTTTAAATTTAATGTAAACGTTCCGTTTCGCTAATAGGTGTTCACTAAGAAACAGTTTTGCAAATATAGTTTTTTATGTTCTTTATTGCTCCGCCCCACATGACTTAAAAGTGACTGTAAGGCCTACAGGGTTGAAATTTGACGTGGTCGATCCTATTTGCTTATATGTTCTCAGGGCCTTTTGTATTTAAGAAACCTTTTCTCACTAAGAACAGGTTTTGCGAAATTCCTAAAGAGCTCCACTCACACTACTTCATTATTTCAATGTCATTCTTAAGGAAGTAGATTTCGTTACTCTTTAAAAAGATTTTATTACCTATTAAATAAATTCAATCACGGGCGAAGCCGTGGCGGGCAACAGCTAGTGATTTATAAGAACCATAATATTATAAGTGGCAATTACTCGTTGTGGGGTATATTTGATAAATTTCTTGCTTGAGACACCGACAGACTCTATAATGCGTACATTCGTATGAGGGTAATCGTAGCAGCTAATTTTGGTTTTAAATAAACTTAAATGTTATTGAATGTATTGTTTTAAAGAAAAAAATATAAAAAATCCCATTACCAGTACTAAAGGAAACTTCCGTCTCGCGTTATAAGTGCAGAATAAATAACTCATAACATTTTACTGATTTATGACTCACACAATTGAAAAGAACATTTTTTCCATTGAACCAGTACCTTACTAATTATTTCTTGAAAACACAGATAGCCTTTGTTGTATCAATGCAATGTAGAAGGTAAGATAAGACAAGAGCGCTACTACATACTGTAAGCTTCTTACCCCGAATTATAAAATGATTACCTTATCTTAATCACAGCTCAAAATATTTCACTGGCAAGGTCGTCAGCATACATTACTGGAATTCCACATTCTTCGCAAATACGATTATAAATTTGTTAATTTGTATGTAATGTTTAGATCTTAGGAAATTTCTTGTCGCAACTAAGTCAGAATAGGGTGACCAAATCATTCATAGAGAAAACCGGGACAGGTCCGAACATATACAGTACCTTTCCCTCCCCCCCTCACCACGCCTTACATCAACCAATTGGTCCATACTGTTCCCTGGATAAGAATTAGGCTAATAAGAACTGGTTAATTGACAGTATATTTTTTAACTACAGTTAATTAATCAGATTCACACAAATCAAAGTTTCATGAATTTCCTAAACTTAAACCCTTAGCAATCAATGTTAAAAGTACCTACCATTGCTCAAAATTTAACTTGTCATCAATTGATAGTAATAAATACAGTATTACAGTTATTGCTAACATCATGACTTCATACTATTAACTACCTATATAACGTACTTGTATATATTGATGGTGAAAACGCATAAATAAGTTAATAGAGTTCAAAATGATTAAATATTACATTTCATATTACTCAGCGCAGATTGTGGATGATTGAGGACTGTTACTGTGTTACTGTATACTTTATGCAAAAGAGATAAAAATGGAATCGGGTTTTTTTTATAAAACTTGAATTAGCCTATATTTATGGCTCAATGTTTGTTTAAATCCGTTTAAAACAGAATTCCGGGACTTTAAGGCGTCCCGAAACAACTTTTCGGGACATTGCATGACATGATAAAAAACCGTTACAATCTCGGTTTTCCAGGACCTTTGGTCACCCTAAGTCAGAACAAACTTTCCTAATAAATCATAAATTTATAGGTCTTTAAATAATGTACCCATAAACACCTAATGCACCCATTTGAATCGTATACCTATGTTGAAATTCGGCCATAGTTAATATTTTAGTTTCTGTTGTTTAATGGATGAGAGCTGTATAGTTAAATTGGAATTGTTTTATTCTACATTACTAATCATAATTACTGTATTTGTTTAATAAAAGTTCTACAATTTACTAAATAAAATAAAATAAGTACTGAATTTAATCTCATTTAGCCAAACCCCATAAGCCAAAAATTTTAAACTAATTTTAACTTTTAATTTTATAAAATAATAGAAAAATTGGATGACATGACAATTTTATTCACTACGCATCGTGTGAATATGGACAAACCGGTAACGACATCAACGAAACAAAAAACTATTTTAAAGTGTTGTAATTATGTCTTACTAAGCAACAAACAATACTTAGTGGAGAAAATATGAAAGAGCAGGTTGAAACACATTACCAAAATTATTCTAATGATTACATTATTTACAAGGAAATAAATGCAGTTAGTTACTACGCTCCACAAATATGAAATAGTATGAAATTAAAAGATCCTTATGTGAGTAAATAAAACACGACGTTGTTATCATTTAATTAACGTTCCTCGTGGGCAAGTGGTTAATTAGGTTAATTAATTTCAGAGAATCAAACAAGTGCGACAAAAGAATACAAACAAGTTTGCACCGACCAGACGCTGAATCTGAATCTAGGTCGGTCCTTTGCAAACGATTGTTTCACTGAAAATACATTTCAATGCTCCCGGTATAAACAAGAGTTGCTTTCAATTCTATATATAGCAAAAAATGCAATAAATAATAAGTTACTACCAGCACTATACTTTATAGCTTTCGAGAGTTACCTTATTCGAGGTAACAAAAACAAGTTAACATGGAAATAGTTTTTCTTGTATTTCATTATGTATTGTTTTAAATTTTAATTTGAAATAAAGGGTACATTTTTACACAATTTCAAATTATGAAGGTAATGAAGGTATCATAGAAGTACTTGTTTTAGAAGTTCAGTCATGAGGTTACTAATTTAAAGTTGTAAAATACGGAATTACGGTTTTCTTAAACGATTTGGCGGTGATGATTAATGCAGAGAGTCTGTCATTGTAATTCATGCATTAAAGATCTCGTAGATTGAGTGTTCACCACTTGACTTCTTTTTGGCGAACCAAAGGTCTACTACCAATTTAACATCGAACCAAGGGCGGTTTCTCGGGGGTGGAAGAGGGTGCGCTTCATTCCTAGGTACCAAGACCTAAACCGCTAATGTATCACACTAACCCATTGGAAAATCGGTATACTTCATAAACAATCATAATTGCTTCGAAAAGTAAACGTCGACACAATCTATTCAGAAGGAGTTAAAAAGTATTAAAAGATCTACTAAGTTCGTAAGTATGGATATAACTAAAATTAGAAGAACAAAAACCGATTAGGTAGAATTAAAATGTGTGTAAATGATTTTTGTGTAAAGTATGATTAATGCGAAAATATTAATTGTGTATATTTTAACTGTAGATAATCACAAAAGCATTATTAAAATAATACAAAATAATGAGGAAAATGTTACTGACAATGGATTGTAATTAATACAAATCGGTTCCGAGGGAGAAAATGTTTTGACATCGATAGCCATTCATCGATTTATTGAGTTTTACTTTTCATTATATTGTCAAATTATAATACAGATAATAAATAAATTGTTTTTCGTATGGAAAATTGTATATCATGATTTGACCCAGTTAAATAAATAAATTGTTTTTCATATGGAAAATTGTATATCATGATTTGGCCCAGTTAAATGGCATTTCATGACCAGGTTTGGATTAGGATCTGATATAAACTGATACTAATCTAGATAAATATTTAATGTTTGTTAATAGATACTTTTAGACGGTGTGGGCCTACTTTATTTCGGTTTATAATTCACAAGAGCTATATATAATGTATAAAGTACTCTCTATGCCGGTTTTATGGCCCTAAATTTGAGATAATTGTAAACCAATTTTTCACTTGGCTACAATGATATGACAATGTGAATCAACAATTACAGATCCTAAGGAAATTGCAACGGTCGGTTAAGACGTTTATGAAGAGACCAAAGGTAAGTAAGTAGTCACAGTTGGTATCAGTAAGTGCTCTGAAGAGACGATAAGATAAGGTGGAGTGGTGCTATTATGAGCCTCTCAACTTGAATTATAGTTGAGTCGAATTAGGAGTCGACATGGATGTTGAGAGGGGGAATCTTAAAACCTGTTTTAATCACTTCAGAATAGGGTCCGAAATAACATATTTTCGTCCACCCGCGTGAAAGTGGGAGCTTCAAGAGTTAGGGGTTGAAAAAGGGATGAAAAGGGAGAAAATCCGTGTTTTTTGGTGTTTTGAATGAAATAACTCGGTAACCTTGCGATTTAGCAACTAGCTTTACTGGACATTATTTGTTCCCAATTAAATTTACTACAAAATAATGATACTTGTATAAGGATAAATCTTATAACTACCGTACAGTAAACTAAAATGAAATTTTAATTAGTGCAAATTCTTGACATTTTTCAGATGCTACATAGGGATAGTTACAGTAAAGATATTTTTATGATTTCTTGTATAAGAGTGTTCAAAGTCAAGGTTATTATTTATAACAAGTTTCAGTTTGATTGGTTAAACCGTTTAACTATAGCGATTTTTTCAAAAATTTTCCTCGCAAAATGTAGTCAATTTAAAAAAACTTTCCTACTCTCAAATCACCAGCTTCCTATTGGTGAATTTTTTTTTTTCTAAATAGGATATGAAAATAATTAATAGGTCTAATAATTTTATTTCCGTTAAAAAAAAACTTTTTGAGTTATTTTTAGGTTTTTCCTAAAATATAAAAATTTACTACATTTTTACAACGTAATTTTTTAATTATTTAGGAACATATTAAAACCATGTCATGTATATCTTAAATTTCCTTTGAATGGCGTTTTCAAATCACTAAAGTTTACTAAAATCGGTTCAGGGATTTTTGAATAATAACAAACTAAAGTTAATCGTGTATAACATTAAAATATACAAAATACCAACCAAAAATATTAAATTAACATCAATTTTAAAGTATTTTTTAATAATGTGTATTGTTTAACATATGTTGTATATCAAATTATTATTTTAAACAATTATGTACAATGGGAAGTTTTGCTTAAAAGTGTAGGCCTCTTTCGTTTGGCGCGATGCAGTGTGTGTTACGGTTTGCAGCTTCTAACTGGCCGGCGCTGACGCCACGACCGCGACGCTATACTCACGGCAACAGTGATGTGATTACTGTATTACGATTAAAAATGTAAATAATTGTAGCTATCGTGGTAAAATCAAATAAAGGCATTATCCACAATATATATTAATTAATAATATATGGTTTATTTTAATTTATTTAAGAATTATTGAAAGAGTAAAGAAATGTATATATCCAGGTTATATATCTGACTTTTGGGTTGATTTAAGAGGTTATTCTATTTTTTGTGGATATAACAGTTTCCATTAATGTTTAGAATTATAAAAAAAACTAATGTTACTATAATTTACGTTTATTCATATAAATCAGTATTTTTGGTTGGTATTTTGTTATACGCGATTAACTTTAGTATGTTATTATTCAAAAATCCCTGAACCGATTTTAGTAAACTTTAGTGATTTGAAAACGCCATTCAAAGGAAATTTAAGATATACATGACATGGTTTTAATATGTTTCTAAATAATTAAAAAATACGTTGTAAAAATGTAGTAAATTTTTATATTTTAGGAAAAAACTAAAAATAACTCAAAAAGTTTTTTTTTTAACGGAAATAAAATTATTAGACCTATTAATTACGTTCATATCCTATTTAGAAAAAAAATTTCACCAATAGGAAGCTGGTGATTTGAGAGTAGGAAAGTTTTTTTAAATTGACTACATTATGCGAGGCACCTTTTTGAAAAAATCGCTACAATAAAACGGTTTAACCAATCAAACTGAAACTTGTTATAAATAATAACCTTGACTTTGAACACTCTTATACACGAAATCATAAAATTATCTTTACTGTAACTATCCCTATGTAGCATCTGAAAAATGTCAAGAATTTGCACTCATTAAAATTTTATTTTAGTTTACTGAACGGTAGTTATAAGATTTATCCTTATACAAGTATCATTATTTTGTAGTAAATTTAATTGGGAACAAATAATGTCCAGTAAAGCTAGTTGCTAAATCGCAAGGTTACCGAGTTATTTCATTCAAAACACCAAAAAACACGGATTTTCTCCCTTTTCATCCCTTTTTCAACCCCTAACTCTTGAAGCTCCCACTTTCACGCGGGTGGACGAAAATATGTTATTTCGGACCCTATTCCGAATTGATTAAAACAGGTTTTAAGATTCCCCCTTGCAACATCCAAACACCCACTATTTTGTGCCTAATTCGACTCAACTATTAGTGGGGGATTACCTTATCAGTCCTTATCACAATCTCGGTGAAAATATTCCGCTGAGGGTCGCACTAAACCCTCCTTCACTTACACGTAGGCTGCTGGAATTGCTGTGCAACGTGTGCTTGAGCTTTATTCTATAGGGACTACGTCATGTTATTAAATGTTTTACATAAATGCCTTTGATAAAAAGGGAACAAAATAATAATAGATGAAAAACTAAAAAAAAAAAAAAAACTTGGGTGTAATGGGATTTTTAATGCGACATTTTTTGGGAAAAAGACTGTATTTCGATGGAATATTATATAAGAAGCCAATCATAAACCTAATTGTGTCATTAAGAAAGTTATACGGTGTAAGATATCGTATTTTACGAACTTACAATATTTTCTAAAATATGTTTATTTAAAGTGCTCAGCAATAAAGCTTTTACATCTAATTCAGAGTCAAAATTAAATTTTACTTTGTAAGGATCTGTATGCCTTAGTCATCTGATGTACAAGAGAACCGTAAGTGAATCCGTTTGAACAACACAACTATTTTTGGCTAAAAACCTTTAGCCATTTGTATAAGCTTTGCTAAAAAGCTATAAGTCTTTGTATGCAACGATTAAACTCAACTTACTTACTTGTGTTTTATTATAAATTTTTACTACATTCTTAGTATTCTTATATTCATGGTGGCCAACTTCCCTATTTCACATCCATCTATTTTACAATAGCTATTTGTGTAATAAGAGCGTAAAGTACGTCATTGCCACTCGAGAATTGTAGATGGCCGCACGAAGCGTCAGCTTCGTGCGGCCAAACAATTCGAGAGGGGCAATGACTATTTATGCTCGTAATACACACAATATTTTTCCTACCAACATAATTGCTACAGATTACATGTTTTATTGTATACAAAAGTCATTTAGATTACTTTTGATTTGTTTCTGTTGGAACACACTGTTAACTATCAAACATAACCTCAAAGTAAAAAAGAAGCAATTACTAAACTACAACAATGAATAACAGCTGTAGCATGGCTTGTAATAACAGCTGACTTAAAATTGCTGTTTGATCTAGCGTGCGGTAAAGAATCATTGCCGCTCTAGAGCGGAAAAGTAACGGAAACCGGATATGAACTGTTTTGCATAGGGGTTACAGGTGTGGCAATGCGATAATTTCCATGCAGTAGTAGGAAAAATTTGTTTTCATAAAACCAAGTCGACCTGCAAGTGTTTTTATTACTGACGAATACAGCCAGAAATATTTGTTAGGCGCCCGAAGAATTCTCGCACGTGTTCCACCTAGTCTAAAGCGTATAAAGCTGTAATGAGAATTATTCTTTGTAAAGGGAAAAATCTGATCAAAGGAAACTTAAAACAAAACATCAAAGTAGGGGAGGGTTAACGTTCATTAGGGTTGGGCGCTCTAGGCCTTTGTAAGGGCGAAAATCTCGTTTCACCAATCTCGCCTAGTGCTCGGAATAAGCAGGTTTATCCGTGATAAATAAACACTTCAACAGTATGAAAATGTTAAAACTATCCATAAACATATGGCAAACGAACTCATTAATAGCGGTTTTGTGTTTTCCCATTTTCTATAAATCTATATATTCTAGAGAAGCAGTCTGTAAAACACTATTGCGATGAACACGAGTACAATTTTAACTATCAAGCTAATTTTATGTCATCAATTTTAACATATAAAATGCATAATTGCTGTAGTGCTTACAAATTTAACGAGTGGTTTCCCAATAACCCATGATTAACCCATGAACTTCCGCAATCATTTCACGTTCAAATTACTCCCACACAAATTTTTTTAAGAAATAGAATAGGAATGTTAACCTTTGTCTTCTTTTAAAGAAGTTTAATTTCTAAGTATAGACCTAAAAACACGAAAATTAACTTTTATATTTTTTCACTAAAGAACTAACTAAATTATTTTCACTTTTCCTTAAAGTAGCCTGCCCTATGATGGATAAAAATAAGGTTAAATCAAACCACCAAATCACTGTGTATTATTGCCATTATATGACTACGCATAAAAGTTTTAAGTGTTCTCATCATTTAGACATGATCTGATTAATTTTATAAACACAAAATTAAAGTTGTCACCAATAAAAATGTATAGTTTTGGTTAAGAAACTACACTTTTATTTTACCTTGAGTTATTAGGGTTCCTAAAAATTAAAATAGAAAATGCTATACAAATAAATAAATTTTACATATAATAAACATATCGTTAATAATTCAAATTTAAAGTTGATATTGGAATTTACTCTACTTACAGCTTCCTTAAGTTTCAAAGTACCGTACAGCTCGCCACTTACCTAAAAAAATAAAATAAATTATAGTATATATGTTTCAGTTGATCTTTTCTTTACCTCTTGAGTGATAGTGAACAATTTGAATAAATACATTAATAACAATAATATTGAGTAATACCACATTCTTAAAGTGCTAAAATTAAAAGTAAACCTCCAAACTAAACAGGTTTACAGCTAGGAATTAAAAAATAATAAATACTAAGATTGATAATATTGTTTCTGCAATGCTTTATTCCGTGAAGGGTTTCTTGCGAAACGGATCATCCGCTTGAGAGGAAACTCTTACTTAAAAAAGATATATCTTGTAGAAGGAATTTCTTTTATCTGTGTAGAGACCTAATCAATCTCTCAATAACGGAGAAATATTTTGCAGCGAGCAGCGAAGTATCTGAAGAGGCTCTCGAGTCACTCTTAAGAGGCGGCGCGTCCTCTCGGCTCTGTCCTCTTTATATTGAAATCCTCATCCATGATGATCCGGTCATTAAAATCATAATCCAGTGATCACTCAGTGAAAAGAAACTCTTTAAACTGAGCAATGCATGTTAAAGAGCATTAATTCAGATTGTTAATAAACTGAAATGAAATATTTATGGAACCGAAAAAACTTAATATAAATGTTAATATTGGGGTGTGATAAGGGTGATTTCATGAGTATGAGTATAATCTGAAGTATAGGTAAAGAGTGTCATAAAGTATAGTATAAGGGCCAAGAAGATTGTGAGACAATTATTACACAATATAAAGACGTATTTATTCCAGGGATTTCGCCCACTCAACTAGTTTCTGTTTTTAAATTATGCGGAGAAAATGACGTAATAATAAGTTTAAACAGTATTTTACAAATAAGTATTTAATTTGTTAATAAATAAATAATTAGGTTTGATTTTAAAAGTTTAAAACTTAACTGTAGAGTGACGTGGCTAAAACCATAATTTTTTCAATAAAAATTACAATAACAAATATTGCCAATGATAAATGTGAAAGAATGTGAACCGTTATAAAATCATTGATAAACTTTGTGATAAATATTATTTATCATATATTTTTTGATATATTTTTACTTTGATATATTTACTATCAAATATATATTAACTATCAAATATTGATATATTTTATATTTGATATACTTTGATATATTTACTTTGATATATTTTTTGTAATTTTTGAAGCTGTGATTAATTTAATGACTTCCGCTTTCATCAAACCATCTCACGGCCGAAATAGATGTAACCTAAATACCACGCACAGTAATCAAATAAATTATTTTCATACAAAAATTGTTTTACAACTTTTTGTATTAAGTAAATAAGGATTATTTGATTATTAAAAAAAAAAAACTACTTAATCCTCTTATAGTAAGATGCACGAAAATAGTCCAATGGAAATTTTAACAGCTGTGTCCCCCCTCACCCCCTCTCGCCCTGCAATGTTGTCATTTGTGATTATGTTTACCATGTGTAACACAGTATAAAATGTGTTTTTGAATAAATCTGGCAACAATGCATCGACTCCCATCGGACTATTTTCGTGAATCCTACTATAGTAATGGATTGTTAATGAAGATGAAGAGCCGCCTCAGAGTACTTGTGTATTGTTTCACTGCTTGTATGGAGCTATAACCCAACAATGGGCAATATACTCAATATATTGACCGCTTATTAATTCTATCCATACATAACTTGGGGATATCCACATTGTGATCCACATTGTGTGAGTTGAACTTCGCTTAACTAGACACTATCCACAGTGGTTTGTTAATTTTTCTCAGCTTCTCAGATTCAAATTCAGGTTTCTCAATCAACTTTTATTTATTTTTTATTAAGATTTAATTTAAAGAAATTGAGAATCTATCTATATATTAATAGGCAAGCATGTGTCATTTCCACTTTTTTCTCAGATTGTGCGAATAAAGATTCGCACAATTCGCTATGCAAAGGCATAGCGTTAGAAAGGTATAGTGATGAGCAGAATAACATTATAATTCACATCGGCCCCCAGGGCTACGTCTTACTTGTTTTCAAACTTTCAATGTTAATCTTATGGGAAAAGGAAAATTGGTTGAATATGCGACGGTAAAATAACGACAGTTGTAACATTTGTCATAAAAATTATAGCAAATAAGGAAGAACAGATGTTTCAGCAATAAAACATTTTAAAACTAATTGACTTAAGATCAGCTCAATTTTTTGTCTAATTTCGACCAGTGGGCGATCCCGCGTTACAATAAATAATGACCATTTTCTCTCCAAACACGAATAAACTTAGTTTAATTCAATGTTAAACATAAATTAATAAATTAATTAACAAATTTTGGTTTCCAACTTGAGTTGAGGTTTAAACTGTCTTCAATAAACCGGCCCTAAGAGGCAGCATTTACTTCAGTGGAAACCATACGATTGTAGGGTGAACACAAATCACTATGGATGTAGCTTTGCCTTCTTATACTCCAAATTTCCAGTGTATCTTTTGATCATAGTTTTTCTACTTTGATCCTTATATTTAAAAAAAATCCTCAATCTTTATCCACGACAAAAAATATGGTCGCATGACTGTATACGTGATTTATAGAAAATTTTTTTTAAATTAAAGTCTCCAGGCTCTTAAAAATACAGTAGCAAAAAATAACTACTTTTCCGAAAACGACTGTTTTGGAGAGGAGGAAGGACACAACGACGACCCGAACCTGGAATCCTATACTCTTATACGAGCAATGTTTGCTTGTTTGCTTGTTTGCTTGCTTGCACAATTATCTCAAAAACGGCTCCGACGATTCCCTTCAAATTTTGGAATATGGGGGTTTTGGCCACCAGAAATCGATTGGAGCTGGTCCCATAGCTGGGAAAAATCCGGTTTTCGCGCTAGAGCCCTTCAAAGATCCCATGTTATCCTTATGGAAATTTTTTAACTGAACAAAAATCAGCTGATAACTGTAGATAAAATAAACCAATGTGTTACATCTTTAACATGTGGTTTTAGGAAAATCATACCAATGTGCAGCAAACCTTCCGCCTGGCGAGTGAGCGGAGCGAACGAGCTTTGTGTGAGAAACGAAAGTAATAATTTTACCGAGCTTAAGCTCGGTCCCCCTGGTACTAGTATCTTATACTCTAAAACAAGCTCCGTTTGTCCGGGCAAAGTTTTTTTTCGCTCCAAGGATTTTTGATTTTTTTGTTGAATATGGGGGTTTTGGCCACCAGAAATCGATTGGAGCTGGTCCCATAGCTGCGAAAAATCCGGTTTTCGCGCTAGAGCCCTTCAAAGTTTCCATGTTATCCTTATGGAGGTTTTTAAATTGAACAATAATCAGCTGATAACTGTAGAAAACCCAATGAGTATATATCTTTAAAGAAAAGTTATACCAAAGTGCAGCACCCTTCGGCTTAGCGAGTGAGCGAAGCGAACTAGCTCGTCTTTAAAACGGAAGAGGGCGAGTGAGCGGAGCGAACGAGCTTTGTGAGAGAACGAAAGACCGTTCCCCCTGGTACTATTACATAACAAGAGTGGAAAGTGTCTTTTCCGGGCCGAGTTCGAGTTTACGCGCGAGGCTTTAGCCGAGCGCGGAATTTCGATCAAGGCACGGAACAACACTTTCTACTCGAGTTATGAACGATATTTTTCATCACACTGTAGATAATTAATAATAATAATAATTAATTAAATAATGCAAGTTTAAGAAACCACCTATGGATGCTCAATTGATTTCCGCAGTACAATGAAAACAGTGATTCTGTTTTACACAGCTGATTACATTATTGAGAACATCCGGAACAGCTGATTTAGGGAATAATATACTCGCACTGCTAGCGCTACTTGTGTCAGTAATCATAATTAATTACTAGTGTGGGAAAATTAACAGCTGATTTTCCCTCTCTAGAAAGGGGAAAACGGTTTTTCTACACTCTCAGCTGGTGATGAATATAGCTGTTTCCCGTACAGTGTGATGAAAAATAAATATCAATTGAAGTTCCCCACGTTTACATCAAGTCTGGAGATTCCACCCCGATACCCCGATATTCCCCAGCGCAGCGTGGACACGCCCCGCTCCAGAACTCCAAGGCCGGACCAAGGACCACTTCCCGGGGGCGACCGACCGTGATGCCACTTCCGTAACACACACGACCACGCAACATCGCACCTCCCCCCACGTCACGTCTTCGCCGACCCCGCGCTGCTTGACCCAATTCCGGTGGTTTTCCTTCAATGTTTTTACACCCACCACTCGGTCAGACTCCTGCGGTTGAGCAACTGGCTTTTTGTTCCCGTACGGACACAAGGTTGGCACTCTGGTGGGAAACTCAAGCGCGGGACGAGTGACTGGTCGTGACTTATCGAGAACTACGAGATCGATAAGATGACGGATGGGTCTATGATTGAATCAATTATCTGGTCGTTCAAGCTGCGCGGGTTGCCTACCTTACCGGGTTTGATTTGCGACCTAAACGAATGATGTGCTATTGCACTCACTCTGGTGCTAGGATGGTGAAAAATCTTTATTGCTAAAGATAGTTTAACACTTGCGGTAAATAGATCACAAGCCTTTGATGTATGTTTGACATTATATGAGCCGTTACGGTTGTATTCAAATTCATACTGAATGAATAGAATTTCTGAAATCTACGCCCATTGCTTTAAAAACGGCCAATTAAATAATTGTTTCCAAAACCGTTCAGTAAAATGTTCCTGTTAAGTGATACGATCTATAAAACCAAACTGATTTTAAAAAATTGATACCAAATACAACTACAATGACGGGTAAGTAAAATAATTGGAAGTTGAATAAGTTTACAATCTCTTGATAATTGGAGAGCTTATGGGCGAGCGAGTAGAGAACGCGAGCTTTGGAGAATTACGTCAAAATTGTTATGTAAAGGTTATTTTATAGAACAGTTTTCCTTCTTTCTCCATACCGAAACTGAAAGGGAAAAGAGAAGCTGTTAAATCCCACCATATATGTTTAAATCGTTACAATTTCAAAATGCAACTGAGTTTTGTGTATTGATTTGATATCGTAAATGGTGCAAAAATAAAAACGTATAAAACATTGCTAAAGTGATCCGTTTCACAGTACTTTTCTTTGGTAGGTTGTCACAAGTATACAAATTGTGCACTATTGAGCGTGCACACTAAAAGCGACAAAATATTCTAATCCGCCCGGGCGGTGTTACCGCGCGGTTCCTACGTGATGTCGGCGGCTAACCACACCGCCGCGGTCGCGACCGCACTACCGCACCAGCTACCGCACGACCACACGCACTTGGTCTGGTGCGTACACGCATCCACGCACGACGCCGCTGGATTTTCAGCAATGCCGCGCCACTTGACCCGATTGCAGCAGGTCCTCAAGGTTGGCATCACTGACCTGCTATCCCTCTCCGAGGCAAGGATACCATTACCGAGCGAACAAGCTTCGTCAAGCAAGTCGGCGATCACTTGCTCTTAATTCATCACCGCTGTCCCGATAGTTGCGTAGACTAAGATGTTAAAACTTCAGAAAAGGGGCGTTGTGGTTATTTTTTGCCTAAAGAGTCTGAAATCACAGTCGATCAATTAATCATATTAATTAATAATATCAATTAATAGGATATAGGAATAATCCTGTCAATTAATCATCTTATCTACAACGTCGGTTTATAATCCTAATGCCTCTGTAGACTTTCAGACTTCTTCATTTAATTACTCTATTGGTATTTGTCATGATTTTAATAAAACATACAGGTCAGTGTGCACGTTTCGTTGCATTTAGTTTTATTGAATTAAAGAAATTCAATTTAATGTGTTAAAATAATTTTTAATGTAGACAATAGTTTAACCAAGTTTTTTTGGTCCATTTGAAACTTCCTCAGTAATCTGAACTTTCGTTAATGTGAAGGCCAAGAAAACCAATGCTGCTGTACATAGATTAAGTTTTAGTGTAATTTTTATTTTGTTATGTTAAGTAGATGTACATTAAACTTTTAAAGTAGATCATAAAATTTATTTAAGTGCTTTATTTATGCTACAATTTATAGTAAAAATTCATTTAAAAATAAACTACTAGAGTTATAATTTAACTGTTAAAATCTTTATATACCGTAATTTCAGATTGAAACCTGCTCGTTTTTTTAGTTTTAAGCGTCTATTAGGAGTTTTATATTTAAATCTGAAATGAGTGGTCGGGATCTTAATATTGATAACAGTATTACAATAGTATACACTGTTATAATATGGTAATACAGTACATAACAAATGCCTGGACTATTAGAGTATTTAATTGGTAAGCTAAGTGATAACCCTGGCCAAAATACTATTTGTCTATGTCAACACAAGGTTTTATCACAAGGTATCATGGTCATCTAGTATCATGGTCATCTAAGACTCATCTTTCATTTGTATTCAAGTAGGAATACAATGAGTCATGGCATTTGAAATGGCGATTCAGGAATGCAATAGACAGACTGATCACTAAAACAATGAGCAAACAATAAACTGTCAAGTGTCAGTGTAATAGCCGGAGTTTTGGATTATATAATTGTCAGACTGTATCAATGGTAACAAAGGTGTTCTAAGCTGAATCTTCCCGTAATTGCGTACTACACTTCTGTTTGATAATAGTTCGATCAATAGCACCATCAAGGTGAAGTGTTCGTTGAAGAACAGCTTTGGCCTTCCATGAGACGTGTTCAAGGCCCTACAATATCCAAACATCTTAAGAGTTGCACCCTTATAAATGTCTCGATAATAATTTATTGGTTTAACAAGGTGAAGTGGTTTTTGTTTTAAATAGATGATAAATAACCTGTTAAGAACATATAAATTCTTCCGTTGGTGGTTTTAATCTATTTCTTAATTGATAACAAACTAAAAAGTTTGTTGTTTAAATATTTTATATTTCCTTTCCATTTACAATTAAATGGGTTCTGATAAAATAAAAATAAAAAGAATAAATAAATTCAAGTTAGAGACAGAATTGGAGTTACAAAAGGTACTATTCGAGTGTTTAACTGCTGTCAACCCTCCAATAACGGTTTTAAACATTAACAAATTAATTGGCCCTTTCCCTTCTAATTACAAGTTGTACCCCAACCAGCAAAAAACTTTTTATAAGACGTTATTTAAAACACCAATTTTTTTCTTTAATAATATTTAAGACTTTGCTTAAAATAAAAAAGGATTTAGACAGTGGAACTGTGACATTAAAACGCCTAATTTCATTATATTAAATGAAATTTAAAGCTATGAGAAGATAAAATATGTATTGTATAAATTGTACAAGAGACTCAAATACATTCAAATGCAAAGTTATCTTGTGATTACTCTGGAGAATTTTGTTTTCACCATGTGGTAGTGATTTCTCGCCCGCCGAGTTGGTGAGTGAGTTAGCCATCTGTAGCACATTACTTAACACCCGACTACCTGACCGAACACACGTATCAGCACACGTTCCACTCACTCGCTCACTTACTCACTCACTCACTCACTTACTCTTTCATTCCATGGTCAGCTCCGAGCAGGTCAAAGAAAAATGCTTTTGGTAATAATACAAAAACAAAAAACCTTCAGTTATTTTATTTTAGTTAATTTAATATTATAAAAGCTGTTGATTTATCAAGCATCACAAATGTATAGATTCTACTAAGTTCAATTACATACAGCAGTCACCAAGCCATTTTTACAGTTGAAATGCAAAAGCAATGTTGCATAACCACAGAATATATAGAGTTCTATGTGCATAACTAATGTTAAGTTACAGTTAAGGCATTAGACGTGTCATTCTACGAAACTATATTTGCATTCATGTACTCCTTTAAGTCTTCAATAGCAATTACGCTAACTCAAATTGCGGTTAGCTCAAACAATAATCACTACAAGGATTCAAGAGGAAACCTATAATCCGCAACCATAATGGTCTTTAATAATTAATATTTACTTCAATGTTGATCAACATTTACTAGCAGACCTGAAAACTAATGACAATTATTGCAAGGTGTAGCTGATTATATAAAAATATTGGTAACCATAAAAGTCATCTACCGATGAAACAAAATCTTTCTTTTAACTCAAGTGTTAACAAATTTAAACCATTTTATTGATGTATGGCAACCCCCGATGTTTTTCTAGACGGAGTGACACAAAACGGCTAATGTAACGCATTTTTGAATACTTCATAACTGTTAAGGAATACGAAAATAATGGAACCCGTTAGAAGTAAAAAGGAACCCTTTAATGTAAGTAGCCTAAAGGTTAATAGGCAATTATTGTACCTAAATGGAGAGCCAGGGTTAGAAAAACCAGACGATTAAAATTTCCAAATTCAAACATAACCTTTTGAAGTTGGTTTGGAGAAAATTCCCTTAGGAATATTAAGGAATGATTTCTTATATACCGGTAAGAATATTATCTACATTCACCGAAGTCCACAATTTACAAAGCTCGCCTTTGACGGTTTCAAACGAGTCTCTCGAAGACGTCCCTATTTAAAGAAGACCTCTGGAGGACCAATTCCCCATAGAAAGTACTAAATTATGTAGGGCATAAGTCCCCCTATACTAGATATGTAAATTTCTATTCGCATGGGTAATTATGTGTATAGAAAGTATTAGGGGGGATTACAAGCAACTAAGTATAAAACAATAACCTGTACGTTTTTTTTAACAATTTTAATCAATACAATATGTAGGCCTACAAATTATTCACGATTCATTTGGATAGAGTGTGCTTGACCCAAGATAATTTGAAGCCAAGGTTGAAAGATATAATTTTTTTAGAAGTTAGTGTTTCGAATGATACCGCCATGAGAGAGGCAAGTTATGTGTTCGGAAGTAGAGGATTATGCTATAAACTTTGGAGCTTCCTTCCTGATCCTGGAAGCGGTGCTTGTATTCAACCAAACACTGCTGAACTTGCTCCGCCTGAGGGTGCTTAAACATACAACTGACCAAGTTGAAACTGTATACAAATAGCCATTCAATATAGTTACAGTAAGTTACTTAATAAATTGAGACAAAATTAAACACAAAAAGGACGAATTTATGCTTACATTAAAAAAGTCTAAACCATTGAATCTGAATCATGGTTGGCGATATTATTCTTGTTAAAGAGCAGAAAAAACTATCTATTTCAAAGCACACTATTTTATTTTGATAAATTTAAAACAAATTTCTAAAATACATTGCTAATACACAATTAAATAAAAATACCTTAACTTAAGATAAAAAATCCCAGGAGCCTCGAATGAAAAAGCAAAGGGCTGCTCTTGTCATCTATGTGTAATATTTTGAATCTTCAATTACAAATCTACAAACTTAAAAACGTGCTCAATAAGTAACATTTACAAAATTTATTTTATCCTAAATTAAACCGGTGTTGCACAAAAGGCAAAGTTTAAAACGCTTTTAAGGTAAAACGTGAAAAACAATTAAACATAATACCGTTCCATTAAAACTGTTAGACGGTAATTGGATGACTAATGAAGGGAAATGACGGCGACATTTAAAGTGACGAGGCGAGCGACAGCGGTAGCGGTGGCGGTGCCAAGTGGTGTCAAGCGGCAACAGCAACAGTGTTGCCACATCGCCGTGCACTTATTTCTTCTTCGTTTTGCTATCAGTTTAAAATTTACAACGTATAGTTTGATTTGAGTGTTTTTAAACTATGATGCTCTTTGCATGTCTACTTTTTATAGTTATGGACGCTTTAAGTTAAGTCCAAACAGAAATGAGCATTTGTTGTTAAAATATATCACTATTAATAGTAGAATAATGGTAGCTTGCCTTTGATAATTTGTAAACTATATTATCCTATACTCTAAAACAAGCACTGTTTGTATTAGTAACATTTTTTCACTCCAAGAATTTTTGATTTTTTGGTTGAATATGGGGGTTTTGGCAACGAGAAATTGATTGGAGTTGGTCCCATGGCTGGGGAAATCCTGTTTTCGCCGTAGAGCCCTTCAAAGTTTCCATGTTATCCTTATGGAGATTTAAAAATTGAACAAAAATCAGCTGATAACTAGTAGATAAAATAAACCAATGTGTTACATCTTTAATCGGTGTTTTAGGAAAAGTTTACCAAAGTGCAGCATCGTTCGGTCTGGTGGGTGAACGCAGCTAACGATTTTTGTGTTAGAAACGAAAGTAACAAATTTACCGAGCATTTATAAAGCTTAGTCTCCCTGGTACTCTACTTTTAATTGATGCTTGATGGTAACCTCATCAACGTACTCTGATTGCTCTTCACACTTCCTAACCTCCGAGTCGCTTTCTCGTCCTCTTCCGCACCTCTCCGGCCACTCCGGGTCGCGACGTTGCGCCACTGGGTCGCCCCGGGTTGTCGGCCCCGGGACATTCCCCGCCCATAGTGGGCACGGGAAGCGCCCCTACATGGCCGCCTGGTACCGCTCGTCACCAGTCACCACGCTCACCGTCATGATGCTCGGTATGGGAGTCGCGCATGGCACGTCCGCGCACGGCACCCCGGTCACGGGGTCTTAATTGAGGCACATTTCTATAGGCTATGTGACCAATAAACATTTTGGTGAGTAGAGTCACGTCGATCGAATTGAGTTATGATTGCGTTGACCAAAAGAGGTTTAGGGTAAATTTGTATTCCGCGTTTGTCATTCGTTTACCGTAGGCCCTACTTGACTGATTACCCACAATCACATTAGTGATGCTACTGATAAATTTGAAACTTACAGTATAGTATTTTCAAAAAGTCTCTTGTTTACCTTCTAAAATAAAGATCTACGGCCTGATACAACAGTATTACTACATACCATAAACAATGTCTACAGGTCTATATGTTATTGTAAGATTGATAAAAACAACATAACTTAACATTATGTCTTCATAGTGACCAACAATGTTGAGAATAATTGTAGTAGGCTTATCTAAAGGAACAGAAAATAATTTAAATTGAAGGTTCCATCATTTTCGATAATTCATAATTTTTTTGTGCCCACCTGTACAAAACGTTATCAATACCATCGATTCTACTCTAGCTACTATGTAAATGTAACACGAGATGTACATGCATGAAGTGGGCACCGTTATGGATTTATGCCGAATACCTGTTCTTCATTTGTCTAGAATGAAAAGTTTTAATGAAGAACCACGACTTACAAAAAAACTATCCACACTACTTCAGTAAAAATAAGGTATATTCTTATTGAAGTTGTGTAAAGCCTATCCACTATTATTTTTAACTCTAATTCCGACAGTCAAAATCGAATCTTATCTATTGTCAATAGTTAAAAACCAATGTATTTTGTATTTTGTATTTAATAATATATTTTGTTTGTAAATCTTTTATACGGTTTAATTTACAATGATTTTTCGATGTCGCATTATAAGACGATATGAAAATTATATACATTATCATTGAACCAAGAAAGTGTCATCACAAGATATATACTACGAATATAGAACAAAATGGCAAGGTTCTTAATTGCCTCGTATCTAACACATAGATTTCCGCTCAATCGATCCAAAAGGAGACATTATTAATTTTTAGAATGCATTTTGGTGATTGTTGTCATGGTGCTTAGAAAAAAATATTAAGACAAAAGACGGGCTAAACTAAATCAGGTAATAAAGTAAAATTTAAAAATACAAAATTGTAAAACACACAAAACTTTTACAAACAATGAAAGTATCGAAAATAAAACACTGTTAACTGGTAGCAAAGTTTGAACAGTGGATTTCGCGCTCGGCCGAGCAAAACTCGTCGAAACTGTAGTGTTCTGGTAGAGCGAACCGCGCCGGCTAGTCTGACAAATAATGTGAAACTCGTCAAAACTGTAGTGTTCTGGTAGAGCGAACCGCGCCGGCTAGTCTGACAAATAATGTGAAACTCGTCAAAACTGTAGTGTTCTGGTAGAGCGAACCGCGCCGGCTAGTCTGACAAATAATGTGAAACTCGTCAAAACTGTAGTGTTCTGGTAGAGCGAACCGCGCCGGCTAGTCTGACAAATAATGTGAAACTCGTCAAAACTGTAGTGTTCTGGTAGAGCGAACCGCGCCGGCTAGTCTGACAAATAATGTGAAACTCGTCAAAACTGTAGTGTTCTGGTAGAGCGAACCGCGCCGGCTAGTCTGACAAATAATGTGAAACTCGTCAAAACTGTAGTGTTCTGGTAGAGCGAACCGCGCCGGCTAGTCTGACAAATACTGTGAAACTCGTCAAAACTGTAGTGTTCTGGTAGAGCGAACCGCGCCGGCTAGTCTGACAAATAATGTGAAACTCGTCAAAACTGTAGTGTTCTGGTAGAGTGAACCGCGCCGGCTAGTCTGACAAATACTGTGAAACTCGTCAAAACTGTAGTGTTCTGGTAGAGCGAACCGCGCCGGCTAGTCTGACAAATACTGTGAAACTCGTCAAAACTGTAGTGTTCTGGTAGAGCGAACCGCGCCGACTAGTCTGACAAATAATGTGAAACTCGTCAAAACTGTAGTGTTCTGGTAGAGCGAACCGCGCCGACTAGTCTGACAAATACTGTGAAACTCGTCAAAACTGTAGTGTTCTGGTAGAGCGAACCGCGCCGACTAGTCTGACAAATAATGTGAAACTCGTCAAAACTGTAGTGTTCTGGTAGAGCGAACCGCGCCGACTAGTCTGACAAATAATGTGAAACTCGTCAAAACTGTAGTGTTCTGGTAGAGCGAACCGCGCCGACTAGTCTGACAAATAATGTGAAACTCGTCAAAACTGTAGTGTTCTGGTAGAGCGAACCGCGCCAGCTAGTCTGACAAATAATATGAAACTCGTCACAGCTCGCCGGGCCATAGGGTGCACTCTGTAACCTGCATGTGATAAAGCACATACATAGGCTCATCGTTCATACATAGAAGGTCTTCCTCCCATTAAAACGCTGAGATTGCGTATATCAGTGAAAACAGGGCCTAATACAAACTTAAAAAAGCCTCACAAAACAACGTCGATTGTAAAGAATTGGTCGCCTAATTGGATGAAGAATTTGTATGACATCTTGCTACATTAACTAGCATACTGTAAATGTAGAATACTATAAACACTGAAATAAACTTTATAAAGACAACATAATATTGGTCAAATGAATGCTCCAACAAGTAATGCAGTAATTAACTGTTTTAAATCGACTATAATTCAATCCACTGTTCATTTTTAGACGAAAAAAATAATTTAGACTACAATATACATAACTCTTTGAAAGTATGAGATCAATTTATTTTTATAAAATAAAGTTAAAATACATTATTAGTAACATCGTAAACTTAGCTAACTTTGTCTTAAAACTAACTTCGATTATTAATTCGTCAAACTTTAAATTCTTACCAACCGTTGGATTAATATAGAATATTTTGCTCAATAACTTCTTCACTGTTCGATGGGTATATTAATAACGTTTTCTCGGGTCGACATCTCACCCAAATTCTCTTAAAACTTCCATCCGAGAACATTTCAGTTATAATCGGATTCTGAGAAGTTTAGGACTTCTAAAGTCTCTTGGTTCTTCGAAGAAAAATAATTTTTACCGTCAAATAAAAATATATAATTTGTGATGCTTGGAAACTTGGATGAGAAATCAAGTTCTGTTGTGTAGTGTTGTGTTACAAAATGTAGATGAGAATAGTAAAGTGCCTATACAATAAAAAGCTCCTTGTGATATGAACAAAATTACTTTCATTATGAATTATATTTCTTTTTAGCTTTCATCTTAGACCTTAATGTATATTATGGATGAAAAATTTTATGAAAATTAATCGAGACTAAGCAAATTATAGAGCTAGGTGCAAATCTATGGAACCACAATGAGTAAAGTAGAGCCAGAATCATTCGTCAAAAGCTAACAGAAAAAGATGCTCCATTCTTAGTACTCATTAATTTTCGATTCATAACAATGAGATAAATAATATTTGACAACATTCTTGAACGTTATTCTAAACAAACTGACTTAACATTATAAATAACGCAATTTTCTATGATGAATACCTATAGTTTAATTATTAAACATTAGTACAGAATAGTCGCCAACGAGGGCTCTGAATTAAAATGACATCCTTCCCTGAATAGAAACAGATGTTTAATGAAGATATGCATATCGGGCATACGTCAATCAGAGGAGACGCAAATATCATAATCTATGCATTTTGAAATTTGCAATACATTATTCATGTACAAGCTAATCAAAACCAAGCCCAAATTCTTGGTTTCCGTGATTCATGTTTGCGGTATTTTGGTCTTCATTGTCAAGTCATATCCTAAGACTGACTAAACAATGAATTATCAAACACTTTATAGTAGAGTGTAGAAGGGTTTGTAGGAAATGGATTGTTTATTATCTACCACTTGTAATTCATGCAAGACGAAAACCCCGCTATTTTACTTTAGTCAGTCACCCAAAAAAGTACTCTATGGATAGTTTTCTAATATCAGTGATAATGGTAAAGTCTACCTCAGCCTACATGATGTCCGTTGCAGCACTTATTAGGCCTAGATCTAGCCGCAGGAAGCGTTGACGTCTGCGCTCGAAGCGCGTGTCCCATATGTCTGTTTGTCAACCGAAATTAACACTAATAGCCCGTATCCTGACATGCTCGCAATTACGCTAAATTAATACGACCCAGAGTCGCGTAACGGCCCGACGGATGCTGCGATTGCGAGTGACAAATCCACCACTGGGTGAGGAAGTATAGTAAGAGATTTTTTCTGTAGTCAGTTGGGAGTTTTAAACACGAGGGGGAAACAGGCTGTACAGTACATGTGAATCATTTTGTAGTAAATGAGCTTCTAGTGTGTTTTGGTTGGATTACTAAAGTTTTGAAAGTTCAACAATTAGGTAAACGCATGTAAACATGGTGGACAACAAATTTCACCCCAAAACAAAAAACTTATCAAAACATCAAATTGTAAAATATTCTGATACGTAACTTAGAGTTAAAAAACGGGCGGAGGGTAAAAATTTTTTAAAACCAGAAAATTAGAGTCCAGTAATTTTATTAATTTTGTTAACGACATCAATAAAAAAAAAATAAATAATGGGAATGGTTGCCCCACGAAATTTGTTAGGCAAGTTGGTTAAAACAAAACACATGACAGTTAAAATAAAGTATATTTTTGGACCCCTGAAATTGACGATTATTATAACAACTTAACAGCCTCCGGAGGTTAGACTACTATTGTGTTGCAACGCAACGCGGTATAATGGCGGAGAGGATCAGGATCTGGGTCGTGGGAGAATGTCCTGGGATCCTCGCAGTCCTGTCACTTTCATTGTCCTGAGTCCTGCACAGCTCCACCGGCGGCAGCGGTAGAGGCGAAGCTGGAGGAGGCCACAAGGACACTAACACTCAGTCAAACGGTGATTGAAAACATCCTATCCCCTAATAAGAGTTTAGTTATGTGACATGACAAAAAATTCCAGAAAATAAATTGCTCTAAAAACCATACAGAGTTTTTACTCACACATGAACTAAATTATCAATGCCGCCATTCCCCTCCAATGCGAACTACTCTACCAGAAAAATATACGTACCCGTAATTTTTATTAAATTAAAAAAATCCTTTGATAATTAGCTTTAAAAATATAAAACCCTGATGAGACGAAGAACTCTTCATAGTAACGTTTTAGAATAAAAAATAATATGGTAAAAGTAAATGGATAAAAGTGAGTATATAAGTTTTTTTTAGAAACATGAATATTTGCAATTTTGCTATGCGTTTTTAGGTTAAATATTATCTAAGATTTTTTTTAAAAATTATTTCCTTAAAAATTAAATTATAAATGTATATTTTATGTAGGTGCAATACAGTATAACCTAGACGGAATAAAAAAAAATGTTCATAATTAATTCCAGAAAATGTTTTAAACTGAGCATTCCCTAGCGCCGGCCAGATTTGGCTCCAAGTAAATCCCTCCTCTCCCCCCTCACTTAGAGTCTCAAAGGCTCAGTGTAAACGTAATCAAGTATGAAACTAGGCCGGTTTCCGGGCGACCTTGACTCAGTATGACCGAGTTTACTTGAGCCTAAGATTCGCCTTATCTCAGCAAACATTTCTGCAAGTTAAGACATTCTCGTTCCTTATCAACTGCAACTTGTATTTCATAATAAATCTTCCTTGGTAGATAATTTTTCATTAGAATTTGTATGTAGTCACGAAAATAAAATAGCAAATTTTCAAAGCTTAACAAAGTGGTTGATGTATGACGTTATGACGTCGTAGTATGTAAAACACATTGAACATGATCGATATTTGTAAATTTAACTTACTGATGAGGTCATAGTTTGCAGTTGAAGCTAAAGAACAACTGACATCTAGGACATGAGCACTGGAACAGATCGAGCGAACTGACATTGTGGCCAAGAGTTAAGCTCACTAACTTGACAATGACAATATTTCAGAGGTTGCAAGTTGATCCTCGACGGGCTCGATTCTAATGCGATTTGAAATTTTTAATTGGTCTTAACGAGGCCACATAAAACAGGTTAACATTATAGGGAGAACAAATACCAGAATTTGGCCCCTCTTTATCGAAATGTTAAATCCCTGGGTGTAACAAAAGGCTGACCAAGAAAAATATTTTTTCAACCAGTATTTGAATAATAACGATTATAAATCTTGAAGTTTTATAATGAAGATTATTGTCTACATATGTTTTAGTCAACTTGGTTGTGTAGGTGATTTTAAATTATAATACGAGCTACCCTGGAATTTCTCCAGTAGAGAGAAACAAACCAGTTGCTAATTCAGGCCTGGCCTAGGGACCCATCAGGTTAAGCAGGTTGCGACCGGATGACCTAGCAAATGTATTTTTAAGTTACCTTTTTGTCTCCTTTCAAGTATTTGACACAGTTTACATCTTTACACGCCTCCCTTCCCTTCCCACCGACAGCAATCCCACCCCTCGATGTTATCGAACAATAAATCCAGGGGAACGTAAACTTGCATATCTGTTATGAAATCTCCGCCATATTGCTTGGGTTATGGGATTTCCGCTTTACGTCGCCCGTTACACTTTAGTGTCCATTTACAGTGAGATAATCTAATCGCTCGCTATCTAAACACACGGAAAATATTGTATTTTATAAGCATTTAGGTAATTTTGACTATGTACATGGATTTTAGTTCATAGGCCTACATTGAAGAGCATCAGTTGGTAACCTCACACAGGTCATCAAAATTTAAATTGTTTACTAAATAAAACACAAATTTAAAAATTACAGTGTTTTAGATTTTAGACCATTTAATTAGTTTGACGAAGCAGTTAAATATATGAAGTATCATTGGAGTTATTGTCAATCATTATTTGAAATGGATTTAGAGATAGAGTTTTTATTCTAATACCGAGCGAACACCCACGTAATCTCTCTCTGCTGACTATGTTAACACCACTGAAGAATATCCTCGGAGTACCAAGACTCTCTAACCACCTCGAAGTATATAAAATTTCATAGTGCATGGACTTACTATTGGTTCTAAAAGAAAAACATTAAAAACTAATTATTACATAGGCCCATAAAAAACTAAAATGTAAATTTTAATTTACTATAGTTAATTTTCAAACCATGAATAACGCCTAATATGGAAAATGTAATTATTTATTTTTATCACGGTAAATTATTATTGATTTTTCGTATATAGTGGGTAAAACCCATGTTTTGATAACTATAATTCTTTCGGTGATTTGAATATGAAAACACAAATAAAGCTCAAACATCAATCGGACGCGAGCCATGGGAGGGGGGGAGGAGTTGCAACTTTCAAATCCCCCAATTAGAGTCAGCTCCGCGGGGTTGGATTTGAAGCAATTTAAACTTGCAAGTTTTATTACCAAAGTTGCACTCAGCAATGCTGATCAACATTTAGATTGGATTAATTTAAAACATTGCACAACTATAATGAAATGAAAAATTCCCTTTCACCCAGAATGGTTCATCTTTGATTATGATAAGAGTTTAGGTTAAAACCTTGTCAATAATTTTTAATGTAAAAGTATAGTAAAGTAGATTGGTGAAATGTTAGTTATGATTTAGAATTTTCATTAAAACAAAGAACAATTGATTATCTGTGATTTATCTGCACTTACTTATCTGTGATTTATTAGTGCAATATTGTTGTTTATTTTGCACCTAAAACTCACAAATGGTAAATTTACCCGTATATTCAATACATATATAAATAATACATATAATCTACCTTTTCAAAAATACTAGTAATGTTTAAAAGAGTGGGCTTTCATGACTCAACAATAAATTAATTATGAGAAGGTTATATCTAAGTTTTCCAACGAATTATTATTTACATAAACATTTTCAACAAGAGAGCAAGTGAGTTGGAAAGGAAGTCTGATTGCTGCAAGAACTGGAGAAAGTTGCTCGTAGCATAGCGCAGCGTTGCGCCGCGGAAGTATTTCGGCAGTCAACCTGTGTCCGCACTATGTCAACTGATAGTGATAAACTACACCCTTTTAAACAAATACTCAAGTATATCTTTTTCTGTCAATAAAGTTTTACTATAAATGCATTATTTTATTAAAGTAAGAAGTAGTTTACGAACAAAGATTTGTTATCTAAAATATTGGTAGAGATTTGTAACACAATGTTAGGGCCTAATAATGTAGAGCATGGTGTTTTGGTTTTTTATTTATTTATTTATTTTTTTATTTTGATTTATCTTAAATCAAAAAAGATTGGTAAAAACATAAAGGTACCGTTATTCCATTGTGTACTTTTCAGGAAAAATATTTATAAACAAGAAAATGCTTGTGCGATTTTTACACAAAATATTATTATAAAACCCCATGATAATATATTACAAAATATTTTACTAAATATTTTGTACATATTTCATTTAGTATGAAAAAGGTAGGATTTAATATACAAGTCAGTTGTTTTACATCTATTTCCTCTCTCAGCCATTTCCGACAAGAAACGACAAAATACGGCAAAGCCTTGTGAGCGAGGACTATGCTAAATTCTCCACTTAAAATTCCAAACACTGCTCCTAATTCTAATTGGTTTCCTTTTACACCATTCGGTTTCAATAATTGACTGCTGATGGTTGTGCACAGTAGGCCTACTAAATTGTCGAAGAAAATATGAATACCATTCTAATGACTTGCCTGGGATGTGTGCTGGAGGACTAAAATAAAAAAAGTATATAAACCACAAAATCTTTTTTCCTCCACCTACTATCTAAAGCCGTATTTTACTCCTTGGAATAGAGTAGTAAAGTACTAATTTCTATCCCATGTGACTTGAATACTTAATCTTTCTACCTAGGGAAAACTCGAGTTTTTTCGTACCACGGGGCTAAAGTTAGTTACATAAGAATAACATTAAAAGAGAGATTAAAAAGAACATGAGCCACAGTCAGCTGTTGTTTGTATTTGTTTCGTTACTCATTGTTGACTAATAGCAGCTGTAGCTGCTGCTCACCTACTGCTGGCCATTCAGTCAGCAGTGGGTGAGCAGCACCTCTAGTATTAGAGATGGCCGTGGCAGTGTAGGCGTTTGTTTACATTTTGCTTGGGTAGGCTATTAACCTAAGAAGTCCAAAACATAAGTGTAAAACTTTTGACTAGGCTTAAATTACATTTTGTTTTTTTCGTGTTCTTCAAAATTGATATGGCCTACCTTGTGTGTTTTTTAGCGAATTTCCCATAGGGAATAAGCTATTACCGTAGGTCTCATGGTGAGACCTAAGCCCGGGACCATGTTACTTTTTCGTTTTGAGGTGCCCAGAGACCAAAAATAATAGTCATTAAAATTTATATATATATATATATATATATATATATATATATATATATATGTGTGTGTGTGTGTGTGTGTCCCTAGACACGATAACTCTCGTAAAAATGGTCCGATCGACACCAAATTTGGTAGAGATGTGTAATCCTACGTTTATTCGGATGAGTTCGAAAACCAGACATATCGACCTACCGGAAGGGGTAGTTTTGGGGGGTTTTGTACCCCAAAAATGGGTTTTTTGCATTTTTCATATGTAAATTTAAAAAAATTTAAACTTTTATCTTGACCATTGGATTTAGCTAAAAAAAAAAACACACAATTTAGTATTTTGAAGCTTTGTTCTATCTCTATTGGTTACCGAGATATTACAAAGTCTAAAGACAGTACATTGTCTTTTGGGGCTCCAATGTTAATCTTATGGAGGATAATGATGTGTTAATATTTCACTTATTAACCAATATTTTTGGATGAAACTTGGTATTTAGCTTCATTTTGTTGAGATTCATCCATTTAAGGTAAAAAATCTCGGTTTTTTTTACTTATCATGGCAGCAAACCTGCATACTCTTTTCCCATGTTAATCTTATGGAGAATAGGCAAACTCTTTTATTTATGAAAGATATTGAATGAAACTGATATTGATGAAACTTACTATATGGCTTATATGGTCGAAATAAATTTTTTTTCTATGCTAAAAACTTACTTTTAGTGTCCCCCATGGCAGCATACCTGCATATTCTTTCCCTATAATTATCTTAAGGAGAATAGACATTAATTTATTTCCCTATTTATGAGCACGTGATGAAATTTTGTTTACATGTTTAGCTGGTCAAAATTAATATTACTAATTTGGAAATTCGCTAAGTAAGCAGGTCTGCTGCGACGGGGGTATTATGTTGATGAGACAGATCCAGCTTGACGGAGCAAGAGATCATATGAAGTTAAAGTTAAATTATCTACGGTAGGCCTATTAAGCCTAAATTTTATTCGTGTAGGTGGAGGAAAAATGTTGTGTGCATCAAGGGACTAAAGTACTTTTCTCCTCAGGTAAATTGTCGCCCTCGGCTTCGCCTTCGGGCGACAACACTTTCCCTTCAGGGAGAAAACATTGTACTTTAGTCCCTAGCAGCACAAATAACTATATAACGTACTAGCTTTTTCCCGAGGCTTCGCTCGCGTTACTCGCCGTCAGGTTTAGCTCGTTCGCTACGCTCACTCGCCGTCACGCCCGTCACGCTTAACCTAGTTATAACAAATCGCTGGAATACCTAAAATTATTGTAATTTTTCATTGAATTTGTTGCTTAGAAACAAATGAATAATAATAAAATCGATTTTGAGATTTTATTCCAACCATGTTTTTGTCATTCTTAATTTTTTTCATAAAAAGGTTTCCTTATTACTTCTGATACCTCCAAAAATGTGTACAAAGTTTCATGATAATCGGTCGAGTAGTTTTTGCGTGAAAGCATAACAAACATCTGGACATTCATTAGTAGAGATGTAAATATATGTGTTGGCTACACTGTGTAAAATATTGGCCATATGGTAATTATGTAAACACAGTTTTCGTTGTTGTTGTTGTTGCGTTGACCTCAATTATTCATGTTTACACTAGCTTGAAAATAGTTTTTGTTATAATTTTTTATAATTTCTATCGTCCTATGTCGATCAGCGTATTCACCATATCATAGTGAGTCTAAATAAATTACAGAATGAAAAAAATGTAAAGACCTAAAATCTTATTTCCTAGCTGAGTCACCGACTCCACAACAGTTAACTCTGGAGCCCACCGCAGTCAGGAGTGAGGCGAGCTCTCATCTCATCTCGTCCCAGCCCGGTGACCCGGAGCCGCGGGGCACGCGCGCGCACGCACACACGCGTGCCGGCACGCGGAACGGTGACGTCACAAGGACGAGCGTTACCCCGCTCCAGCTCCCGCGGCGTCACAGTTCCGTTACCGGCGGCCTTCACCCTGCAACCTGTTATTTCTGATTACCGCTCTCGCATGCCAGGCTACGTGTCTTGCCTCACGTGATGGTTGTCGTCATGTTGGCATTATTGTTGTAAAAACAGTAGAATTAAATTGTACTTAAACAGTAGTATTAAATTGTCTGTAAAAACATTACGTCTGCAATTATTAAAAAATATGGCATTTTAAATAAATCAGCCTAAAATCTAAATGACAAAAATCATTGACAACTATATTATGGTATTTATTTTTAACAACCATGAAACTGTTAACAAATTTATAAAAATCTGTCTGAAGAGCTGAGTGGTTACAGAGATCGCCTTTGAATCTGAAGGTTGCCGGCTCGATCCTGAATCAAATTATAAGTTTTTGGTGGTTAGAAATTCAACCCACCTGCATTTGGTCACTTGGCTAATTACCCTGAGAATTAATGATCCTGACAAATGAATGCACTGCTGTCAGTAACATAGCTACACCCTACACCACATCTCACTAATCACAATTATTACCAAAAACCCATCAGTCATGTACTTATCATATATCATTCAAGAAATGCATATAAAGGTATAAAAAAATAATAATTTTAACAGTCCTAGAGCCAATCTTGGATCTCAGACATTGATATAAAAACCCAGTAGGCCTACAAGAGCTTTGTGGACAGTGATTTAAATAATCTTCTGCATAAGTTTTATGGTTACTATTGAGCAAAACCCTATTCAAAATATTATTTTATTACGTATTCCGAAATTAATAGACACTCGAAGTTTTGCGTATCTAACATGCCATCAATTTATTCGATCAACTTTGAAAAGGCTTTATTTAAAAATGTTTATAAATAAAGAATTAAAACAAATACTCATTTAG
The DNA here is from genome assembly GCA_030545055.2 of Neoaliturus tenellus. NCBI lineage: Eukaryota > Metazoa > Arthropoda > Insecta > Hemiptera > Cicadellidae > Neoaliturus > Neoaliturus tenellus. The sequence continues at coordinate 222,280,798 of CM061532.1, forward strand.
ACTTCAACTTTTTTGTTTCCCTACGATAATTTTTAAATATATCTACATTGTAGAACAAAATATCACACATAGTAATAATGTAGTGACGTATAACGTAACCATAGAATGAGTGTAACAATGTTAAAAACTACGCTTTGAGGACATTAAATTCCAACACACAACAGATTCAAATCTCGAGTGACAGAAAACGCTTTAATATTAAAACCATTTCGATACGTTTCAAGTCATAGAAGTCCTTTAGGGGAAGATGACACGTAGGAAATTGAGGAAAGTCAGATACGCCTGAAGATGGAAACTTCTTAGACTTGATAGGAGCTTCACTTAAGACTCTGTACTTGAACAGGTGTAGCAGCTTGACGTGGTTAAACACTGGTAATAAGTGATACCAACCTAACAAGTTCCTAACAACGTCTTAGTTTTCAACTGTTTTAATTGAGTTTTACAACTGTGAACTTCCCAATTTTAATTTTACTTAGTTAACTTCGTTGGTATTAACTGAATTATGGGCTTTAAATAGTGTTTTAAAACTATACCGTTTATTTTCGTTGTTTTAATGTATTATCATACAAATATCAAAGTTATTATTTTGATTGGTATTAATTTAAAACAATATAAAAATCGAAATATAGGGCAGTTAATGGTTTATTAAACATAACAACATCTGTAAAAAATGTACTGGTCATAATAATACGGTTTTAATGAAAAAAAAAAAACTACAAAAAATGAACGAAAATTTTATGGGCACTAACATGTATTAGGTAAGTGAAAAGATTTAGAGGACGTTCAGGAGTTATTCTTGCCTGTAGTCTAGTGATATCTAACCGGTGAGATAACCTTACCCCTAAAATCTTGGGTGATAAAAATCATAAAATTAATGAGTTTAATCAATATTTATTAAATCAATAATTAATTGCTATTAACCTAAATAACATGCTTCAGAAATCGACTGTACATGGATGTGATAAATTAACTACGGCGTCTTTTACTATTTTGTAGTACGGTATGACTAAGGAATTTTAGAAATTATTAAATATAATCACAGATAAATGTACATCGAATTAAACATTTAACATAAAACGAGCGACGTCACGGAGAAAGTTCTGAAAAAAAAAACTTTATTGACCCACGGTACGGTATGTCATATAATGCACAATTTCAAACGTTTATTTTAAACTATATGCCACAAACATCAGCCCAAAAGGTTTAATGATTCAAAAGTTGCATTTTAAAATTTTGGTATGATTTTATTTTAATGAAGAATGTTATCGCCTGAAATTTTTGGTAATTTTTTAGGTTGGATCTGCAACATATATGCCGTTTAAGTAGAGTATAATGTGTAAGACTTATATTGAAGAGTATATCGACTGATGCTAATATTTTCTGACGAAACTTGGAAACAGTCCCATATTGACTCCATAAATAAAAATAATAAGTTTTATTTAAAAAAAAATGCAATTTAAATGTGTGAGGTTTCATCTCTAAGTTATTCCGTCTGGATAAAAGTGTGCGGTATATTCGAAATCCACCCAAAGAAGGAATTTCCTTTGCTTCACGTCTCTGCCGGATGATGGATGATTGACACCCGTGACATTTCCCGCCACGCGGCTACACTGTAGGCACATCAGTTGAACACAAGACGACCGAGTCATGGGAGTGACTATTGTTGGCACCGGTATCGAGGTCAGTAGCACCACCTCATGTGTATCTCCTCAGACAGCGGCTTACGGGTACCTCGCTTTAATACCATAAACATCAGAGGTGCCAAGGCACAGCCCTGCGCCACGCCGAGAGAGCCCGCTCAGTGTCCGTATCCGTACACACGTCCTAGATATTGAGACTGTAGTTAGTTGTGACCGTTACACGAATTAATACACTTATCAATGTATTTTAATTCAAAACTTAATAATTTCATAAACACATTTAACAATAAAGATCACCTGAGTTTTAACGAGTGTTCAAATGGTGTTTCATTGGAATTAGAAACTAATATAATGTCATTTTCGAAATCAATTTCTTCTTAATAATAAAACTGAATAATACTAATGATGAACAGGATCAATGATAACACAGTTCAAACATAAAATGCAGAAATCTGTATTGGGGATGCTAATTTCAAATGGTTTTTAGGAGGTTTTAGTTTTAGGCGGGGGATGATTTTTATAATGTTATTTGTAGATGATAAAAACATTTCATGAAATTATTTGAATAGATTATGTTGTGATGGTCAGTAATACTTTCAAAGAAATGTATTGATTTTTTATTGTGTGTATATTGTACGCATATGAGGCTTTTTATAACGTTTTGAAGGGGAACGGCCCAAACCCTGGTATTTTTAGATAGTAATTAAACGTAAACCTGTAGTTAAATAGTATATCATTAATGAATAGCCCAATGACAAATTGCAACGTGGTCCAGTATCAAACCTTTAAAAGGCTACTAACTTTTTTCAGGATCGAACAGTCAACATTTGGATTCAAAGCCGAGCATGCACTATGACCACTCAGCTAAACAGCTAGTTTGCAGTAGAATAGCACCCTTTCTTCTTAAATAAAAATTCATAGGAGTCCAAAACCGCACCTAATCGAAAAATCAGACCTTCCACTCATTATTCTTACAATTATTTACAATTAAAAAAACATAGATCTTTTAACAGAATGCATCAATAAACAAAGTTGTTTACCAAAAGAATCATTCTACTTTCAATGCCCCATAATTATAAAATATGCAGAAACTTACTAAGAAATATAACAACAAACGGAGGGAGTAAAAACAACAAGTTGATCACAAAGGATACGAGCGCCACAAACACGCCACCCTTTACTACGGAATACTACGTTGAGAAGAATTTGCGACAGTTGCACAATCCTCAAACTTTTTAAAATCTGTAAACTCCTCAGCAACTTCTCTGATTTAGAGATTTCTTGTTTGTTGAAAACGGAGTGCTTGTTTTTCATGAGCAAACTTTGAAGACGAACCGGTGGTGGGAAATCTAAAACTGTAGTATTTCTTTAAGCATACCACTAAGTGAAATTTTATGGTTTCAATGAAAAAACAAATAGTAACAAATACGTGGTAATAATAAAAACTAAACAAATAATAAAGAAGTTTTGGAAATACATAAGACAGAAGAAAATTGTACCGAATTTACTATTACTGCAAAACAAGTATGCAAGTAACAAACTGTATGCAGCGCTAACTGAAGGTAATAAGAAGGTACAAGTTTGCATTGGGAGTGACTCAAGGGTGAATGTAGCGAACTGCCCTGTCATTAGGGCGCACCTAGTGGTTAACATGTCAAGACTTGTTTCTAGTTTCATCACCTACTCGAAGATAATTTTACCAAAACTTAAATTTATATGATCAAGAGTACATTTGTTTATAGTAAGTAATCAAGGCCGTAGCCAGCGGGGGGGGGGGTCAGGGGGTCGAAACCCCCCCCCCCCCCGAAATTTTGGTACAAATAATTAAAAACAAACCAATAAAAAAAATACGTAGAATTTTTCCATAAAAACACTGTTTGAAAATTAAATAATGGCAAAAAAACAAAACAAACTTAAAAAACGAAGTAAAAATACTCATTTTTTACAATTTTCAAGTAATGACGGAAGTCGTAGTTAATCATCTGTGTGCGCGCCAAAATGGGGATGATCGCGGTTCACGGAGGAGTGTAGGCCTAACAACAAATGAGTGGGAATTTGACATAACCTTAGCATGTCAATTCCCTCATCAGAACGTGTGCCGATCGTGTGTGTACTGTGCAGTTTAGTTTTAAATAGTGAACTTTGAATTAGTCTTCATAAAGCTTTGTGTCGTCTGTTTAATTGACATAGACGATATGAATGCTTAGTTAGGTAGGTAAAACAAAACAAAAACAGGGAAAATATATTTTAATTATGCCTTCTCCTGCATTAACAGCCTTGATTTAACCTTTATGACTAGCCAAGACGAAGACCAGCCAATATTTCTTCTTGTAATTTTTTCCTGTGGTCAAAGCTGTCTGAGCGGCTTAGCACTGAAATAGGCCTACGATGTAAATTCACAGGAGAGACGGAACGACATAAAAATACCTTAGTTTATTTTTTTATGAACCAACTAACTTATAAGTTTCTCTGATCTGTTACAAGTAAGGTATATTTGTAACTGTGTATGTAAGTACACAGATCTAAAAAACGGCTGTTAACGATTTTCCAAAAATCTGAAAATAACTTAGGTATTTAGTTCTGAGATAAAAAAAAAAAATTATTCCAGGTCTCAGTGTCAGGAAAAATCTTATTTCGTCATAATCTTTAATTTAAATTGTAACACTTTTAACATTGGTCTATAAAAACAAAGAAATAATGAAAACAGCTAACTCAACTGTCAAAAATCAAAAAGTACAGACGGTCAAGACAGTGAGTTCGAGTATAAACATGATGCGGTTTTGAATGGTAGCCAGTTACTGGTAAATTAAAGTACTGAATGCTACTATAATAAATATAATTTATACGTTTTTTTTTAAATCACACTTTATATTGGTAGTTAACTTAAATGAAATTTAGGTGAAAGGATAAAACAACTTTGCAATTTGTAGGATTGTAATTGATTTTATAACAAAAGAATTAAAAATTAATTAAATCAGATGATAACCATAGAAATATAATCCACGTGTTAAGGATTCAACATGTGGTTAAACAAATATATATTCAAGTGCAGCACACGTAGGTCTTCTTAAAAATAGTCTACAAGGCATGGAGCGGAGCGAACGAGCTCGTCTTAAATAGAAACAAGCATGTTTGCACTTGGCATTTTAGGGCAGTCTGTTTACTGATATTACTATGAAGAATTATTTAAGTTTCCCGAGCAAATGCTCGGTCCCCAGGTATTTATTATAGACAGAGAAAAAGTGGAAATATGCTGATATCAAGTAATATAGTTAGGCTACTGTGGTATTTATTGTGTAGTAAAATAATCAGTTTTAGGTATGTTATTGTTATATATTGTTAGCATTGACATTTGGCAACTTTTAATCGTATGTTTTTTTAAAGTTAGCAAGCTTAGCTAAAAATAATAATGTAGTTCATATGATGAATAATGCTGTATTTTCTTCAATGCTAATACTAATTATTATTGTAATTATATAATTAGGCTCCTATTTAAATATTTAAAAAGTCAAAAATCATGCTTTAACATTATATTATAGCCTATTAACAATTGTGTTAAAATGAAAGTTTGATAGGTACGGTACGCAAAACTCAAACCCCCCCCAAAATTTTTTCCTAGCTACGGCTTTGTAAGTAATTGATAGTTTGGTTTTAGACAGTGTCTTTAAAATGTCTTAAATTTTAAACAACAATAATTTGAACGTAATTATCCAGTAAATCATTTCTACAGTATACATGTTAATAATAAAAACACAGTGACATTTCTTTAATTACATTTCTTTTTAAGGCTGCGGTCTACCCCAACCAAAACAAAAACAACAACAATGCCGAATATGCCGGCCTCACGGCCGTAGCGCTAGGCGAGTTTGATGGCTGCAGAGGTTTACGGGGATCGTGTTTCAGAATTAACCAATTAAGATAGAGATTGACTCTTAACTTTTTCTAAAAGTACAAAAAAGGATCTCGTCGGCTATCTTTTTAGAATTTTCAAATAAAATTTCTAATTTCAGTTATAATTGTGTAAAATTATCTGTTTTTGAGTTTATAGATGCAGAGGTTTACGGGGATCGTGTTTTAAAAATAACCAATTAAGAAAGAGATTGGCTCTTAACTTTTTCTAAAAGTAGAAAAAAGGATCTAGTCGGCTATCTTTTTAGAATTTTAAAATAAAATTTCTAATTTCAGCTATACCGGTCTGAAATCATTTGTTTTTCTCGATTTTTAACTGAAGTTTTCTATTAGTTTTAATGAACTAATTACAAAATTGTAACAGACGAAATCTAGTACCGTTATTCTTCTTTAATATGACACCTTATTTGTAGCTCTAGGCTTCATTTGGCAGAAGATAACACGATTCTAAAAAACCGTTGCATTTGGGTGCGCGCCAGGGGTAGACCACAGCCTTAATGAACTGGCAACTGTAGTTTACATTGTGGTTTGACTTCCTATCTGACAATTAATTATTTCAGATTTTATATTAACCCTCGAGAGGACGCTAAGCGGAGGAATCCTCCGGGTCAATTTTTGTTGTTGTAGGAAATATTTATCTTGGGGTTGACAGCACTGTACTTTTGTGTAGCTGTCGCCCCTCAGGCCCCTCTCCTCACCCCGCATTTGACCTCCCCTTATCACACTTTCAGGGATCAGGGTCAGATTGGCGAGCTCTGTCCTGAGGTGCTGGACGATTCCTCCGTGAGCGTTCTTCTATGTTTTGTAAACCCGGAGGAAGAATCCATGTGCGATCGTTTTTTATTTGGTTATTTGTAATTGTTTAGGCCACAATTGCCATTTTAGATTTGTTTTTTATTTGAAGTAACTTTTTATTTTTCTATGTACTGTATAATTATTGGAATCAATTGTAGTATCATTGTTATAGTATTTAACTTATGGTTTATGCAGGGAAACCTCATAGTAATTTTTTATATCTTCTGATAGTTGAACTTTTTACAAAAGCTTTTATATTTGTACTCCAAAACTTTATTTTTACTGTTTTTTATACTATTTTACAAAATTGTTATTAAAAATATTCAAATTTAAGTAAAAAAAGTGCAACATGTTTAGTATAATCCATAATAGTTATAATAATTACATTTGTTAAATTAACTTTGCCATTCTTGCTCTGTTTTGCAGGGATATAGCGTGAAATCTATTTTATAATCATTTTCTGTTTTTAGTTCAAAAAATAAAAGTATTTAGAGTACATTTTGTGCATTTATTTGAAGCCCGGAGGAAACCTCCTTCAGCGAGAGACGACGTTTTAAATTTTAAGCGACCTCTCAAAGGTTAAATTGCTTTTGTTATGAATTCAGACTTTTAAAATTTTCAAAAACGACAATTTAAACATAAAATGATTTAATTTAATTGTTGACATTTAATTTAATTGACACATTTCCAAACCATTGACGAATCGTTGATAATTTACTGCAAAATCATTCAGTTATTTTTGTTTTTCATATCGAATTGAATATCTGCGTCAATAAAAACATTTATCACCCAAACGCCTGTTACCGCGTATGAATACCAAAGGTCAAAGTTCAAACCACTCACAGAAGAACTCTTTGTGTTTAATTTCAAACTTAACAATAAACGGATTTGATATTTCCATTTAAATATTAATGTTGATATATTTCCTTATTGTTTTTTTTTTCAGGCTAACGATTTTTAACAGCAGTAATTAATATGATGAATAATTCGTTTAATTGTTTTTTTATGTTAGCTCAATAATTATTAAACATATTTTAAATAGTGCATTGATTACTAAATGATTATTGGTACAAGAATGCAATTCCATGGATTAAGAAAAATCGTACCACTTGAATCCTGAAACACTTTATATCAGACATTCCACAGACACTGACATGATTATTGTGTATTATTGTGCCATTATTAATATGTTATATTAGTGTACGTCTGCTCTGGTCAAAATGTAAAAATATAAAATTGTAAAACACTAGCTTTTATTTGGAAATTCAGCGAGAGTTTATGCTACAATTCATCTATGGGATTTTGAACAACACTTAAAAAAATCATACGAATGGTTTTAATCTTAATTCTTCTTTCACTATACACACACTATTTTTATTCAATGTATACCTCTATACTAACCAGCCTTTAACCATCTCTGCTTTCACCAGGTAAAAACCTCTTTTTCCCTCTCTTTTCTTATCGTACTGGCAATAAGTACATTTAATTTTAATTTAATGTTGAAATGTATTTTATGTTAAGTATGACAATGCCTATTGTATAGGATTTGTATCGAATGACAATAAAAATCTTTGAATCTGTCCACGTGAAACGGAAACTACTTGATCGACTCAAGATTGTAATTTCTTTAGGGGGCTATTAACATTCAATTAAGATGTAATTTAAACATCTTTACTTAATTTTTTAGCAAGTAACATAGATTAACACCCCCAAGGGGGACAAAGGGGATATCCAGTCCATTTAAATCTTCGTAAATAGTGCGATTAAAGTAAACAGTTGAAAATTTATCAGCATACTTCTTAAAATACTTTATGTTTCACATATTGCGCATTGTTTATTGCTCTGTGGGCATCGGCGCGGTGGCGGCGGTGGCCACAACGGACGGGCGTGTCCCGACGGTGGATTACAGACCTTGACCTTTACACCTTTCCATTGGGCGCCGACACTTCAGATTTCCATGTGTTGCTGCGGCGCATTATCCACGCATTGCTATTGTTGATTCGTTTATACTACGGTTAATTTATGGGAGCACTCTATTTCTCTATTTGTAGATAACGTGTTTAGTAAAACCGAATTTTTATTCATACTTATATTTAATACGCTAAGTGGTTTTTGTAATTGGAACTCCTCCTACAATTATCAACCATTTTTCAAGTTTTTAGTGTCGTTGGATAGGGCTTGGTTTGTAGTTGTTTCCCCAAAAATTGATCAGAATCTGACTTAAAATAATTTGCACTATCCATATTTTAAATTTTTAACTCTCTCATTAGAATAACATTTTTATTGGGTTGAGCATTATTTAAAACATTTGTTAATGTACAGCTGTAAATTAGTGTAGTTTTGGGTGATAACTGATATTGGATTTGTTGAATGTAACTGATTTAGAACCAAAAGTAACATTTTTAGCAATGACGTGTCATAGTTCAAATTAAATTACTTGATTTCGAGGAACACATTATACACTAGTATACTGTAATCACTTTTTAGGTTTCATTACGAAGGGCAATTATTAAATAAGAATTGCATTTTTGTAATAATGAGCACAAATTAAAGATCCAACCAAACAATAAGTATTGGTTTTTGTTAAAATATCTATAAATATGCTAACAGGTTTTTTAGTAATTTGGAACTCCTCCTACAAATTTCAACAGATTAAAAAATTTTTGGCGTTGTTGGAAAGGCGATGGGATTCTTTCGAGCATTTTAAATGTCTGTTAATGTACAGCTGTAAATGAAGTGTTGTTAAGATAACAATGTTTTTGTGATAACATTTTTTTAATAATCACAATATTGGATTGGTTGGGTGTAATTGATTAAGAAATAAACGTAACTTTTAGCAATGACGAGTGGTTGTGCAAAATAAATTGCATGATTTCGAGCAAAAATTATAACAACAATCATTAATTATTTAGTTGCCTCCAAATATGGGTAGAAATCCATCGTAAAAAATCTTACAAACAATAAAATTATATTTCTTCAGGGAGACATAAAAACCTTGGCATACAAATCTCACGATTTTGCTTTAGACAAGATTGAACATGGGCGTGTGACTGTGAAGACGTTTGCACACGTTTCCGTGCATGGGTAACAAACTACGATATTATAAGTATTTGAACTGAAAATTGAATCATTATCTTTTGCGTAAATGCACTGTGGAAAATTATTTGTTAATATTGCTTTATTTACAGTAAATTAAAATCGGATTTTAGTAGTTTATTTTATTATGTTATACCTAGAAATTTGTTGTTAAAAATTGCATTCCAGCGGTAAGTATATTAACTTATTGCTTTTATATTGTACCTATAACCTATAACATTACAAGTAGTGTACATCAAGTTGGTTATAGTTCCTCCGTAACTACTGTTTTCATGTCTGCAGTTAGACCACCCAATTAAACTTGAAAAGGTCATAGCATTATTAATTTCGTTGCTAAATAACCCTTTCAAATGTTTAAACGGTTTAACTTATTTGTCATTCCCGTTTAAATTTCACAGTAAGTACCCTCAACATATAGTTTAATGTCTTCTCAAAGACCTCACCAGCAATCGAGAAGAAAATATTATAATCGTTAACTAGAAATTGTAGTTAGAATTTTTTCAGCTCTAAATGCTAAGTACAATGCCGCGAATACTTAAATAATTGACCATCTTGATGTATACAAGTATAGCCGAGAGACACCCGGTGTTTATACAAGAGGCCGGACGGTCAGTGATGCTCAAGCTGGGATGGTCGAGTGTATAAAACCAATATTGAAATTCATCTCATGAAGGGTTGATTACCTATAACACTTACATTTATTTATTAATTAATAATTATAGCACATCCACTGAGTGGGAGACTAGTCGGCTAGAAGCTGGTGGATAAAGGTGTATATTTAGTGTTTGACATTTCTTTCGTTTCCTCCCAGTAGACTGAAGTCTCTCTGACTCCTCCCTTATGAATTAGCTGTGATATAGCGCGTCCCTTTGAAATAGAAGAGATCCGTGTATAAGTTATGTACGTAGGCTTATAATTATCACTGTACAATTTTGTAGGCCGTACCTCATCTATCCCAGGTTATAGACTAATTTATAAATAAACACGGTATCAAAGTTAACTTGTTTACCTATAAAAATAATTATCCTCTACTATACTAAAATTTCTCTGTTGTGGTATATTAATAAATCACTAATTATTAGTATAGCCCAAGTGTTGAATAACAATACATGGTATAATACAGTTGTGTTATAACGAAATATTGATTCAGCTAAAATTATTCTTTTGCAAAAGCATCGGAACACATCTGGAAGTTGTCCTAAGCAAAAGATTCAATTACATAATCCCGCTTCAGGGAAACACGCGCGTTTAAATTAAGCGCAAGAACGTTGAAACCTATTTCATGTTTTAAATTGAAACTCAGTCTACACTTTGCGAGGCCCTCTCTGTGTGTGCTTCGTTGAACATGTTAAATTTGAATGGAAACTTTAAGGTTGGTAATTTGTAATTCAACCCTGTTTATTTATTGCTTTGGACGGATATCGTAAAATAATCTATTTAAAACATTATTTTTTGAATTGAAAAAATCTTTATTGTTCACACAACAATTTACAATATAAATACAATTTAATATTAATACAATTTACAATTTTTAACACTAAATACAAATACTAATCATAATAATTTATAAACATATTTCACACATTACAAAAATCATAATGTTTTCGAACAAAAAAGCCCTGAGGTTATAAAACCTGTGTGGGATAGTACATATATATTCTTACATTTAAATGTCTCGCAGTGAGAAAGTATGCCAGGTCGGTTACCAGTACCACCTAATGGTCTTAATCTTACAACAAATATAAATTAAAACATACATTGGCTTCATTTAAAATTCAACAACATTAAGGGAAAAATCAGTTACTAACTAAAATCACAAGATTGAAAAGGAAACACATTAATCTGGTCAAAGTTAATAGCCTATAATATACAGTCATTATGGAAAACAGTATATACATCTGAATAATAATATAATAATAAAATGTTATGCATAAAAACATTTTAACATAACTATACTAAGGTGGTAAAAAATCTATTAATATCAATCTCCTTTATTAAGTAATCACTGGTCAATTTAATAAATTTATTCTTATTTGAACATTCTTTAATATAATCTGGAAGTAAGTTATAGAAGGTAGGTGCTAAATATAAAAAGAATTTTTTGAATATTGATAATTTAGGCTTGGGAACGTATACATTCCACTTATTCCTCAACATAATGTATTTTTGATCGCCTCTATTTGCCCCACATCTATAAAAAAATATTTTTAAAACCTTAAAAACATAAAGATTTCTTATTGGTAAAATGTTCAAACTTTGAAAAAGAGGGGAAGAATGTTCAACTAACATTATTTAAAACATGTTAGTTTTTAGTAAACAAATATTTTGTTTAGTCACATCTTATCTTTAAATCTGTAAAATTCCAAGTGCTGCATATTCATAGCATTATTAATTATTTGGAGCGTTTCATCTCACTAGGGACTAACGTAAAGGTTTTAAAACGAGTTTAATATAAATTAACTACAAAAGTTTTTAACGAGGACCAAAGGACCACTTTTTGGATTGCTGATGGAATAAATATTTTTGGACATGCTTGTCACACTAGTTCACAAAAAAAAGCTGGTGTAGGCCTACTTGTTTTACAGGAAAAATTATCTGGAAATCCCCAAATTGTTTTATAACAATTTGTATAAACTCTGGGAGTTACATAACGTGAAAATTCGTGCATCAAGCTACCAAATAGTTCACAGCAATAAACCGATGTGCTTGTATTACAAAAAAAAATTGTCCTTGAATAACCTAAAATTGTTTCATAAACATTTTCATAAGCTCTTAAAGTTACTTTACGTGAGATTTCGTGCATTTAAGTTCTCCATAGCTAAAATATATCAACCAATAAGCCAAATAAATAAATATTAGATTTAGTATTGACTGTATTAATTTATACTTTCCACACGTACTTGATATTAGGATGAAAATTTTTAAAATCCCTTTTCTTTCTGCTATTAAATAGCTATTTGATTTTATGAGTTTCATTAATGGAAATTAAAAATCAAAATACATACTACTCGAGTTGATCATCAAGGTTTCTTTCATTCAAATCAATAAGTTATGTTGATGAAGACTGAGTCGATGTAAAGAAGAATAAAAGAGTTCGCAAAGTATGACATAGGTCATTGTGCAAACCAAACCCTTCTAGGGGACGGTTAGGTAAAGTGTAACTAAGCGAGGACCGTGATGGAGAGACTGTAATCGCAAGTGAGCTGGTGGTTATCACGTGAGAGCATGGGCGGCCTTGGGGACCAGGAAGTGCCCTGGGCGGCAGGGTCAATGTTGCGGTGGAATTTCGCCCCTCCGCCGCCCTGCCGCCCAGCACGGCCGCCCAGGGCGCCACTTCCTCTATAGGCCACCGCAAAGAACGGCGCTGCGCTGAATGGAGGGCGGAGCTCAGCACAGCATGGAGGAAGGTCATATGTATAATATGTGCATACTGAAGCTAACAGCACAAGAATAAAATGCGAGCTACCAAGTCCGGCAATGTTTGTGGAGAAAATACAAATACACGTCTAAAATAAAATGAGAATGATACTTTTTGCATCACCGGTAATAACAATGTATAATTTCGAGTCTATTGAATACGTTCGTAGGAGTGGGGCCTGTGACAGCATCATGCTGGAGCATATTATTTTGTGATATAATTACGTATGTAGTGGGCCACTTTATTACTAGGGTCATAAATTTTATCTGAAAATTATGCATATTATGGTAAATGTCAAACAGGAGAAAGAATTTTAAGGACATTTCTTCAAGTCAAATCAACAAATTTCTAAAGAGTGAAATTTGAATCGGTTTAATGGGGGAAATATAGTAGTGTAATAGCTAATTCCATAAGGCTGTTTATATTTTAAGTTTTTACATTTTTTAATACAAACTGGACAATAAAATTTTATACTATTGCCATATCTAAAGAGAATATAGCAATGTTACAGCAAAAGGTGGAAATTCATTATCTCTGGCCAGAACCAAATTGAAAAGGTTGAACTAACTCCACCATTACCTTGACTGACGCTGATAGCTTGTAATATTACAGTACTTTCAATATTTTTTCATGCTTGTTTACATTAAATAGTTATTTATGTATTAAGAGCGTAAAGTAGGCCTTTCTCGTTTAAACTAAACAGTTTAACGCGCGACGCGTAGCGGAGCGTGGAATTTTTAGGGAAACCCGAGAAGACACTCAGGGGTGCCCATCCCCCCCAAAGGGGATGGCGCATTCCCCCCCAAAAACATATACCGCCCCCCTCCCAAAGTGGAAACCTGTTTGAAAATACTGTATTTATTTTAGCTAAGCGTATAAGCATAAGTTGCACATTTAAAAGATAATTGAGATAATATAGGGGTTTTTTACCTATGAATTCATGCACATTTCCACAAAAAACATTTTTTGTAAAAAAAGTCAATTAACTTATTCTACGACGTATTTTTTGTTTCATAGTTACAATCTTGTTATTTTTGTTATGTAATTTAAATTGATAATTTTATTTTTTATAGTTCTGGGGATTTTTAGCTCTTAAAATTTTAAATTACTGCCATTTTGGAACAGCAAAAGTTCAAAATTTGTCTGACTATAGGGCACTTCTTTGTTATACATAAGCCACTATTTATCTTTAGGGTTTTTTTGGATTATGGCCATAAAACGCATAATTTGAAAGAATAATATTTACTGAACATTGTGTGAGAATTTCACGTTTCTAAGTTTTAAGTTAATTTACGGTTTTCGAGTTCTGCTTGCTTAAAGTCAGCCACACGCCATCGATGATCGCGGCAAATGCATCTTCCGTTCACGGCCTCGTCATCAAGCCAGCTACACTTACTCAGCCAAGTTTAGAGCTCGCTGTAGTGGTTAGATTATATTTGTTATTGATATATAGATCAGAAATACTTAAAAAGGTTATTTACAGCTAAAATAACACACACAGCTAATCACTATGCAAATAGTGTGTGTAACGTGTAGTTGAGTAATTATTTGTAGTATAGTAACTTAACTGGTGTCAAGACTGCGGTGTTCGCCACAATTAAGTGACATGGTGGACTTTAAGCGAGTAGAATTTAAAAACAGTAAAACTTAAAAACGTGAAATTTTTACCTAATGTTCAGTAAATAGTGTGCTTGCAATTTATATATGTTTTAAGATCACAGTTAAAAAAACATAATAAATAGTTGGCTTATGTACAACAAACAACCGAATATAGGTATTAAAATATGTAGCAGTTGTGCCAAGTTTTAATTCCGTAGCACGAATCGATTAAAATTTATAAGTGATTCATTAAAAATGCATAGGCCTACATATAGACAGACAGATTGAAAAATAATAGAGATATTGTGTTTGTAGGCCTGGTATTGTATGTACCGTGTATTTGCTTGTTATTACCTTCTGAACATACGTAGGCATGAATTTTATGGCATGAATTTAGGTTTCATCATTGGTTTAAGACATCTATATTTTCAGCATATATAGGCCTACGTGTTTAGTGCAATAAATCATCATACTGAAAAACAGTTTGGAGTACGGTAGGCCTAAATTCACTTGTTGACTAGCTAGCTTTTTTTATCAAGTAATCAAAATTAAATTATACAAAATAATAATTTAGGATATTATAATGACACTTTGAGACTAACTATGAAACCTAGAAATCTAAAGTTTCTCTCAAACTGTAAACATAGTTTGGTTTAGTAACAACTGAGATTTTAATAGTAGTTAATGAACGTTATTTTGTTAAATTTAAGGCTTGATTTTAAGTTTGTGTTTATAAGTTCATGGCACCTCACCAGTCACCATGCATTCTATCGTAAAAAAATTTTAGGCTAGAAATAATCATAAGTTCATTCATTCGACGACCGTTATGAACACCGTTGTGGCCTTAGAGGCTACGTTGTTTAGGAATTTCCATTGTCCATTTTGCCCATAGCGTTACTCAGAGATGATATACTCTCGCAGAGCCGTTTGTAATATCAGTTCTCTTAATGACGATTCGTTGACAGAAAAGTGGTCGCCAGAGACGCGGAACCGCGGAAACGGCGGAATATACTGATCGACACACGAAGACATATTTTTGTAATTGGCTGCTTGCTGTTGAAAATAAAATAAGTTAAATAAAATAAAGACACTAGACCACTAAGAAAAGACGAAACTTTAAGTGATTGAGAGAAATGGTCAACAATGGGGACGGGTACGGAGTACCCTTGGAGGAATTATATATAAGGAGTGGCCACGCGGGGCTAGAAGCGAAGCCGCCGCGCCGGGCCGCGCTCGTCGAGTGGCGAGGGCTATCGAGTCGTTGATACATGGAAGTTTGAGTGTAATTAGTTGTTTTAAATGACAGATTAAATTTTAGAAACATTTTTCAATAATTTGTTAATTTTTAGGTCTATATTTATCAAGTTGAAAAATAACTGTGTTAAGGCTTTGTATTTTACAAACGTCGACAAAATTTAATGCTAAAAAACCGTAATCATAATTGGTAATTTTTTATTAATATTAATAAATCATCCAAATTGTGCTGATAACCTTAAAAGGTAGTTGTTCTTGTTAGTACATATAACTACTAAGTTGTTAGTATTTTATGAATAATCGTCTATTGTTTATAAGTTAGTTTCAAGTTTTTGTACCGTAAATTCCGTACTTCTTATTATTTGGTTATTTTTTTTAACCCAATAATAGTAATGATGAGTAATTAATTGTATGCCAATAAATTACTGTGAAATATATTGTAAATGATTATTCACATCACTTAAAGAGGTGTGAACTTAACGTTTTTTACAAATTATAATGAGCAATTTACGTTCAAAAATATCAATTCTTATATTTATTTTTGTTGAAAGTATTATACTACACAATAAAATTTATTTTATGGTACCAAATATATATTGAGATAATTTAATTTTGTTTTTATATATTAAAATCATCTCTTTAATACAGATCTTTCACTTTAATATCCTTTTATAAATTAAAATATATTTTTTATCTAGAACAAAATTATATCACTGGGTAGAGAATTTAATCCTTTTTAAAAATGCAAGTGCTGGACTATGTGATTGGCCTGGTGTGCTCAGGATTTTAATTCAAAGTTGCGCGGGTCCCGTTTTTTCCTATCTCGCCCGTGTTACAGCGGCGGCACCATGCCACTCTACGGCCGGCCGTGCCACTCTAGTGGAGGGGAGCGGCTGGCTTCACTTTAGCACGGTATATCCATAAGAACGTGGCCACTCCTTATATATAATTCCTCCAAGGGAGTACCTAGCCGACAATGCCGCAATAATAGTCAAGATTGGGGGGCTATATAACATTAGGCCTACGTGTTTTGATCAGAACAACAGGACAGACAAAGACTCTCCTAATTTGTATTGACATGTTCATAAGATTCATTGTTTAACCACTGCAAATTATTACTTATAACATTTAAAAAAACCTTTTTTCAATTCCCCCCCAAAAATCTCATTCCCCCCCAAAATTTTTTCCAATGGCGCAACTTGCGCCATTAGTCCCCCCCGTGGGCGGCCCTGAAGACACTTGACACATAAAACATAAACTAAATTTTTTTTACAACTGCAGTTTTAATTTCCCAAACGATAATGCGCCAGTTTGAAGTTGTAAACAAGTCAAGCTCAGACGGAAGCGGAAAGGAGCGCTGTAGCCCGCCAAGTAATCAGCTGGTGCGTTAAAGACTTTTTCCTACCACTGCATGGAAATAATTGCATTGCCACACCTGTAACCCCTATGCAAAGCAGTTCATTTCCGGTTTCCGTTTCTTTTCCGCTCTAGAGCAGCAATGATCTTTACCGCACGCTAGATCAAACAGCAATGTTAAATCAGCTCTTATTACAAACCATGCTACAGCTGTTATTCATTGTTGTCGTTTAGTAATTGCTTCCTTTTTAGTTTAAAGTTATGTTTGATAGTTAACATTATGTTCCAACAGAAACAAATCAAAAATAATCTAAATGACATTTTGTATTCAATAAAGCATGTAATATGTAACAATTATGTAGGTAGGAAAAATTTTGTGTGTATTACGAGCGCAAATAGTCATTGCCGCTCTCGAATTGTTTGGGGCGCACTCAGCTGACGCTTCGTGCGGCCATCTACAAATTCTCGAGTGGCAATGACGTACTTTACGCTCTAATTACACAAATAGCTATTATGCCCATTCCAAAGACATTCAAAGACTTTATCGATTGCTCCTCAGTTACAGCTGTTTTACGATTGGATTTCGGTGCGTAAACTGACACTTTACGCACGGTTATATGAAAAAATAATTATTGTCCACACAAAAAAATTCCATTTCAAGAAACTCGTTTGTAACTTTTCAACCTTATTATCAATAATCAACGAATGAATAACACGTGAACAACTATATATATTTTACCAAACGATCCGATAATAACACTATTGAAACATTTTTCTGAAACAGGTATTGGCAAATATTATAGTTTTTGTCGCTTCACGGCGTCTCGAGTTTGAAACTTAAGGCGACATAAACAAGCAAAATCGATAAACAGTTGGAAACAACGATCGGAAAAGAAAAGAAGGATTTTGATGACAACAAATAAGTAAAAGGGGCGTCACAACACAAACATGTCAGCACTAAGGGCATTCGAGGAGGGGGTCGGGGAAAAAGTTGGTAAACAGAGGAACTTTTCAAAATCGGAGGAACTTTTGGCTCCGCTTCACTGATTTGTTTCTTTTCTGAAACATCGAAGTGAAATTTAACATTAATCTTTCAATTTTAAATTTAAACCATGACGGCGAGATTTTCTAAGTGTTGTGGAAATTTTATTAGTTACATAAAAAATTAACTAAGGTTGCTGCTATCCCATGTGGTTATAACCTGCATGCATGATAAAACCATTGACTTTGTACACAAAACTATAAAACCGCCATCGGTCAGTTTAAACAGATGACAGTGTGTTCAATCAGATGAGTTGCGTTGAACTTCAAATTTCATTTTAGTTCGTTATCTCGAAAGAAAACCCCAATCCACGGATAGAAAACCCAATCCTTAACGTCCATATACCTGTTACACTTGGTAGTAAAGAGACGAACAAATTTTTAAACAGATCCACTCAAACAAATGTGTTGAACTTCAAAACTGTAGGTAAAAAAATATATAGATAACAGATGCTGTTTCTGATGGATATATAAATAAATTTTGGAAAGAAATTGAGAATGAGAATTTACGTAACAAACTGAAGTGTACTATGTAAACTATGAGTTCAAAGCAAAAAAGGAAAATGGTTAATCGATGGTTACCAAAAAAGTAATTCTTCCTAAAGTTAAAAAAATCTATGTTATTAAATACACCACCGATTGGTAAAAGAAATAAGCTTAAAATTACTATAATTGTAACCTTTGACTTTCAATGAATACGTGAATCATAAATCTAAAACCGTTTTCATGTCACTTTAGATAATAAATTATACCTATTTGAAAATTTTACTGCAGTGAAAGCTGCTGGGAGAACGTACTAAATTCATTCGTAATAATTATAAAGAAAATTAGTTAGAAGAAAAGTGAAATCTCATTGCTGTAATATTAATTTTACAGCTCCATTATAATAAATAAAATATTGCTTTGACAAACATATGATGTTGAAACCGCCATTACAGCAATAACGTGACGACTACGACCTATGGGCCGGTTGTAAAACAAGGGTTCGTAAATCCCTGATAATTAACTGGTTCGTTATGCCGTAACATGTGTTTTAAAGCTTTAAGCCGTAAAGCGTCGGCATGTTCTAGTTTCGTCGATCGCTGTGGGGGGGAAGGGGGGGGGGGTGGAGAACTGCCCTTTGGTTACTCATGCGACCATAACTTCGCCGACGTTCCGACCTCGTTCGCCGGTCCTCGTCAAGGCTGCCATGAATCAGTCTCATCAGGGCCGCCTCCTACGTGATGACATCGACATAGACATTGCCACCATCGGATCGGAAATACCTGAGCAGTTACACCTGTGGTCATCATAAAGATATAAATCTGTACCTCAGAACCAGACGGACGCAAGTGACAGTTGGCAGATTTTTCACAAGAGCACAAAAACTGGAACGTAACAAAAGTCAATGACGTGTGTCGTATTTTACTCGTAAAAATTTCAGCCAGTCCAGCGTAAGTTCAGCTGTGGACTTGCTTTTAGTATAGTTCGTTTTTTTAAACCTGATCCTTCAAGGGAGAGATGGTGGAGGGGGTTTGTTTATACTTGCTACTATCCCATTGGCTGAAGCCTTTTGGTTTTTACTTTCTCCCCCTATACCATAGTATATGGAGAAAGTATTGTTTTCGTCAAAATTTTCGAGTTTGAGTTGTTGGTGGATTTATCCATTGTGGTGCCCCCTGAGTCCAAAAAAGTGGTTTTCGGAGTGATGTCTGTCTGTGTGTGTGTGTGTGTGTGTGTGTGTGTGTGTGTGTGTGTGTGTGTGTGTGTGTGTGTGTGTGTGTGTGTGTGTGTGTGTGTGTGTGTGTGTGTGTGTGTGTGTGTGTGTGTGTGTGTGTGTGTCTGTGTGTCTGGATGTAAACAAAGCTAGAGAATGCCCCAATGGTCCGATTTTGGTGAAATTTGGTATGTAGGTCCAAACCCACGATAATTCCAGGCGTTTTTTTTTCATTTTTTTGGATTTTTGATTTTTAAGGGTAGTTTACCCCCAAAAACCCTCAAAAAACGTGAAAAATCAAAATTTCTCAAAAACGGCTCTAACGATTTTGATTAAAATTTTGTGGTTTATTAGGATTAAAATGCTGAGTAAAATGACACCAACCGCATCTCCAGGAAAATGCGCGTTCAAAAGTTATAAAATAAAAAGTGTTTAAAAAACCAATTTTTTGGATTTTCAAAATAGCTGTTATCTTGAAATAAATTTTACTTATCACCATTAAATTAAGCTCAAAAAACTAAATAATCCAGTATTTTAAATTATTGCTCTACGTCAAGTGGTTGCGGAGGAAATTCAATTTTTTCGTTTAGCGGTAAACGCAGTACGTTGTTAAAAGTCACAGACGCGCATAGGGTCAAACTCGTGCTGCTCAGCTGGTAGCTATCCGACTGAGTCATCAATACATTAATGTTTGAAGCTTTTAACACCTTTTTTTATATTCTTGGGAGAAAGTATGTGTCAGTTAACTGATACCGTTTATTTGTTGTTTTTTTTGTCGTTTTTGTTTTATTTCACTGTTGCATATCAGCTGGTAATTTTACATCACAACATAATGTGTATCTGTTTTACAATATTATTAGTACCAGTTGTTTTTTAATCAGTTTACTTTTAAACTGTTCCTTTTTAACAAGGAATAGGTTTGGCTTAAAAATATAACAGCTGACTAGGAGTTACTGAAAGATATTATAACTTATTTAAAACGTTATTTGAGGAAATCTGATACTCGAGACATGTTTGTCACGAGTTTAAATGTGTTGTTTACAGTTTAAATTTTTTGTTTACAGTTTAAACCCCTCCCCCACCCCAGTTTTCTCGAGAAGAATCAGGTTTAAAAAAACGGACTATAGTGTTGCTAAAGCTTCATAGCCATAACACCAAAAATTGATTTACACTTTTCTAGTTCAACAGTGGAACAGGACTTGAGCTCTTATAACCGTTATAAAATAATAAATACAATATTTTTACAGGACTTGGGTCTTAATGGCTCAATGAAGATAGAAATTTCACATACAACAATGTAAAAATCTTAAAATAGCCTATTTTTGGACTTACGTTATTGTGTATTTCTGTGGTACAGAAATTAAACGTTACTTAGGACTTTGGTACAGTCGAATCAACATTATTACCGTACTGCATCATTAATAAAACTATACTCTTAAAATTTTATCAGTTTAAAATTATATAAGTTAATACATCCTTCTTTCAATGGTTTATAGTTTGTTATTTATTACAATATTTAATTTTTCATTAGCGCAATGTATTAAAAGTGATAACTAATTCAATAAAGTGAGGAGTATTAGAACAGCTTGTGTATGACCCGACCGAGTAATTAAGTATTCAATTCAAACTGAAAAGAAAAACTATTGTATTATTAGACGTGTTATATTAGTAGGGCCTATCAGAAAATCACATTACATTACAACACACTTTTCATCGATAGGCTACCTAGGATGGCCTTGACAGACAACTAGTAACAGTTAAATGACAAAATTTCTATAGTAGCAAATATAGATATGGACAACCGTAAAATTTCTCTAGTGTGTAACACACGATACCCGACAATACAACATTAATTTACAGTTATCACAATTTTTTATTGCTAAGCATAATTTCATCGTTGACATTTCACACGCATTAACACTTGGAACTTAAATAATAATTTTCGCGTGGTTTGAATGAATGTATTGTAATGTAAAATATTTATTTAACGCAATACATTGATGAATCGCATCTTGTTCGCCACACGGGTCGCAGATTCAGTAGCACGTGCCAAGGACGTTGAGGGGGGGGGGGGGGTGAGCGTGAGACACTATCCCGACACGCTTATGAGATCCGTGAGCCTGTATAATTGTTGAGGAAACTGACAAAAGATGGTAGGCCTACTCACGACCAGAGCCGGAGACAGAACTAGAAAACGCCAATCCGCTCCCACTTACCTGGAAAAAATATGACTGTTAAATACAAATCAGTTTAACATAACCTTTAATTAATTATAATAAGTAAAAAGTACCCAATCAGATATAAGCATAGTATTTATTTTACAGAATTTTGAGATTACTCATCACACAATATATTTTAAACCGTTAGGCTTCTATTTTCTTGCTCTAACTTAATGATCAGTAAAGAGTACACAACTTTTCCTCCATTTTGATAGGGGCTATAATGAACGTTCAAGATACATTGAAGATTGAGGAATAATAAACGCGTGTAAACGATGTAAATAGAACAATGCGGAAAATACCACATTTTGATTGTCGAACAATATTCATCGATGTATCAGTTAAATAACACTCTAACGGTACGCTTTCCAATAGAAAAGTGTATACACTGCGTAGTTTAGGTTTTAAACTTCCATTATCTATCCCTAAAAACAATAAAACACAATCACAATAGATAAATGAATAATTTACCAAAAACACAAACCCATAATATTAGAAAAACAAAATAACATTTATATACAGAACAGTGAACAAACCTGACATCCTAGCTGTAGTGTAATCGGCCTCGGCCAACCTTCTGCGCGCAGTTACCGAGAATAGATGCAAATTGATACTAATCACCGGAAATCGCTATAATCGATCATACATTTAATAATGTCATTTCCACGTATGTCACTGAGAAGGGCTGCCAATGTATGCAATATATGCAGGGTTGCCAACCCTGGTCCAAGGCGAGGCTGGGCCGAGGTCCACTTCCTTCCTACACTTCCACCTCCTCTCCGGCACGGGCCGGTGACGATTGTTTATTTGTCATGTCCATTGCGCAATTCGACGTCCACTTTCATTAGCGGGCCAAAGTTGAACGTGGGAGCGCCAGATCTGAAAATATCCACAATGGAATAATGCATTTTTGGACCGGTCTCAAACAATGTCACGCATTCAAAACAATAAGATGCAACTGTTGTTGTGTTCGCCGCGAAGATATAATGGAGAGATAAACGGAGAATATTTTGAAACAGTGTCGAATGTGGAGTCTGTAGTAATAGTTTGAGCAATAATCACTTCGGAATGGGCTGCTATTTTAGTTGCAGTGTATTGTTTCCATTTGTTTTTCAATGGCAAATGGTTTCGATTTTGAGGCTATGGCCTAACCATTCCAAATTTAATTGTAAAACTACATTATCTTTGAGGATTGAAAGTTTAGCAAATAGTTTTGCCGATTTGAATAAAGTATGCTAATAGATATTTCTTCCAATCGTTTTCTAAGGCTGTACTTTGCATTCACACAACCACAAAACAATTCTTGACCTTGTTAGACTAATGAATTTTTAGAATACAAGTCGGAGTTCATTATAAATATTATTTTCCACAACTGCAGTCGTTAATCGTGGACTATTTCTATAAACTTAGCTTATATCACCAAGAGTGAAGAATGAACGAGTAAACCTACTCTATTTGTAGTTTGTACCGTAATTAATTATATCGTGTTTGTATTCTGTTTTGTGCTCTACTCTTGTGTATCTGTACAATACAGCAGTACTTTGAATCTATACTTTGTTAAAACAATGAAATATGCTATTACATTGTTGAATATATATGATTTATCATAAGTCATTCTATACAAACGGTTTAGTTAAAATAAATTTTCTTAGAATATTTTAAAATAATAAAAAATTACATCAATATCCTTTAATACCCAGCACTGTCTGTAGGTTCCACAACCTCGAAATTTAGGGGTTGGGTTTTTTTTAACTTTGCATTTAAGAGTGTTTTGGCCCAAAAATAAATTTAGAAACAACAGTTTAGCTCAACTCCAGGAAAAATCGAACTTGGTCTAAAATTAAGTTGAAAAATCGTGGTCTTATGGGTTGCTATTTTGGAAACGAAATCACGAAAGGTATACAAAAATTAAAGGAATATTAATGTTAAGCTCATTTTTTTTAAACAGCTATTAACTTTATGAAGAAGTCTATAGTTGGTCGTTGATGGAAATTTAATAGCTTTATTACCATGACACTATAACACAAGTGAATTAAAACCGACGAGCAAGGCTCGGTTAACCTGTTACTTTATTAATAAGTAAGTTAATTTCTACTTATTGCTTGCAAAACATAATAAAACAGATTTAAAGAAGTCATTTTGGTGATACATTGGTGATGGTTATTATTTGGTTAATTTATCAAAAATAAATGTCTTTACCTATTGTAAGATGTTCTCTAAGCCATTTACCTCTAATCTTACATCATATAAAGGTCTTGCGCGGTTTCCTCGTAGGCTAATCTCTTAAGTGGCTCAAGCATCTCAATTACTTGTGGGGGACCATAAAATTGATGCACGATGTTTTCATAATAAGAGAGGTTAGCGGAAAATATTCGCAATAATTAACTTGGAAGAAAAATATATTATGATAAAGTTGTAATATATTATTGTATGGAGATATTTGTTTCAATTTTTACTTAAAAAGTTGTTATTAAGTACTGCTATTGGTTTACATAGGAGTAGTTTATTACAATTTTGTTGACTATACATCCTCTATTTCCAATTTTGTTGGAAAAAGCTAAGTCTACCTAGGTTTATTGCTTGTAAACTTTTAATAATAATGTTAAAATAGTGTACAGTATACAGATTATGTAATTAAGCAAACAAATTAACCCATTTTCAGTTATTTATTCTCAAGTTTTAGTTATAGTCTTTGAAATAAATGCAATATATCTACATTAATTGTAAGGTATTTACAACATGAATACCTTGCAACTAAATGCAAGTCATGGACATTTGGAAAGGCATATTTATTGAACGGTCATATGTCAGGAAGAAGAAAGCCCTTCAGCACCTGGATCGCCGTAATACACAAATTAAATTAATTAGGCCCACCAAAGATATCAAATTTTATTTTTAATCATCTTAAAGATAATATAAAATTATAATTCATCAAGTGCATATTCTTATGGCCTGTCGTTTTATTAGAATAAATTAAGTCAAAAACGCAGTGTTAACAAGAGTATTTTATTAGAAACCATTAATAATTATTTATCAACCTTATCACCTGTTAATAGCATAACAGTGCCTTAGCAATAGTTACAGATTATAAACACTTAGAAAGTATATTATAACAACACTTCCCCTTAATCTGTACACTATTGTTTGAGTTTAATTAGTCCAAGTCCTTCCAAGCAAGCATTATGTTTTTGTTTATTGAGACCTTTTGTTAGCACGTCCGCCCACATCTCTTTAGTTGGTGAGTAGTGTACCGAAATCTTCTTTGAGTTAATTGCCTCTCGAATAAAGTGATGTCTAACATCAATATGTTTAGTTCGGTTGTGGAAAACTTGATTCACACATAGCTTCTGTGCTGACTGGTTATCATTAAAAATCTTGATTTCTTGATAAGATCCACAAAGTTCTTGTAAGAGATTTCTCAAATACATCGCTTCTTTAGCTCCTTGAGTAAGTGCCATATACTCTGCCTCGGTGCTGGATAAAGCCACTGTTGGCTGTTTCTTACTTTCCCAAGAAACAACTCCTCCTGCTATAATAAATGCAAGACCTGAGTATGACTTCCGATCACCAGTATCTCCTGCCCAATCTGCATCAACTAAACCATATACAGGCACACCAGTTTTCTTGTACTGTATACAATAGTCCATAGTACCCTTAAGATATCGCAAAATTCGCTTGGCTGCTTCCCAGTGTTCCTTTGTGTAACACGTGTTGAATTGACTGAGAACACTTACAGCATGACTAATATCAGGCTGGAACTAACAGACAGATACATTAGAGAACCTATCAATCTCTGATAAGGAATGCGAGGATCAGGAATGCGATTGTCTTTGACTTTAGTAAACTTTTGCCCTGGATCAAGTGGAGTAGCAATAGGATGACAGTCACTCATGCCAAAGTTTTCGAGTACAGTTTCAATGTACTTCTTCTGGTTGATAAGTACAGCATTATCACTCCTAGTAACTTTGTAACCAATGACATATTTTGCTTCTCCAAGATCCTTCATCTGAAAAATACTCATTAGTTTCTTCTTTAATTCTTCCTTTTCTGTAAAATTATTAGAAAATACAAGAAAATCATCAACATATAATGCAATGATTACAATTGAAATACTGGTTTTCCTCAAATATATACAAGGTTCAGAGTTACATCTTTGATCTTCGTAATGTATGCTTCCATATTCTTACAGTTTTCTAACTTGGTATTCATAAGAACTTGAAGAAGATCAATCCTTGAATTTAAACCTCTATCTTGATATGCCCGTTGAAGGTTGTACCATGCTTCTTTTGCAGTTTTAGCATTACGAACATGTGCAAATGCTGTCGGATTAACCATTAGACAAATTTTGGTTCTTGCCTTTATATCCTTCCTTTTATCTTTATCAGAAAGTTCTTCATCATCAGCACGTTCTATACAGTCCCATAAATCTTCATGCATAAGATACATTTCCATTGAAAACTTCCAGCTTGAATAGTTTGCCATTCCATTAAGCTTTTCAATGCTTGGTAATGATCCCATACCTCCCTTATCTTCAGTCATGTTTATAGCTGAACAAAATGCTATTATTCAAAAGATAAGATTCCTTGGTTTCTAATCCTGATTTTTCCGACCCTCTGGGCCCATAACCTGTCGTTTTATTAGAATAAATTAAGTCAAAAACGCAGTGTTAACAAGAGTATTTTATTAGAAACCATTAATAATTATTTATCAACCTTATCACCTGTTAATAGCATAACAGTGCCTTAGCAATAGTTACAGATTATAAACACTTAGAAAGTATATTATAACAACATGGCCTAATAGTTACTAAATTATACTTACTAATTAGTGCAGATAATTAGTAAATGTAATTAATTAATTATTGACAGTCACATTATTCTATACAAAATTATAATGCTAGCTACAAACATATACTAGGCTACACATCTGTTTTGATTATTATAATTTAATTATTTGTAATGTATTTTATAGTACGCGGTCAAACATATCCATAACAACGTCCACGACATTGTCAGGTGATTTTCAACAACCTGGTTCGTCGAAAGCAAGTAAAGTAGCATACACAAGGCATCAAATAAATTTTATCATAACTAGTTTTATACTTGTATCTAAAAAAGAGTCGTGAATTCTAATTAGTAATGTGGTGATTGTGGGGACTGTGAGCCATTATACACTCGCCGGGGATAAGTTGTCAGTGAGCAAACAGCGGTGAGTCAAGGGTCGGCGGAGCGTGGAGCGTTTTTGTAGAACAAAAGCCTATTAACCGTTATCAATGGCAATTGCGGCTCACGCTCAGATTATGATAACACAAAACACTCTTCTGCAGTTCGGCGCTTCGCGCACTGAGCGCGGTAGTTGAAACATGCATCGTTTAAAGTAATCCGAGTAAATATGTTAGTGTTTATCATTTCGTTGTTACACTCGCTTTCATAACCACGGTTTAAAAGTGCTTTGTGTGAATAACATTCAAGACAATCATAGAATGTTTTGACATAAGCTACATTGATTACTTTAAACAATGATGTAATGGAAGGGTTGCAACGCGTTTGAAGTTGCAATGAAAATGTCATGGTTAAACCACAGAAAAAGGAAACGATACAGAACGCTCACCTGCGTGCGCTTGTCGCTAGTTCGCGTCGACGACGTTGGGCTGCGCTCTAGTCGCGCTGTCCGGAATCGTTCGAAGTTGCCAATTCGAACGCTACGGGCGCAGCGCGCCACAGTACACGGCGAGACGTCGAGTGGGTATGATCATCTCCCAGTTCCCCCCTTCCCCCTCGCGCCTACCGGGACCCTCCACAGCCACGCAGTAGCACTAGCACTGAGCTAGGGATGAGCATCGATAGAAAAACATCGATGTTAACATCGAACCAAAACATCGATGTGTGGAAAACATCGACCTCTAAACATCGATGAACATCGGACCCTCGGACCTAAACATCGATGTTTTTATGAAAATCCCGAATTTTGTAAAAAAGGCCATCGGATAAAAACATTAATATTCTAGTTAAAATTCCGTAGTTTCGTATGAAATGATACGTAAACCACAATGACACACAACAAATTTAAATAAAACTTTATTAAAAATATATTTATTTCGTCAGTTTTAATAGTGTGATAGTTACAAATTACAATGAATAACTTAGATTAACTTATTGCTGCCTACTCTCTCTCCCAACTCCATAGGGTATCGTCAATTGATTGAAGAAATATCACTTTTGAAATCATTTTACCCTCTTATCTGTTACGGGCTTTTGTAATTGTTTGTTTGTTATAACATAATTCACCTCTCACTCGATCGCCGAGCATCGTGTCCAGACAGTCGCGTCCTAGGAGAATCTCCAATCTCGTAGTGTAATATCAAAATTATATTGTTTTTATTTTGAGAGTAGGTGGTTTATTTTTTCTAACTTGGTAAAAATAAAACTAACAATTTTATTCGTTTTACGACTAGAAATATCAAACAGAAGAAAAAAACATCGTGTATTGCAAATTTCGAAAAACATCGATGTGAAACATCGATGTACGATACACATCGGTAACTCACCATCGATGGCAAAAACATCGAACATCGAAAGGAAAACATCGATGTTTCGAAAACATCGGTCATCGATGCTCATCCCTACACTGAGCCCGCTCAGCTGCCCCTGCCACGGCCAACATAGTCGTGTACACCTGTCTCGCTTGCATAGCAGGTCACCGTGTAGTCATTCCAAGACCATTAGGCTCGTCGTGTACTGAAATACATTTTTGTGTGAGAGATGACGTCGGAAAAGGAAATTCGCTACAGTTATAATATTTTCCATATGCTCATAAACTGTTAACTAATGGTAAAACAAATGTTGGCCAATTGAATTGTTTGTTACGTTATGGAACATCATAATTTTTAAAATTAAATTTTGTCTTGGCTTTTGTTGGTTTATTTCTATTTTCTATAAAGTTAACCCCTTTCAAATGGACGGCAGAAATATTTAATCCTCAAATTTTTTTCAATAAGCATGTTTATGAACATCAAAAAATTATGATTGATCAATTCAATTATGATCAATAAAACTTGTGAAAAATATTTCCAAATTGCAGGGTCTACTTTATCATGTATATATTTTTCAATAGGAAATAATAATAATTTATTACAGTAACTACCCTGTTTGTAGATAAAAAAGTAACAGTTGTAAAAAGTAATGATCATCAACTACTGTTTAGAAAATCAACTGTAAAAAAGCATGTTAGTGATGTAAAATAATTAGCAGCTGGTATGCAACAGTGAAATAAAACCCAAATTCGAAGTAAAAAATCTTACATTTATTTTAACAAACGTATTAAAAATATGGTTACAATAAATTTTAATTCAGCCTTAATTTGTGTATAGGTTACATGTTTGAAAATGCAAATACAATAATAATTTATTGCAAAATACAGTGGACCTAAGTAATATAGTCCAGTTGTTTTTAGTGGACTTTACAAAAGAAAGAAAGTGTTTTTTAGCAAATACGGTAAGCAATTTAAATTTCTGAAATTGAGATTTATAATTAACTAACAGATAAGTACAGTAAAATAAATATTTGTTACATGAAACACATTATCCTGCACTAAAAATACAATGAAACCCCGATAATAATAAATAAGTAGCCTATATCAATAAAAAATACATTTCAATATTTTTTGTATATGCATGATTTTAGACTTAATTGGGTAGGATTACATGTTTATATCCTATTTAAAGTTTTTTTGGGTACTGTACAATAAACTATGAGTAATGACGGATTATACAGAGATTAAAAAACATAAATACCGTATGATATGAGTAGTGTCAAATTGTTGGTGCTGGCTCAGTTCAAGGTCACCTGAGGGATGACGTCATCGAGGTCAATGACCTCACCGATGACGTCATCGATGACGTCATCGATTGCGTCATCGATGACGTCATCACCAATGACGTCATTTCGATGACGTCACACCCATGACGTCACAGAAATGACGTGCTGATGACGTCATCACCCCTTACGTCATCAAAAGGACGTCACCGACGCCACTGAGGTCAAGGTCACGCCGAAACTTAAAATTTTTTGACACTTTTGCCGTTTCTCGCACTACGCTCCGAGTTTCAGTCAGAGTCCCCGTGACCTTGACCACTTGGAGCGAATTTTCGACGAGAAACGGCAAAAGTGCCAAGTTAAACTCGAGTTTCTGACATGACCCTGCCTAAATGGGCAATCGGTTATCCCTCAGGTGACCTTGAACCAGCACAACACCAACAATTTGATATTACTGTGACCTTGAAAACCTAACAACGGAGCGCCGACACCGATGCGCACCCCACGACAGCCACCGAGTGACTGACTGTCAGGCTCTGTGTACGCTAGGTATATTGGCTTGAGAGACTAAGACTCTAAACTGTCAGGAATGGGAGTAACTAACTGAATTTTGCAAGGAAAAGTCATTTCATCCAATATATTAAACAAATCTTCATCAGTAAAACTGACATTAGTCTGTTTGGTATAAAACTTAGGGTGTCCGCGCAACAGTTTGCGCCACTTAGCTAAAGTTGAAACTCTCTTAACTTTGAGTGGTGGACAGTGAGCAACTAATAAAGTCTTAACACGGCTAAGTTTCTTACCTAAAGTGTCCTGCGACATGGCTTCACCTCACAAAAGTCCGCACAATACTGAGAGACTGCTTGTAGCGCATGAGTCAAGGGAAAAGAGGTGGGGGAAACAGCAGGAGTGGGGGAAGGTCACAGTGGTGGGGGAAGGTGAGGTGGTACGCTGGAGTATCGCATCACTTCACCATGAGCTGTCCTACAGTCAACACACTGTTCTCTTGGCCCGAGTTGGCACTAGAAGAAACATTTCTGTACAGCTTAGGCTGTGAGAGCCGAGGAAGCAAAGTCAAAGTGGAAATTGTGTTAAACTCCAAGATGAAGAGTCTCCTAAATAAACTAATTGTATCCCTGCAATCTCCTATAACTTTAGAGAAATACCACTTTATTAAGCGACACCTTATACTTTGGCAAAACGAAGCGGAAATGGAAAAGATTACAGTAAAATTAATTTAACTTAAAACTTGGACAGGACACTCATGGCGATACCACGTGGCGTGCAAACGCCACCCTAAACATTACAAGTTAGGTTATTGAGCACCTCTGGTACGATAACCGATGTGCTAGAGTTAAAGTGTGATGACCTTGAGTCAAAACACTGAAATACTACAAGTCGATATCGTCCCAGAGTTAAAGTGTAGTGACCTACATTCAGAACTTGTAAAATTACTTACATATAGAGAGCTAGAGAACAGCGAGACGCACCGCATGGAAGCCGGAGACATACTGGCGAAGCGGTGTTGTGCAGCCTAGGGACCCAGTTGTGGTGGGGGTATAGCCAACACTTAGAGTACAAGTGTTGTGGGTGACCTTGACCCACTTAACTTACCTGACCCCCCCCCCCCCGGCAAAAAGTGCGAACCCCCCCCCCCCCCCCGGCAAAAAGTGCGAACCCCCCCCCCCGGCAAAAAGTGCGAACCCCCCCCCCCGGGCAAAAAGTGCGAACCCCCCCCCGGCAAAAAGTGCGAACCCCCCCCCCCGGGCAAAAAGTGCGAACCCCCCCCCACCCCCACCCCCACCCCCTCCCCCACCCCTGATATCCTGGGCGTGGCAGCCCCGGTGGGGATATAAGGGGGTCCGGCCAGAGCCGGCTCGCAGTCCGCTCCCGCGCGTTGAACGTGAACGACCGGGACGGACCGCCATAGGCATCACTAAACATTGAATGGCGCCTTCAGTGTTTAGCGAAGTCTACTCTAACTTTAAGACTTGTATTAGTTGTTAGATATTGCGCTTGCGTTTGGGTATTGCGAATTGTTTTATATGAGAGTGTTTTACTTGTACCCTATGTCTCCTGTGTCTTTTATCCTTTGTGTCTTGTTTGTTATATGTGTTTAATGTGTATGTGCTTGTTCCAGCATTGACTACGTTGAGCTCAATTGTGTGTTGTAAGTGTGTTATATGTTTCTAAAGTGTATACGCTTGTTTTAGCAATCCCCCTTGAGCTTTTTCAATGCTCAAAGTAAATTGTAAAGTCAGGGAACGGGAGTAGGCCCCCGTGTAAAGCCACTTTTAATAATTGGTAGGCTCCTTGCCAGGCATGCAAAAGGTTGCGGATGGCATTTGGGGAGCATGTCCGTTTGTAAGCTGGCAAGCAAAAGGTTGTGGCGGCCTCTGCACTCGGACCGAGGACGTAAGCCATTAGGGTGTCCTCAGTATGTTTCCCTTCTGGAAACTCAAAATTATGTAAATGAATCTTTGTTAGCTATTTGTGTTTTTAGTCCCCAAGGCCCCCGAACATTCGTGGTTCGCCATGGATGTACGGGAGCCGAAATTTTTTAATGTCCGTGTGGCCTTGACCTACAAAGACTTGTAAAAATTCAATGCATTTTAAATTAAAAATATTAAAGATAGGTTACGGGAGTAGGCCCCCGTGTAAAGCCTATTTTAATTATCGGTAGGCTCCTGCCAGGCATGCAAAAGGTTGCGGATGGCATTTGGGAGCATGTCCGTTTGTACGCTGGCATGCAAAAGGTTGCGGCGGCCTCTGCACTCGGACGAGGACGTAAGCCACTAGGGTGTCCTCAGTTTGTTTCCTTCTGGAAACACAAAATTATGTAAATGAATCTTTGTTAGCTACTGAAAAGACAATGCAGTAAATGTTTACAAGTCTTGCGTGGCGAAGGGTACACGACATTGGATGTTGCCTTGTTGTCATGGTTGGGTCTCTTCGGAGGCTACAGCGATGACAACCCAAGTGCCTCACACCCCCAAAGGGGGGTGTGGGGCTTAATTTTTTTAAAGTTTTTTTGTGACCTTGACCTAAATATGTAAAATCTTTCAAAGTGTTTAACAGTCAGGTCTTATTAACACAGTTAATACATTAATGTCTGTTAAAAAAATATAACAGTTAGGTATTTGTAACCCACAAGTTTGGAGTTGTTTATAGTTGGGTCCCTTGGGAGGCTTCAGCTATGGTAACATAAATGCCTCAAGTGGGGCTTATTTTTTTAAAAAGTGCGAACCCCCCCCCCCCCCGACAAAAAGTGCGAACCCCCCCCCCCCCGACAAAAAGTGCGAACCCCCCCCCCCGACAAAAAGTGCGAACCCCCCCCCCCCGACAAAAAGTGCGAACCCCCCCCCCCTGATATCCTGGGCGTGGCAGCCCCGGTGGGGATATAAGGCGGCCGGGCTGCACGCATTTCTCATTCCGGTCCAAGCTCCCATACGGACAGGTACTCTCTCTCGCTCTTGAGACTTTTGTTTTACAAGTTCACTTCTTTCTTTACATCTATTCTTTTCATCCATTACAATGGGTAAAATGGGTCTGAAGCTGAAAAACTACCCATCAACTTCAACCCCGACCGACACGTCTCGACCCTCATCATCCTCGACTTCGATCCTGGAATACCTGATGACTGCGAACATCCTGAGCTGCCTGACGATGCCGCCACCGCCGCCGCCGCCGCCACAGCCCGCCTCAATGCCCAGCCTGTCGCCATTGCCGGCGACAGTGGAAGAGGCTGGTGCACAGCCATCGTCAGGAGAACTCGTCAAGTCGTCAGGTCGAGTCCCGGTAGCCTCTCCAGCACTCTCGCTGCTATCGGACTCAGGATCGGAGTCTGCGGCTTTTGAAGAGACGTCTAGGTCGAGGATCACCCCATACAGCAGAACCCGGAAAATCCTCTCGTACACTACATCCCAATGTCCCTCACCTATATCCCCCATGCCACCTACACCAACCAAACCACTTCGTAAATCCATCTTCTCCCCTGATCTTCCCACCATAGACCTAACACGCTCTCCTACCCCACCCAAAATTGTTTGCTCCATCCCGCTTGAACAATCTTTGCCCCTTCTACCTCCTTCCAGCCCCATCCCTTCTAGCCAGCCTAATTCAGAGAAGCTCCAAGACACTCCGCTAAAGAGTCCAACACAGAAACGTAAACGCGTTAAAGCCCCTGCTGGCAAGGGTAAGAAATGCGATTACGCTTGGATGTCTAGTAAGTTTGGGGTTTTGTGTTGCCAGAAACTTGCTTGTGCAGAAGGGGATCGCTGCCAACGACACCTCAAAAGTATAGTCAAATTTCGGCAATTCAAACCCTATACTCTGTACATTAAGCCTAAAACGTTCAAGTTCAGACATCCCCACGGTCCGCAACCGCGGGATATTAGAAGGCTAAAGGTTGATGAAAAATATTATTTCATTGGTCAGACATATGGAGCAGGTAATAAGAAAGTAGAAATCGTTGTAAAAGGTGAAGGCCACCTTTGTACAATGCAAGTACCACCTCGGATGGTACAAAGAGAATTTTTCATCCCTAAAGCCTATCTAATACGAAGGAAAGGATGTGAAACCGTGTGGGAAATGGACTAGGACATGGGCCCACCAAAAAAAAAAAACAAAATTGTTAGGCTGTGTTGGACAATATTTAAAAAGTCTTTTTCCAAATTATTTTTCCAAATTTAGTCTTAACCCTCTTAAAGTAAGGGAGAGGGGTATTATACAAGTCAAGTAATAAAAAAAAAAAAAAAAAAAACACTTGACTTGTATAATACTTTAACCTGGCGGTGATGTAAACTCACTGGGACAATCTCAAACCGTGTCCTTGAGGGTGAAGACTAAGTTACAAAAATCTTTAACAAATAAAAAACTTACCTCCAAACGCTTGTAGCTTGCTACAAGTGTTTGGAGGTAAAAATTTTTTAAAGTTTGAATGACCTTGACCCATATAAATTACTGTTTAAAGTAAACTGCTAACCTTACAACTAATGTTGTGTATCACGTGATACCCCCCACTCTAACGCTCTT
Source organism: Neoaliturus tenellus (assembly GCA_030545055.2). Lineage (NCBI taxonomy): Eukaryota > Metazoa > Arthropoda > Insecta > Hemiptera > Cicadellidae > Neoaliturus > Neoaliturus tenellus. The sequence continues at coordinate 222,315,669 of CM061532.1, forward strand.
ACTAAGCTTGTATTAGCCGTTCATTTGCTTCAGTCTGTTTCTGTGCTCCGTGGTAAACATGTCACGGTACAATTACAAAGGTGGTGACTTCTTGATAGATCAGCACAATGCTTGGGAAGTGCTAAACCAGCATAGAATGGAAGTTGAGTATTGTATAAGACGAGACGGGTCTACATTTTATCTATGTATTATAAACAACCAAACTCATAAGTATGAACACTGGACAAAAATTAATTATAACAACATAGATGAGCTGTTTGCTTGGGTGTTTGAGGTGTGTAAAGTTATTGAAGAAACCAAAATAATGGGTGTGCTAAAGGTATGTAAAACTGATGACCGGGAAGACTAAGCAAAATTTTTATTAACCCCCCCCCCCCCCCCCCGTGTTATCCCCACCACTAGAAATGGGTATATATAGGAGTGGTGATCAACCGTCCTCTCATTCTGCTTTACACCGTTAAGCTGAACACCACCATGTCTGCTATGAACGTCCCAGCCTCTACCTCTGGCCCGGTCGCCTCCAACTCCAGCCCGAGCATTGGACCAATCCGATCGGGGCCTTCGTCAAGAAGTCGTGTCCGATTCTCCGGCTTTGGTCCTGTGAGGAAGGAGTTGCGGAGCAGCGGAGCGTCTCAACCAACCACGATGGATGCATCAACTCAGACTCCACCAAACATCATCGAGTGGTACGACGAAGTGATAGAGCAAAGGGACAGAATGCTAGAGAATACTCGCAGGGAGCTACTTTATGTCAGGAGTAAATGGGAAAAACTGATTAAGAAGTGTGAAAGCCTGTTGGACAGTGATGATAGTGAGGATGAGAGTGGATAGGTGTGTGGGTAAAGACTTGGACTGGGACTTGTGTGTGTATGTATGAATGTGTGCGTGAATGTGAAATACAGAGCGGGGGATAGATCACTCTGTGGCAATGGACTAACATGCCACTTAGTGATCTATCCCCCGTTCTGGTAATGTTTTTGGATGGCCTTGACCCACTTTACCAAGGCTAGCTAGTACCCCCACCACTGATAAGTGTATATATACGGGTATTGACGTGCAGTTTGGTTATTCTGCTTTGTATCGCTTAGCTGAATACCTCACTTCAACATGGCTTTCAACTCCAAAACTTCTCAGGCTTCCTCTTCTTCTTCAAGAAGGCGTGCTGCCAACGTTCTGCCTGCTACTCGTGGACCTGCTCGACCATTCCACAGCATAACTGTTGCTCGGGCAAACGCCTGCAAAGCTCCAATGCTACGGACCTTGCTGGAGGTGAGCCAAGACGGGCAAGGCTTGCTCAGTCCTGGTCAACGGCAGGAGCAAGAAAGGCGTATGGCGTACTACAGGCTGCAGGGTGTAGTTCCCAGCTTGAAGTTAGGCGATCCGAGAGTAGCAAGCATCAACGAGGCAGCGGACTACATATCACACCTTCACAGTGTTTTAGAAGTAAAGGACCAACAAATTGAAAACTTAAAAGAACAATTGAAACAATTTAACTTTAATCCTGTGGAGTTTGTGGAAGCAGTGATGAGTGATAGTAATGAACGATACATGATTATACTAAAACACGATTATACATGATTAAACAGGATTATACTATTTACAGTTTTCAAACATTCAATAGTCAATTAAAGATTGTACACAGATCAAAACTAGGAAATACTGAACGATACATGATTATACTAAAACACGATTATACATGATTAAACAGGATTATACTATTTACAGTTTTCAAACATTCAATAGTCAATTAAAGATTGTACACAGATCAAAACTAGGAAATACTGAACGATACATGATTATACTAAAACACGATTATACATGATTAAACAGGATTATACTATTTACAGTTTTCAAACATTCAATAGTCAATTATTAAAGATTGTACACAGGTCAAAACTAGGAGATACCGAACGATAAATGTTATTTAAAGAGACAATCGGACTAATTTCCATCATGAATCATGGGAACACTTTGAGAACCAATACACATTCGCCATTTCACTGCAGTAATGACACAGCAGTTGTTATGCAGGGTAGGAGATATAACAAATAAATATTGTTTAGTTGAAATTGGCAACAATAAACTGAATATCCAATAAAGAATACTAATATTGCGAGGAATTAATTGAAATAAAAATAAAGAAAGTTGTAATACAGTGTATATGAAACGCACTGTACTGGGCATGGAATATAAAACAAAGCCAATAACAATAAAATAGTTATGCATTATTTGTCAAGATTGAATAAAATAAAAAATGGGTGCCCTTCACAAGGGGTTCATGAATACCATACATGTAGGTCATTACAGCTAACAATTATATTAATACTAAAAAAATCATTATTCTCACCCACCGTTTGAAATTATGACAACAAATTGAACCTGCCAGAAAAATTATATGAAATACGTCGCTACTGTTACCACATGCAGAAAAGTGTGAGCAGAAAAAGATATTATATTTAAAAAATTGAACACATAAAATAACTCTTTAGCTCCTATGTTAATTTTTTTAATATGTAAATATTTATTCACAAAATTTTTTTTTGTAGTTTTAATTTTGACCATGGCACAATACAACATCAACTAACAATAGTTGTACAATCTAAATTTTCGGTACACATAAAATGATTCCTACGCTTAAATGTGCTTGAGGACTTTAAGTTTTTCTTGAGCTATTTGCTTCATTTCACTTGTTATCCACTTGCACTGTTTGTGTATAAGGACTTTGAACATATGTTCAAGGACAGACTTAGATTGATATTTACACCGCGAACATGTAATGGAGTCACAAGAGACCACTTCATCGGCAGCTTTCATCCCCCTCAGGGGCAGTGGGCTTTCCACTGTACGGGTGTTTCTTGGCGACCCCGGGGTACCTGAGCCAAGCTGTGAGTCCCTCCTCACAGTTCTTCCCGAGCTAGGGCCTTTCTTCTCATCTTTCAGGTCTTAGCTCACCGTCTTTATTCTTTCCTGAGCTAACCTTGCTCACCTTCTTGTTTTCGACCCCGAATCAAGGGTGTCTTTCCACCTTCTTTCGACCGGCGCACGCTGGGTGGTCCTGGGAGTGTCCCTGTTGTGTTGCAGGGACTGATGTGTGCCTCGCACTGCCGATGGTCTCCTCCAGTGTGTCGTCAGAAGCCAGCCGCTTCGGACCTTAGTCAGGAAGTGCGGCATGGATGCAGAGATCGGACTCTGCATTGCCACGGTGCGACCCCCAGCACGTCCGGCACATTTCGTGTATCGGTGGTGGGCAAACGGAGGTTTCGGGCCCCAGAGTCCTGGGGTAGGGGTGTCTTATCTCCTACGGGGGGTAGACCTCCGAGGGTGTACCCGCTCCCGGCCAATGAAGGGCCGCCTCTTGCCGCACGATGCGCTGGTGAAACAAAAGTATGGATTTTCAAAACCAAAACACGAAATTAAAGGAGAATGAGCAGGCCGCCTTTAAGCGCAGCTCAAAACTCAATGTCACCCATATATCAATGTCACCCATAACAAAACTTAAATTTACATTATACGAACTTCTTCTTTCAAATTTTGAGTAATTTCACTTTATCCACAATAAAAGAAACATAAAATTATTATATAAAAATCACAAAAAATAACCCAACTTTAGTTTACTGTAACAATCATATGTTGTTAACAATCATATAAATGTTTTTATCATTCTGCACGAAATCAGCCTGTTTTTTGCTCTCTCAATAGTACCAAAACCGATTCTTTTCTGTCCTAGGACTGAAAAATCATCTGGAGAATTTTTTAGGTCCTAGTACTGAAAAGTCAGCTGTTTGCTAAGTGTATTATTATTGATTTATTTATGTTGAGGAGTAGAATTTTGAAATTCAAACGATATAAAGAGTATTGTTTGTAAATAACAGAAATGTAAACATTGCATATAAGTTACTTTGTAAATATAACCTCGAATATAAAACTTTATGGTTAATATTTTTAACGATTAAAAAGTCTAATTTCGCATTATGATAAAAAACGTTGTTCATCACTCGGAGCAAAAGTGTCTTTTTGATGCTTAATCGTTTTTAAAAACTCGGCTGCGCCTCGTTTTTAAAACACGATTGCGCACCAAAAAGACCCACTTTTGCTCCTAGTGATGAAAACTACTATTTCGGCCACTATCCTACAAGCAATCTAAATCTAAACTAAATTTGAAAATATGTAGCGGTACACTGCAAAAAAAAAAAAAAAAAAAAAAAAAAAAAAAAAAAAAAAAAACTAAATATACAGTCAGCCTCATTAACATTACAGCCTCATTACAGCTACAAATAAAATATTGAGAAAACTACTATTATCACTGTGCAAACGCGGACGACAAACGGCACAACTTTACTGTTCGCTCTTTCAGTCACAGGTGACCTTCCAACCAGCGATCCAAAAGCCGACTACAGAGATCCAACCCCCTCTATGGCGGTTTGTTTTCGAAGCTTGGAGCCCGGAGCTGTCAAAATTTACAACCCTCTACCATAAACCACCCACTGCAACCCCAGATTCAGGTCACTGCTCCCAGCTCGGCGGAATCCAGCAAGGCAAAGAAAATATTACCTATGCGAGAATTCACCATCGACTTCAAAGGTGTCTTTTGGTGAAATATTGTAAATGCAAAGAAAAACCCCCTCCAAGATAAAGCGATGTAATATTAACGTAAACCTTAATTTTGATTGACATGTTAGTCACAGAGGCGTGAATTTATCTAGAGTAAAAGGGTTTGAATTAAAATTAGTGATTTTGACGTAGGCTATAATAATACTGTAGTAAAAAAAATATATTGTTAACATTTAAGTTAAAATAAACTTATTAGTTATCTTTTATTATAACATATTATAACACATCGTAGGCCTGAATTCTAAAAACATTACCTACGCATTAAGTGAAGTTATAAAAACCACACTGAACATCGTGGAATAACGACACTGTCGCCACGATTAAGCACCTCTACAATTTTTAACACAGATAACATTTTCTACATCAGCTAAAAATGATATTTTTCATTCCTATTTATCGTACATTCTGCTGGATGTGTCTAATCATTTATACAGTCTGCAGTAGCTGGGTGATTATTAATTTACTATATCCTAAATATGAAAAATAGGAAAGCAAAGTGGCGATGAAATATTTATCGTTCATCCATTAAAATACTTCGAAAATATCTCTGATGACAATGTCAAAATCAAAAACTTTTTGGAGTAGCCTATTCATTTAATAAATTTAAAATGGAATTTGTGAAAATAAATTCACCGAGTTATACAAGTCGACATCAAGGGAAATAGATATTGTGTCATGTACTCTGATGGAGATGGAGCAAAACGGAGTGTTGCCACAACAGAGACTGAGGCACTTCGAGCGTCGAGCGATTGCGCCGCCGCGCCGCGCCGGCCGTGTGGCGTACGTTGGACTGGTTGGACGGAGTGGAGGGGCGGAGGAGGCTTCCGCTACAATGTGGCAACACAGCTGAGCGCAGACGGTTTGAATTCTAGTGGCGGGAGCGAAAATACGCGATTCCAGCCATGAGCGCGCCGGTGCTGCTTGCTGCGGCGTCGCCATGAACTATGCGTGAGCGTTCTGTATCTTTTCCTTTTTCTGTGGTTAAACTCAATACACGAGTGTACTTAAATTTCATTTTAAAGTTTGTGAAGTACACAAAAAATTACTTTGAAAGTTATATTGTGAAAGTCCAATAGTGAAAGGAACTATTTTAAAGTTAAAGTTATGTTATATTGTGGAAAATATTTTGGTGATTCACGAAAAACAGTACCCTAGTATAGGCCTACTCTAATATTAAGAGAAAGAAGTTACATATTTATAAAAATTTTTGAACAATTTCTTCTGTATAATATACAATTATTGTATTTTATTGTAACGAAGTAAAAAACTATAACAAAATTTAAATATTCCGATAGATTAAAAGCTGAAAATTAACACTGTACTTCCTAACTTGGAAGTATTTGTGTTAATTACAAAATACTAGTTATTTGTTTTATTCGAATTAAATTTTATGGGATATTAACTAGAATTTATTTTGTCAATAATTGCACACTTATTAGATTGACCTATTGTTTGCAATCAGAAATGAAAAACCGTCTTCTGCAACACTCAAAGCTTTAAGTGTAAATAGATGTTTAATTTTTAAATACTTGCAACGTTCAAATAAAGGTGCAAAATGAGGCTTGTAAAGGACACATCACAATTTTCCAATATTCACGTTTTCCAAAAACCGTCACCTATTGAATCATTGAATAAAAATACTATTTTTCCAAAATAAAAATACGTATATTACTAAATCCAGCCTTAGATGGGGTAAAATAATTTGAGATTGGTAAGGGTGGGTTTAGAGGGTTTTGTGGTATTTTCCTGATAGAAGGGTGACGCTCTGTCTCTGGGGACTCTAACGAGATTGAAGAAGGACCTGGGGAATCGAATTTGTACTAACCCTGTCCCCAACACACGATATACCGTATACTGCTTTTAAAGTAAAAGACTGTTAAAGTACCATGGCCATTCGATTCAGAATTTTATTTTAAGTTTTTTTTCTTTTCTTAAAACAAAATTATATAAAAAATCGCGATAAAAACTATTTGCACTTTAGTTGGATAAGAACAGAGTATAGTATACATATTTGTAAAGTAAAGCATATTGCAGCAAGGGTATAATAATGATACAATCATACTAGTTGGACTACACCTAGGCCTACTTACTTTCGTACATAATAAATTAAGCTAGAATTAGTTATATATTTGTGGTAGGTTACGAAGAAAAAAGGTTTTCAAACTTAAAATGTGTATTTTCTGTTATAGGCGAACCTAACAGATTATTTTCTACATTATTTTTTCTTCCAACGTGGTTTGTGGTAAACACATGTTAATTTGTTGTCCCACTGGATTAGCATCATTTTACCCACAATTCCCGCCTATTCTTCAGTAGTACCCAAAATCTGTGTGCTACGACAGTAAGGATTATTAGGATTGGTGGAGCGGTGGAGCTGAATAAAAACATTAATTAATTATGATTTTAAATAGGTAATGATTATTTTAATTGATAACATGTTAAAAATATTGTAAATAGGTTGTATTTAATGTGTTTAATAATGTATTAAGTGTGGGTTATGTTAAAATTATAAAAATTTTAATTAAATAATATATATTGTGATTATTGTCTTAATTGAAGGTGGTAGAAATTGAATGGTTAATTTATTGATGTTTATAATGTTGGGGTTTAGATAGTAAATGGTATATTATTTTATTATATAAGTATTTGAAGCAAACTTAAGGAGTATTTGTATATGACATTATAATTAATTGTGTAGCTGTGAATACTAGGACAGCTTTAGAATAGCGAGAGAAAGTCTGTTGGCTAGGTCTGTTAGTTTGAAGACAGGAATATAACTGTGGAGGCCACTGGACCGTTATGGTGGTAGTTTTACCACTTAAGTTATAATGAACTCTTTTAAGCAGTATTGAGTGTATAGAAACAGGTGTACTTGGTAGTGAAAGCATAGTTGGCTATCACACCTTGTTGTATTGGTCTGCTATTTTGTTTTTACCACTGCTACTATCTTTGGTGTCTTTTGAAGATAGCAAAATAGTGTATTATTATATTAAGCTTTATAATGTATGTGTATTTTAACTAATATTATAGTTATTTGTAGTTTCTAATGTGAATATTGATGGAATTTTAGAATAGGGAGAGAAATTATTATATGAAAAGGTTAACTAAATAGCATATAATATTGTAATGAGTGTTTTAAATGAAGGTGGTTTAAATTTAAAGTTAAACTAAAACAAAGTGATATTTGTAATGTTGTGTTTAGATAGTACTTTACTTCATTAAGCTTTATGAAATAAGTGCATTTGAATGAGTATTTGTAATTAATATTATATTTTTTTAGTTGTTAATGTGAATATTGTTACAGCCTTAGAATAAGAAGAGAAAGTGTTTTAGGTAATATTAGGTGTTAAGAGCATGTAGCAGTGAATAAATGTGTTTTTGTTGGTTCTGCTTTACATAGAAATAGTAAGTATGACTTTACTTATATTTGGATGACTTGTGGAGGTTAGTAGAATGTTTTGGTTCTAGTTTTACTGTGTAGTAAGTTTTTTGTTGTTTTATGTTATTAAAAGTTAAATATTTTTATTTGTAATAATAATAAATAAATATTTAATTGCAAACTTTAGTTGTTATAATGTTAGATCTAAATTTTATTTGGAAAATTATTTGACATAATTTTGAATTAGGCCTATTATATTAAAACTGAGACTAAAAGTTAAGCAGACTGAGAATATGCAGGTTATTGTCTCTGATTTTTAGGTTTAGTCCTTTATACTTTAATTAATATTTACCCATAAACTAATGGGTTTAGATGTAAGATTTTTTTATATTTGGAATTTTTACTAAAAAATGTTTAGTTATTTAATATTTTTATTAACTTATTTAAAGATTTAAACTGGTTTTTAAACTAAGATGATGTTTGGGCTTAAACTTTTTTAGATGTAAACTTGATATTTTAAATGTAAACTTTGTACTTTGACTTTTATATATGTATAAATTTGAAGAATTAAGTATTTTTGTTTAGACTTTTAAATTTTAATTATAAACTTTATTGGGTTGTGGACTAATAGATCTTTATACCTATATAAGATTTTTTATTTAGTTGTAAGACATATTTTAAAATTTAGACTTTGATTGTGAATTTGATATTTAGATATTCTAATAAGACAAAGTTTTAGAAATAAACTATGTTTTAATATTTTTTATTTGGACTTAAAAACTTTAATTTTTTAGATATAGACTTGAAAATAGCTTATTTTTTGGACTGTACATATTGAACTGTTAAATATAAGAGTTGTATAAATAAATGAACTGAACTGAGATAAATATATTTAGTTTTAGATTTTGTTAGTGGTAAATTTTTATACCTAAACTTATTTTTTGGAATTTTAGAGTTAGATATAAAGTCTTATATTATTTAGTTGTAGATATTTTTAATGAAATCTAGTAATATTTTTTTTTTTACTAGCAGATTTTTATGTTAAATTTAGTTGTGATTTTTGTAATTTAGTCTTTAAAGTTAGATACTTAAACTTATAGACTTTAGATGTGGATGTTTATGTGTGACTTTAGTATAAAAGTTAGACCTATACTTAGATCTAATTTTTTATATAATGTTATTGAAAGTTGATTTTTTATTTAGATTATAGACATAATATTTTTTATTTAGGTTTTTTAACTTATAATTGTAGATTTTTATATTTTTACTGTTGGATTTATATTTGAAATGAAAGATTATTTGAATAAAACTGGAATTTTAAGATAAATGTTTAGACTTTTAGACTGAAATTAGACAACCAGATTTAAAATTTTATAGTTTTAGGCTTAAACTCTTATAATTTTTTTATATTTAAAATTTTATATTTGAATTTTTATACTTAGAACTGTTAAATGATAAAGTCTTATACTTATTTAAGATATTTTTAGTTGTTAAAATTCTAAATTTAGAGTTTTGTTTTTAGATTTAAAAAATATAAAGTATTAAAACTAAAACTGGACTTAACTTTTTTATTATTTAGACTTAGTTTTTAAAACTTAGATCATTATATTTAGACTTGGACTTAGATTTGTTATTTATTTAGATTTTATATATTTAATTGCTAAATTTGGATTTTTTAATAAATAAATTGAGTGATGATATTTAAATTTAGCTTTAGATTGTAGCTTTAGATTTTCTTACAGCTAAACTGAAACTTTTGCAGTCTAATATTTAGATTTGAAGACTAAAACTTTGTCTTGGACTTTGAATTAGTCTTTTATTTTAATCCTTTTTAATTATATACCTCAACTTAGCTATATTGAATTTTTATACAGGATAGGTATAAGATATTTGGACTTTGTTATTTTATTTTAGTCTTTGAACTTAGATATTTAGCTTAGGCTTATAAATTTTAGATTTTGATTTTTAAACTTGAGTTTTGTATTAGAGTTTCATCTTTACTTTTAGTTTTGATATTCTGTTATTTGGTTGTAATAGTTTTTAATGTACAATTTTAAATTTAGAATTTCTGCTTTTGTAAAAATTTGATATAAATTTTAGACTTTTAGGTTTCTTGGCTTAGATTCTTAGACAGCATTTTTATGTTTTGTTATATTTGTATTTGAAGTGGTAGATTAATCCTTAAATTTAGTATTTTATTTAGATTTATATTTTTAAACAGATTATTTGTGGGCCTGGATTCTTATATATTGTTTTATTTAAAGATCGACTCTATATTTTAACTGAAAGCTTTGGATTTTAAATGTTTAGATCCATATTTGATTTTAAAACTTAGATTTTATATTTTAATTTGAGATAGTTGGGCCTAAATTTGAAGACCCAAACAATAATGTTTAAAATGTAGATTTGAACTTTTAAGTAAAGAGTTTGAAATTCTACAGTTTTTATTTATATTAGGTCTGTTCTTATGTTTAAAGTTAAACATTTAGACTCGAATTAAGAATTTTATACTTATGTTTATTACTTATTACTTATAATTTTGACTTTAACACTTAGGTTTTTAGATTTAGACCTAATCTTATAGACCTGATTTTATATTTTTTAAACTTAGATATTTTTAAATGAAGACTTAGATTATTTTTACTTATTTGGATAGTGTATACTTAATTTTTAAACTTGGACTTTTACAATGGATTAATAAATTAAGATATTAAGATTCAGTTCTAGTTTTTGTAAGGTAAATTCTACATCTAAACTTATATTTTGGTATTTTGTTTGGGTTTTAAGACATATATTAAGAAGATGTAGACTCTAAATTAAACCTAGTATTAGTCTTTGGCTTGAAGACTTTTACTCTTATTTGGTATTCTGAAAATGTAGGATATTGGGTCTTAAATTTAACTTAGACTTATATTTTAGACTTAAACTATGGATTGATAACTAAATACTTTTAATTTTAGGTTTATACTAAAAAACTGTTAAACAGTGTTTTGTGTTTTGGTTCAGATTTAGAACTTTAGTAATAAATGTTGCAACCTTTGTATGATAATTTAGACTTACCAATTTTGAGTGTTAGATCTAAACTTAAATTTTATATGTAAGACTTTTTTCTATAGACTTAGACATATAGACTTTTACTTACTGTTTAATCACTTATATTTATGTATGTTAAACTCTTAGACTTTTTATGTATAATCTTATGATGTTTTAGATTTAGATATTTGGACTTAGAATTTAAATGAGCTTAGATTTAAAGATCTGAGATAGTAAATTAGGACTTAAACACTCAAATTGTCAGACTGAGATTGTTAGGTTAGACTTTTAATATTATTTCTAAGATTAATAGTTTCAAGCATAAACTGGATTTGCAGACTTGGACTTTAATAATTGTTAGACTTTAAATATTGGTAAGTTCTTTTATACCTAAATTAATACTTTTAGTCATAGTTTTGTAGATCGAGAATTATATTTTAAACTAAATTTATTATACTCTTACATTTATATAAAACATATTTGTACTATTAAAAGCAAATTCTTCATTAAGACTTTTGTATTTGGATTAATATAGACATCTTGTTTGAATTTTAAGACTAAAAATTTGGACTTATACTTTAAAATCATTGCATGTGGACTTCTTTGTAGACTTTTAGCTTTTATTTATTAGAATTGGGAATCCTTAGGGTTATCATAGATTGTGATATTATTTAGGCTTAAGCTTTTTGATATAGTTGAAGACTTAAGATTCTGAATACTATAAAAATGTAATCTGTTTTTAGAAAATATAGTGACTCAAATGTAAAATCAGATACAAATGATTGTCAGATCTTGCCTTTTGTAGGAGTGATGAACTAATTTACTGTTAAAGCTTTGATGTTTTTTTAAAAGCTCTGATATTTTTTTAAATTCTGTCTAAGTTATAATTTTTAATATTTAATTTTTTTACAATTTCTTACTTCTTTAACCATTAAATTGAATATTTTTGCCATTTAACAATTTTTTTACACCTTAAAACAACTTTATACAAATTGTAGTAATTTCTTACAACTCTCAGTTTCATTCAATTTTACAAATTCTTGCAATTTCTTGTGTTATTTTTTTTAACTTATCACAATTCCTCCCAACTCTGATGTTTTGATCCACAATTAATTTAAAATTTGACAACTTACAGTGAGTAACCATTTTAAGTCGTATTAAACTGTGTCTTGAGATACATTTCATAAATATCTCCACCTAAAACAGTAAAGATTTCATATATTTAACGTGAAGTTGTCTTGCTCTAACCAATCTACTACTAACCGATTTGGAAAAAAGCTGTCGATTTGGAAGAATTTGAAGAAACCGAAATCTACATAATTAATACAAATTCCTTCATCAAATATACCATACCAAAAAACTGCAAACACTAATAGCGAATACAAATTATCCGTTGGAATCAGGGCCTTTAAAAGAGATCATAGTTGGATTGAATGGAAGTGATTAAAACTTTTCAGTAGAAATACAGATTGTTATAAAAACAGGACCTGACTTGTTTGGAATATCTATCAGCCCAGTTGAATGGTGTGCATTGATGTAACATTCTGAAAATCACCAAATAATATGAAATCTCAAATTAGCGATTTGTAAACTACTATCCGGTGACTATCCTCCATACACAATTGTAATCCGAGGGTCAAGTTGGGACGAAATCATCAAATCGAAAAAATATATCCTCAAACATCCTGAACACATAAACTTTAACTGAAAAAATCATGAAATTCTAAGTTAAATTTCTATCCGTTATATCCTGAACGAACTGTTGGATTATACTTTAGATCAATACTTTTCGATAATTATAAATTGATGGTTTTTACAAAATGTAGATCGTACATCACTAATTTTGATAGAACTGAAAATCTACTCATTATGTTATGTTACTTTTTGTACTAATATCTACTGAAATGTTACTTTTTCCTCTTCCTCTATTATACCATTATTTAAGCTAGGTAGCATCTTTCATATTGTAGAAACAAATAAGTAAACATTAAAAATTTTGTGCTATAAGTAAACTATTAAGTGTATTGGATGTTGTTTAGGTGCAAAATTTAGTATCCAATTGTAAATAATTAATTTATCTTCTAGGTATTACCTATAATTATAAAACTCACAATTTACAGATTTCATTTACACTTTTACAATCCAAAAGTTGAATTATTTAATTAAAATTTACAATTGCTTATATACATTTTACAAACAATATAAAAAATTAACATATACTTCTTCACAGAATTGCAAAGTGCACATTTATCAGTTTATAATTTGTATATGACATGGATAAACATCAAGTTCTAAAATAATCATTCTCTTTTCACATAGTGTTAAATTAGCATAACCTTATAGTTTCCAAATCTCAAGACACAGTTTAATACGACTTAAAATGGTTACTCACTGTAAGTTGTCAAATTTTAAATTAATTGTGGATCAAAACATCAGAGTTGGGAGGAATTGTGATAAGTTAAAAAAAATAACACAAGAAATTGCAAGAATTTGTAAAATTGAATGAAACTGAGAGTTGTAAGAAATTACTACAATTTGTATAAAGTTGTTTTAAGGTGTAAAAAAATTGTTAAATGGCAAAAATATTCAATTTAATGGTTAAAGAAGTAAGAAATTGTAAAAAAATTAAATATTAAAAATTATAACTTAGACAGAATTAAAAAAAATATCAGAGCTTTTAAAAAAACATCAAAGCTTTAACAGTAAATTAGTTCATCACTCCTACAAAAGGCAAGATCTGACAATCATTTGTATCTGATTTTACATTTGAGTCACTATATTTTCTAAAAACAGATTACATTTTTATAGTATTCAGAATCTTAAGTCTTCAACTATATCAAAAAGCTTAAGCCTAAATAATATCACAATCTATGATAACCCTAAGGATTCCCAATTCTAATAAATAAAAGCTAAAAGTCTACAAAGAAGTCCACATGCAATGATTTTAAAGTATAAGTCCAAATTTTTAGTCTTAAAATTCAAACAAGATGTCTATATTAATCCAAATACAAAAGTCTTAATGAAGAATTTGCTTTTAATAGTACAAATATGTTTTATATAAATGTAAGAGTATAATAAATTTAGTTTAAAATATAATTCTCGATCTACAAAACTATGACTAAAAGTATCAATTTAGGTATAAAAGAACTTACCAATATTTAAAGTCTAACAATTATTAAAGTCCAAGTCTGCAAATCCAGTTTATGCTTGAAACTATTAATCTTAGAAATAATATTAAAAGTCTAACCTAACAATCTCAGTCTGACAATTTGAGTGTTTAAGTCCTAATTTACTATCTCAGATCTTTAAATCTAAGCTCATTTAAATTCTAAGTCCAAATATCTAAATCTAAAACATCATAAGATTATACATAAAAAGTCTAAGAGTTTAACATACATAAATATAAGTGATTAAACAGTAAGTAAAAGTCTATATGTCTAAGTCTATAGAAAAAAGTCTTACATATAAAATTTAAGTTTAGATCTAACACTCAAAATTGGTAAGTCTAAATTATCATACAAAGGTTGCAACATTTATTACTAAAGTTCTAAATCTGAACCAAAACACAAAACACTGTTTAACAGTTTTTTAGTATAAACCTAAAATTAAAAGTATTTAGTTATCAATCCATAGTTTAAGTCTAAAATATAAGTCTAAGTTAAATTTAAGACCCAATATCCTACATTTTCAGAATACCAAATAAGAGTAAAAGTCTTCAAGCCAAAGACTAATACTAGGTTTAATTTAGAGTCTACATCTTCTTAATATATGTCTTAAAACCCAAACAAAATACCAAAATATAAGTTTAGATGTAGAATTTACCTTACAAAAACTAGAACTGAATCTTAATATCTTAATTTATTAATCCATTGTAAAAGTCCAAGTTTAAAAATTAAGTATACACTATCCAAATAAGTAAAAATAATCTAAGTCTTCATTTAAAAATATCTAAGTTTAAAAAATATAAAATCAGGTCTATAAGATTAGGTCTAAATCTAAAAACCTAAGTGTTAAAGTCAAAATTATAAGTAATAAGTAATAAACATAAGTATAAAATTCTTAATTCGAGTCTAAATGTTTAACTTTAAACATAAGAACAGACCTAATATAAATAAAAACTGTAGAATTTCAAACTCTTTACTTAAAAGTTCAAATCTACATTTTAAACATTATTGTTTGGGTCTTCAAATTTAGGCCCAACTATCTCAAATTAAAATATAAAATCTAAGTTTTAAAATCAAATATGGATCTAAACATTTAAAATCCAAAGCTTTCAGTTAAAATATAGAGTCGATCTTTAAATAAAATAATATATAAGAATCCAGGCCCACAAATAATCTGTTTAAAAATATAAATCTAAATAAAATACTAAATTTAAGGATTAATCTACCACTTCAAATACAAATATAACAAAACATAAAAATGCTGTCTAAGAATCTAAGCCAAGAAACCTAAAAGTCTAAAATTTATATCAAATTTTTACAAAAGCAGAAATTCTAAATTTAAAATTGTACATTAAAAACTATTACAACCAAATAACAGAATATCAAAACTAAAAGTAAAGATGAAACTCTAATACAAAACTCAAGTTTAAAAATCAAAATCCAAAATTTATAAGCCTAAGCTAAATATCTAAGTTCAAAGACTAAAATAAAATAACAAAGTCCAAATATCTTATACCTATCCTGTATAAAAATTCAATATAGCTAAGTTGAGGTATATAATTAAAAAGGATTAAAATAAAAGACTAATTCAAAGTCCAAGACAAAGTTTTAGTCTTCAAATCTAAATATTAGACTGCAAAAGTTTCAGTTTAGCTGTAAGAAAATCTAAAGCTACAATCTAAAGCTAAATTTAAATATCATCACTCAATTTATTTATTAAAAAATCCAAATTTAGCAATTAAATATATAAAATCTAAATAAATAACAAATCTAAGTCCAAGTCTAAATATAATGATCTAAGTTTTAAAAACTAAGTCTAAATAATAAAAAAGTTAAGTCCAGTTTTAGTTTTAATACTTTATATTTTTTAAATCTAAAAACAAAACTCTAAATTTAGAATTTTAACAACTAAAAATATCTTAAATAAGTATAAGACTTTATCATTTAACAGTTCTAAGTATAAAAATTCAAATATAAAATTTTAAATATAAAAAAATTATAAGAGTTTAAGCCTAAAACTATAAAATTTTAAATCTGGTTGTCTAATTTCAGTCTAAAAGTCTAAACATTTATCTTAAAATTCCAGTTTTATTCAAATAATCTTTCATTTCAAATATAAATCCAACAGTAAAAATATAAAAATCTACAATTATAAGTTAAAAAACCTAAATAAAAAATATTATGTCTATAATCTAAATAAAAAATCAACTTTCAATAACATTATATAAAAAATTAGATCTAAGTATAGGTCTAACTTTTATACTAAAGTCACACATAAACATCCACATCTAAAGTCTATAAGTTTAAGTATCTAACTTTAAAGACTAAATTACAAAAATCACAACTAAATTTAACATAAAAATCTGCTAGTAAAAAAAAAATATTACTAGATTTCATTAAAAATATCTACAACTAAATAATATAAGACTTTATATCTAACTCTAAAATTCCAAAAAATAAGTTTAGGTATAAAAATTTACCACTAACAAAATCTAAAACTAAATATATTTATCTCAGTTCAGTTCATTTATTTATACAACTCTTATATTTAACAGTTCAATATGTACAGTCCAAAAAAATAAGCTATTTTCAAGTCTATATCTAAAAAATTAAAGTTTTTAAGTCCAAATAAAAAATATTAAAACATAGTTTATTTCTAAAACTTTGTCTTATTAGAATATCTAAATATCAAATTCACAATCAAAGTCTAAATTTTAAAATATGTCTTACAACTAAATAAAAAATCTTATATAGGTATAAAGATCTATTAGTCCACAACCCAATAAAGTTTATAATTAAAATTTAAAAGTCTAAACAAAAATACTTAATTCTTCAAATTTATACATATATAAAAGTCAAAGTACAAAGTTTACATTTAAAATATCAAGTTTACATCTAAAAAAGTTTAAGCCCAAACATCATCTTAGTTTAAAAACCAGTTTAAATCTTTAAATAAGTTAATAAAAATATTAAATAACTAAACATTTTTTAGTAAAAATTCCAAATATAAAAAATCTTACATCTAAACCCATTAGTTTATGGGTAAATATTAATTAAAGTATAAAGGACTAAACCTAAAAATCAGAGACAATAACCTGCATATTCTCAGTCTGCTTAACTTTTAGTCTCAGTTTTAATATAATAGGCCTAATTCAAAATTATGTCAAATAATTTTCCAAATAAAATTTAGATCTAACATTATAACAACTAAAGTTTGCAATTAAATATTTATTTATTATTATTACAAATAAAAATATTTAACTTTTAATAACATAAAACAACAAAAAACTTACTACACAGTAAAACTAGAACCAAAACATTCTACTAACCTCCACAAGTCATCCAAATATAAGTAAAGTCATACTTACTATTTCTATGTAAAGCAGAACCAACAAAAACACATTTATTCACTGCTACATGCTCTTAACACCTAATATTACCTAAAACACTTTCTCTTCTTATTCTAAGGCTGTAACAATATTCACATTAACAACTAAAAAAATATAATATTAATTACAAATACTCATTCAAATGCACTTATTTCATAAAGCTTAATGAAGTAAAGTACTATCTAAACACAACATTACAAATATCACTTTGTTTTAGTTTAACTTTAAATTTAAACCACCTTCATTTAAAACACTCATTACAATATTATATGCTATTTAGTTAACCTTTTCATATAATAATTTCTCTCCCTATTCTAAAATTCCATCAATATTCACATTAGAAACTACAAATAACTATAATATTAGTTAAAATACACATACATTATAAAGCTTAATATAATAATACACTATTTTGCTATCTTCAAAAGACACCAAAGATAGTAGCAGTGGTAAAAACAAAATAGCAGACCAATACAACAAGGTGTGATAGCCAACTATGCTTTCACTACCAAGTACACCTGTTTCTATACACTCAATACTGCTTAAAAGAGTTCATTATAACTTAAGTGGTAAAACTACCACCATAACGGTCCAGTGGCCTCCACAGTTATATTCCTGTCTTCAAACTAACAGACCTAGCCAACACACTTTCTCTCGCTATTCTAAAGCTGTCCTAGTATTCACAGCTACACAATTAATTATAATGTCATATACAAATACTCCTTAAGTTTGCTTCAAATACTTATATAATAAAATAATATACCATTTACTATCTAAACCCCAACATTATAAACATCAATAAATTAACCATTCAATTTCTACCACCTTCAATTAAGACAATAATCACAATATATATTATTTAATTAAAATTTTTATAATTTTAACATAACCCACACTTGATACATTATTAAACACATTAAATACAACCTATTTACAATATTTTTAACATGTTATCAATTAAAATAATCATTACCTATTTAAAATCATAATTAATTAATTTTTTTATTCAGCTCCACCGCTCCACCAATCCTAATAATCCTTACTGTCGTAGCACACAGATTTTGGGTACTACTTTCTTCGTAACCATCTCACACTTTACCCTCGTTTCCATGGTTACCAGTTTTAGCTATTCTGATTGCTCAAAACAAACAAAAAAATCACAGATTATACTTTTAAAATTTTTATGTTTGTTTTTAACATCACTTTGGCTTGATGTTGTATGAGCAGGCTGTTGATATTGGTTACAATAGCAAGGTCGGATAGGTGTGAGTAAAATGTCAAATAACTGGTGGTAAAGAGTAAACAAATGACTCGTTCCCGAGGAATCGGTGGGAATCATGGGTGAAATGGCGCCAATCAATAGGGAACAAACTTCCCTATCTTTGTAGCACTCTCTATCTAAATTAACCTCGTTGGTTATTTCCTAATGCAAGTCCCCTAAATCCCGCGACACTCCTGACGACGACCTCAATGATGGGCGGTTATGTTCGCCGTCCATGCCCATCATAGTCGCCAGTTATCTCCGGCGTGTCAAGCACCTGGTGAAAGGTGTTACCGCATAAGTCACAGCGTTGCCTCAGCCGCAGACGTGTGAACCCAACCGTACCGGCAACAGCAACGGTCCGGCGGCGGCGGCGGCGGTAGCGATCAGCGTGACATAACCGCTGAGTTGGTTCGTTGGCTGCGTTCAGGATTTAGGAAAACTAAGGTCTTTGGTTCTAAAAAGATATAATACACATACAAAACGAGAAGTAAAATATACTGATTTTTGGCTTTAATGATTTAATAACTTTCGAAGGTTTCTAAAGCAAATGTAAAAACAAAATAGTTTACTCGAAACCACAAACCCGAGCTATAGATGGGCTAGTTGATTACATTGGCGAATTGACAATCCATTGTTATTTCTGTTCTACCAACGCGTACTTAAACAATGCATTGCTTCTTAGAATGACAAATGCACATACTAGAAGGCAACAGAATAAACCGATAGGGAATCCCAAATACTCGTTTAATATAAACTGTTTGGGTTCCATACTTCACTTGAAAGGAAAATCTACATTGCTCATTATAATCAATTACAGTATTGTAAAGTAACAAATATTGACGTTAACTTATAGGTGTACCTTTTTATAAGCTTAACATTTTTTTTTTAATTAAAACATTACAACCTAGATAAAATAATGTAGGATATTGCTGAAATGAGCTAAAAAGGATCGGCGAGGGAAAAGGGGCGTTAATACCTAGGGTAATAGGGGTGTGGATAGTAGTCCATGGGTAGTGTTTTTACAATAAAGCACATCAGTTTATTTCTTGGTTGTCCTGTTTTCATTTCAAAAAGAGTTTTTTCGTCGTTTGTTCAACAATTTTGAACGAATTGCTATTTGAGAAAGTTAACATTATTATTGTTTAATATCCAATAATAAGTAACCCAAAATATTTAATCCATTCTCTTGACCTATGTTTTATATCAACTTTTGTGAAAAAGCAAGATAGCAAGATGAGCCAAGATTGGTTTTGTAAGTAAATGCAATTCCGGTATTCTGACTAGCTGTATATTTGTGTGTAATAGTGTATATAGATGAGTACATACTACTTTTGTTGTCGTTGGAAGTAAATAAATTAGAAAAGACTGCAAAATTAGCAACTACTCCACGATTTTTGAACAAGTCAATACTGAAACTACTGTATAATGGAACATCGACAAAAAACTTATCATTGAACGAATCTCTAGGGGTGAATATGAATAATCACAACATGAATTAGATATAATATTAGATTAGATTAGAATTAGATTTAGAATTAGTCGAATTAGATTTATAATAGATTCAATTATAACCATAAACGGCACCAATACATTTTACAAAACCAAACTACTTTGCGAATGCAAGCGAACTGAGAAAACAGTCAACGATGTTGCAAGAGCGCGACACCGTTGCGTTGCGAGACAACAATGCATGGACGACGAGTCCGTGGAGAGTGAGCGCTGAGTAGCGGAGATTCTGGGAATAGAGATGACTCTCCAGAGACGCCGTGCGGCGGAGAAAGCGGCCTTGCTCCATAGAGGAGAATCTTCGTGTCGTCGCGGGCGCTACGGAACTATAGCGGCGCGGCGCGGCGGCCGTGACCCAAAAACCGCCCGGGACAACGGGAGGGCTACAAGAGGCTTGCGGAGCCGCTCCGTGGAGGTCGCACCGATATGTTATGCAAGACCTTTATGTAGTCTGATGCAGAGGTCGTCTGTAACACCTTCGAATCTGCGGAAGAGGATTGGGTGTGGTCTCAAACATTTCAATGAAAATCAAACCATGATTTGGGATTTGTCGTTCTTGCTCAGAGATCCGTAAGAATGAATTTATGGAATATGAAGAATGAATTTTATGAGGTACGATACCGTACTTTATAAAACTTTACAATATGTAATTTTAAGGTTGTGTCGTGGCGAATCACATGTAGACATTTCACTGTATAAGGGAAAAACTCGCCTACGGCTCGATGGGGGCTCCGCCCCCATGCCCCCTTAGGACTTACCCCCTAGTTTGAATTAATAAAAAGTCAAGTTTGAAATATTTTAGTTCAACAGAAGAACTGGACAGCCAAGACAGTAACAAAACCGTCTAATACACTAAATTAACAATCAATAGTAAAAAAAAGCTTTAATAATCTCCTATGGATAGGTTTTAATAGCCCTCCTTAGTAAATAGTTTTAAAAAATTGAGCTGTGAGATAAATATTATTTATGTAAATATTCTAGGTGTTATGCTTGATGGAGGGTCCAACCCAATAATTGGTTGCCCCAATTCCGTAAATTACTGTCAAAACCTCATACAATCAACAGGCTAGTTGAGGGCTTAACTCCAACGGCAGTAACAGAAGCCGCCAATACACACTACTCACAATAAATAATAATAAGCTTTGAAATTTGCTCACGGCTCACGGTATAATCCCACCCCCCCTTACTTCGTAAAAAAATATAATGGAGTTGTGAAATATTATTGAACTATGTAAATAGTCATGCTCAAAAGTTGTTGTGTAAAAATTTGGAGATACGATTATGATTGCACATGATTGAGGTAATAATAGCTGTATTCTGAAAAGATAAAAGTGGAATAAAATTATAAGTTTATATAGAGGATCGTTGTATGTAATAGAAGAAAAACGGGACAAAATCAAGATATTTGAAATTTAAAAAAAAATGTTATAGGCTAAGATGCTTCAGTTCCGCCACGGGGTGGCCAAGAAACGCAGGAATCATATATGTACCATATAGAGAAACGATAACAATTTTATCATTCAAAATCAGCAATTATTAGTTTAACAATTTTAAATGTTATATATAATGTTATATATATTAGTTCAGAAAATTAATAAAAATAGAGCCCTAGTGGTATGTAATAGATCACAGGGTATTAGGTACTATAATCATGAAGTCTTAAAGTCTTTATATAGTCTTAAAATGAAGAAAGTTGCAACTTAAGAACCATAAAATCGGCGTACATTATGCATTTTCAACCAATGGTAGTAAAAAAAACCAATTGTGAAATAATAGCCAAAAAAGGATTATCGGTTAAATTAAAATATACTGAAAGAGTTACAATAATTGATAAGTATAGAATAGTTTTAAATTACAACAATAATAGGGTTAATCGAGACTTTAGGTGAGAGCACTGCATTGAGGAAGTTTGTCGGACAAAGTGGCAACGAGAAAAATTACTATTGAGTTAAATTCAATTGGTAATTATAATATTTCTCAGCCTGATGGGTCATCAGATATGTAGATGGTTTAAAAAAACGTCGGAAGTAGGTAAACGTTAGCCAAGGTAAGAATGGAAAGTTCAATCGTTCTATAACTTGATTTGTTCAATCGTTTCCTAAACTAAAATCTAAGCCTGATTGGACGGCAGCAAATAGGTCAAAGACCGGATGTCAAACGTGTTGGGACACGTTCAACCTTCAAAGTAAAACTGCACCAGAACTATCAACTGAAGCGCTATATTCCATCTGGGAATTCATATAGAGAGACAGCATACAAATAGTAGAAAATTAAGAATAATTACTGTATTAGGGTTTTTTTTGTGCGAAAACCTACAAGAAATTTTCCAGCATGAGAAGACTAAAGTCTAGAAAATGTAGTAAGACCTACAATATTTTTAGCAATTAATCATTTACTTTACGGGCGTTACTGCGGCAAAAAATATGCAGTACTAGAATAATATGGTTAAAGTATTCGCACAAGCTTCGTAGAGCTCACCATAGTAATGATAAAATTAATAATATAATATTGTAACAAAGTATTCCAGCACTACGCTCAATCGTCTCTCAAAAGACAAGAGTAATAGCAATAGCCAATATGAACAAATGAATTTAAATAAAACGAAACGAGAACCTCACATTTCAATCAACATTTTCGTATTACTTTAGAGTACGTGCATTAAATTTATTTCACCATCCTTAAAACAAATGCTATATTACAGTTACAGCTATATTACAATATACTGTAAACTGAAATTTACACTAACGTAGTTTATACAACGCTTAAGATCACTGCTCAGCAAAACTGTCACGAAAACTTCATCAGGAACATGTGTGGTTAAAAGACATAATTTAAATACAACCGAGAACTAAGCGACCTTAATTTAAAGTTACTATAGAAATCATAGCGGACATCACCTAAATGTAAATATACGCTTTCGATTCAGTAAACTTCATTTTCAATAATAACACAACAATCAGAAGGAAAACCATACGCAAACAACTATGCACCCAATTGAGAGTAATTATCAGGAAGAGGTGTAGTTAAAAGACATCATTTAAATACAAGCGAGAACTAAGCGACTATAATAGCGCTCCAAGCGATATCTTTAAGAACCAACCTACTTCCTTACCGACACCTCGGTATATTTATAATTTGAAAGTTGAAAATTTGTAGTTTTTGGGCATAATAAAATCAAAGCTAGTATTACCCTGGTGAAATAACCCGCTCTCAATGCATCGAATCACCGTCGTGTACATGAAGATGTTCATGTTCGTATGAAATACAATATTTGTATCAAACACGGGTGTAGTTGTAAGAGATCAATTAAACACGAGCGAGAACTAAACCTGCAAGATCTACGTTACCCAAACGGTGATATATGCTCACACGGCTGAACTACGTTACCGACAAATCTATATTTTTTACCTTTTTTATAGTTTAAAAGTAAAAAAATCGTAGTTTTATGATTTTCCCTAAATTGAAACATCTCAAAGAATGTCCATGCCAAATTTCAAGTCTCTATCTTAAACGGTCGCTTCAGGACATTACTATCATCAGTGAGTCAGTCAGTTACACATAGGGCTGTATATATTATAGACTCGCCTACGGCTCGATGGGGGCTCCGCCCCCATGCCCCCTGAGGAGTTGCCCCCTGGTTTGAATTAATAAAAAGTCAAATTTGAAATAGTTTAGTTCCACACAAGATCTGGACAGCCAAGCCAGTGACAAAACTATCTAATACTCCAAATTCACAATCAATAGTAAAAAATGCTTTAATAATCTCCTATTAGTAGGTTTTGATACTCCTCCTTAGTAAATAGTTTTAAAAAAATTGAGCTGTGAGATAAATATTATTTATGTAAATATTCTAGGTGTTATGCTTGATGGAGGGTCCAACCCAATAATTGGTTGCCCCAATTCCGTAAATTACTGTAAAAACCTCATACAATGAACAGGCCAGTTGAGGGCTTAACTCCAACGGCAGTAACAGAAGTCGCCAATACACACTACTCACAATAAATAATAATAAGCTTTGAAATTTGCTCACGGCTCATGGTATAATCCCACTCCCCTCTTAATTCGTAAAAAAATATAATGGAGTTGTGAAATATTAATGAACTATGTAAATAGTCATGCTCAAAAGTTATTGTGTAAAAATTTGGAGATACGATTATGATTGCACATGATTGAGGTAATAATAGCTGTATTCTGAAAAGATAAAAGTGGAATAAAATTATAAGTTTATATAGAGGATCGTTGTATGTAATAGAAGAAAAACGGGACAAAATCAAGATATTTGAAATTAAAAAAAAATGTTATAGGCCAAGATGCTTCAGTTCCGCCACGGGGTGGCCAAGAAACGCATAGAGAAACGATAACAATTTTATCATTCAAAATTAGTTTAACAATTTTAAATGTTATATATATTAGTTCAGAAAATTAATAAAAATAGAGCCCTAGTAGTATGTAATAGATCACAGGGTATTAAGTACTATAATCATGAAGTCTTAAAGTCTTTATATAGTCTTAAAATGAAGAAAGTTGCAACTTAAGAACCATAAAATCGGCGTACATTATGCATTTTCAACCAATGGTAGTAAAAAAAACCAATTGTGAAATAATAGCCAAAAAAAGATTATCGGTTAAATTATAAAATACTGAAAGAGTTACAATAATTGATAAGTATAGAATAGTTTTAAATTACAACAATAATAGAGTTAATCGAGACTTTAGGTGAGAGCACTGCATTGAGGAAGTTTGTCGGGCAAAGTGGCAGCGAGAAAAATTACTATCGAGTTTAATTCAATTGGTTATTATAATATTTCTCAGCCTGATGGGTCATCAGATATGTTGATGGTTTAAAAAAAACGTCGGAAGTAGGTAAACGTTAGCCAAGGTAAGAATGGAAAGTTCAATCGTTCTATAACTTGATTTGTTCAATCGTTTCCTAAACTAAAATCTAAGCCTGATTGGACGGCAGCAAATAGGTCAAAGACCGGATGTCAAACGTGTTGGGACACGTTCAACCTTCAAAGTAAAACTGCACCAGAACTATCAACTGAAGCGCTATATTCAATCTGGGGATTCATATAGAGAGACAGCATAAAAATAGTAGAAAATTAAGAATAATTACTGTATTAGGGGTTTTTTTTGTGCGAAAACCTACAAGAAATTTTCCAGCATGAGAAGACTAAAGTCTAGAAAATGTAGTAAGACCTAAAATATTTTTAGTAATTAATCATTTACTTTACGGGCGTTACTGCGGCAAAAAATATGCAGTACTAAAATAATATGTTTAAAGTATTCGCACAAGCTTCGTAGAGCTCACCATAGTAATGATAAAATTAATAATATAATATTGTAACAAAGTATTCCAGCACTACGCTCAATCGTCTCTCAAAAGACAAGAGTAATAGCAATAGCCAATATGAACAAATGAATTTAAATAAAACGAAACGAGAACCTCACATTTCAATCAACATTTTCGTATTACTTTAGAGTACGTGCATTAAATTTATTTCACCGTCCTTAAAACAAATGTTGTATTACAGTTACAGCTATATTACAATATACTGTAAACTGAAATTTGCACTAACGTAGTTTAAACAATGTTTAAGATCACTGCTCTGCAAAACTGTCACGAAAACTTCATCAGGAACAGGTGTAGTTAAAAGACATAATTTAAATACAACCGATAATTAAGCGACCTTAATTTAAAATTTAAAGTTACAATAGAAATCAAAGCGGACATCACCTAAATGTAAATATACGCTTTCGATTCAGTAAAATTCATTTTCAATAATAACACAGCAATCAGAAGGAAAACCATACACAAACAACTATGCACCGAATCGAGAGTAATTATCAGGAAGAGGTGTAGTTAAAAGACATCTTTTAAATACAAGCGAGAACTAAGAAAGCATAATACTGTATTACCCTGGTGAAATAACCCGCTCTCAATGCATCGAAACACCGTCGTCTACATAGAGATGTTCATGTTTACATGAAATACAATATTTGTATCAAACACGGGTGTAGTTGAAAGAGATCAATTAAACACGAGCGAGAACTAAGCCTGCAAAGTGATCTACGTTACCCAAACGGTGATATACGCTCACACGGCTGAACTACTTTACCGACAAATCTATATTTTTTACATTTTTTATAGTTTAAAAGTAAAAAAGTTGTAGTTTTATGATTTTCCCTAAATTGAAACCTCTCAAAGAATGTCAATGCCAAATTTCAAGTCTCTAGCTTAAACGGTCGCTTCAGGACATTACTATCATCAGTGAGTCAGTTACACATAGGGCTGTATATATTATAGATTATTTGATTTTCAAATTAAACCGAACTGAAATTAGTTTCAAATTTTAAACTCCAGGACTCTAAAATAACCATAAGAAAACTAAAATAACAAAGAGAAGTAATCTAAGTGAACTGTATTATCTACAAGATGAAAATGAAGAGCTCGCAAAGAAGACTTATTTTACAGAACTAGTATACGTTTTGCTCGAAATCGAGCGATTTATTTTCATACAATACAAATGTTACTTTTAGCTCTAAATCAATTATATCCGACCAATCCAATATTCTGAATATCTTTAATCACCAAAACTACACGTATTTACAGCTCATTAATAACAGATGTTTAAAATGCTTTATTCAATCCCAATGTTATTTAAATGGGAAATTTTTAGATTTCAATGGTTTATAGCGCCTTCATTTTCAGTCCGATTCTCATAAGTTTTTGGTGGAAACAACTACAGACCAAGCCCCATTGATGTATGCTGGTAGTATACATCGATGCCAAGCCCTATTCAACGACACCAAAAACTTAAAAATTGGTTGAAAATTGTAGGAGTTCTCAACACAAAAAAACCCCTTAAAATATGTAATGTATAGATTATAAATGACTACTTTTTCATTTCCTTCAATTTTTTAGTAGAAATTTGATAAAAATAAATAATGTCACTACATCTAAATCAACAAATAATCCTTTTTAAGATCACTTTTCTGTCGGGTTTGAGCCACAGTAAGATAAATTACAAATCTTCTCGAGACAGTCTCACATTAATCACCTAGAAAGGCTTAACTTCCCTCGTCCTCTTAAGCGTGTAAGCGTCTTATCATACAACGGTGAGAGGGGCGGGTGAGGGGACAGGGTGACGGGGGAAGTGCAGCGCGACTGACGCAACACTGTTTTATAACCCTGTAATGGCCGAATATATGCCACCATAGTGTCTGTGGTTGGCAATCGGTCTTTGGTCTATCACCGCCGCCTTTCACCCGTTACCGAGTGCCTTGATTGTCGGCGGTGAAGAAGTTTTGGGACCTCGTTTAGGATGAAGGCAATTTGCAAGAATGTTCAGAGCCTATGCCTATTCATTGTTGTTAAATATTTTGTTTTTGGGACTCCAGGAGTGAATTATCACAATGGGATTTATCACAATGAAACTCTTTCTATTTCTGAATTATATAACTTTTATAGTAGCAAAATTAAGATTTGTTACGCAATATCTGAACAGACTTTATAGAGCAAAATTAAGATTTGTTACGCAATAGAACGCAACGTATAAGATATTAGAGAGTTTGGAGGTTAATAAGTGGTTTAATTTTTATGAAGCATTGTTTAAACAATGTTTTGAATCAATTGCCTACTTGCTCATTGCACTTGGCATAATTCAATTAAATCGAAGTCGGCTTTTTAAAAGTATTTCAAATTGTTAATATATAAAAAAAAATCGTTATTTAGGTTATTACAATACTGGTGTTACCATACACTAGATTAGTAATTGAATAAATGGTTAAATCAATGAACTGTTCAGAAACCAATTGGACTTTTAATCTTTTTAATAACCCTATTGCTATTCAATACCCGTATAAACACAATACGACTTTTCCATCTTTTTTCATGTAATTACTCATCATTAACATCAGTCACATTCGATAAACTTCGTTTTTACAATAGCCACACAAGTAATTGTTTTCTAGACGGATGTTGCATCAATAAAGACACTTCAGTAACTTTTTTAGCAGATGGGCGACAAGTCAATCAGTGGAGACAAGTTGTACATCGGCGGCAATTCCATCAACATGAACTTCTCGTCTCATTAAATCATTGCGAGAGTCACGATCCCGCGATACTGTGCTTGTATCACGACTCGGTGAGGTCGAGCCGTCAGGTACAGATACGAGCAGACAGCACGCATTTGTGTCCATTGTATGGTAATACATGACGATTCGGCCGGAGAAAGTTATGTCATCCATTATCATAATCATGATAAGATCCGGATCTAATCTACGCTGATTTTTCAAACCGTCTAATCGCTTCTGCTTGTTGTTGCTGGTATGTAAATGAGACATGTAAATGTATAAGGTTCAAAGGTTAAGTGTACAAATGAAATTCAATCTGTAGGCTCGGTTTGAATTACGTCATTATGTTGTTAAATCTAAATAATTAAATTACTGTAATTATTCATCTTTTATTTATTCGTAATTGGTTAAATTAAAAATCTTTCTTCGTATCCGCAGATTAACCATAGCAATTACTGAGTTATAATACTATCTACAATGTTGTTCTTCATTAGGCGTGCTGTAATTTTTTTCTTTTATCAAACGCCTCTATACTCATATGACACGCTATGTTTTTCAAGAGCAATCCTAAGGTTCATATGTCACCCAATTGAAAACATTCTATTACCCCTTTTTGACGAGAATGCTTTTTGAAATGATATGGAGAATGTCTAACTGAAAATATTAGTTATAACTGTTGCTAGTATTGAGGTTCATATAGGATTGCCAGAGTTATAAGATGATTGAAAGAAACTCTTAAAAAGATTAAAAAGATCTCTTAAAAAATATTCAGTAATGAACAAAATAGGGCATTTTTTGGACGAGTATTGATAGAAACCCAGTATTACCTCAAGCTAGTTACCTGCTTAAGCAAATATTCCCAGTACTCCCTGGCTAGGTCGTTGCTGCCATCATCGTAACCTCAAATTGGTTCTGTCAGCGGCAGTTTCGAGATGCGGACATCCATTTCCAGGCAAATACTATTGGATCTGACGTGGCAATGGATACCTAGTGCACTACATAAGTTTGAATATTGACCTGGCCTTAATTACATAAAGCCATTGCATTTTAAAGTCAGAATAAATGGAAAATACTTTCAATATGGGCCGCTTTTGGAACAAAATCATACGGATCCTGCAGCTTACAAGAAACGGTTATGCATACGAATATTCATTAAAAATTCTAAGGGTTATGTTTAATTAAGCAAATCTTATTTTTCACGCTCAGTTAATTTCTCTGTATCACTAGTATATAGATAACTAGGTTATAGATAGCTTGTTAGTTGTTTGTTTTGATTTAGAGAAGCTTAGAAACAAAAGAGAAAACGTTATGCCTAACAACTTTAAAACACACTATAGGTACTCTGTGATCATCGTTTTTCGACACGTCATGTGACTGACGAAATAGTAGTTTTCATCATTCTGCACGAAATCAGCCTGTTTTTTGTTCTCTTAATAGTACCAAAACCAATTCTTTCCTGTCCTAGGACTGAAAAATCATCTGGAGAATTTTTTAGGTCCTAGTACTGAAAAGACAGCTGTTTGCCAAGTATATTACTATTGATTTATTAATGTTGAGGAGCAGAATTTTGAAATTCAAACGTTATGAAAAGCATTGTTTGTAAATAACAGAAATGTAAACACTGCATATTACTTACTTTGTAAATATAACCTCGAAAATACAACTTTATACTTAATATTTTTAACGATCAAAAGTCTAACTTTCGCATTATGATAAAAAACGTTGTTCATCACTCGGAGCAAAAGTGTCTTTTTGATGCTTAATCGTTTTTAAAAACTCGGCTGCGCCTCGTTTTTAAAACACGATTGCGCACCAAAAAGACCCACTTTTGCTCCTAGTGATGAAAACTACTATTTCATCATGATGAAAGGACTACAAATAGGTGTGTTCCTACGGAGACGAAAATTGGTTCGTTCTGCGCATCCCTCGAAGTTGACGTCATTTGTTTTGATTTTAAACATGTGATCAGGTTTTACTCAAGTGTTTGTTTTCATTGACTAATAGGTTATACACCTTGTAAGGGCCGTATACGCAATGTTATGCTACTAATAAATGCTTTAAGATAAACTTTCCTTTTTCTTTCAAAAAGTTTAAAAAATTTACTCTTGTTTTCATTTAAGTTTATTAAAGCAATCGGTGTCATTTTGTTTTATATAGTATTTTTGTTCTTTTAATAAATTGTTATGTTTTATTAAATTTCAGATGGTTTAAATTTAAGGATAGTATATTTTACTTTAAGAAAAACATTTTTTATAAACTAAAATTATTGTAGGTCTTTAAACATAGAATAAAATTCCTACATAAATACTTACAGCGCAGTTAACTTTGAAACTAAAATGATATTGTGAGCAAAAACAAAATAACTTAGAACATAATTTAGGAAAGTTCTTCGTCATTCACTATTGGGTAGGTAGGCCTATGCCTAAAAGTGTATTTTAAGTGGCTTTAAAATGCGGCAGATACTTTTAAAAATATTCTACATTATTCTACAATCATTCTGCCTCGTCGTAAAATTTAACGTTGCAAAACACAGTACAGAATATTTTTACAGACCTTGTAAACTGAGAAGAAAGAGAAACTCTCATGCTTCTTAGGTTAATTTAGACCTTTGTCAATAGTAACTAATCTTTTCAGTGTTAAATCGGTACGGCCTAATAGAGTATTTTTTCAAGGCAATTTTATATTGCTTTTGTCATTCAACACGTTGATTTTTTTAGAATATAGGTTATATAGGCTAACTATAAAAAACTTATGTTTTAAAATATAAGTTTCATAAAATTAAAATAACTTAAAGTTATTTTGTGCCTATCTTTTGTGTTATGGCGGTTAGGAAAACAAACTTAACTAATTAAAAATAATTTTAAAAACGAGCATATATACCAACTTTTTATTACAAAACTCAAAAAATCGTCTATTTGAAAAACATAGGCTAAATGGTATAACATTGTTTACTCATTCAACTTCTTCATTTTACTAATGTCATCAAGGTTTTCATGAGATTTGTTTAGTTTAGGTGTCTTACTCTGAGATAAGTCCCAATTCGAATTAGTCTAATAACAGCCTCGTCCGGCACTCCAAAGTCTGTTATCATTCGTTTAGGAAGTAAACAAACTTTTTTTAACAATCTGTTTTTCCCTACAAACATTATTCCATTGCCTCTATTAAAAACGTCCTCCACAATCAATGCAGCTTTAAAAAAAGTTACTGTCCGGTACACACAAAACCCCCTTTGACACAGTCTCAATCCAAGACATTTCTTCTCCACGTGAATAAGCTGCTTTTTAAGTGCTCATAAGAGAATCTTCCTAAGTTGGGACACTGTTTTTAAGCCACGTAGCCGGCAATATAATTAAATACGTCTTCTGAAAACATACTCTCTGAGAATAATTGTATGTTTCTGAATGATTCCTCTTTGAATTGGTCGTTCTCAGTTCTCACAATTTATGACTCAACACAGTTGAGAATATTCGCTGTTTGACACTTCTTTTCAGTATATCTATTTCAGACGATGGCCATTTCGTACTCTAGCACTTAAACACGTTTCTTCATCAGGCTCAACGTTATATTTTAAGTTGAAAATGTTAGATGAGTGTTTGCCAATGATGTATTCTGTAGCGAAACTGCAGTGCGTCTAGGTGATCGTAACTGCATCATTAGCTCTTATGTAGGATACGAAGTTTTCTAAGACGTCCTGTTTCAGTTTTGAAGTTAATAAATAATACAGTTGGTCAGTTTGATTGAGGTGAGAAAATAGGCAAACATTTCTTTAATGTAGGTCTAAACCCTAAAACTCAATTAAACGTGAAAAACTTAAACATTTTCCTATAAACAAACAGAAAAACACATCACCAAGAACGGCTTGTAAACATTTGACAATGTTTTGATTTTTGATTGTTTATAAACATAATTTAATAACAGCTGATAACTCTCGAAACTGACGTCATCAAACCTGCGCAGTATCACACCTATGAGTAGTCCTTTACATCATGCTATTTCATCACTATATAGGAGCAAAAGTGGATCTTTTTGGTGCACAATCGAGTTTTTATAAACGATTAACCTGACTTTTTAGTCCTAGGACCTACAAAATATTCCAGCTGATTTTCAGTCCTAGGGGAAAAACAATTTTTAAACTATTGAGAGGACAAAACACAGCCTGATTTCGGCCAGAATGATAAAAACCAGCTTTCTCGCTCTAGTAATGTCTGTCAGCGTTGTATCATAGATTAAGCATACTCCTCAAGAAGTATGCTTGATCTATGGTTGTATTTAGTCAGTGATGCAAACCTTTTTACACGATGTTACAGTACCGTTCGGCCAAAAGGGGTTTGCAGAGTCCACAAAAATTTTTATGCCTATCTCAAACCTGTAAATTCCTATTTTGGGCCTTGCTATGAAATTTTGTTCTCTTTCGGAAACCCTAATGTTAACTAATGGCTCTCAATTTCCTACATTGGCGGCCTTGCACGACGCGAGCAGCCAGAGGTCGCGAGTGAGTGCGAGTGAGTGAGTGAGTCTCGGAGTGAGTAGGTGAGTGCGCGTACGAGCGTCGGGGTGTGGTCATAATGCGTATCTGATGGCCCGCTGGTAGCCTCCATTACCTCCGACCTTCTGCGGCAATAACATCATATTCCCCTCCATATGTATGTGGAATACAACCTGACATATACATTGCGATTGCGACCTCCACGGCCTACGTAGTCTCCCAAAGGTGAGGTGGGAAAGATGTCGTTTGCGGGGGAATGAGGCCACAGGATTTATGGGTCGGTGGGTATAAGTGGGTGGATGTGATGGAGTGACGCATGGCAGTAATCACCTGGGTCTCTCTGTGATGTGCGGAAAATAAAACTAAGAAATACGTCATTATTGTTACTAGGCCTGGTTTTCTATACAACGTACTAAATCGATTTAAAAAAGAATATTATAAATATTTTTGTTGTAGCCTACACATCCACATATAGCCTATTGGTATAAAATAGAAGGTACGATCTAATCTAGGTCTAGTAATAAATGGTGCATGATGCTTTTGTTCCAGTAAGTTTTGTGTCACTTTTTTAGGTTCACTAAAAGTGAATTTAATTGTACGTTGAATAAGAGAATGAATAGGAAATTAAAGTACGCAAATTAATTTATGAAAAATTATGAACTGATGAAACCTTCTACACTAAAACACTGTTCTAAGTTTTATTTTCAGACGACAAGAGAATATTCTTTTGAAATTAAAACAATTCAATTAAATATAAAATTATATGTCCAATCGATCAAACACTTTGTACTTCAAGCTGATGTTGATATTAAATACACAGTTACATCTGGACACATGTATATTAAAGGGTTGCATAATATTTTTGGCGAGTTACAAGCATCACTCGAGAAATAAACGTGGATTTAATGAAAGGCTGTTCGGAGTGTGTACTGGTTATTGAAAATTTATCTGGAAAAGCTTTTAAAAGTAATGAACATAACCTTTTCGAACCACTTTTAAAATTATTTTTGGGAGAAGTGATGCGTTCAAAGCTCATTTATTATTAAACCGCACATATTTTTAATTTAAGTTCATTATTATTTGTAATGTTAATAGTTTTGATTTAATTAAATAAAAAAAAATTACGAAGGAATGTAATTATTGGAAACAATACGCATGGACGTATGAGATTCCTTAATTTGTAGAAACTTCATAAATGATTAGGGCTACAGTTTGTAGTTAAAAAAGAGAAATAATGTGCAATTCCATGATTTTTCTTTTAAGAAAACGTTTTTTTAGTCCTAGTGCATATTAAACAAACAGGCTTAAACAATTCTACAGAATCGTAGCTGTAAAAAAATCGCAGCTAATATATAGTACATTGAAATGAAACAGATTATTTCCAGTTATGTTTAATTTAATTATTTATTTATAATATTTGTGAGTTAATTAAAATAAATTTGATCCATGTTTTACATCATTTGATGCAGTAGATTATTATTTTACAGAGATATGATAAACGTCGTCTTGTATTGGGCCGATTGCCAGCGCACTCGTTGCATTTTTATGAAACTTGTTTCGCTATCTAACAATTCTATTTGGCTGGAAAGGGTCCAGGGGAATTTTCTGTCAACCATCATATCTCACAACTGCAAATCAAGACATTCAACTTTACACGCACTATCATGTAACAATATTAAGCCTATAACCATTGACTATGTACACTAACGTGAAGTGTACAAAGTCAATGCTATAACTGTATAATTTATAACTAACAATCAAGGCAGCTAATTAATTAATGGGTTCTCTTATTTATTTGTTTCAGAGTTTTTTTATATTGTAACTTAATTAACTAATTTATATACCATTTTCGAATTAAACTGCTACGATATAAATAATTAATACCCTTTTACAGGAAACTGCACAGTATTAAAAACAATTGTATGTAGGGTGGAATGTATGTTATATTTATGTATTTCGAAGTTGCAATAAATGGAGTTTATACCAAAAATTCATAAACCGTTTGACGCCGTTGAGATTGTTGCAGTTATGGATAAGTTAGAGAATGTCGTAGACAGGGTTTAGGTGAAGGTTCCCCTATATTGGTATGTTGGTATTTTTCGGTATAGGCTATTTCATTAAGTTGTACATTTGTGTCATCTATCCTCTGAATCCCCTTAAAATAGTTCAGTTGTAGAAAAGACACTTCAAATCAGATTATTTTGAATAATATTCAAGAATCTTTGCAGGTTCAACATGAGCTAACCACTTTAAATTGCCCATATTTTTCTATGCTTTATTTTGGGACTAAACACGACGTTGAAATTATTTAATATTTCAATTTTATTACAACAAAATTTATAATATGTACAGTAATTGTTTAAAGCGTGAGAGTAAAACAGTTATTTAAATCATAGCCGCCATTTCTCATCACGATTGCAGACCGGAAACTTAGCGGACATCCGGTTACAGCGCCGCTCCGCGTCGAGCTGCGTGTATGCAAAGTACCTTCATGCTTCCCTTTACACGATTAACTCTCAATTTTAAGATTAATAATCGCACTCCCATTTTGCTAGGGTTCATAACAGTGCTACAATTAAAAAGGCATATTATAAAAAATGTAATTTGTATTGTTTACCGTACAAGTAAAAAGGGGTGGGGGATAAAACCCTTAATTAATTAGTAAAAAAAGCTACTCAACGACAAATGAGAGAGCCAAAGCAAATGTTTGTGTTTGTCCTAACTAACATACATTTACTAACTACTGTTTAAAAGATTTGATCCGTTAACCAGGTAAACATATTCTGGGCTAATTGTAGGTTAACATAATTGCGTAAATTTTGAAGTACATACATTTTTAACCCCCTAATTTTTCATAAATTTAGTGAGTGACATTTAATGCCTTCGAATGTTTAATCAGTCCATAACTTTCTTCTGATAAGTAATATAACAACAAGTAATATACACAGAGCTTGACCGAGCTGGAGATAAAAGTGTGAGAACCTCAAGAGGGTTAACGTTCGGTGTCTGGAGACCATGGAAATACGGTGGTAACTAACGGTGCCGTGTGACGAACGGGCGATCATGGCGCCATCTCACCGCGGACAGAGTATAGCGGCTACTTTCACACTCGCGGCGACGGCAGCAGACCCGCTGTCTGCGTCCAAGACAGGACTGGCGGGGAGAGGAGATGAACAGCATAAAAACATGTAAACATACATATAGTAACAATAATACTCTCATGAGTAAATAGAGACTTTTGAAATTATGTAGATTTATTTATTTAAAATGTTGATTGAATCCGTCTCAATGCTGAGGTTGAAACCTTGATGAAGGAAAAAAAAATTGACAAATTTAAATTTTCAACATACAGTATTAATAAGTAATTTTCTTTTCTTCCTCGGTCGTTCCTCGAAATGCATGAATAGTGTTTATTTTAAAATGATAGTGCGATGGTTGTCCCCTACTAAAACTTAGCTTTGGCTTGAAGCCTGTGTGATCATACTATATTTAATTATCAAAAATATAGCGTACTATTTGCTCGAAATCGAGCAATTTTGTTTTCATATTGATAAACCAAGCACCCGACCAATCAATCATTCGGATTATCAGGGATCACCCAAAACTACATCTATTTGTACACGTTGTACATTAACTGATTTAAAATGTTCAAAAATATCCAAATGTTATTCTAATTGAAAATGTTTAGATTTCAATGGCAGATATCGCCTTTATTTTACGTATGATCCTCGTCAATTTTTGGCGGAAACAGCGGCAGACTAAACCCTATCCAACGACATGAAAAACTTAAATATCGACAGAAAATTATAGGCGGAGTACTAATAACAAATCTTAATGTAAGGATTGATTTTGTGAATAATTATTGTACCCCTACGATAACCATTTGTTTAACATCATCAAGGGAATACAATAAATTTAAAGGCTTAGAATGAAAATGACAAGCATGTAGTGAAGTGAAACAAACTATGGAGCGATAATTGTCAATAATGCGGAGTGAGGTTATAAAAGAAGAACAGCGTCAATTGAGCGTTGCATAGAGTCAATCTGTCAATCATTGGCGCTAACCGCCATCTGTCAATGTTAATGTTAACCTTTGCCGAGGAAGTGACGTAACGAGCGCCCCAGATTGCTAATTGGCGGTGTCTGGGCCGATGGTGACAGTGACCCCGCGAGGGCTCGCTGCTGGTGTCGCCCAGCACGCACGCACGCGCACCCGCTACTACGTCACTGGACACGCGTCATCCGATGAGATCTTGTGACGAGCAAAACACATTGGCTACTGTCAAACAAAAAGCATAAAAAAATCCCCGAAAATAACCTAATTTAATCCATTTTTTTCTCTAATTAACCTCTCATGTTCTTCAATTTTATCTTTCCAATCGATAACAGTCGTGAAGTATAATGGAAGATACACAGAAAATTATGTATCACCCAAGGATTTAATAATTTCTGAACTAAACATTTTCTATAGAAAACAAATCTAAGTTTAATAGTAGGCTAAAGAAAATATGTTTGAGAGTTAAGGAAGTGAGTAGAAGTAAAGTAAAATAGAGAAGTAACAAACAATGTTGATAAGAATTAATTTAAAGATAAGAATGTAAACGTTGTCGGGATATAAATATTAAAACATTTTATAATTTTCACTGCAGTTAGTGATTTGAAAATACAGTGATACACTAGCTCTAAGCGATAGGCCTAGTGATTAGGGCTAACACAGCCTACCTACATAATCGTTTAGAACAGCAATATCGAATGCAAACTTACTTACCCTGTTAGGCTATAACCAACCCAAGTAAACTTAACTTATCATTACGTTCCTTACTATTAGTTCAATCGTTTTAGAGTAGTTTATGTGTAGTTAGCAATTCAATAATGTTTAGTTGCATTAAATGTTTTTTTTTCACATTTGCAATGGAACAGACGACGTAAAATTAAATATTGTCGCGGCTTTTTTGGCACCTACTTTGTCATCTGTTCAGCATATCACCTTTCTTATTAACGTTTCTTGAGCGCGACTATCGTTTTAGGTTACACGTTGTTTTAATTTAAGTACGCCTCAAAAGTGCCAATGTATTTGCAACTGAGCAAATGACAATGGCAATTGTTCGTCATCCATGCAGTGCCTGTCTTCTAGAACAATTATTTCATTTTCTAGCAGTGTAGGCCCAAATATGGTTTAGGTGCCTGGGCGGGCTGTAACGGGCGACACGGATCATCAATTACTATTTGCACTAATTGACCCCAATATCACTCAATAGAGACAAATCGTCGCAAGAAATTCTAAACTGTCATTTACTTTGAAAAAATAACTGTTCTTGTTTAATTATTGTGTATTTATAATCTGTTTGTCAAGCATACAATCAATAATTTAATTTGGTAGTTTTAGGCAAATGGAAAAATTGAAGTCTTATGTAACAACCATATAAGTATGTTGCCAAATTATAAAGATAAGAAATTCATTTCTTAATCTTTCTATTTAATAATATTGAATTAGAGTGTTTTGTTGTTCTTTAAAAATGGTTCTAACTTTTGTGAAAAACGTAGAAAATGCATTAAATTAATTAAACAATTAACTAAACAAATTGCTGGCAAGTTGGCAATTTACGTGTTCACAACAATATCAATGAATAAAATTCAATGAATCACGACATGACCAGACGAGAAGCTCATATACACCAAAGAACACCAGAAGTCAAACAGGTTCAAATGCACAGAGGCGCCGCCACGCTGACTCTCATTAGAGTCTCCGATGATAAGATTTAACCAAAAGTTAGAGTCATTTGGAAAGTAGGCCAGTAGGCGAGAAATAGACGTGGGCATAAAAAACTCGACTAGCAGTGACATTGGGGCGCGCCTGCCGGTTTGCCTGGGTGGAGGCATGTTAGGAGTTTGTCCAGTTAAATATTGATAGGCAGCATTTTGCTAAAAGTACACTTCTTTTTAGCCCAAAACCACAAAATCTTACAAAATGATGTTGCATAAAACACAGGCTTAAGGAAAAATTTCGCACGTACCGATCTAGCACTGTAGACCTACCGATTTAGCACGAGTAGTACCCAAAATGTGCGTGCTAAGGGTGTAAGGTGCTATAGGTGCGTGGCGTTGTGGCGTTTATTATTTTTATTGATATGTTAAAAAAATATTGTAAATAGGTTGTATTTAATGTGTTTAATAATGTATTAAGTGTGGGCTATGATAAAACTATGAAAAAGTTTAATTAAATAATATATTGTGATTAATGTTTTAAATTGAAGGTGGTAGAAATTTAATGGGTAATTTATTGATGTTTATAATGTTGGGGTTTAGATAGTATATTATTTTATTATATAAGTATTCGAAGCAAACTTTAGGAGTATTTGTATATGATATTATAATTAATTGTGTAGCTGTGAATACTAGGACAGCTTTAGAATAGTGAGAGAAAGTGTGTCAGCTAGGCCTGTTAGTTTGATGATAGGAATATAACTGTGGAGGCCACTGGACTGTTATGGTGGTAGTTTCACTATTTAAGTTATATACAACCTTTGAAGCAGTTCTTAGCGTATAGAAGAATCAAAGGCCTATTTTGATATACTAAGTTGAATGTGCATTGATTATTTTAGAAACACAGAGCTGGACTATACTTTAGATGAAACAGAAATATCTAAACACTTTATTGACTTTTTAGAGATTTTAGATTTTAAATGAGTGACTTTGTTGAACCAAAAAATGTATATGTTATGTTATGATACTTGCAAACTGTGTATTCTTCTTTTTGTATCAAGATTTAAGTTGTGTAGTATTTCTGCTTGTTTTGGAAATAATTAGTAATATATTTATGTTTATGTACATATTATATTTAATGAATGATTATTTTTATTTTTATTGGGTGTTTACTTTATTTTTTGAATACATGTAAGTTTTTTAATAAATAAATAGAAAATTATTTTAAATATTATTTAGAGTTTTAAGTAGCTAGTTTTATTGATGTGTAAGATAAAATTTTAGAGGATTGTTAGAGATATTGATAGAAATATTTGAACTAAAATGCTTAGATTTTATTAAGATAGGTATATTTGCTTTTGTGTAAACTTTTGTTTTAAATTTTTAGCTTATTATAGACAATTAGAAATAGACTTTTATGTCTTGACTATTTTTATAACCATTAAATTATTCTAAATTTTTGGGGTTTAGATATTTATATTAATACTTTTAGACTATACTGATCCATTGAGATAATTAGACTAATTATTTTAAAATTATGGTTACTAAACTTAGGCTTATAGATATTAGATTTTTAATTTTTATGCTTGAATCAACTTTTAAAGATTGAACTAGACTGTTATTTAAAGTTAATTTTGTATTTGTAATATTAAATAAACAATAATTATAATTGCATATGATTAAACTAATACTGTTGTATTTAAACTTGAAGTGGAAGATTATTTGAATTAAATTGGAATTTTAAGATTATTGTTTAGACTTTTTGACTGAAATTAGACAATTAGATTTAAAATTTTATAGTTTTAGGATTACCCTCTTATAATTTTTTTTAATATTTAGAATTTTATATTTAAATTTTTAGATTTAGAACTGTTAAATGATAAAGTTTTATACCTATTTTAGATATTTTTTAGTTGTAAAATTCTATATTTATAGTTTTGTTTTTAGATTTTAAAAAATATGAAGCAATAAAACTAAAACTAGACTTAACTTTTTATTATTCAGTCTTAGTTTTTAAAACTTAGATCATTATATTTAGACTTGGACTTAGATTTTTTACTTATTTAGATTTTATATATTTAATTGTTAAATTTTGATTTTTAAATAAACAAATAGAGTGATGATATTTAAATTTAGTTTTAGATTGTTATGATATATTTTTACACCTAAACTGAAACTTTTGCAATCTAAGATTTAGATTTGAAGGCTAAAACTTAGTCTTTGGACTTTATCTTAGATATTTAGGTTAGGCTTATAAATTTTAGATTTTGATTTGTATGTTTGAGTTTAGTATTAGAGTTACATCTATATATTTAGTCTTGATATTTTGTTATTTAAAGTTGGTTGTAATAGTTTTTTTTAATGTAGAATTTTAAATTTAGAATTTTTACTTTTGTAAAAATTGGATATTAGTTTTAGACTATTAGGTTTTTTTTATTTAAATTCTTAGACAGCTTTTTATGTTTTGTTATATTTGTGTTTGAACTGGTATATTAATCCTTAAATTCAGTACTTAACTTAGATTTATGTTTTTAAACAGATTATTTGTGTGCTTGGATTTTTATATATGATATTTTATTTAAAGATTGACTCTATATTTTAACTGAAAGCTTTGGATTTTAAACTTTTAGATCCAGACTTGATTTTAAAACTTAGATTTTATACTTATTTTTGAGATAGTTTGGCCTAAATTTTAAGACCCAAACAATAATGTTCTACTTTTGTAAAAGTTGGATATTAATTTTAGACTTTTAGGTTTTTTTTTGGCTTAGATTCTCAGACAGCTTTTTTATGATTTGTTATATTTGTATTTGAACTGGTAGATTTATCCTTAAATTTAGTACTTTACTTACACTTATATTTTTAAACAGATTATTTGTGGTTTTGGATTTTTATATATGATATTTTATTTAAAGATCGACTCTATATTTTAATCTTTGGAAAGCTTTGAATTTAAAACCTTTAGATCCAGACTTGATTTTAACTTAGATTTTATACTTAAATTTGAGATAGTTGGGCTTAAATTCTATGAACCAAACAATAATATTTTATTTTTGTAAAAATTTGATATTAATTTTATACTTTTAGGTTTTTTAGCTTAGATTTTTAGACAGCTTTTAATGTTTTGTTATATTTGTATTTGAACTGGTAGATTATTCTTAAATTCAGTACTTTACTTAGACTTATATTTTTAAATAGATTATTTGTGGCCCTGGATTCTTATATATGATATTTTATTTAAAGATTGACTTTATATTTTAACTTAAAGCTTTGGATTTTAAACTTTTAGATCCAGACTTGATTATAAAACTTATAAACTGGGCTGATAGATATTCCAAACAAGTCAGGTCCTGTTTTTATAACAATCTGTATTTCTACTGAAAAGTTTTAATCACTTCCATTCAATCCAACTATGATCTCTTTTAAAGGCCCTGATTCCAACGGATAATTTGTATTCGCTATTAGTGTTTGCAGTTTTTTGGTATGGTATATTTGATGAAGGAATTTGTATTAATTCTGTAGATTTCGGTTTCTTCAAATTCTTCCAAATCTACAGCTTTTATTTAGACTTAGATTTTAAAACTTAGATCATTATATTTAG
Organism: Neoaliturus tenellus; assembly: GCA_030545055.2. Classification (NCBI taxonomy): domain Eukaryota; kingdom Metazoa; phylum Arthropoda; class Insecta; order Hemiptera; family Cicadellidae; genus Neoaliturus; species Neoaliturus tenellus. The sequence goes on from CM061532.1 coordinate 222,357,881, forward strand.
ACTTGGACTTAGATTTTTTACTTATTTAGATTTTATATATTTAGTTGCTAAATTTTGATAAAAAAAATAAATAGAGTGATGATATTGAAATTTAGTTTTAGATTGTGATGATATATTTTTACACCTAAACTGAAACTTTTGCAATCTAAAATTTAGATTTGAAGGCTAAAACTTAATCTTTGGACTTTGTTTTGGATATTTAGCTTAGACTTATAAATTTTAGACTTTGATTTTTATGCTTGATTTTAGTATTAGAATTATATCTATATTTTTAGTCTTGATATTAAAACTTGGATTTTATACTATTTTTTAACTTTTATACTTATATTTGAGATAGTTTGGCCTAAATTTTAAGACCCAAAAAATAATGTTCTACTTTTGTAAAAAATGGATATTAATTTTAGACTTTTAGGTTTTTGGCTTAGATTTTCAGACAGCTTTTTCATGTTTTGTTATGTTTGTTTTTGAATTGGTAGATTTATTCTTAAATTTTGTACTTTACTTACACTTATATTTTTAAACAGATTATTTGTGGGCTTGGATTTTTATATATGATGTTTTATTTAAAGATCGACTCTATGTTTTAATGGAAAGCTTTGGATTTTAAACTTTTAGATCCAGACTTGATTTTAAAACTTAGATTTTATACTTAAATTTGAGATAGTTGAGCCTAAATTCTAAGACCCAAACAATAATGTTCTACTTTTGTGAAAATTTGATATTAATTTTAGACTTTTAGGTTTTTTTGCTTAGATTCTTAGATGGCTTTTTATGTTTTGTTATATTTGTATTTGAACTGGTAGATTATCCTTATATTTAGTACTTTACTTAGACTTATATTTTTAAACAGATTATTTGTGGGCTTGGAATCTTATATATGATATTTTATTTAAAGATCGACTCTATATTTTAACTGAAAGCTTTGGATTTTAAACTTTTAGATCCAGACTTGATTTTAAAACTTAGATTTTATATTTAAATTTGAGATAGTTGAGCCTAAATTATAAGACCCAAACAATAATGTTCTACTTTTGTAAAAATTTGATATTAATTTTAGACTTTTAGGTTTTTTTGCTTAGATTCTTAGATGGCTTTTTATGTTTTGATATATATTTGTATTTGAACTGGTAGATTATTCCTTATATTCAGTACTTTACTTAGACTTATATTTTTAAACAGATTATTTGAGGGCTTGGAATCTTATATATGATATTTTTTTAAAGATCGACTCTATATTTTAATTGAAAGCTTTGGATTTTAAACTTTTAGATCCAGACTTGATTTTAAAACTTAGATTTTATACTTAAATTTGAGATAGTTGAGCCTAAATTCTAATACCCATACATTAATGTTTAAAATGTTAGATTTGAAATTTTAAGTGAAGAGTTTGAAATTCTACAGTTTTTTTTTTTATTTATATTAGACCTGTTCTTATGTTTAAAGTCTAACTTTAACGTTTAGACTTGAATAAAGAATTTTATACTTATATTTATTACTATAAAACTAAACATATACATGGATTTAGACTTTAACACTTAGGTTTTCAGATTTGGACCTAAACTTATAGACCTGATTTTATATTTTTTAAACTTAGACATTTTTAAATGAAGACTTAGATTATTTTTACTTATTTGGATAGTGTATACTTATTTTTTTTTAACTTGGACTTTTACAACGGACTGATAAATTAAGATATTAAGATTTAGTTCCAGTTTTGTAACGTAAATTCTACATCTAAACTTATATTTTGGCATTTTTGATTTGGACTTTAAGACATATATTTAGAAGATGTAGACATTTGGTATTCTTAAAATATAGGATATTTGATATTAAATTAAACTTAGATTTATATTTTAGACTTAAACTGTGGATTGATAATTAAATATGTTTACTTTTAGGTTTATACTCAAAAACTGATAACAGTGTTTTGTGTTTTGGTTCAAATTTAGACCTTTAGTAATAAATGTTGAAACCTTTGTATGATAAAATTTTGAGTGTTAGGTCTAAACTTAAATTTTATATGTAAGACTTATAGACTTTTTTCTATAGACTTAGATATATAGATTTGTACTTACTGTTTAATTACTTATATGTATGTATGTTAAACTCTTAGTCTCTTTATGTTTAAGAATATTATTTCTAAGATTAGTAGTTTTAAGCATAAACTGGATTTGCAGACTTGGACTTAAATAATTGTTAGACTTATAATATTGGCAAGTTCTTTTAACCTAAATTGATACTTTTAGCTATAGTTTTGGAGATTGAGAATTATATTTTAAAAAAAATTTATTATACCCTTACATTTATATTAAACATATTTGTACTATTAAAAGCAAATTCTGCATTAAGACTTTTGTATTTGGATTGATATAGACATCTTGTATGAATTCTAAGACTAAAAATTTGGACTTATACTTTAAAATCATTGCATGTGGACTTATTTGTAGACTTGTAGCTTTCATTTATTAGAACTGGGAATCCTTAGGCTTATTATAGATTGTGATTTGATTTAGGCTTAAGCTTTTTGACATAGTTGAAGACTTAAGATTCCGAATACTTAAAAAATTATCTGTTTTTAGAAAATATAGTGACTTAAATGTAAAATCAGATCTAAATGATTGTCAGATCTTGTCTTTTGTAGGAGTGATGAACTAATTTACTGTTAAAGCTTTGATGTTTTTTTACAAGCTCTGATAATTTTTAAATTCTGTCTAAGTTATAATTTCCAATATTTTATATTTTTTACAATTTCTTACTTCCTTAACCATTAAATGGAATACTTTTTGCCATTTAACAATTTCTTACACCTTAAAACAACTTTATAAAAATTGTAGTAATTTCTTACAACTTGCAGTTTCATTCAATTTTACAAATTCTTGCAATTGTATGCATTATTTTTAACTTATCACAATTCCTTCCAATTCTGATGTTTTGATCCACAATTCATTTAAAATTTCACAATTCACAATACACAGTGAGTAACCATTTTAAGTCGTATTCAACTGTGTCTTGAGATTTGGAAACTATAAGTTATGCTATTTTTAAGACTATGAGAAAAGAGAATAGTTATGTTAGAACTTTTAAAAATTTATTTGTGCCTAAAATGTATATAATTGGACTTGATGTTTATCCAGTTTCATATACAAACTACAAACTGATAAATGACCAGTAGTGGGGAATGGCTACAGTTGGGCCAGTTCAAGGTCATTGGTTGGAAGAGGCAGGTGTGGGGTTGGAAGTGTGGGGTGACAGTGATGGATGGGTTTGGGAAGTGGGTCAAGGTCATTTGGAGGGGGTTTTAAAAAAGTGGGAGCCTCAGGGGCTCGGTGGGGTTTGGGAGGGGCGGCGCCGGGCCGCGGGAGGTTTTCGTTTATTTTTAAAATTAAATCAAAGTCGTGTTCTTGTGCAGAGAGGCGTTGGAGTGTCGTCCACCGGTGAGGGAGTGGTAGACGCCGAAGGTGGTGGCGAAGAGAAGGTAGACGCACAACATGCAGAGTACGAATTTGAACAGTTGCAGCAGGCGAACCATTCCTTGTTGATTTTCCGTTTCTAATTGCAGCCTGTTGATCTCTAGTTTGAGTCTGTCCTCTTCCAATCGTGTTTTAAGTGAAACATCATCCATCATGTTTGTGTGCTTGTTTTAATTTGTGTTGGTGAAACGGGAGCGGTGTTGACGGTCGGAGAGTTGGCGATGAAATGAAAAACGAAGATGAGGACAGGGCATATTTACTGGAAAGTGGTGGGGGGTTAAGAAAAACAGTTGTGTGTCCAATCAAACGTCATCGTCAGCTGTTGGTGTAGGTTTGGAGGATGCAGGAGTGAGTCCTAGCAAACCATCTTCATCTCCACTCTCAACTCTATCGCATGTTGGACAACCGTAAACAAGTTCCAAATTCATAGTGATGCAGTGGAATTTGTCTATAATATCTTCTAAAGTTTCCATTAAATCTTTTAAATCATGTCTTGTTCTAATTATAAAAGTAGATTTCATATGTGGTAGCGGATCGTTGTTCATCGTACGGGAGTCGGGAAACAAATGGCGAGCGTCAGTCAGCGGCTCGCTTATATGCTGGCAAGGGCGGTGGAGGGGGAAGTGGAGGGGTGGTGGCGTGGTGGGGGAAGTGGAGGGGTAGTGGTGTGGTGGGGGAAAGGCGATATACCCCCATGCGAACCGTTGGCCAGCGCATTTCGCTGCGAAACGCCGTTCGGGTAGGTAGTAGGAGGTGTACTATAAATATTAAATTTATATTTAACCAGAGCTTGCATTTCTTGTTCCTCGTTGTTTAATTCAATAATTTTAACACCATTAGTTGTCTGTTCCTCTTCCTCTTCACTTTGCGACGATGAAGACATGGAGGTGCTTGAAGAAGATGATGACGATGAAAATATTTTGGTAGGATTGATATATTGCACTGTGATGTTGATCCATCTTAAAGGATGGTTATCCATAAGTGTGAGTAAGTTTTGGAATAGGGTTTCCATCTCTTCTCTGTCGGTATTAAATGTTGAAAGGAAATGAATTTATCATCCATGTTGTTGTCAGTGCAAGTAATGAAATAAGAATGAGAAGCGTATCGAATGATCCGTAGAATATATGTTGTAAAAAATAAGTGGTGGGGGTAATCTCAAGGTCAATCAAATGGAGTTTTAAAAAAGGGCTGCAGTCAGTGACTACAGCTATACATTCGAAGCTTCAACAGGTTCAGAAGACCAATCTGATCTATACTTGCATCGCACTTATGATGCATGTACAAAAGTCGTCTTTATAATATGCATTGCACTCTCGACAAATGACAAGTTTTTCCGGATGAAACTTGATACACCTCTGGGGACAGCAAGTGTGGAAGTATCGTGATTTATAAATCTTGAAGGTTCGCAATTTGGTGGTGTAGTTGCTTTGTTTCGCATCTGCAGTAACAGGATCCAAAGAATTCGCACTTTGTACAGGCTAATCCGTCTACCATCCATCTTCCTAAATCGGTGCATTTCTGTTCACAACAGTAGCGCGGTGAGTCCTCGTTTTTCTCTCTTCCATGTTGGCGCTTCTAAGTTTAGGCAAGAAATGAAGTTGTATAGTGTAGGATAGAGTGTTTTATAGATTAAGAAAAGTGGTGGGGGTAATCTCAAGTCATCCAAATGGAGTTTTAAAAAGATCATCTTACAAGTGTAGATGTATTTATTTAAGATACTGAGTTTTCATCTTCTTTTTCTTTCTTTACATCTTGTTTGTATTTTTCTTTTTTCTTCTTTAGCCATGGCGATGAGATCTTCAGTGGAGAGTGGATGTACTTCAGGAAATTTTAGAATTAATTTTGGTTGGAATCCCTCTTTAGTCAATACTTGAAGATCGGACGTCATTTGTTCTACACTTTGATAGTCTTTTCCGTAGATTTTTCCATTAAATTCAATCATCATTCTGTACAACATGGTATTAGTAGTTGTTTTCGCTGCGTCAGTTGGAGAGCAAATGATGATTCTGTTAGGTTACACGGTCCTTTTATAGATGCTACAGCAACCACTTGATATTATTTAACATTAGTAATATTTCTGGAACTTAACATTACTTTGAGTAGATGGTGTTGTAGTTGGAAGGTTGTGTGGAAACGAATACTTCTTCGTTGCAGAACTTCTGTTTAGGAAACATCCTCATGTTGTTAGCGTAAACATCAATATTTAAACGATAACCACCGGCAAGTAACACTCGCAGTTCATTAATAAATCGTCGAGTTCTTCAAAAGTTGTAATGGTGGTGGTATCATATGATGCACACTAACCTTAAGAGACATGTTGTTATTCGTAATAACTGGAGAGCCAACAGAGATGTGTACAGCACGAAAGGTAGTCGTAGACTGATGAGATCCTCAAGAAAATTACGGCCTTTATATACCCTCGAAACTAGGTCAAGGTCATCCAAACGTGTTTTTAAAAAAGCAACATATCGATAGTGCAGAAACACTATCGATATGTTGCCTTTTCTTATTATTTTTTTTTCATTTTATTTTTTATTTATTTAAAATCAGTTACACACATGTACAACAGTATATATAAACTACAGACTAGTTGCTAGTAGGCATAACATGAAGTGTAAGTTCAGTAGAGTTGGTTCCACTAGGACCGTGGGATGCCAAATAGAGTGCGCCGGGGTGAATCAGTCGTAAATCTTCATTCTGCAGCAGTTGAACGGAAGCGTTTGGAAGAAATACTTGAAATTTCGGTTCATCACCAGGTGTGTAGGGTGGCTTCACTCAATGTGCAATTGATGGCGTCTCCAACTGATGTTTCCATCTTCTTAATAGTGTGAATAATGTAATGTTTTTCTTCTTTCAATTCTGAACATTTCTTAGTCGGTAGTATTGTAGATTTAGAATGTTTGTTGAATTGATCAACAAGCGACTGTAGAAAAGTTTGCGATGCCATTATTTTTTCTTACTATTGTTCGTCTTCATTCTTCTTGTGCTTGCGCGTCAGAGGTGTTGACTCCTCGGAGGTTAGAGTAATACTCATGCATTGTCATAGTGCCGCTCTCGCTTTATACCCCATCGCTTCCCCCCACCACTTTGCTGGAGATAGACATTCAAACGATATGCGTTCTTTAAAGCACATTGAGACTGCCGATGTTTAAAGTTTTTAGATGCAATACAGATGTTAGCAAAAGTAGCAATAAAAAATCTTTCTCCATTTGCACATTTATCACTTCATGGTTTGTATATGCTTGTATCCAATTTGCTTTTTCCAATCCTCTTGTAAAAATAGTTTTGAACTCTTTGCAGAAATGATTCATAATGTGTGGCATCATATTGTAGGTTATAAAACCTTCATCCCATGTTAGATTATGAAAATGTTCATCAACCATTGTTGTTACTTTAGCTTTGGTTGTTAATCTGTTGAACGGCAAAGGAGGCATGAATAAAAAATGATAAACAACAGATGTTATCATATCTAGTACCACTAACTCTTTAATTATAAAATTTCCATCATTACCACGGAATGCCTGAAACTCTATGATACCTCGCTTTACTTCCATTATTTCCGTCTTCTTAGAGAATGAAACTCGTTTATCCATGATGACGTTCAGTAGACAACTGGTATGTCAATGCGATTGACAGCCTTTTATACTCCAACATTCTTCTTCTTCTTCTTACTTACAATATTCTTTGTCTGTTTAATTTGTTGTTGATTGTTGATTGTTGAAACGTGATTCGTTTTCCTTGTTTTCTTGATTTTTTCTTCATCTAAATTAATGTTGGTTTGATTGCGGTGTAACTGTCTCCACATCTCTACTTCATGCGGGATCCTATTGAAGATTGAAGTATCTACTGGACCGTATAGGAGTGGAACATATGGTTGTCTATCCATGCATCAGTTAAATAATCTTTGATAATTGTACTTGAGAATATTAGCTGTTTTAAATATCTTGTTATAGGACCAGTAGCACAAGTTAAAGCGTAAAACTCTTCTTTTGTCAAATGTATTTTTATATTATATTTAGTTAAATCTCTAAATCGAACTAGTTGTTGACCCACGTTGTTTAACAATATCGATTTCAATATTTGATTCGAATAAACCTAGTTTTGTTTTTCTTCCAAACGTATTGTTACTCAAATAGCATTCCAAAAGATGTATATGTTTCATAAAAGATTCCCAAGAAGATTCAGTGAAGGTTACCATTTTAGATCCGTGATTCAAAATAACAGTTGGAGAGTAATCCAATGATTTCATTACTCCAGCAGACACAGTCTTTGTCATACAAGAAGAAATAGGATAAAATATTCTAAGAAATACCTCCATTAAGATGTTGGTAGAAATGTTATCTTCAATTTTCCTTTTCTTCGTTTCTTTTTCAACTTCCTCTTCGTCTGTTTTCTTATGTTTAAACTTGAGGAACTCTTCCATTTCCTGTTCAACTTGTCTTTCTATATCCAAACTATTGTCAGCCATAAGAGGTGTAGTTTCTTCATTAGCACTTGATGTAGCAGAACTCATCTTGCGGACGATGTTACCCATACGACAATCAAAGATGAAATGAATTTCCAGCTCTTCTTTCTCGCTTTTATACTCGCAGATGACCTAGATATTGTTGATCTTTTGTAAAAACCTTACAAATCGTGCAGATGTTGTATTAATCTTTTTTAAAGTACATTCTTCACAATTCCTGTCAGCGGTGTGTAAGTAACTATTTTGTCATGTAGAATTAAACAGTATGCTGAAGTTCCATCTGGTATTTTATCTTCAAATTCCATTTCAATTTTTATATCTACACTTGAAGATTTCACAGATTCATTTTGTTTTGAACAATCGATTACAACAATTGGAGCTTTTGAATAAAATTCTTCTGGTGATAGTAGTGGTGTATTTGTCTTACCATAATATGACGATTGAAATCTTGCATACATGTCATATAGAATGGAATAACGTTTTTTGTCAAATGAAACATTTAAACTGTCATATGGAAAGAACTGAGAGTTTAGAAAAACTTTGCAATTCTTTATCTTGCAATGGTCAAATTGACCAGCGTGCGCAGTTATAACATCTTTTCGTTTAGTCTGAAAACCGACTATTATGTACCTTGCTCGTTCTAAATAAGTAGAGGTTTTAACAGTCCATGTTTGTCTTTCTGTTTGAGGCAATATGGGGTATTCATGAAATTCCCAACTTCTAAATGGTATTACAATATCACGGTCAGATTTTAATTTTTTCAATAATAATACTCGATGTTCATCTGCCAATCTGACATGTGGTACTCTCCATACAACTTTATCCAATTGAAGTTGCCATTCCAAATCGGCATCTTTTGTTCCACTTGGCGCTTGTATTACATCCTTATTCGTTGAAGATCTGAGCAGTACCAGTTCTTGCTTTACATTTATTATTATTCTCTTGTAATCTTCTGCAAATCCCAAAAGCAATCGTAAAGGCACATTAAAATCAAAGTAACCTTTTGAATTAGGAGTAATAGTGTCTTTATCAGGAGTCACCCATCCAGCCGAGATTAAAGAATTCTTTTCATGAGGTGTTATTGAAGTCAATCCTTTTAAAGTTGTTGATATACCAACTTTTTTTGTTGAATCAACTGTTACTCCAGATATCTCATATCTAATTTCATCAAACAGATATGCCATAGGGTTATTTATAAAAGGAACAGTTGAACCAGATTTTCCATCCAATGTTGTTACTCTTCCTTCGATATATAAATAACTTTCACATGGTAATGTGTAGATATCTTGTTGTTGAATGGGAATTCTTATTTCATCATTATTATTTAATTTTGATGAAGTGTAAGGGTTGTGAGTGTGATATTCCTTCTCCCATAGGGTTTCGTCGAATGTCGGTCCTTGTGCTATATCCAGTATATCCATGGTTGGCAAGTTTTAGTCCGATCTTCTGTAGGAAGCGTATGTTGTCCGGTGTTAACTCGTCGAATGTTGAGGAGCTACTGAGCTCCCGACTCTTCCGTTGTGGTTTAAATGATAATCCCATGTTGACTTTATGTTGCCGCTCTGATATGTAACCGTATAGTTATTGTTTCTCCTCTAAAGTCAACACTAATGCCGTCTTGATCCAATATGTTCAGTACGATGTCTGAAATGAAACTGGTGTTTAACGGTAGGTATATTAGGTTTTGTGGCTTCTCAACTATTTTAAAACCAGGAGCTACTGTCGGGTAAAATGTGTGTAATATATGTTGATTTATTCCATCTCTATATGATCCGTGTATAATATTACACGTTACATCAATACTGTTCACCTTTAATATTGTTACTGTTGTATCGCCAGTATAATCATTTCCAGGAGCTAAAATTCCTTTCTTCTTTGAAAATCCGAGCAAATTGCCGATTGAGTGGTCTAAGCTAAAATCTATATAATACTTTGAAGTTATTTCTGCTTTTAATGTATTATTATTACCTTTTATAGAAATATTTTCTTCTCCAAGTTTCTTTTGTAATACTTGGTTTATATCGTCTATTTCATATGCTCCTGTAGATAATGGAATTATTTTTAATTGTGAATAATTTCCTTTTTCGTCTTTACTCTCATAATAATGTAGTAAATTATTTTTTCCTTCTGTAACATTGGGAATTGAATTGTATGTAGTCAAATCCAATAATGCTGCTTCCCATAGTTTGTCCGTAGATAAACGTAACGCTGGGAAAAGTGTACTTTTCAATGTTGACGAATTTCCACTCAGCGACACTGTATACGATGACATCTTAAAGCTGACTGACGCTCTTCGCTAGGAACTCCAAACATAAATGTCCGCATATTTCTGTATTGCTAGGTTGCTCTCTTTTGTAGTTGTAGAATATATTATTGCAGTTCCGAAAATAATGTTGAAGTTCTTTTGGTGGCGGTAAATTTCCAAAACTATCAAAGTAGTAAACATTTTTTCCAAGTTTTTTATAACATACCCAATGAGTACCTGGTCCATAATTAGAGTCTAAATTTACTATTCCAGTTTCATTTTTCCACACTCTATTTGGTAATGTATCTTTCATAAAAACTCCTCTGAAGAATGGTATTCTTAAACATTTCACATACTTTGACAATTGATAGTTTGTTAATGCTTCATTTGGAATTATCAATTTATTCTTCTCATTTAATACACACGGTACGGTCTTAAGTAAAGACCCGATCCGTTTTTTACCATTGACCATATGGATGTTTTCTTGACTTTCCTTTTAGGGTTAGTGTGACGTCTTCTTTTGATGTTCCCGCCTCTTTTTGCAGCTTCTTTTTTACTAGGTTTCCTCCCGCGTCGTCTTCCACCACCAAACTTAGCTTTCGTCTTCATGGCTGTAGTAACTGCCCAAGCGGCTGCTTTTTCTGCAATACTGGCGTCACTTGATTTCACTCTTTGCCAAGCTTTTTCCGCTAACACTCTATCCGCTATCGATCTATTCGTTGAATCTGCAAACTTGGAATACGCTATATCGTGTTCTTTGCAGGCTTGATCCAATTTATTAATTCCAGGATCCCCTCTTGCTAAACGTTTTGCCAACTTAGTTCCGGGTCCACAATATTGATAACCTCCGGGCAGATGAAATTCGTATGGTAGAGCGTCTATCGCTCGATTTAGAACAGCACCAACAGGAATCCGTCTGAGCAGGGATAACGCGGCTGATGTTATACCACGTCCTTTCTTGACGCTGTCTTGACGACGACTGAGCGGTGCGGTCTTCATTGTGTCGTCTTATATAGCCGGCGTGTTTACTCTACGAGATGCTTTACACGAATGAATAACTCGTGCACAATTTTCATATTTAAATACTTAATTATTCAAATTAATTATATACTGATTTATGATTCTATTTTTAATGCAAGCTTCTCGTTCATCGGGTTGAATCATCACATGACTCGTTGTACTAGCTATATGATTGTGGGTATCGATAAGTAAATTGCCCACTATTCTTATTAAACAGTCTAAAGTTACAGCATCTTTTGGATGTTGGGGATCGTGTAACTGCATAATACGTTTATCATTACACGTGTAAGCAGTCGAATCACTTTTCGACGTTGTTATGACTTGTCCAATAGTAGCAGCATCATTTAAATCTTCTCCTGGTAAAATATTAATTATTTTCTTCATCTTTGCATCATATTTGGTCCCAAAGTGTTTATCCCAAGTTATTGTTTGTTTCATTGTAACACAATCATTTGCTTCGTAACCAGGATAAATATCTTTTATTCTTCTATTACGACCATTGTATGTACCTAATGTACCACCAGTAGCAATTAATGTTTGCACCATTAGAGGTACATCTGTATCTTTTATACCAAATCTTCCATTTGTTATTGTTTTACGTCCTGCATCCCATTCATCATTATTTCCTTGCATTAAATTAAACTTTTCATTTCCATGTATAAATTTATCTCCCCGCTTTAACACGGCATCTTCATGTTTTACAAAATTGGATGTTTCCTTTTTTAATTCTTTAGATAATTGTTCTATAGTAACAGCATCTTTTGGTTGAGAACCAAACTTTACATTTGTCAACGTTTTACCATGACAATCGATTCCATTAACATCTTGTAAAATACAGTTGTCCTTGATGTATTTTAGGTTTACAGCATCACCGTCTTCCTTTGGGTATCCAATGTCATTTATAATAAATTTATAAAAAGAAAATCCATGTTCAGTTTTTTCCGGTATTATAGAATGTAAATATTCTTTATTAACTGAATCTTTATCATTTTTGGGATTTCCCACGTTGGTTATTCTATAATTTCCAGCATCATACGTTTGTCCATCTTTTAAGTTATTACCCCATTGCAATTTTAAAGTATTTGAAAGTTCAGATGATAAGTACTCTTTAGTAATTGCATCAGAACTGTCAGTTGGTTTACCAACATTAATTATTCTATGTGATTTAACATCATAAGTATTCTTGTTTAATTTCAATGATGTTGAAGTTGCTTCTTTTACTGTTTTTAAATTTGCTCCATCTGTATCTTCTTCTGGGTCTTTAACAAATTTTAGACGTTTGTTACTTATATCATAGTCACCTTCAGGTGTTTGCGGCAATCCACTTCTTTTTCTGTTTTCTCCTCCTTGTACTCCTAGCCCGGAGTACCGTCCGAACTTGTCAACGCTCATGATTGAACTGATCCACTGTATGCTCACTGCTCTCTTATATATCCGTGATGATTTATACAATTATTCCACGATTTCGAAGTTCGTCAACTAAAGCCACCCATTCATTATTTAAACCTGTATGACCAGCTTCCATGGCTTCATGTAATAGTCTCATTCTATCAACCAATTTGTTTATATCATTATAGTAAATCACATTTGTATTATATAGGTTTTTCATTAAACCTTTACCAGACGTTGAAGCTTCTCCTTTTTCTTTTTACCATATTCATCCATGAGTGATAAGTCCATAAGTGATAAAGACTTCCTCTTTAGCGGTTTCTTTAAAGCGGGCGCAGTTCGTAATGTTGGTAGTTTTCTCAGCGGAAACAATCTTTTTATTACAACAGTATATTTAGTTGCGCGTGTTCTATTTATCATTGAATCTTTGGAGTAATTCTTCTTATGAGCATTAGTATTTTGCAAAATTTCTTTAAAAGTATTTAAATCTTGTAGCGTATATTTTATAGGTATATTTTTAAAAATCAGTTCAAATAATCCTTTTGTTCCTTTATATTTATGCTCACCAATAACAATATCATCATCTTCAGTCAAATGTACTTTTGAATCTCCTATTTTTAATTCATTTCCATCAATTCTCGCACCATATACATGTGACTTGTGTAATTTTGGGTTATTTTTTATTTCATGTAACATCTTCATGATATACTTTCTTCCAAGAGGTCCTTGTTGCAATATATCACTACTTAATTTTGTTAGATTTGGAATTGATTGTTCTGCTTCAGGTATATGTTGTTCTTGTTCTTCTTCTTTTTCAACATTTATTTCTGGTTCTTCTTGTCTTGTTTCTTCTTCTTTTTGAGAAACTTCACTATCACTTGTGTAAGAATCATCATCATCTTCTTCCTTTTTCAAACTCTTTACTTCAAATTTAGAAACAGGTAGCAAAACATCTCCTTCATAATGAGGTTTACCAATAGTTTCTGTTATCTGTTTTAAAGGTTCTGTAATAGGTTTAAATGTAGTCTCCAGAAATTCTTCTCTTTCATTCAAACCCATTCTTAATGCTCGATTTTTAAGTCTAATCGAGTCACTCAGTGATTTTATTTCTTTTAATAGTTTTTCTTGGTTCACCATGTTTACGCTGCGAGGTCCAATCTATTACTAAACGTATCATCAATCGTTCAATGGATTAATACAAATTTATCCAATCCTATACGATATCTTCCATTTTTTATAGCTTCTTCTTTCATAATAACAAGAAATCCATATTTTTCAGCCCATGCTTTGCCACACATTTCTTTAAATTTATCAAATGACATGTCTGCATTCACATGATCATTATATATGTGCTTTAAATTTGTTTCATCTTGCTTAAAGATAATTAGTAGATTTGCATTATCTCTTATAAGTTGTTTTGGAATTTTACTGTAAGTTTGACCAATATAAATGCTATCAATATTGTAATGTCTTCCCATGGCAAAATAGCTTCTGATAGTGTCATGATTTTCACAAGATACATCATCAAATACAAATATAGAAAATGGTTTTGCCTCGTTTGGCTCCATTATAGTTTCACTAGCATTAAACTTATAAAAATTAACTTCAGGTACACTTGCAAGTACCTTATCCAGTAATTGGTATTTGGGTTGTTGCAAAGATTTGGAAAAGATATAAATGTTGTTGAAACGTAATCCTTTAGGATTTGTTATTAAGTTAAAAACCACATTTGTCTTGCCACAATTTGATGGTCCAGTTATTAAACATCTTATTGTGTTTGGCAGTAGTTCACCATGTTTTCCATGATTTAACTTGTCGTTGTCAACTGTTAATTCATCAATATTATTAATAAAAAATCGATCCTTTTGTTGCACAATCTCCATCTTGTGTAAAGGTTAAACATGTAATGAGTTCATAAATTGCTACACCAAGTCTTTTGTAGGGATCCAAGAGTCTTCACTTTTATCAAATCCCAACCAACGTACTTTAACCTTATCCTTTTTTCTTGGTAAAATCTTTTCAACAAGATATACATCGCCAACTGATGATTTTAACAACTCATGTCCGTAGAATCCACCTTCGAGTAATTCACCCTTGTTGTCCTTTAAGATGTAAGTTTCAGGTATTGTTGGTTGCACTTTATAGATTGTAAATACTTCATTAGTCCAATTTGGCAGATACCTTTTACTAAATACTCCTTTGTACTTACTTATACGAACTTTATCATCAACTTTAAATGTTTTAGGCTGCATTTTTTCACGTTTAGGAGTTGTATTATTCCTAATACGTTTTAATACCATCTTAGCATTACCGCTATTTACTTGGTTAGGCTTCATACCAATGGTTCGATGATACTTGTTGTTATATTCTTTTATAAGTTGCGGTAAGATATCATACCAAACATATGATCCTCGTTTGGAAAATGTTTTATACATTGCTCCTTTTAATGTTCTATTGAATCTTTCTATTATTGAAGCTTTAACTTCAGAATTTGTAGAATAATGATTTATTTTATACTTCTTCATTAAAGCTGCAAAGTCTTTGTTAAAATATTCTTTCCCATCATCAGTTTGTAGATGTTTGATGTTGAATTTATTTCTTTGTATAGCCGTTTCCATAGCTTTTGTAACACTTTTACCAGTCTTGTCCTTTAGCGGTAAGGCATCAGCCACTTTAGTAAAACAGTCTATAATCGCTAAAATGTATTTGAATCCTTTATTCAACTTACTATGTGGTATCATTTCAATAAGATCGGCTTGGAAAAGATCATTCATTCCTTTTATAATTGTATTTCTTCTAGGAAATTTTCTTCTTGCCGGCTTATGAAGTTCATTTACAATCTTGTTCCTTAAATCTTCCATCTTCAGTTGTGTCTTCCACACCGCTTGTAAGAGTACTGATCTCTAAAATGGTTTATCCTCTTTTATATGGTTAGATTATAGGTCAAGGCCATATTACATTGGTGTAAAAAAGAGGGAACATGACATTGGGCTTGTCATGTCCCCTCTTCTTTACGGAAAGGAAAAAGGAAGAAGGTAAAGGATGAAGAATAGGTTTACTGGTCGATGGGGTATAAGGAGTAATGTCCGAATGGTAGAGTTTTTATATTATCTTCCAGGATGTACCTCTTATCATCCTTACAACTCAAAGCCCATTTGGTTTGCTTTACACTGAAGAGACGATGGTTGAAGCTCCTTATGGTGTTAAATGTTGCTGTTGTCTCAACATTTTCAAATAAGCATCTCTTGTATTCTTCAAACTGTACATTCTTCTTCAGGTATGAGGTTTTTATACCCTTGGCCTTCTTTACGATTTCATGTTCTCTTCTTTCATTTTTGTACAGTTTAAATGAATATAGTTTAGACATTAAAGCTACAACCTCTTCCATTGGCACGCCATTTGTCTCGTCTTTGAACTTTCCTAATACCTTTTTATTTCTACCGTTGTCGTAGTTGGGATGGTTTTGTGGATAATCAGAAAAGTCAAAGTCAGTAGTATATATAAAAGTACGTAGGTCTTCATACATGTCTTCTGTTTTTATCCAATAAATAAAAGCATCTGTATCCATATATGCAATCCCGATGTTTTCTCTTCCATAAAACTTCACCATCTTGTTGTAGTGAAAGTCATACATGTGGGTTTTAGAAATATCCAAAATAGACATTCCCACATATAGAGGACGATCCATTGTTATTGAGATTTTGTTCATGGAAACAGCTACAAGATTTTTGTTGATTATTATGGACGATCCGAAGTTAGGTTTTTGTACCAGCTTTTGTAGTTTCACCGGATCACTAACTAATTTCACATTCTTATGCTTTCTTTTGTTTTCCAGTGTCTTGCCAAATATCGCATTATTCATCAATTTAAAAAAGTCCTTTTGAAAATTAGATGTAGCCGCAGTTCTTCTTTTTGTGTTATTGTCAATGTATGACTTTAACCAACAGGATTGAGAAAATTGTAAAGCTCTATTAACTTTTGTTATTCTCAATCCTAATTCTAGGGCTTGTTGTATTACCCAATAATGAGCAACATATCTTGATTTGTTGGTTAAAGTCATCATCAATTTAGGCCATCTACCAGTTGGTGATATTTCCGTCTTGGCCAGTAGAGGTAAATCATAATGGTGGTCATGCAAATGTTCAGGGTACTCGATGTCTACATCCAAAATATAACCAGTATCTCCATGTTTTGCCATGTCCATGATGTTTCCAATAGAATCAGGGTCTACCCATTTAAAGTCACCATATGGGAGAGGATTCGACATGGCCCATCCATAAAGGTTATTTGCATCAAAATAACCTAAATATGTACTTGGTTTTGATGCATCAAAATTGGGCAGATATTTGTTATTTGCCTTTACATGTCGTGTTACACTTTGAGTTAATCCTCCTCGAACACCTGATTCCAACATCAGTATCATGTCTATATCTGTAAGAAGTTGGAGTTTACATTTAGTTTCCTTCAACATTGCTTGCCAAGCTAGTCCAGGTGATGTACAAGAATGCAGAGGGTCCAGTCCATACGCCTTAAAACATGTATTTCTAAACTCTTCCATTATATCACAAAGTAAAGTTACATCTAGTTTAACATAAAAGTCCGAATATTCTCCAAGTGTTTTGAATCCTAATTCATTCCAAACTCTACACGCATGTTCATAATCTTCATGGGATATATCCGTATCGTATAGTTTACTTTTGAATTCTTCTTTTGGTGGAAGGGATGTTTCATTAAATCGTTCTAAGCTATCTATATAATCATATGGGAAAACACCTTTGCGAAGAACTAAATTAACCTTGTCATTACTTACAATCTTCTTGGTTTCTATTAAATCTTCTGTTCTCAGGTTTTCAGAAAGTTTCATTAAACTAGATGGCATAAAACGGTAAGAGTCTAAAAACCGAAGTTTGATATTTCCAACTTTTTTAGTAAAACTTATAAACTTCTCCATGGTTTCTGCTATGACATCAATTTCTCCATTATCTCTTCCTAATTCCGGAATGATAAAATGCGCATCATAACCACTAAGGTTATGTAATATTACAGGTATATTTGTGGGGATCTTGTAGTTGATATTGCAGCTGTTACATGCAGCACCTCTATAATACCCTGTCAGATGGTCATGATCATGAACCTTGTGATTTTCCACAGTAAATTCATTTGTACATAAATAACAATGAGTCGCATTTTCATGTTGAATCTCTTCTTCTTCATCCAAAGGTATCATCGGTATAATATCACTATACAATCTTTCAACACTTTCTGCTATTGTATACAACTGATCAAGGAATATTTTAGAAGCATTAACACCACGATAGACAATAGGTTTTGAAGTTAAATTAAATCTATTTAGATGTTCTTCAGAAAGAGTAGATTTAACCATTAAACAAAAACTGTTTGGATCATGTATCTGATACTTAACACTTTTCTTTGCTACATCGCCATCATTATCTTCAATAGGAACTAGTGTAGATTCAAAATCAGCATAGATAACAATGGGAATCCGGTATTGATGGGAGATTTTTTCAAATTTTAACTCTGCCTTACTTGGACACGGTAAGATAATTTTTGCTTCATAGTTGTTGTTACATAGTTTTTTATGCTCTTGTAACCATTCGTTTCCTTGTCTTCTTTCTTCACAAAAATTAAAGCATCTTTTGCAAATTATCTTCTTATTTCTATTTTTAGATAATTGATTGCTAACAAGAGTTTCAAATTTTTTAATCCATACGTAGTGGGAAACATCACCTCTTGTAAGCAGTAATAAGTCTGTATGATCTGGGAGTTCATTCTTCACCACACGCAATGGGTACACTTTATTCGAACTGTCCAAACCAAAAACATTGACAGATGTTCCAGGGTTTTGTTTTTCAAACTTTGAGATGTCCTTTAAAGCCACTGGGTAAGTCAATCCTTGGAAATTATATCGATATCTTTGTATTTCATATTCTTCATTGGGTCTTACTGCATGGTCAGGTGGTACAAATTTTGCCGTCATTGCATATCTAAAACATTCCATATCTTCATTTTGAATATTTATGCACGATTTGGTGTTTGAAATTTTCTTTGGGAGCGGAATATAACTGCTACCCCTTAATCCATACCCATGTTTATGAACTCTGATATCCATACCCTCAATACTAACCAAACTCCAACCAGATCCTCTTCCTTCATGTTCTTGAATTTTTGTTAAAATTTCTTCCAAACAATCTTCAACTATTGAATTAATATCTGAACTTGCCATTATGGTCTGGTTTTTTGTCATGAATCCTCTTGGTGACATTTCTCCTTCTACATTAGTAAACATAGCATTTAACAATATGCCAAATTTAATAAAATTTAGCCTTTTTAATTCTTCTGCGAGTGTTTTACTTACAATTCTTCTTACTTCTTTAAAAAACTGCTCCAATTCCAATTTTTCATTTTGAATTTTGTGATGCATTACTACTCTACCTTCTAAAGCATATACTCTTAAACTCGGTATTTCATTAGATGGTCCTGCTAATGGTTCTTCATGTTCTTCTTGTTGTTCTTCTTGTTGTTCTTCTTGCTGTTCTTCTTGTTGTTCTTCTTGTTGTTCTTCTTGTTGTTCTTCTCCATATAGTTTTAAATCTTCATATTCGGTTTCTGTTACATCTTTATTATTATTATGGAATAACTCTTTGTGTATTTCTAGTAGAATATTATCATGAAAAGTTTCTAAGCAAATTTCACATTGATACATCTTGTTGATGTTTACTCTTTGAAATTTAGCAGCGAAATGAAATGCTTCTCTACTGTTCCCTTTTTATAGCCTCCCAGTTGTAGTGGGGGGACGGTAAGATTTTTAGTAAGATGTTAAAAATAGTAGGTTAAGACTAAAGCTGAAAAGTAATGATTAAAGCCTATATTTTCTTCCAATTGCAAATACTCCACATATGCCTCTGCCCATAGCCATAACAGATCACTGTTACGCCAATATACACCAAGGGTGGGTCTATCATCAACTAAAATTGGAGATGCTATGTTTACTAATCTTTCATTTTCTATCCATGTCATAACTTCAATTACAAACCTTCCTATAATATCCATTGGAGAATTCGGATCCACAAATATTCTTGTTACAACATTTTCGCTTAACAAAGGCTCTTCAATTTCTTCATCGTTTTCTTCATCGTTTTCTTCATCGTTTTCTACATCGTTTTCTTCATTGATTTCTTCATCCACCTCCAATACTTCTTCAACTTTTGTACATTTGTTATAAAATATTGGAGCATCTCGGGGAGACATGTTCACTCTAGCTATTATTGTCAATGAATGTCCCAACGCAAACCACGACACTCTTATATAGGCAAGTCAATGAGTGGGGGGTTTCTTTTAATAATAAATTTTTATTAAAAGAAAATAGTTTAATTCTGTCTTTACCACAATATTACTCCTAATTAGAGCTTTCCAATGATGTATCACTTGCCCTATTCTGGCAAACCGTTCTCAAGTTATAAGTAAATTTGTTAGTTGGGGGGGGGGGGGGGCTCGCCGGGTTCAAGGTCAAGGTCAAGACGATACACTTAAGACATTTTACTTAAAACATTATACTTAAGACGGTACACCTAAGACGTTGTGACGTCGGGGGGGGGGGGGTTATGCATGAGTGGATTTAGGTCAAGGTCACCAAAAAATAATAATGATCCAAGATGATGGAGGCGGCTGTAACCGTCTCCACCACCCTGTGTTCCTCAAACACTCCCAATCCCAACCCAAAAAGTTACGACTTGCGAGGGATCCCAATTTTTGGCCCGCACGCACGTGGCGATCCAGTTTGGTAGTCTGTGATACGGGCGGCCAGCCTCGGGCCTGGGCACTGGACTTGACCATTCCAATTTTACAATGGGGACTCTGGAACAGCTAATGCAAGACGCAACTCTAACCTCCCACCCTTAATCTAAACCCACCCAATCATATTTTTGCCTGACCAAAACTAAAAAAAAAAATCAAAAACAATAAAAATATGCGCTACCTACGGCACAACGCGCATGTCCCACCCATATTTAATGAAGTTCAATCGAACTTCTTAAATTTACATTTATATTTTAATTTAATCTACCCAACCTAACAGCTAGCTGTGGAATGTAAAAAATTATTAGTACACAGATAAACAAACAGACATAGACACACACACACACACACACACACACACACACACACACACAAATACCATAAACCAATACTTAAGATTAAAAACACATTTCTTAAACATAAATAATACCATAACACACCTTAATGCTAACATCGCAATGCGCCAGTTAAACCTTAAAAAACTAACACATCTTAAGACTGAAACCAAACAACATTTTGCATAAAACCATAGACACACACACACACACACACACACACACACACACACACACACACACAACAAATATTAAATAGTAATAGCCTAACAACAAGAGTAACTCAAATATATATCGGCCGCTTATACATTTGAGTTGCCCTCTGAGTCGGGTCGGAGCGTCGCGTCCGAAATTCCGAGCCCGACTGTGGCGGCAATAGTCGTCGGGGTAGTTCTCGGCTCCCAGAGTGGTGGGGGGCCGGGAGGGGTTTCAGGGGCGCGGAACTTTCCAGAAATGTCAGTGGAAAATTCCAAACGGATGTGCTTTGTTACATGTGGGTCGCCTAAAACGCAGGTGGAGCCTTGTACCTCTCAATTTGCATTAGATAGCATCAAATTACATCCGCTGACAAGTACATCCGCAGCTTTCCCCATCGCGTGGCAGCATAATTATCGTCGATTGTTATCCACCCTCTTCCGCCGCTTAATTATACTTCCAACAGAAATAGGCCGCCAAAACACGCAACTTGTTTTTAACATACAATAGACTATTGTTTGGAAATGCATTACTTATGCTCATAATCCTTGGTCTGGTCGGTACTTCTTACACGCTACACCCAAGACGTTGTGACGTCGGGGGGGGGGGGGGAGAGGGGGGGGCTTCCGGTTTCCGGTCCGGTCGGGGGGGGGGGTCATGCATGAGTAACCATCCGCATGTATATAAACGATGGGAAGCTCGCGCGCCTCCCATATAGGGAGCTGACACCTCAACGGTAAACAACCAATCCGTTAGTTCATACCACATAGTACTTTAACACACTATTTATTTTAACATTTTTATTATTTTTACACTATTTCTTAACACTACATCAGTTATTTTATATATCTTAATTTTATTTTCGTGTCGAGTTTCCATTTTTTTTTTTTTTTTTTTTTTTTAATTAAAATATGCTAATTAACATCGTGTGCAGGAAACTCACACTGATTAATTGCAGGTTCCATTCTTACACACCTGTTTCCTCCTTAATATGCAAATTACTCTCTTACTTTAACAACACTTAAACTCTAACCGCTACTTCTCGGTCATACTAATATAATTAGTGCTACACTACGGGATTTACCTGTGCAATAGTGCACGCTATGTTTCCTGCACGTCTGCAGGTAATACACCTTACAATCATATACTTATTGCTACATTACACAAGACATTTCTTCCACACCTGCAGGTAATACACTTACTGACCGTCTACTATTATAATTATTGCTACAGTACGAGAGACATTTCTTGCACACCTGCAGCTTATACACTTTACAACCGTTTAATATTAAAATTATTGCTATACTACAATGGTTACCTGTTCAATCACAGTTTTGGTCCCCCCACTTGATTATCCACAAAGCAATACTTGCAATCCTACAACTGAATAATTAATTAACTTCCGCGATCACCAGTACTTTTTTAAACTATCCGTCTCTTCCTCTGACTCTTGTGACCGTAGCCGCAGCCGACTGACAAATAACCGAGCTCTCCCGAACCTCGCTCTTTTATGCGGTTTTCTCGGGGAGGGGGTTGGAGGGGCGTCGCACGTGACTCATCGATCGCATAAAAAGGGGGGTTGCTGCCGCGCGCGCGCCATTTCGGTGGCGGAATCGGTCGGGTGAGGAACTATCCGTAAGTCTCTGGCGCTTTTACAACTAACGCTTGTTACTCTAAAATGTGTTTGCACTTAATATGCTAATTAGTCTCTATATTTATGCACGGGACATTTCCTGCACACCTGCAGGTGATACACCTTACAACAGTCTACTATTATACTTGTTGCTACAATACAAGATTTACCTGTCCAATTGGCAATTGTGATCCCACTTAGTCGTGCACGGGATATTTCTTGCACATTAGCAGGTCATACACTTTACAACCGTCTAATTTTATAGTTATTGCTACAGTACAAGATTTACCTGTACAATTGATAATTGTATTCCTACTTATTCGTGCACGGAACATTACTTGCAATCCTGCACCTGAATAATTAATTAACTTCTGCGGCTACCAATACTTTTCTTCGCCTATATGTTTCCCCCTGCTACAACCTTTCGCGGCGCCGCCCGACAAATAACTGAGCTCTCCGAAGTTCTGTTCTTTTATGTCATCCTCTCAGGGGGAGGGGTTGGGGAAGGGGGGGGGCACACAACCCCCATAAAACGGGCATCGGTACCGCGCGCGCGTCATTATAGTGGCGATAGGGCAACAGTAAACAACTATCCGCAAGTCTCTAACACCTAGTCTAACACTTTTTTACTTACGCTTTTTTACTCTAACATATGTTTGCACTTATTATGCTAATTAGTCTCTATATATTCAGACACACTCGCGGGCGCCGGTCATATACTCGCCAATTGTCGGAGAGTACACATCTCCCCTTCGTATATTATCATGGCTTCGCACTCTTTACAACTAAAGTTTTTACGCACAAAACATATTTTACAGAAACAATCTAACTCCAAAGTTTGTAAACCGCGTACTACATTGGCTAAGCTTAAGAAATACTACAGTTTTCACCCGTTGTACTTTGCAAAACCTAGCCTGTGCAACACTGCATACTCTACTGATACTGTTTTGCACGCTGTCTTAACTGACATGCTGCAGTATCAAAATTTCAATCTTGTTACACCTATTGACGATGCTATCCAATTATTCTTATTCACTATATTACCGGGTTTATATGATCGTTCTTCCTTGGGCACATGTCTCATTCTACTGTATCAACTCGCACTGTAAACACCTAGGAGCTCTCCTATCATGCAACAATTATTTTAATTTAATTTTAAAAATAAACTAAAACCTCCCGCGGCCCGGCGCCGCCCCTCCCAAACCCCACCGAGCCCCTGAGGCTCCCACTTTTTTAAAACCCCCTCCAAATGACCTTGACCCACTTCCCAAACCCATCCATCACTGTCACCCCACACTTCCAACCCCACACCTGCCTCTTCCAACCAATGACCTTGAACTGGCCCAACTGTAGCCATTCCCCACTACTATGACCACTTTGCAATTTTGTGAAGAACTATATGTTAATTTGTTATATTGTTTGTGAAATGTATATAAGCAATTGTAAATTTTAATTAAATAATTCAACTAAAAAGTTGAAAAAATTCAATTAAAAAAATTATAAATGAAATCTGTAAATTGTGAGTTTTAAAATTATATGTAACACCTAGAAGATAAATTAAATTCTTACAATTGGATATTAAATTTTACACCCAAACAACAACCAGTACACTTAACAGTTTACTTTTAACACAAAATGTTGAATGCTTACTTATTTGTTTCTAAAATATGAAGAGAAATTAGAAAAAGTTACATTTCAGTAGATATTAGTACAAAAAGTAACATAACATAATGAGTAGATTTTCAGTTCTATCAAAGTTAGTCATGTAATATTTACATTTTGTAAAACCATCAATTTATAATTATTAAAATATATTGATCTGAAATATAATGCAGCGGTTCGTTCAGAAGAAAACGAATACAAATTAAACTTAGTATGTCTTTATTTTTTTCAGTTAAAGTTAATGTATTTAGGATGTTGTGAGGATTTATTTCTTGGATTTGATGACTTTGTCCCAATTTGACTCTTGCATTACAATTGTACCTGGTGGATGCTCACCGGATAGTAGTTTACAAATCGCTAATGTGAGATTTTAAAGTATTTGGTGATTTTCAGAATTTAACATCAATGCACACCATTCAACTGGGCTGATAGATATTCGAAAATAAGTCAGATCCTGTTTTTGGAGCAATCATAAAATGAAAGGAATCTTAGGTGGAGATATTTTTGAAAATAAAATATACTAACATAAAATTATAATATAAAGTTTATTTTCAAAAATATCTCCACCTAAGATTCCTTTCATTTTATGATTGCTCCAAAAACAGGATCTGACTTATTTTCGAATATCTATCAGCCCAGTTGAATGGTGTGCATTGATGTTAAATTCTGAAAATCACCAAATACTTTAAAATCTCACATTAGCGATTTGTAAACTACTATCCGGTGAGCATCCACCAGGTACAATTGTAATGCAAGAGTCAAATTGGGACAAAGTCATCAAATCCAAGAAATAAATCCTCACAACATCCTAAATACATTAACTTTAACTGAAAAAAATAAAGACATACTAAGTTTAATTTGTATTCGTTTTCTTCTGAACGAACCGCTGCATTATATTTCAGATCAATATATTTTAATAATTATAAATTGATGGTTTTACAAAATGTAAATATTACATGACTAACTTTGATAGAACTGAAAATCTACTCATTATGTTATGTTACTTTTTGTACTAATATCTACTGAAATGTAACTTTTTCTAATTTCTCTTCATATTTTAGAAACAAATAAGTAAGCATTCAACATTTTGTGTTAAAAGTAAACTGTTAAGTGTACTGGTTGTTGTTTGGGTGTAAAATTTAATATCCAATTGTAAGAATTTAATTTATCTTCTAGGTGTTACATATAATTTTAAAACTCACAATTTACAGATTTCATTTATAATTTTTTTAATTGAATTTTTTCAACTTTTTAGTTGAATTATTTAATTAAAATTTACAATTGCTTATATACATTTCACAAACAATATAACAAATTAACATATAGTTCTTCACAAAATTGCAAAGTGGTCATTTATCAGTTTGTAGTTTGTATATGAAACTGGATAAACATCAAGTCCAATTATATACATTTTAGGCACAAATAAATTTTTAAAAGTTCTAACATAACTATTCTCTTTTCTCATAGTCTTAAAAATAGCATAACTTATAGTTTCCAAATCTCAAGACACAGTTGAATACGACTTAAAATGGTTACTCACTGTGTATTGTGAATTGTGAAATTTTAAATGAATTGTGGATCAAAACATCAGAATTGGAAGGAATTGTGATAAGTTAAAAATAATGCATACAATTGCAAGAATTTGTAAAATTGAATGAAACTGCAAGTTGTAAGAAATTACTACAATTTTTATAAAGTTGTTTTAAGGTGTAAGAAATTGTTAAATGGCAAAAAGTATTCCATTTAATGGTTAAGGAAGTAAGAAATTGTAAAAAATATAAAATATTGGAAATTATAACTTAGACAGAATTTAAAAATTATCAGAGCTTGTAAAAAAACATCAAAGCTTTAACAGTAAATTAGTTCATCACTCCTACAAAAGACAAGATCTGACAATCATTTAGATCTGATTTTACATTTAAGTCACTATATTTTCTAAAAACAGATAATTTTTTAAGTATTCGGAATCTTAAGTCTTCAACTATGTCAAAAAGCTTAAGCCTAAATCAAATCACAATCTATAATAAGCCTAAGGATTCCCAGTTCTAATAAATGAAAGCTACAAGTCTACAAATAAGTCCACATGCAATGATTTTAAAGTATAAGTCCAAATTTTTAGTCTTAGAATTCATACAAGATGTCTATATCAATCCAAATACAAAAGTCTTAATGCAGAATTTGCTTTTAATAGTACAAATATGTTTAATATAAATGTAAGGGTATAATAAATTTTTTTTTAAATATAATTCTCAATCTCCAAAACTATAGCTAAAAGTATCAATTTAGGTTAAAATAACTTGCCAATATTATAAGTCTAACAATTATTTAAGTCCAAGTCTGCAAATCCAGTTTATGCTTAAAACTACTAATCTTAGAAATAATATTCTTAAACATAAAGAGACTAAGAGTTTAACATACATACATATAAGTAATTAAACAGTAAGTACAAATCTATATATCTAAGTCTATAGAAAAAAGTCTATAAGTCTTACATATAAAATTTAAGTTTAGACCTAACACTCAAAATTTTATCATACAAAGGTTTCAACATTTATTACTAAAGGTCTAAATTTGAACCAAAACACAAAACACTGTTATCAGTTTTTGAGTATAAACCTAAAAGTAAACATATTTAATTATCAATCCACAGTTTAAGTCTAAAATATAAATCTAAGTTTAATTTAATATCAAATATCCTATATTTTAAGAATACCAAATGTCTACATCTTCTAAATATATGTCTTAAAGTCCAAATCAAAAATGCCAAAATATAAGTTTAGATGTAGAATTTACGTTACAAAACTGGAACTAAATCTTAATATCTTAATTTATCAGTCCGTTGTAAAAGTCCAAGTTAAAAAAAAAATAAGTATACACTATCCAAATAAGTAGAAATAATCTAAGTCTTCATTTAAAAATGTCTAAGTTTAAAAAATATAAAATCAGGTCTATAAGTTTAGGTCCAAATCTGAAAACCTAAGTGTTAAAGTCTAAATCCATGTATATGTTTAGTTTTATAGTAATAAATATAAGTATAAAATTCTTTATTCAAGTCTAAACGTTAAAGTTAGACTTTAAACATAAGAACAGGTCTAATATAAATAAAAAAAAACTGTAGAATTTCAAACTCTTCACTTAAAATTTCAAATCTAACATTTTAAACATTAATGTATGGGTATTAGAATTTAGGCTCAACTATCTCAAATTTAAGTATAAAATCTAAGTTTTAAAATCAAGTCTGGATCTAAAAGTTTAAAATCCAAAGCTTTCAATTAAAATATAGAGTCGATCTTTAAAAAAATATCATATATAAGATTCCAAGCCCTCAAATAATCTGTTTAAAAATATAAGTCTAAGTAAAGTACTGAATATAAGGAATAATCTACCAGTTCAAATACAAATATATATCAAAACATAAAAAGCCATCTAAGAATCTAAGCAAAAAAACCTAAAAGTCTAAAATTAATATCAAATTTTTACAAAAGTAGAACATTATTGTTTGGGTCTTATAATTTAGGCTCAACTATCTCAAATTTAAATATAAAATCTAAGTTTTAAAATCAAGTCTGGATCTAAAAGTTTAAAATCCAAAGCTTTCAGTTAAAATATAGAGTCGATCTTTAAATAAAATATCATATATAAGATTCCAAGCCCACAAATAATCTGTTTAAAAATATAAGTCTAAGTAAAGTACTAAATATAAGGATAATCTACCAGTTCAAATACAAATATAACAAAACATAAAAAGCCATCTAAGAATCTAAGCAAAAAAACCTAAAAGTCTAAAATTAATATCAAATTTTCACAAAAGTAGAACATTATTGTTTGGGTCTTAGAATTTAGGCTCAACTATCTCAAATTTAAGTATAAAATCTAAGTTTTAAAATCAAGTCTGGATCTAAAAGTTTAAAATCCAAAGCTTTCCATTAAAACATAGAGTCGATCTTTAAATAAAACATCATATATAAAAATCCAAGCCCACAAATAATCTGTTTAAAAATATAAGTGTAAGTAAAGTACAAAATTTAAGAATAAATCTACCAATTCAAAAACAAACATAACAAAACATGAAAAAGCTGTCTGAAAATCTAAGCCAAAAACCTAAAAGTCTAAAATTAATATCCATTTTTTACAAAAGTAGAACATTATTTTTTGGGTCTTAAAATTTAGGCCAAACTATCTCAAATATAAGTATAAAAGTTAAAAAATAGTATAAAATCCAAGTTTTAATATCAAGACTAAAAATATAGATATAATTCTAATACTAAAATCAAGCATAAAAATCAAAGTCTAAAATTTATAAGTCTAAGCTAAATATCCAAAACAAAGTCCAAAGATTAAGTTTTAGCCTTCAAATCTAAATTTTAGATTGCAAAAGTTTCAGTTTAGGTGTAAAAATATATCATCACAATCTAAAACTAAATTTCAATATCATCACTCTATTTATTTTTTTTATCAAAATTTAGCAACTAAATATATAAAATCTAAATAAGTAAAAAATCTAAGTCCAAGTCTAAATATAATGATCTAAGTTTTAAAATCTAAGTCTAAATAAAAGCTGTAGATTTGGAAGAATTTGAAGAAACCGAAATCTACAGAATTAATACAAATTCCTTCATCAAATATACCATACCAAAAAACTGCAAACACTAATAGCGAATACAAATTATCCGTTGGAATCAGGGCCTTTAAAAGAGATCATAGTTGGATTGAATGGAAGTGATTAAAACTTTTCAGTAGAAATACAGATTGTTATAAAAACAGGACCTGACTTGTTTGGAATATCTATCAGCCCAGTTTATAAGTTTTATAATCAAGTCTGGATCTAAAAGTTTAAAATCCAAAGCTTTAAGTTAAAATATAAAGTCAATCTTTAAATAAAATATCATATATAAGAATCCAGGGCCACAAATAATCTATTTAAAAATATAAGTCTAAGTAAAGTACTGAATTTAAGAATAATCTACCAGTTCAAATACAAATATAACAAAACATAAAAAGCTGTCTAAAAATCTAAGCTAAAAAACCTAAAAGTATGAAATTAATATCAAATTTTTACAAAAATAAAATATTATTGTTTGGTTCATAGAATTTAAGCCCAACTATCTCAAATTTAAGTATAAAATCTAAGTTAAAATCAAGTCTGGATCTAAAGGTTTTAAATTCAAAGCTTTCCAAAGATTAAAATATAGAGTCGATCTTTAAATAAAATATCATATATAAAAATCCAAAACCACAAATAATCTGTTTAAAAATATAAGTGTAAGTAAAGTACTAAATTTAAGGATAAATCTACCAGTTCAAATACAAATATAACAAATCATAAAAAAGCTGTCTGAGAATCTAAGCCAAAAAAAAAACCTAAAAGTCTAAAATTAGTATCCAACTTTTACAAAAGTAGAACATTATTGTTTGGGTCTTAAAATTTAGGCCAAACTATCTCAAAAATAAGTATGAAATCTAAGTTTTAAAATCAAGTCTGGATCTAAAAGTTTAAAATCCAAAGCTTTCAGTTAAAATATAGAGTCAATCTTTAAATAAAATATCATATATAAAAATCCAAGCACACAAATAATCTGTTTAAAAACATAAATCTAAGTTAAGTACTGAATTTAAGGATTAATATACCAGTTCAAACACAAATATAACAAAACATAAAAAGCTGTCTAAGAATTTAAATAAAAAAAACCTAATAGTCTAAAACTAATATCCAATTTTTACAAAAGTAAAAATTCTAAATTTAAAATTCTACATTAAAAAAAACTATTACAACCAACTTTAAATAACAAAATATCAAGACTAAATATATAGATGTAACTCTAATACTAAACTCAAACATACAAATCAAAATCTAAAATTTATAAGCCTAACCTAAATATCTAAGATAAAGTCCAAAGACTAAGTTTTAGCCTTCAAATCTAAATCTTAGATTGCAAAAGTTTCAGTTTAGGTGTAAAAATATATCATAACAATCTAAAACTAAATTTAAATATCATCACTCTATTTGTTTATTTAAAAATCAAAATTTAACAATTAAATATATAAAATCTAAATAAGTAAAAAATCTAAGTCCAAGTCTAAATATAATGATCTAAGTTTTAAAAACTAAGACTGAATAATAAAAAGTTAAGTCTAGTTTTAGTTTTATTGCTTCATATTTTTTAAAATCTAAAAACAAAACTATAAATATAGAATTTTACAACTAAAAAATATCTAAAATAGGTATAAAACTTTATCATTTAACAGTTCTAAATCTAAAAATTTAAATATAAAATTCTAAATATTAAAAAAAATTATAAGAGGGTAATCCTAAAACTATAAAATTTTAAATCTAATTGTCTAATTTCAGTCAAAAAGTCTAAACAATAATCTTAAAATTCCAATTTAATTCAAATAATCTTCCACTTCAAGTTTAAATACAACAGTATTAGTTTAATCATATGCAATTATAATTATTGTTTATTTAATATTACAAATACAAAATTAACTTTAAATAACAGTCTAGTTCAATCTTTAAAAGTTGATTCAAGCATAAAAATTAAAAATCTAATATCTATAAGCCTAAGTTTAGTAACCATAATTTTAAAATAATTAGTCTAATTATCTCAATGGATCAGTATAGTCTAAAAGTATTAATATAAATATCTAAACCCCAAAAATTTAGAATAATTTAATGGTTATAAAAATAGTCAAGACATAAAAGTCTATTTCTAATTGTCTATAATAAGCTAAAAATTTAAAACAAAAGTTTACACAAAAGCAAATATACCTATCTTAATAAAATCTAAGCATTTTAGTTCAAATATTTCTATCAATATCTCTAACAATCCTCTAAAATTTTATCTTACACATCAATAAAACTAGCTACTTAAAACTCTAAATAATATTTAAAATAATTTTCTATTTATTTATTAAAAAACTTACATGTATTCAAAAAATAAAGTAAACACCCAATAAAAATAAAAATAATCATTCATTAAATATAATATGTACATAAACATAAATATATTACTAATTATTTCCAAAACAAGCAGAAATACTACACAACTTAAATCTTGATACAAAAAGAAGAATACACAGTTTGCAAGTATCATAACATAACATATACATTTTTTGGTTCAACAAAGTCACTCATTTAAAATCTAAAATCTCTAAAAAGTCAATAAAGTGTTTAGATATTTCTGTTTCATCTAAAGTATAGTCCAGCTCTGTGTTTCTAAAATAATCAATGCACATTCAACTTAGTATATCAAAATAGGCCTTTGATTCTTCTATACGCTAAGAACTGCTTCAAAGGTTGTATATAACTTAAATAGTGAAACTACCACCATAACAGTCCAGTGGCCTCCACAGTTATATTCCTATCATCAAACTAACAGGCCTAGCTGACACACTTTCTCTCACTATTCTAAAGCTGTCCTAGTATTCACAGCTACACAATTAATTATAATATCATATACAAATACTCCTAAAGTTTGCTTCGAATACTTATATAATAAAATAATATACTATCTAAACCCCAACATTATAAACATCAATAAATTACCCATTAAATTTCTACCACCTTCAATTTAAAACATTAATCACAATATATTATTTAATTAAACTTTTTCATAGTTTTATCATAGCCCACACTTAATACATTATTAAACACATTAAATACAACCTATTTACAATATTTTTTTAACATATCAATAAAAATAATAAACGCCACAACGCCACGCACCTATAGCACCTTACACCCTTAGCACGCACATTTTGGGTACTACTAGCACGACACCAAAAATTATTATTATTTTGATGGACTTGACGATAGGTACTCTTCAAAATGTGAATAAACAGTAAACATTTAAAAGTTTATGTTATTACTATAAGTTGAATTATAAACTTGTTGATTAAATCATCTTTAAAGTATAGATATTATAGCCTACAGTTAGTATATAAATATTCAATGATTTATCTTCAGTTTCTACACAAAAATATTCTGGCCATACATTGATTATAAAAATGTATTATTTTGTCAATTCAGCAATTAATAGGCACGCCGAAACAAGGTGATGAAGTTCCTACGGGCTCAGTTTAGTCGGCTAGGCAAGACATGTGTCAATTACGGGGTTCATGTTTCCCTCGCTTACTGTACTAGAATGACTCTGTCACAGACAATAGCTTGAATACAATACCTAAATCACAGAATTGATAAAAATCTACAGTACACAAAAATACCTGTCTAAACGTCTAAATTCATCGTAGTAGATCATCTGCAATAAAACCAGTCATGACATAACATAAATCGTTCTACAATATGCCTACACTTTCCTTCATTGCCTTTTCTCTACAGGATTAAGGCAGAATATGTATGTTATATGAGAATATAAACAATTTAATAAGTTAATCCCTTTAGTTTTATACTAAAAACACGTAAACGCATTTTTAGTTTCTTAACGAGTGGGTATCCCTATCCCTAATACAGTGTCAACTTTTATCTTAAATTGTCTCCTTGGACTTAAAGATCGGTTGATACACGACAGGCTATCTCATGGTCAATATAAGGTCTTGTAATTTAGTAATTATAAAGATAAAGGTCCATTTACTTAGGTTAGTTTATAGAAATCCCTTCTACAATTTGCAAAAGTACTATTTTAAACTGTAAATAATCTATTCTTATAATAATTCAGTTTTGAAAATCTTGGCAGAATCGAATCTGGAGTTTCATTGGACCGATTTTAATTTTTAAGATGTCGTTGGAAAGCTCTCATCCTGTAGATTTGCCGAAAAATATGAAAGTTTGATATTGTTTAGTATTTATGGTAAAAAATAAATAAAACATGTTTTCCATAAAAAATACATTGGAAACAGGTTTTTACGATTTTTTTATTTGAAGGCAATTTTTGGCTGCCTTTATTGTGGTTAATAAAGAAATGCCGAAGAGTAATTTGAAGGAAATTTAATTCTCTTTCAGAAAATCACCATCCACTTTGGTCGATTTCCTCACCGTTGATAAGTTATTTACAAAAAACCAAAGCTACTACCAGTTTTGTTTGCGTTTCCAAAATACTGAATTAAGTGAAATCTTTGGGAAATCGAATCTGGAGTTTCACTGGACCGATTTTAATTTTTAAGATGTCGTTGGAAAGCTTTTATCCTGTATATTTGCCAAAAAATATGAAAGTTTGGTGTTTTTTAGTATTTATGGCGAGAAAATAAAGAAACATGTTTTGCATAAAAAATACATTGAGAACGGGGTTTTACGAATTTCTTATTTGAAAGCAATTTTTGGCTGCATTTATTGTGGTTGTCCAAGAAATGCTTGATAGTAATTTGTAGGAAATTTAATACTCTTTCAGAAAATCACCATCCACTTTGGTCGATTTCCTCACCGTTGATAAGTTATTTACAAAAAACCAAAGCTTCTACCAATTTATTTGCGTTGAAAATTCAGTTTTGAAAATCTTTGGGAAATCGAATCTTCAGTTTCACCGGACCGATTTTAATTTTTTAGATGTCGTTGGAAAGCTTTTATCCTGTATATTTGCCAAAAAATATGAAAGTTTGAAGTTTTTTAGTATTTATGGTGAAAAAATAAAGAAATACATTGAAAACGGGTTTTTAATTTTTTTTTTTCATTTGAAGCCAATTTTTGGCTGCTTTGATTGCGGTTATTCAAGAAATGCTTATTAGTAATTTGTAGGAAATTTAATTCTCTTTCAGAAAATTACCTTCCACTTTCGTCGATTTCCTCACCGTTTATAAGTTATTTACAAAAAACAAAGCTACTACCAATTTATTTGCGTTGAAAATCTTTGGGCAATCGAATCTGGAGTTCCACTTTACCGATTTTAATTTTTTTTATTTGAAGGCAATTGGCTGCTTTGATTGTGGTTATTCAAGAAATGTTTTTTAGAAATTTGTAGGAAATTTAATTCTCTTTCAGAAAATTATCATCCACTATGGTCGATTTCCTCACCGTTGATAAGTTATTTACAAAAAAAACAAAGCTACTACCAATTTATTTGCGTTAAAAATTCAGTTTTGAAAATCTTTGGGAAATCGAATCTGGAGTTTCACAGGACCGATTTTAATTTTTAAGATGTCGTTGGAAAGCATTTATCCTGTTTATTCGCCAAAAAATATGAAAGTTTGATGTTTTTTAGTATTTATGGTGAAAAAATAAAGAAACATGTTTTTCATAAAAAATACATTGAGAACGGGGTTTTACGAATTTCTTATTTGAAAGCAATTTTTGGCTACATTTATTGTGGTTGTCCAAGAAATGCTTAATAGTAATTTGTAGGAAATTTAATTTTCTTTCAGAAAATCGCCATCCACTTTGGTCGATTTCATCACCGTTGATAAGTTATTTACAAAAAACCAAAGCTACTACCAGTTTTGTTTGCGTTTCCAAAATACTGAATTAAGTGAAATCTTTGGGAAATCGAATCTGGAGTTTCACTGGACCGATTTTAATTTTTAAGATGTCGTTGGAAAGCTTTCATCCTGTAGATTAGCCAATAAAATATGAAAGTTTGATGTTTTTTAGTATTTATGGTGAAAAAATAAGGAAACATGTTTTCCATAAGATATACATTAAAAACGGGTTTTTAAGTTTTTTTTCATTTGAAGGCAATTTTTGTCTACTTTTACTGCGGTTATTTAAGAAATGCTTATTAGTAATTTGTAGGAAATTTAATTCTCTTTCAGAAAACTATCATTCACTTTGGTCGATTTCCTCACCGTTGATAAGTTATTTACAAAAAACCAAAGCTACTACCAATTTGTTTACGTTGAAAAAATACTATGGTAGAGATATTTTTATTAAACTTTGTACAGCTAAATCCAGAGTACTGGACCGATTTTAATAATCTTTTATGTGTTGTCCGAAAGCTTCGTCTATGTTTATTTACTCAAAAATGTGAAAGTTTCATGTTTTTCTCAGCAGTTATGGTGAAAAAGATAAACATTTTCTTCCTTTAAACTGTGTCCATGAAACACATGTTATTAATTTAACAGCTGATTGATGCATTGTTGTGTCCTTGACTTTTCTTTGTTTAAATTTTGATGTTTACATTTGGGATTTGTATTGTGAGTTCCTTACGTTTTGATGGCTTTTAAATAAAGTTATGTGTTAAAGCAGTGTGTGGTTTTAAGCAGTATGTGATTTTTACAATCAAAAATTAATTGTTATTTGAAAAACTAAACTAAATTAAATCAAACTAAATTACTATAAAACTGAACTAAATTAAATAATTACAAGTATAAATTTTTAATTGTTCTGAAAATGAATAATTTTACCATTTATAATATAGATCGCGACTGAAACTGTTTGTTTAGAAGTTTATCTTTTCTATGCCATTCAACACAATCTAAGTACGCTGAAATACGAACCAATTATTTTTCTCAAATAAAATTTCAATATTGAAAACAAATACTACAATTTTTTTTATTTCACCGGAAATAGCCTATAGATACCATTTTTCTAGAGACCGTTGTATTTAACCACAACGGACTTTGTTCCTAGTTAATTATAAAGCATGTAGGCCTACTGAATCTTAAGTGCAAAAAACTCTTTATTAAGTTTGAATATTCTTTAAATTTAAGTAAATGACACAAAATTACGGCCTGACTTCTCAGACATAAGGTTTCAAACTATTTTCATTGTAAAAATATCATAATTAATGATCAATGTTGCACTACTAGGCGTAGGACCACAACTAACTGTGTGAGGTTCAGCGCGGCAGAAGTTCCTCTAGGCCAGCACGTCAGGTTGTCAATGATACACTGATAACGCCGGCCTACGAAGTCAACAAACATGCACGCTGATAACACGACCTCAACTAGAGATTATGCGGAAGGTTCATGTGCGTTCTTGCCGATTTTGAGAAATTTTCATGTGCATTTTGGTTCATTATGTGTTTACGAGATGTACGAATGTATTCTTGTGGATCATGTCAAAGGTTCTTTTGCACTCTTATTGATCGTGCGAGGAGGTTAATGTGCATTCAAGTCAATCAACCTATATCTAAAGAGATTAACATTATTTACATTATAGTTGAAAAAAGAGAGGTTCGTGTTTTCTTTTCTATTATATGAACTGTTTACGAAGGCTGCGGTCTCTTCATTTATTTGCACGGAAGCATGCAATATAACCGAGGTATAAATAAATACAAATTTTCAGCACAAACGGTTCAGTAGTTTTTACTTTGAAAATTAATGTACTACATCCAAGTTATAGCAATAATAGACCTAACGTTTTAAATTTAAAGACATGATTAATTATGAAGCAAACCACATCAGGTCGCGGTCTCATAGTGTCATCCTCCTCACCGGAGACGGAACAATTACAGGCTGATCAGAGCACTGTGTTGAGGCGCCAATTAGAGAATCAATTAATTACTCGCAATTAGCAGTGACAGGATTACCACCTGTGCAAAGCCGGGGCTGCGCTTAACATGCAGGGGATCCGCTCCGCGTGAGCATGACTCTTAGAAACGCACGAGACACTGACGAAGGTTTCCATTTTCGAAGAGGCAGGACACCAATAAAAGTTTCGGAACCTTCCAAAAATATTTGAAATAAAAGTATGGAAAATGAAAAATGAAATTTTATGCTAACACCATTGTTTCAAACAGTTGAAAAATAACTATTCATTCAAAATTTAAAGTCGCATTTCATTTAATACTAGCAGTTACCCGGCGCACGTTGCTGCGCTCAAATTAAGTTGTTTACATAAATAAAGCTATTTTAATATAACAAAAAAAGATAAGTTAAGTTTTAATATAACAAAAAAAGTCAATGGCATAGAAAGTAAGTATATTAATATTACTGTAAGGCCAAAGGATAAACAGGCATTTTGCAAATTTAAACCCAGAATAATCAAAGTTTGCCTTGTATCTTATTGATCGTAATTGCAAATGCAAGAGCACCTATGAGCAAAGAGGCACGTCCATGTCAAATTTCAACCCCGGAGGCCCTAAATTAATTTTAAAGTCCAGTGGAGCACAGCCCTACTAAAAATATATATTCGTAAAAACATTCTTGGTGAGTACCTATGAGCAAAGAGGCATGTCCAAGTAAAATTTCAACCATGGTGGCCCTAAAGTAATTTAAAGTCCAGTGGGGCAGAGCCCTAAAGAGCTTAAAAATTATATTTGCAAAACCGTTTCCTAGTGAGTAGCTATGAACAAAAAGAATCATCCATATAATTTTCACCCCGGTGGCCCTAAAGTGATTTTAAAGTCTAGTGGGGGGAAGCTCTAAAGATCTTAAAAAACTATATTTGCAAAACTGTTTCTTAGTAAGCACCTAAGAGTAAAGAGGATCGTCTGTCAAATTTCAACCCCGGTGGCCCGTAATTTCGAAGCCCAGTGGGTCAGAGCCCTAAAGAACTTCAAAAACTATACTTGCAAAACCGTTTCTTGTGAATACCTATGAGCAAAGCGGCACGTCCATGTTAAATTTCAACCCTGGTGGCCCTGAAGTAATTTTGAAGTCCAGTGTGGTGGAGCCCTAAAGTGCTTAAAAAACTATATTTGCAAAATCGTTTCTTAGTGAGTATCTATGGGTAAAGAGCATCGTCCTTCAAAATTTCAACCCCGGTGGCCCTAAAGTAATTTTGAAGTCCAGTGGGGTGAAGCCCTAGAGAGTTTAAAAAACTATATTTGCAAAACCGTTTCCTAGTGAGTACCTATGAGCAAAGAGAATCGTCCATGTTAAATTTCAACCCTGGTGGCCCTGAAGTAATTTTGAAGTCCAGTGTGGTGGAGCCATAAAGAGCTTAAAAAACTATATTTGCAAAATCGTTTCTTAGTGAGTACCTATGGGTAAAGAGCATCGTCCTTCAAAATTTCAACCCCGGTGGCCCTAAAGTAATTTTGAAGTCCAGTGGGGTGAAGCCCTAGAGAGTTTAAAAAACTATATTTGCAAAACCGTTTCCTAGTGAGTACCTATGAGCAAAGAGAATCGTCCATGTAAAATTTCAGCTCCGGAGGTCCTAAAGTAATTTCAATGTCCAGTGAGGCGGAGCCCTAAAGTGCTTAAAAAACTATATTTATGCAAAATCGTTTCTTAGTGAGTACCTATGGGTAAAAAGCATCGTCCTTCAAATTTCAACCCCTGTGGCCCTAAAGTAATTTTAATGTCCAGTGGGGTGGAGCCCTAAAGAGCTTAAAAAACTATATTTGCAAAACCGTTTCCTAGTGAGTACCTATGAGCAAAGAGAGTCGTTCATGTCAAATTTCAGCTCCGGAGGTCGTAACGTAATTTCAATTTCCAGTGAGGCGGAGCCCTAAAGTGCTTAAAAAACTATATTTGCAAAATCGTTTCTTAGTGAGTATCTATGGGTAAAGAGCATCGTCCTTCAAAATTTCAACCCCGGTGGCCCTAAAGTAATTTTGAAGTCCAGTGGGGTGAAGCCCTAGAGAGTTTAAAAAACTATATTTGCAAAACCGTTTCCTAGTGAGTACCTATGAGCAAAGAGAATCGTCCATGTAAAATTTCAGCTCCGGAGGTCCTAAAGTAATTTCAATGTCCAGTGAGGTGGAGCCCTAAGGCTAAGCGCACACGGGCGATTTTTTAATTGGCCGATTAAAAAATCGGCCTATTAAAAATCGCCCTCACTCTATGTGAACGCGCACACGTAGCGATTGTTTGCGCGTGGTAGTTCTCATTCTGTGTGACATAAAATGGACTTTGTAGAGCTAACGTGTGTTTGTGCACTTCTGATGCGGGCTAAAAAAAGAAGAAGACACCGTAGGTATTGGGTACACCCTATTGTAAGTCAGAGACTTATAAATGGACAGTTTCATAAGATATACCTTACGAGAGGACGAAAGGAAATTCTTTAACTATTACAGAATGTCAAAAAAAGTTTTGATGCTTTGTTATCAATTGTTGGACCACGGTTAAGCATAAAGCACGGATAGTGCTGAAGTATTTAACAAACATTACGCACAACTCTCCCCACAACTTTTCTTTCACATTCCGGTCACTATATTCTTTTAAAGTTTTATTATACAGTTGTGGCCGTTTCTCTATTTCATTGATAAACAATTCAGTGTCGAAATCTGCCATTGCACAATATGACTGTATACAAACAACACAAATATACAAGACAAACAAGTCACTGGTGACTGCGGAGTAGCTATTGACGGGCGATCGGCCGATTATTCAATCGCCTGTGTGCGCGGACAGGTTACAACCTGTAAGTTTCAGATTTCCGGCCGACTATCGCCTCGCCCACAAATCTGTGGCTTGCCACAGATTTTAAAATCGGCGCTATTTTTGATCGCCTGTGTGCGCTCTCCCATTCCTTCCAATGATGCACAGACTGGGCGATAAAATAATTGCCTTAAAATAATCGCCCGTGTGCGCGTAGCCTAAAGTGCTTAAAAAACTATATTTGCAAAATCGTTTCTTAGTGAGTACCTATGGGTAAAGAGCATCGTCCTTCAAATTTCAACCCCTGTGGCCCTAAAGTAATTTTAATGTCCAGTGGGGTGGAGCCCTAAAGAGCTTAAAAAACTATATTTGCAAAACCGTTTCCTAGTGAGTACCTATGAGCAAAGAGAATCGTTCATGTCAAATTTCAGCTCCGGAGGTCGTAACGTAATTTCAATTTCCAGTGAGGCGGAGCCCTAAAGTGCTTAAAAAACTATATTTGCAAAATCGTTTCTGAGTGAGTACCTATGGGTAAAGAGCATCATCCATCAAATTTCAACCCCGGTGGCCCTAAAGTAATTTTGAAGTCCAGTGGGGTGGAGCCCTAAAGAGCTTAAAAAACTATACAGTACACTCTCGTTCATCGGAACTAATGTGGCGGACGGCCGGTTCGGATGTCAAAAACTTCCGATGAAGCGGAGTCCGTCGTGAGTCATCATTTCTGCCCGTGCGGGTGACCTATTGTGATTGTATTCACTCTTGTTTTTAAGATAACACATGAGATTTTATGAAAATAAGGCACTCAAACTTTGAACATGGCAACAATGAACCTATAGGAATAAAAACAACGCAGGAAATAAAGATCCAAAATCGTTATTCTCATATTCCACATTCATGTTCTACTCATATTCCAGCAGGCAACTGACTTCCACGTAACACAGGTGCAGTCGCGACGCGAGACAGACTGAATGACAGTTTGGGAAGCGGTCGAAACGGAAGTTCACTTCCTGCCCCCTTCCTCTTGCTATTGTTGTGCGAATACTCCACGGCCTCGTAAATCACATCAATGTGTACGGATTATGGAAAACGCCTGATGACGTTTGATGCAAAATGTGATACTTCACTGTTGTGCGGATAGAACGAATGGAAATTGAAGGCGCTAAAACGGAAAAATTATTTATTTCGTAAGAAAAAAAAATAATGATATCCAGATTTTCAGTTCCGAAGAAGCGGAGTTCCGATGTCGCCAAGTCCGATGAACGAGAGTGTACTTGCAAAACCTATGGTCCTATGGTGAACCTATGGACAAAGAGATTCGTCCATGTCAAATTTCACCACCTGTAGGCTTTTAGTATAATTGTGAGCTTCCGTAGGGCGGAGCCATAAAGATAACACAAACATCAACATTATACCTCACACCTGGTTACTTCTATGATTATAATCATCTGCTTGAATGAAACTTTCAAAATTTTTAATTACAGCAGTTCATTTTGTAAACACTAAATTTCTAAAACGTGACACTGCACCATTGTATGCCCTCTGGGTCAGAGCCCTTTGGACAGATTTGCACTAAACTTCACACAAACCATCCTTGAGTAATGCTTAATAATGCCTGAAAGTTTCGTTGCAATCTGTTGAGTGGTTTCGGAGTCTATAGGCAACATACATATATATATTTATAAATATATATACATACTTCCTCTTTTATAGATATAGATATTTTATGCTTCAAGTTCAATTTAACTTTTGATTTAAATATGTACTGTTAATGTTGTAAATTTTGAATTTTCTCAACATTAATTTAAGACCCAAGGTAAAGAATTCAAAAGCCATGTAAATTACTAATTTTTACATCGCTTTTAATTTTTATTAAGTAAAACTACCTACAATTTCCAAAAGTGGCATATTAATAATTTTACCTATTATATTAAGCTCAAAATTTTAAACGAGACTTTTATTATTGCATTACGAACAGATATAAGAATTTACGGTTCTGACATTTCATAATTCAGTATAAGAAAGAAGTATTCTAATAAAGTTAATATTTGACTGTGAACATATAATTTTTCACGATCATAGCCGATGTTATTCTCTAGTCTATGGGTGCCTTGCTGAAAAGAGTGAAGAGTATGACTAACATGAGCGTTGTGTGTACAGCTTGTTCGCCACTGACAACTAAATACAGTAATGCACTTCCCTGTTTACCATAACGACGGATAAGCACAGCCTCACTGGCTGTGCTACAACTGGCGCATCGTTGACTCATATCGCTTATACGGAACGCGAACATAAGTGCCTAATCACACCTTGGTCTGCTGGCTTATAACATGCACGACTAATACAATACAGTAGTTAGTTTCGTTTCGATCCTTCCATAAATTTAAAACAGAATGAATCAAATCAACTAAACGCTATTTTATTCAAATGAAAACTTCGTGGGTAGCTGAATGGTTATAGTTTTTGCCTTTGAATCCAAAGGTTGAGGGTTCGATCCTGAGAAAAGTTATTAGCCTCTTAAAGGTTTAATTTAGGATCCAGTTGCCATTTGTCATTGCGCTCTCGATTAATGATGCTATCTAACAACAGGTTGACTTTAGAGAGCAACGAGACCGGGGTTTAGAGCGTTCCCATGAAAACGTAAAAAACACAAAATTAAATAGAAATTAAAACCTACAAGTTTTTGGTAGAGATGAGAGATATGATATGATAACGCCGGCCTACGGACTTACGGAGTCAAGTTAACTCATTAAATGCAGCAGAAGGAAAAGGCATAATTTTCTTCAATCACTGACACCGTCATCAATCGATAAAAATATTATCAACTAAAGAAAGATATATGAGTGGAAAACGTTTTTTAATTTGCCGATAAGGTATTTCATCTTGAGGGTAATGCCGGTTAAAAAATTATTTTACGAGATTAAAATTAGTTTAATGAGATTAAAACCCATTAAAACATTTATTCAAATATAATAAAACATTGTTTTTTTAGTTTTTTTTCATGTCTTTTGACGATGCGTTAAACCACAATTAAAATGATTGTGTTATACAAACAATAAAAATAAGAAGCATTTTACAATTTAATATGAATTATTATTGCTTGTACCGAATTGTAAGTATTTATAAGTTTTTCTATAACAATTTGGTGTCAATTTGTGTATGTATCGCAATTGTTTATCGTCTCTGCACATAGACTTTTGGGTTCCCAACGACTTTGATAATAATCCTCAAGTTGCAGGTTTCTCGCTGTATTGCACCAACAGTGTGATGTACACCACGCACTTGTGTAACCACGTGGATGTAGCAACCCTGCGACCCGCCCCCTAGCGTATGCGGGTACTATCACCACCACTACACCACTACAACACCGCGCGGCGGCGGCACCAGCGCCATCTATCTCCCGGTAACGTACGGCTCGGCTCGGCAACAATGTAGGTTAATGACAACAATTTGTTTTATTATTACAGACTTTATTGCTGTTGTTAACAGTAAAATTGATACTCTCCGTGGTAGATGTCAAACAAACGCGAGATATAAATCCTCCAGAATAAGTGTTGTGTAAAATGTTTCGGCGAAGGCAGCTTTCTAGCGAACGTTCATGTAAAAATTTTGGTGTTGAGTAATATGTTGAGCGGTAAAATGCTATCTTACAATTAGGAATAGCTATAACAAAAGCTTTGTTTTAGACGTAACTACAAAGCGAGCACATAATGTATGCATACACTGTTCTAAATAATATATTCGCGAGTTTGTGAGTCGTGTTTGTTAAACCCCCATTAAAAAAAATCATGAAAAATATGAGGGTTTTAACAATTATTATAAATTATTTGGTAAGAAGACGTCGAGGAAAAAACTCAGGTGCCGGAGTGTATACAACTCAGGTGCCGGAGTGAAGGTCCACTAACAAATTTTAACCTCAAAATGCAAACCTTGTGCATTATCAGGTGACCTCCCAATAAACTCATTTTAAATTTTAAATGGGCCGAAACAACTGTTAGTATTTTGGTAGGCCTATTTGGAACCAACCAAAGAAAGGGATGGAAGTACCGACTGTAAATGGATTAGCTGTTTATCTTCAAAGACAATGTAAAGAAAATTGGTTTGTCATTCCGATTTTTGGGCCGATTCGGGTATACTTAAAATCCTATTAATGGTATTACGGGTAATCTTATTAATTACATACGATATTTTCTCTACTGTTGCAATTAAAATTTTCTGAGGAAAATGAGCTACTGTACTTATACTTGACAGATGACAGTGTGGAAGTTAAAAAAGCAAATAAACTCTGAAATATATGCCTCACGAAATGTTCATAAAGATAAGGGAACTGCGCGCCTAAACAACAAGACTACATTGTGTACGACAACGTCATGCGCGCATGAGTAGGCACCATGCTCCGGTTAGGCAGATAAGGATGAGGTCCAGGAAATGAGCACACGAGGTCACTCGAAGTCAAAATTTGAGCCTAAATGGTTTTAAATGTTGAAAACAGTAGGCTTGATTACCTCAACTACATGTTGACAACCCTTGACCACTCATTTAAATGGGTGGAGGTTAAATACATTTCAGATTTCGAATATGCTAGGAGTGGAGCAGATTTTCTAATAGGAATTTCTCGCTC
The DNA here is from genome assembly GCA_030545055.2 of Neoaliturus tenellus. Classification (NCBI taxonomy): domain Eukaryota; kingdom Metazoa; phylum Arthropoda; class Insecta; order Hemiptera; family Cicadellidae; genus Neoaliturus; species Neoaliturus tenellus. The sequence goes on from CM061532.1 coordinate 222,401,881, forward strand.
TCTTTCCCACAGTGAAAATAAAAGTTAAATATAGAATCTCGATATTAGTTCTGTTTTTTATTTATTTAAGTATAATTTCGTTTAACTTTTCCAAACTATTGGTTGGCAACTGCTAAGTGTAGCACATAAAAAATTAGGTCGATGTTCATTTTTCGTGTTTTTCCAGTCAATGAAATGTCTCATCACAATCAATTTAGGTCGAGATTTGTAAAACAGAGACATAAGACGATGTTCATAAATATCATAGGCTATTAAATTGATTGTATTACATTGAACAAGTAATAAATTAAAATAAAAAAAATAAAAAATGGAAACTGCCTATTGTTTGTCCTTTTAATTTGTAATCTTAATTTCTTAGTTAAATGATTTGATTTTTGTTTTATTTAGAGTGATGCAGCGAAGGTGCTTAACAATCTTGACTACCTATATCTTTGGTGATTATTTTCGTAAATAACCCTGTAAATTATACACATAGGTCAACATTTCTATATTAACTCAGTTGTAGGATTTCGTATGTACAGGGGCAGACTACAGTATATAGGGTACACAAGGCAGAGTTGTGAAATGATGTTTAAAGAATATCGAAAAAAGTTATTAAAAGAATAATGTAGCTATGATGTTTTTACAAGAGTCCTACTAAATTATCTTAAATTTAAGCTAAAATACAGTTGAAGTAGTACTATACTTTTTTGAACTTTATACCGCTATAAGAAACGCAGCAAATGTGCATACTTAAAAAGTGTATAATAAATTTGGTTCTTGAATTTTTCATGCAATAAAAAGTAATTTTTCAGAAAAGTAACGAGTTTATAAAATAATTTTGATCACTATAAAATAAAACCAACGATTGGATGCTAAAAACTAAAAGTTGGATGGATATTTTGAATTTCTTATTTCGTGCACGTTTATTTATGTAGTAAATTAAAAATAATTAAATGAATATACCTACATAATACTTCTTTCGAAGATAAAATACGTAGCCTATAGTTGAGTGAAAATTGATAGAGTAGGCCTAGTTAGAGTAGGCCCTACTAATACAGAACTTTTTATTTTGTATAGAAATTATACCGTACCGTGTTTATCTAATTCAAATGGGTCATACCTATGTAGCTTACAGCCCTGGTTCTTGAGTCAAACATTTTACTTTTAGCGAATTTCCCTGTGGGAAAAATTCTCTTTTTTAGCGAATCTGTGTGTCCGTGGTACTGATAAATTTTGAAAAAGACCTCCGATTTTGATGAAATTTTGTATGAAGGTGTAGGACCAGGTCTATTTTCATGAGTTCGGAACCAGCACGATTGGGTTATGGGAACGGGGTTTTATGGGGTTTCAAAGGGGTTTTGGCATTTTTGGAATTCAATTTTTTAAATCCCACAATTTTAACTAAAACCATTTAAAAAACAAACAATTTAGTAATTTTAATTTTTAACTTGGTTTAACAGATTACGAAGAAAAGCCAAAAACAGGTTTCCCATGTTAATCTTATGGGAAATCAACAAAATCATGTATCTCGTTTATTATTATTGAGTTAACTTGATATGTAGCCCTTACATTCACTAGGTTGGGTTTAACTGATATTTGCTTACAACAGACATATGGCGGCAAACCGAAATACTCACCCCTATGGGGTTTATGGGGAAAATTAAAAAGAGCTGAATATTGATACAATTTGATATTTATCCCTTATCTAACTATTACATACCCTGACAAAACTAACATTTGTTAACAACATCCCAAGGCAGCAAACCTATAATTCCTATGGTGTTTTTGGGGAAAACACAAAATCTCAAGATCCGTTGGAAATTCGCTGAGTATTGGAAGTCTGCTGATGCGACGGGGTATTTCTACATACGACAAACATTGCCTTTTCAACCAACCGAAGTTGAATGATTTAGAAAAGGAAATGCGGGCGGGGCGGGGCGCGAACGCCCGAATGGATCACTGATTCAATCTGGCGATTCATTAACGGATTCTGATCGGTTTTTTATTACAACTCGTTTTCTATCGGCCACAGATACCGTGCTTACTATTTCGCAATCCGTCGTTCAATTAATGGATCGCATTAAGCTTTCTACTTTATATTTAGTCAATAATTTACCCTTAAAACATGAACCTGTTTGTACAAAATGGAATCGTGTCAGAAGGGATCCCGCGGTAGTATTTAAAATAAAGAAGACAGTTAAATTAAGTATTTGATGTAGTTTTACATGACATTGGAGCAGGGTGGCGCATACGTACTTTAGTAGGCCTATTAAAAAAGATGACTGAATCGAGTAGGCCTATATTGGTAAATTTTACTGTAATGTGCCTAATGCAATTTATATTATTTTATTTTTATAATGTAATACACGGGTTAAATCTTTCCTGTAACTCTGTCTGTATTATATACGAAGTATTATAAACATCTATGGTATATTGTCCAGTATCCTAAAATTGTATTATTATTAATTTCTTCGGAACTAATAATAAAAACCCCTTTAAGTTTAAAAGCGTTAAAGTGGATTAATCAGAAAACCATTGTTAATGATAATTCTTTATTTGATTCACTTAAATTTCATTAGGCCTAGTAGGCTACAAGAAGTTTTGCAGAAAATAGATTATTACCCAACAGCAGTTTTAATACTTTTATTGTGTTACTGTTTGAAAAAATATATATCCAGCAACCAGCAAAATTAGACCGACCAAGTTTTTCTCGCGCATGTCAAGAAGAAAATAATAGACACGTTTTGAAGAATTTTCGTTAATTTTCTTAAAACAAAGTAAACAAATATTTTTGACTAGTTACGAATGCCACTCTGAATTATTAGATAGAGCATTTGTTTTATACATACTTTGAATTAATAAAGAACCTACTACTCCTTTACTTTATAATTTGTTTACAAAAACCCCTTCATTGTTTAGAACGTAGTCAATTGTAGCAGACGGATAAGACTTCTCAACCCTTAAGTTTAAGCTAAAATGAATAAATAAAAGCTAAAACAAGTTAATCTTCTTATTTAGATTAATTGGAAAAAAATACTTAGGCTAAGCTTCCGATATGTCACATACAAATGGATCAGTTGTGCAAACATTACGCAGCGCCCTATAGGCTAACTGCCACGTGGTACATTATAATCTACTGAACATTTTGTTCATAAATGAATGCGGACAGTTTTCTGCCGATGAGAACAAGGGGCTTTTCAGGCGAGCTTTGTTTATTTATAATCATACTGTTGACTCTGGAAGCCGATGGAACGCGTGGACACCCGTTATCATAAATTAACCGCTAAAAGTAAAAAAAAAAATAATTTATTTATTTATTTATTTTGAATTTGGATAAACTTAAACATAAAGATATGAAAAAATCAAACAAACTGCGAAACTTAAGTAAAAATTTTTGTAAACATGAGTCTCATCAGAAAAAATTCAACCTGATAAAATCATGTCCTAACAGGTGTCACCAAAACTAATTAAAAAAATATACATTAACACAACCTTACTTATATATAAGGAGAGAGTGAGAAAACTTAAGAAAATTACTATACTAAACTACAATAAAAAATTATTACAAACATACCGTCAAATTAGTATGTGCTAATATAATCCGATAAAACACAGTGAACGCCAACCAAACCGCGCACCAACTGAACATTCAGGCGAGCGCTCTGCCTTCCCCCACCACGAGCCGATCAGCTGGTAGAAACCGCAAGGAGGTCCACCTCGCAGACGTGCCTCATGGTTCAGGCACCGTCATAAGGTATCGGTACAATGTGGTAAGGTACAATACCAAATATCTGTACTAAACAATAAGTTGATGATAGCTCAAAACAATAAAGTATAAAATTTCCAACGCCTTCCTTAATCAGTTAGTAGGCCTATAAGTCAATTTGGTATTCAAGCTAATGTATCAAAATGTCTGGGAAGTTAGTTTATGTACAAGACAGTTGGTGGTCAACATTTTCTGACCTATCAATTATATAATACAAATTAAAATTGAAACATTTCGGAGAGACTTTTTGCAACAATTATTCATAGCATATTCATAATTTTTTTCGACAGAGGTATGGTGATAATGTAGTTAGTTCAAATTACTTAACATAGTTTGCTGCAATTGACTGTAAACGGTAACCGGAACAACAGTATCTCGAGCGGATGTTGTCTGCATGTGTGTAAACAAGACCATTTTGTTTCATTGACAACATTTTCTACAACAGGAATGCTTTGTTTGAATCAAACATGTAAATGAAGTTGCCAGTTTAACGTGAAACATAAAAGTCATTTTCAGACTTTGTGACTTTTTCTTCATTCGGCATCACATTGAGGGTTAGAAATCAACATTACATAAGGTACCAAATGTTAATTCTACAAAAACTGATAGTTGTGGCTAAAACTCAAACCAAATTGAGCTTTACGTTAGTATTTGGTAATTAAGTGTGTTTAACTTTTATATTATTAAAACCTAATAATATGACAATTAATAGCAACCCACTAGTTATTTAGAAACAGCCATTTTTGTCTGGTCATTCGTACAGGATAAAGTTCAATTACCAATTAATTAATTTAGTTAATTAATTGGTATCAGTTGTTAGAATGGTCAATCGCATAAAATTAAACTGAAAAGATATTTTATTTACCAATATGAAATATCGACCTTCGTTTTCTTCTCACGTTTCCATGTAAAATATTATTGTAACATCATTAAATTTATTTGAAGATATAACATTATTACCTTTAGACAAGATTATGAGAGAAAGAAAAAGTAATTTTGATAAAAGGTAAGTCACAGAGTACAGTTTACGATGGGATCAATCTTGGTTTGTGCCTGGATCGGTGTCAATATGCAATCAGATAGTGTCTGCCTCAACACTGAGCCTGTTTACTCTGCTATTTCCATATTTTAAATATATTAAAACCTGAAAAGTTCCAGAATAGTTTCATTTAAAATTCTAATTCCGAGTTATTACTAGGTCACACGATCTTTCAAATATGTAAGACTGAAAAGTAACAAAACTTAATTTATTTTAAACTTAATGACTACCCAACTTTTTTTATGTTCCTTTACAGAGGGTTCAGCATTTTAGGGTACTTTACTGCCGCATACGAAAATTGTCTATTGAATCAATAACCAAACTAGCCACAATCTGGCAAAAATATATATAGATTCCCAACTTTATGATATACTGTAATATAGGGAAGTCACAAGAATTGTAACAACAAAAAGAAACAAGAAGTTTATAAGCTTATTAAATTTATTTTCAAACATTAACTAAACATTTACTCAAAACATCAAATCGGATAATATATTTTGGCAGGTTAAGAGTCATCTTGAACTGTACCACCAGTGAATCTAATTACCCTCCCAGTTAAGTATCCTCCTGTATCATTCCAAATGCGACACTCCGTGCGGCACGTACCAAGAACATTGCGCAACCGCCTTGCCGCTTCCTAAAGTGTACTTACTAATTATCTTCCTCCGATGAATCATCGATTCCTAGAGAAAGTAAGCGGCTGACATGGTGTAAAATGGAGTTGAGATGACAAAAACCCGCCCCGCCTGACCTTGCCCACACCAGTACCGGACCGGCACCGCGCCGGCCGCCCGCAGAAGGACTGACATGCGCACTGTTGGGCAATGATAGCCTAGCAAAGCAGCAGCTCTCGATTGAATCACAAGTTTTGATTTAATTACTGTATTTTTATTTTTTATCGTTTCCAGTAAGCACGTGCTCGATGATCGTTTTATATGATGTGTTGATTGATATGTGTGTCGTTATACACTCATCGTTCATTGGTATTCGCCTTAAAATACATCCTGGTATATGGAATGTTCCAAAACAATTTTAAAGTCAAGTGAGTGGAGAAAATGATGGTTTTTTATGAAAATGATGGTACACGAGGCTTTTAGGGCTTATCAGTTCAGGTTATGAGTACCGTCTGTGACTGTCATTATTATGTCTACCGAGCAAATTCTCAAACCCCCAGGAGGTTCTATGGATTAAATGTATACATATGCCTTACAATATTAGCCCTCATTGCACAGTTCGATATCCAATAATTGAAACATGCACCAACGTGCCGGCCGGAGCTTGTTTACTCAACTGTTTGTCAGCCAAGTGTTCTACTGGCTCACAAGCAAGATGGTGCAGATTCCAGCGACATTAGCTCTAGATGAAACAACACGACAGGAAAACTGAACTCTGCTACCAGTCGTGCAATGGATTTCTATTTTATGGATATTTAATTTTATTGTATAGTTTTACAATTCAAGTAGTAAAAACAATTAAAATCCTCTAAAGCTGTTGACTTTGTTTTAATGAATTTTAACGTGACATGACTAATCTAACCAAAAAAATCTCGTTAGTCACATTTACCTCAAGAACACGGTATCCTATACTCTTATACGAGCAATGTTTGCTTGTTTGCTTGCTTGCTTGCTTGCACAATTATCTCAAAAACGGCTCCGACGATTTCCTTCTAATTTTGGAATATGGGGGTTTTGGCCACCAGAAATCGATTGGAGCTGGTCCCATAGCTGGGAAAATCCGGTTTTCGCGCTAGAGCCCTTCAAAGATCCCATGTTATCCTTATGGAAATTTTTTAACTGAACAAAAATCAGCTGATAACTGTAGATAAAATAAACCAATGTGTTACATCTTTAACCTGTGGTTTTAGGAAAATCATACCAATGTGCAGCAAACCTTCCGCCTGGCGAGTGAGCGGAGCGAACGAGCTTTGTGTGAAAAACGAAAGTAATAATTTTACCGAGCTTAAGCTCGGTCCCCCTGGTACTTGTTTAAGAAGGGTTGAGGCGTCAGCTGAGTGTTGGTGTAACAGCGGCCCCTTGATCCTGATATGTGGCCATGCCCTTGACAAGGGATTATTGTTCCTATTGTTACTCGCCTAACATGGTGATTTTTTTTAATACAACTCAAAAACAAAATCAAAACGTTCTAGGTTGCTGTAAAATAATTACACAGGGTTCACCTTATACAGGTTATAGTAGTGGAAAAGTAAGGCTTTTGGGCCAGTTCAAGGTCACCCGAGCGATGACGTCATCGATGACGTCATCGAGGTCAATGACCTCATCGATGACGTCATCACCAATGACGTCACTTTCATGACGTCACACCCATGACGTCACAGAAATGACGTGCTGATGACGTCATCACCCCTTACGTCACCAAGATGACGTCATCGATGTCACAAAGGTCAAGGTCACGCTGAAACCTAAAATTTTTTGGCACTTTTGCTGTTTCTCGCACTACGCTCCGAGTTTTAGACAGGTTACCGTGACCTTGACGACTTGGAGCGAAATTAGACGAGAAACAGCAAAAGTGCTGAGGAAATTTGAAGCTTGCAACGTGACTCTGCCTAAACCGTCATGTGACACCGCTCGGGTGACCTTGAACTAGCCCAGCTGCCTTACTTTAACCATTACTGCAACCGCGATGCGCACCCTACGACAGACACCGAGCGACTGACTGTCAGGCTCTGTGTACTCTAGGTATATCGGCTTGAGAGACTAAGACTCTAAACAGTCAGGAATGGAGTAACTAACTGAACTTTGCAAGGAAAAGTCATTTCATCCAATATTCTAAACAAATCTTCATCAGTAAAACTCACATTAGTCTGTTTGGTATAAAACTTAGGGTGTCCGCGCAACAGTCTGCGCCACTTAGCTAAAGGCGAAACCTTTTGACTTTGAGTGGTGACAGTGTGCAACTAATAAAGTCTTAACACGGCTAAGTTTCTTACCCAAAGTATCCTGCGACATGGCTTCCCCCTCACAAAAGTCTGCACAATACTGAGAGACTGTTGTAGCGCATGAGTGAAGGGAAAAGCGGTGGGGGAAACAGCAGGAGTGGGGGAAGGTCACAGTGGTGGGGAAAGGTGAGGTTGAACGCTGGAGTATCGCATCACTTCACCATGAGCTGTCGTACAGTCAACACACTGTTCTCTCGGCCCGAGTTGGCACTAGAAGAAACCCTACTGTACAGCTTAGGCTGTGAGGGGCAAGGAAGAAAAGTTAAAGTGGAAATTATGGTAGACTCTAAGGTGAAGAGTCGTCTAAATAAAGTGATTGTAATCTTTCAATCCCCAATAACCTTAGAGAAATACAAATTCATAAAGCGACATCTTACTCTTAGGCAAAACGAATTGGAAATAGAAAAGATGACAGTAAAATTAATCTAACCTAAAATTCGGACTGGACACTCATGGCGATACCACGTGGCGTGCAAACGCCACCCTAAACATTACAAGTTAGGTTATTGAGAACCTCTGGTACGATAACCGACGTGCTAGAGTTAAAGTGTGATGACCTTGAGCCAAAACACTGAAATACTACAAGTCGATATCGTCCCAGAGGTAAAGTGTAGTGACCTTGAGTAAAATCAGAGAAAATCCAAGCCATGTTTGTCCAGAGTTAAAGTGTAATGACCTTGAATCAAAAATTTGTAAAACACTTACATGAACAGAGTCGAAGAGCAGCGATGCTTACCGCATGCAAGCCTGAGACATACTGGCTGAGCACCATCGCGTATTGCCAACACTTAGAGTAGAAGTGTAGTGGGTGACCTTGAACCAGACTTAGAGTAGAAGTGTAGTTGGTGACCTTGAACCACCCCTGAGGGGCCCCCCCCCACCTCCACCTCCACCCTCCCCCCCCCACCTCCACCCCCCCCCACCTCCACCCCCCCACACCTCCACCTCCACCTCCACCCCCCCCACCTCCACCACCACCCCCCCCCACCTCCACCCCACCCCCCCCACCTCCACCCCCCCCCACCTCCACCCCCCCCCACCTCCAACCCCCCCACCTCCACCCCCCCCCACCTCCACCCCCCCCCCACCTCCACCTCCACCCCCCCCATGGGGTGGACCTCCACCCCTGGGGTGGACCTCCGCCCCATGCCGCCCCTTCGGGGGAGACCGGTGGGGATATAAGGCGGCCCGGCCACAGCCGGCTCGCAGTCCGCTCCCGAGAACGTGAACGATCGGGACGGACCGCCATAGGCCTCACTAAACATTGAAAGGCGCCTTCACTGTTTAGCGAAGTCTACTCTAACTTTAAGACTTGTATTATTTTTAAGATATTGCGCTTGCGTTTGGGTATTAGGAATTGTTTTATATGTGAGTGTTTTACTTGTACCCTATGTCTCCTATGTGTCTTGTTCGTGTTTTGTCTTGTTGTCTTGTTTGTCTTTTATGTCATATGTGTTTAATGTGTATATGCTTGTTCCAGCGCGTACCATGTTGAGCTCAACCTATTTTGTAAGTGTGTGTTATATCTATCTAAAGTGTATACGCTTGTTTTAGCACTCCCCCTTGAGCATTTTTCACAGCTCAAAGTAAATTGTAAAGATAGGGACGGGAGTAGGCCCCCGTGTAAAAGTATTTTATACCAACGTTAGCATGGGTCCTCTCAGGCATGCAATATTGCGGCTGGGTTGGGACTCGGTCCGTTTGTACGCTGGCATGCAGACCACAGCTGTGGCCAAATTGCGGCGGCCTCTGCACTCGGACCGAGGACGTGTAAGCCACTAGGGCTGTCCTCAACCTCTGTTTCCCTTATGGAAACCAAAATTATGTAAATGAATTTTGATAGCTATTTGTGTTTTTGCCCACAAGGCCCCCGAACATTCGTGGTTCACCATGGATGTACGGGGCCGAAATTTTTTAATGTTCGTGTGGCCTTGACCCACAAAGATTTATAAAAATTTACTGCATTGCTAAAGTTAAATATTAAAGATATGGTACGGGAGTAGACCCCCGTGTAAAGCTATTTTAAACCAATGTTAGCATGGGTCCTCTCAGGCATGCAATATTGCGGCTGGGTTGGGACTCGGTCCGTTTGTACGCTGGCATGCAGACCACAGCTGTGGCCAATTTGCGGCGGCCTCTGCACTCTGACCGAGGACGTAAGCCACTAGGGCTGTCCTCAACCTCTCTCAAAATTATGTAAATGACTCTTGTTAGCTTTTTGAAAAAGTTATTTGTTAGCAATGCAGTAAATGTGTAAAAGTCTTGCGTGGTGAAGGTCAGACAACATTGGAATGTTTGCTGTTGTCCATAGTTGGGTCTCTTCGGAGGCTACAGCGATGGCAACCTAAATGCCCCAGGTGGGGCTTTATTTTTTTTAAGTTTTTCCATGACCTTGACCTAAATACAGTAGTGTTCTAAAATCTTAATGGTTAGGTATTACTAACATACAAGTCTGCTGTTGTCCATAGTTGGGTCTCTTTGGAGGCTACAGCGATGGCAACCTAAATGCCCCAGGTGGGGCTTTATTTTTTTAAAGTTTTTCCATGACCTTGACCTAAATACAGTAGTGTTCTAAAATCTTAATGGTTAGGTATTACTAACATACAAGTCTGCTGTTGTCCATAGTTGGGTCTCTTTGGAGGCTACAGCGATGGCAACCTAAATGCCCCAGGTGGGGCTTTATTTTTAAAAGTTATTTTGTGACCTTGACCTAATTATAGGAAAGACTGCTCCAGCATCCCCCCCCTACACCTCCACCCCACACCTCTACCCCACACCTCCACCCCACACCTCCACCCCACACCTCCACCCCACACCTCCACCCCACACCTCCACCCCACACCTCCACCCCACACCTCCACCCCCCCCCTACACCTCCACCCCACACCTCCACCCCACACCTCCACCCCACACCTCCACCCCACACCTCCACCCCACACCTCCACCCCACACCTCCACCCCACACCTCCACCTCCACCCCCCCCCTTCCCCCCCCCTTCCCCCCCCCAGGGTGGGGTTGCCCTTGGCTGGTGGGGATATAAGGCGGCCAGGTTGCACGCACTTCTCATTCACGCTCCAGCTTTCGTTGGAAGTGGCTGTCCAGGAGCTCATTCTTAAGAAGACCGGTGACCAAAAATGTCTCGTCGTATACCTTACAAACCTTCGTACTATAATCTGATTGGTATTAATAGTATTACAGACAATGAGAAGAAATTGTATACAAGATTTTGTTGTTTACTTGACAGAACGCTAAAACTACCGCCAAATACTTTCACCTACAAGCTACCCCTGATAGACAAGGATGATGTAAGCAAACTATCATCAATTCAACTGAAATTGGTGCAAGAAAAAATTCTTGTTTGTGTGAGAGAAGTGTTTCACAATGAATATTCAAAAAGATTGGCCTTTGACTTTATTAAGGAACATGCAGGACGTGAAACAAAACAGTATCCAGGATTATATTATTTATATCTTTTTGAGAATGGAGCAAGTGTAACGGTAGAAATAAGTATCAAACTAATGTAATTCACCCAACCAAGTGTTAAACTAGGACTTGAACTTGGACTTGATTGAGGTTTTGTAGAACAGAGCGGGGGATAGATCACTTTGCGGCAATGGACTAGCATGCTGCTTAGTGGTTTATCCCCCGCTCAAAGGGTATCTTTACGCGACCTTGACCCACATAAATGCATAGTTCGTGGGGGTATAAAAATGGTAAACCAATTGGATTGGATACACCACTTCCATCGCTCCATCGCAACAGAATTCTTCCTATTCTGGAGGTAATACCGGTGATATTTCACCTTTGTAAGAAATTAAAACAAAAATGTGATCGGGGGATAGAGCACTTTGTAGTAATTGATGCTGCTTAGTGCTCTATCCCCGCTGAAAATAATAATTCCAAATGACCTTGACCCATATAAACTTGCTCAAACAGACATCTTGAAAAAACTTGTAAAAAGTAGTGGATTTAGACCAAACATCATTGCTTTATCAAGCCCGTTGAAGAATATATTGAAAATGGGTGTTTAAAAGCCAAATCTATTACATGATTGATAAACCGGATGTATATGACGTCACCTTCCCTCACCCTTCAACCTCGGGTATAAAGGGACCCGGTTGAGCGCGCTGCTCATTATTGCGTGGACATTCACCGAGTGCACACTCAAAGCCAAACTGTAAAAATGGCTCTTTGCGATATTTGTGGTGAGTTTTTCCAAGACGAAGATATCTTTGTTTTACACCGAGAATTGCATCATGAAGAGGATAGAAAAGAAGAGATTGTAGTAAGTGAAGAAGACTTGGATGCGATTGATCGGTTTTTGGAAAACCATCAGAAGCAGATGGACGACTGTGATAGCTATCTACAGTTACACCGAGAATTGCATCATGAAGAGGACAGAAAAGAAGAGATTGTAGTAAGTGAAGAAGACTTGGATGCGATTGATCGGTTTTTGGAAAAACCTCAGAAGCAGGAGGACTGGGCTAGCTATTTACAGTTAATGCAAAGAAGAAGACCAAGTGTTATTCAATTTGCCGGAGCTGGACCATCTACAGCTGGAGGATTTATTCAAGAAGAGAAAATGGAAGAAGAAGATACGGAAGAAGTGGAAGATGTAAGACAACTGCGTACCCAAGAAGAGGATATGGAAGATATAAGACAACTGCGCACTACAGCCTTGCCAGGACCAGTTGTAATTCATTTCAAAATTAATAACGTGCAATTAGAATTGGAAAATTTTATAACTCAAGCTAAAAAACTAGTTGTAAAAACATTGACGGAAGAATTGGCAAGATTGAACTTTATTAAATTTGGATTGGTGTTGGAGGCTATGTTTACTAATACCGATGGTGAAAATTCACCGAGAGCATTCATTGCTAAAAACCGAACCCTTACAACCACATCTGATATCAACGAAATTTTAGAAGAATGTTTGGTTGAACTGCTAGTGAAACTTCAAGAACATGAAGGAAGAGGATCCGGCTGGACGCTATCACCATTGAAGGTATGGATGTGAGGGTTCACAAGCATGGATATGGTATGAGAGGAAGCAGCTTTATCCCTCTACCAAAGGTGATCCGAGATACAAGATCATGTATCAATGTGAAAAATGAGGATAATGAATGTTTCCGGTATGCAATGTTAGCAAAATATGTGGAAGACCATTCCTGTAGACCTAGCATAGCATACGAAGCTGTTCAACACCGCTATAACTTCCAAGGTATGTCGTATCCTGTTAGTCTTAATGATGTTGCTAAATTTGAAAGAAAAAACCCAGGAGTTTCAGTTAATGTGTTTGGTTTAGACGAATCAAATAACGTATACCCGTTACGAGTTACAAAGACTGAACGTCAAAATCATACAGATTTGCTGCTATTGACCAAAGGTGAAATATCACATTATGTTTACATCAAGAACTTTGAAACTTTGGTTGGACGACAAGTGACTAAAAATAAAATTAGAGTAACAGTGTGTAAGAGATGCTTTTGTTTCACAAATAAAGACTTGAGACGTGGAGGATCAGAGTGGTTGTCAGAACACCAACGTCTTTGTAATGACAACTATGAAGTGAAGATTAGTCTGCCACCACCATCTAGAGCATTTGTCCAGTTCAATAAAACAGTTCACCAATACCGGATTCCACTAGTTATCTACGCTGACTTTGAATCCACGTTAGTGCCACAGGAACTTCCAGATGGTGAAGTAACAAGAAGAACCAAATATCAATTGCATCAACCTAACAGTTTTTGCTTATTGGTGAAATCTACTTTACCTGAAGAACAATTGAAAGACTATGGCTTAACATCCACTCCAATACTCTACCGTGGTGAAGAAGCCGCTAAGTATTTTGTAGACCAGTTGTACGACATTGCTGAAAAGGCGCAACGCTTATACGGTAATGTTGTACCTATGGAACCTTTGAACCAAAATCAACAAGAAGAATGCAATTCGGCAACAAGTTGTTATTTATGCAAGAAGAGCTTCAGTGAAGAATATCAAAAAGTAAGAGATCACGATCACCTGACAGGGTTATACAGAGGAGCTGCTTGTAATTCATGCAATATAAATTACAAACTGTCAAACTTTATCCCTGTCGTGTTACACAATCTTAGCGGCTATGACTCTCACTTCATTATCCCAGAGTTAGGACGAGATGATGGAAAAATTGAAGTATTAGCTGAAACATTGGAGAAGTACATCAGTTTCTCAAAAACAGTAGGTAAAATTAAACTTCGCTTCGTAGACTCTTATAGATTTATGTCATCTAGTTTGAGTAAATTGTCTGAGAACCTAAGAAGAGAAGACCTAAAAGAAACCAGCAAAATTGTACCTGAAGATAAATTGGACTTAGTAATGCGTAAAGGAGTGTTCCCCTATGATTACATAACTTCTGCAGAAAAATTTGAAGAAACCAGTCTGCCACCGATTGAAGCCTTCAATAGCAAGTTAAATGAAAGTGCAATCACCGTTGAAGACTACAATCATGCTTGTAATGTTTGGAACCAACTAAACATTCAAACCTTAGGGGAATATTCCGACTTTTACATAAAATTGGACGTAACTCTGCTGTGCGATGTGATGGAAGAATTTCGAAACACCTGCTTCTCCGCCTATGGACTGGACCCTCTACACTCGTACACATCTCCAGGATTAGCATGGCAAGCTATGCTAAAGTCAACCAACTGTCGACTGGAACTTCTAACAGATATTGATATGGTGCTCATGATGGAATCTGGTGTACGAGGCGGTTTGACCCAAGCTGTAACACGTCATGTTAAAGCCAACAACAAGTACATCCCCGGCTTCGACAAGCAACAACCATCGGTCTACCTTGGCTACTTTGACGCAAACAACCTTTATGGTTGGGCAATGTCAAATCCGCTTCCCTACGCTGACTTCAAATGGATCGACCCGGCCACCATCGGTGACATCTCACAGATTCCAAAGAATGGTCCAAAAGGCTATATTTTGGACTGTGATTTCGAATATCCGGAGCACCTTCATGACCATCACTACGACTTGCCTCTCCTAGCCAAGACTGAAGTTTCACCGACAGGAAGATGGCCGAAATTGATGATGACGTTGGAGAATAAAGATCGGTATGTGGCTCACTACTGGGTAGTTCAACAAGCTCTTGAATTGGGTCTACGTGTAGTGAGAATTCATAGAGCAATTGAATTCACCCAGTCTTGTTGGTTGAAACCATATATTGATTCCAACACTACAAGAAGAGCAGCAGCAACATCAGCATTTGAAAAGGACTTTTACAAATTGATGAACAACGCCATCTTCGGGAAGACCTTAGAAAACAAAAGAAAACACAAGATTGTAAAATTAGTAAGTGATCCTAAGAAATTGGAAAAATTAGTGCAAAAACCAAATTTTGGAACATCCATGATTATAAACGAAGATCTAGTTGCCGTCAGTATGAAGAAAACAACAATAGTGATGGATCGTCCGTTATACATTGGAATGTCGATTTTGGATATAAGTAAAACTCTGATGTATGATTTCCATTACAACAAAATGGTTAAACACTACGGAAGAGATAACATTGGAGTTGCATACATGGATACCGACGCGTTTATCTACTGGATAAAGACTTTGGACATGTATGAAGACCTAAGGAGTTTCCCATACAAAGACGATTTTGACTTCTCTGACTATCCGAAGAACCATCCGAATTACAATGAAAAGAATAAAAAAGTAATCGGAAAATTTAAAGATGAAGCAAATGGAATGCCTTTGGAGGAAATAGTTGCGCTAATGTCCAAACTATATTCCTTCAAGATGTATAAGGAAAATGACATACCGACAGTGAAGAAAGCTAAAGGAGTCAAAACATCGTACTTGAAGAAACATGTGACATTTGACCATTACAAGACCTGTTTGTTTGAAGATTCTACAATGTCTGCAACGTTCAACACTATCAGATCTTTAAACATGAGGTCTACAGTGTCACTGAAGTTAAAAGAGCACTATCAGCTCGAGATGATAAAAGGCATATTATGCCGGATAAAATTCACACTCTTCCTTTTGGCCACTACTCTCTAAACCCTATCGACTAATAACCTATTCTTCGTCCTTCTACAACTTCGACCTTATTCCTTTCTCCTTCCGTAAAAAAATGGGGAACACGGCAAGTCAAACGCCGTGTTCCCCATTTTTTTACACAAGTTTGGATGACCTTGACCTATATAAATGATGTGAATATTTAAGACAACATTCATTGTGATTATACATGTGATAGATGAAACATTCAAACCTGCAATATGAAGGACTTGAAGCAAGAAATTGTCAACGAACTTCATAAACCTGCAAGAAGAAAGTTTCCACGAAGAAATACAGTGATAAAAGGAATAAATGATTTATATCAAGCGGATTTAATCGAAATGATTCCTTATAGTAAACAAAATAGAGGATTTAAATACATATTAACTATTATTAATTGTTTTTCAAAAATGGCAGATGCTTTACCACTAAAAGATAAAAGTGGCAAAAGTGTTACAAAAGCAATGGAAACAGCTATACAAAGAGACAAACATACTATAAAACATTTACAAACCGATGATGGAAAAGAATATTTCAATAAGGAATTTGCAAATTTAATGAAAAAAACACAACATTAACCATTACTCAACCAATTCAGAGGTAAAAGCATCAATAATTGAAAGATTCAACAGAACTTTAAAAGGTGCGATGTATAAGATGTTTTCTAACAGAGGATCGCACATATGGATTGATATGTTACCAAAACTTATAAACGATTACAATAACAAGTTTCATAGAACTATCGGTATGAAACCAAGCCAGGTTACTAATAAAAATGAAAAACTTGTATTAAAACGTATAAAAATGAATACTAAACCAAAAGTTGAAAAACTAAAGCCTAAAAGGTTTAATGTTGGTGATAAAGTCAGAATAAGCAAATACAAAGGTGTATTCAGTAAAAGATATCTTCCGAACTGGACAAATGAGGTATTTACCGTATTTAAAGTGCAACCTACAGTACCAGAAACTTACATTTTAAAAGATAATAAAGGACAATTGCTTGAAGGAGGGTTTTATGGACATGAAATGTTAAAATCAACAGTAGGTGATGTATATCTAGTTGAAAAGGTGTTGCAACGGAAAAAAGATATGGTTAAAGTACGATGGTTAGGATTTAATAAGACGGAAGATTCTTGGATACCTAAAAAGGATCTAATATAACGATAAAGAATCATTTTGGGTTGAACCATTACAAAGGATGGAGATAATACCGCAAAAAGACAATTTTACTATTAATAATATAGATGAACTCACAGTGGATGGTTCTCAATTCAATACTGGGAAACACGGTGTTTTGTTACCAAACACGGTGCGTTGTCTGGTTACCGGTCCTTCCAATTGTGGAAAAACAAATGTAGTATTCAATTTGATTACAAACCCTAAAGGATTACGTTTTAATAATTTATATGTATTTTCAAAGTCACTACAACAACCAAAATATCAGTTATTGGAACAAATACTCAATAATGTGCCTGAAGTTAAATATTTTAAATTCAACGCGAGCGAGAGTGTCATGCAACCGCAAGAGGCTAAACCATTCTCAGTATTCATATTTGACGACGTATCTTGTGAAAATCAAATACAATAAGAAATTACTTCGCCATGGGTCGACATAACAACATAGATAGCATTTATATTGGTCAAACTTACAGCAAAATACCGAAACAGCTCATTAGAGACAATGCAAACATGTTAATTGTATTTAAACAGGATGAAACCAACCTAAAACACATATATTATGACCATGTAAGTGCGGATATGCCATTTGAACGATTTAAAGAGTTGTGTGGAAAGGCTTGGGCTGAAAAATATGGGTTTTTAACAATTATGAAGGAACAACCGCTAAACAATGGTCGATACAGGATAGGATTTGATAAATTTATACTAATACACTGATCATGATGTAAAACATTCATTGTTGTACAACACGTCTTGCTACAAACATGGTTAACCAAGAAAAGTTAATAAAGGAAATAAAATCACTTAGTGATTCTATTCGAGATAAAAACAGAGCATTAAAATTAGGTATTAGCGAAAGGGAGAAATTTCTTGAATCTACTTTTAAACCTATTACTGAACCCTTGAAACAATTAAACAAAAAATTTGCTAAACCCGTTTTGGAAGGAGATGCAATTGCACCTATTACAAAGTTTGAAAGAGAAAATGTAAAATCAGAAGATTTTAGTGATGAAGACCTGGAATCCTCTACATATAGTGGTTTTACCGGTGGAGAACCTGAAAGAGAGCTAGAATCACCAGACTATAGTGGTATAAGAGAATTATATGAAGTAAAAGCTAAAAGAGGACATGAAGATGTATCAACTGCTAGTGAAGAGGAAAAAGAAGAAGAAGCAAGGGAAGGTCCGTCAAACATAAGCTTGTTGGGTGAAAACATTCATAACAAAGGACCTTTAGGAAGGAAATACATGATAAAAATGTTAGCTGGAATAAATCCTAATAAAAACTACCATAGTTATGGAGTAAGATTAACAGAAGAAGGTTTAATGGTTGGTAATAGCCCGGTAAACATTGATGAAGATGATAATATTATTGTTGGTAATCAAAGATATAAGGGCACAAGAGATTATTTGAATTATTATTTGAAAAAAAGCCTTTAGAATTGTTAGTTAAAGAAGAAGACATGGAAGCATATAAACAGATTTTGGAACACACCAATGCATACAGGAGAAAATATTTAGCTGACCAACCAGTTTTTAGATCTAGGTCTTTAAAATATAGAGTATTTGTATCCAAGTTAATACCAACAACGAGAAGACAACCAATACCGATAATGCCAAGAAAACCTGTAAAACGAAGGTTTGTGTCATCCACTTTGGATATAAGTGCTCCAGAACCAAGAAAAAGAAACAAATCTGTTACAGGTACAGGTTTAATGAAGAAACTATATAACACAAATGTGATTTATTACAATAATATCAATAAATTGGTGGATAGAATGAAACTAATACATGAAGCTAAAGAAGCGGGTCATACTGGATTGGAAAACGAATGGGTGGCTTTAGTGGATGAACTCCGAAACCGTGGGGTAATCTCATAAAAATGCGTTACTCCCTAGAATACTATTCAGTTGCATCATGAGTGTCGACAAGTTCGGACGTTACTCCTCGGATGGGTTATATTATGCGAATAGTTTAAAAAGAAGTGCTGGTTTACCACAAACACCTGATGGAGATTATGATATGAGTAATAAAAGGTTAAAAAACATAAAAGATCCTGCGGATGAAAACGATGCAATAAATTTAAAAATATTAAAGGAAAAGATATCGCCAACATTAAGACTACAAAATAACACATATGACGCAGAAGATCATAGAATTATCAACGTTGGTAAACCAAATCAAAACGGTGATGCAATAAACAAAGGTTATTTGTCATCTGAATTAAAAAATACGTTAAAATTCAATGGGAAAACGTATAGTGCTAACAACAAACGTATATCCAACGTGGATGACCCTAAAGATGCAAAAGACAGCGTAAATAGACGCTATTTACATTCCTTGATACCTGAAAAGACAAAAGATGGATTTTCTTTTTATAAATTTGTTATTAACGATATAGGTTATCCAAAAAATGAAAATGATGCCGTAAATCTCAAATATATAAAAGATCATTGTGTCATACATGATGTGGGAGTTATCGATTGTCTTGGCAATTGTTTGGCGAATGTAAAAGATGGTTCAGCACCATCTGATGGTGCAACAGTGGGTCAAATGAAAGAGACTTTAAAACAAGAAACAACTGGATTTGCAAAACGAGATGAAGTATTATCAAAGCAAGGGGATGACTTTATTCAAGGTAATGAAAAATTTCATTTATTGACATACAAAAACGCTTATTGGGATTGCATGTATGGAAGGTTATCAAATGTGTCATGGGGTCATGCAGATAGAGACGCGGCTGCCTTAGGACAAACAGTACATCTAGATCCAAATAATTACCATGCGTTTTTTATATGTAGTAATAAAAAACTAACAAACATGGCGCAAGGAAGAGAAGCAAATGATGCTGCAACTGTAGGACAGGCTATCACATTATCACAAATGGATAGCAAAGTGTATACTTGTAATAATAAACGTATAACAGACCTTAAAGACCCTGAACATGTGGATAATGCCGTCACTGTTAATTTTCTTATTAAAGTTTTAGGAAATGCATTATTTGATATATACAATCTTATTGGAACCCGTACACATGGTAATTGGGTGTCTGAATCCGAGAGAGGTAATTGGATTAAACGGGAAATATTTAATAAATATTTTATTAACCCTAATACGCAAAAGTTTAGATCATCAGATTGGGGTGATATTGATATTTAATTAAATAACCCAATAAATGACTTCATTTATGTGCAACCCGTCATAGAGGTAACACATAGGTTACGCTTTTCGAATATAAAAGACAATCATGACATTTCATTACACCAGTCCATATCGAGACACTATACGGAAAGGAGGCGGTATCACGTCCACAGCGGTTTCTCTGTTAAGTAAAGCTTTAAATCGTATTCCAGTAGGATCTATCGTAAACAGAGCAATAGACGCTTTACCATACGAATTTCACATACCGGGAGGTTATCAATATTGCGGACCAGGAACTAAATTGCAAAAACGACTGGAAAGAGGTGATCCAGGCATAAATAAGTTAGATCAGGCTTGTAAAGAACACGATATCGCATATTCCACATTTACCGATTCAAAAAATAGGTCAATCGCTGATAAAAAGCTAGCAAATATAGCTTGGCAACGAGTTAAGTCTAGTGACGCCAGTATTGCGGAAAAAGCAGCAGCTTTAGCAGTAACAGCAGGTATGAAGGCTAAAACAGCGGTAGGAGGTGGAAAAAGGAGGGGTAGGAATAAAAAAGGATCAACCATGAAGAAACATGGTGGTAATATTAGACTAAAAAGACGTTCTACGAAGAAAAATAATAAAAAACCGACTATATGGTCAATGGTAAAAAACGGGGCAGGTCTATACCTAAGACCGTATCGTGCATATTAAATAAAAGAAATCAATTAGTTATACCACATAAAGCGTTGACCAATGTTGAATTATTTAGATATATTTCCTGTTTAAAAATACCATTTTTTCGCGGAGTATTCATGAAGGACAGTTTACCAAAGAAAATATGGAAAAATGAGACTGGAATCGTAAATTTGGATAATACTGAAGGGCCCGGCACCCATTGGGTGTGTTATAAGAAACTGAACAGCAATGTATATTATTTTGATAGTTTCGGTAACCTGCCACCACCAAAAGAACTTCAAAATTACTTTAAATCTGCTAAAAACATATATTATAACTATAAAAGAGAACAACCTGATAATACTTCAATATGCGGCCATTTATGTTTGGAATTTCTAGCTAAAAGTATCAGTCACTATTGAGATGTCTTCCTATACGGTATCATTAACAGGAAAATCGTCAACTTTACGAGGTATCCTTTTTCCAGCGTTACGCTTGAAAAAAGGAAGATTTTGGGAGGCGGCACTATTAGATTTTACTACTTACAACTCTATTCCCAATGTTACGGAAGGTAAAAATAACGTATTGCATTATTATAAGGGAAAAGATGCCAGTGGGAAGTTTACAGACTTACAAGAGTGCAGGTTACCCACAGGTTCTTATGAAATTGATCATATAAATGAATTTTTGCAAACTAAAATGGGAAAAGACAATATAACATTAAAAGGTAATAATAATACGATGAAAGCTGAAATTACTTCCAAATATTATATAGATTTTACTCAACCAAACTCAATTGGTGATTTATTGGGATTTTCCAAAGATGAGCCAATTTTAGGACCAGATGTAACACATTCCGGTAAAAAAACAGTAACAATATTAAAAGTCAATAGTATAGACATAACTTGTAACATTATACAAGGAGCTTACAGGGATGGGGCTAATACCCATATCATACATACTTTTTACCCAAGTGTACCACCTGGATTTAAAATTGTTGAAAAGCCACAAAACCTGGTATATCTACCGTTGAACACCACTTTCATTTCAGACATCGTGTTGAGCGTATTGGATCAAGACGGTAACTTGGTAGACTTCAGAGAAGAGCCTATTACGGTTAGATTACATTTAAAATCGACACTTTAATACAAAATCATGGGTTTAACATTTAAAAGCGAACAACCTACGGGAAACCGCATTAGTAGCTCTTCAGCTGTGGAGGAGTTAACACGCGAGAACATTCGTTTCTTAGAGAGAATTGGATTAAAATTAACCGATTATGGATATACTGGATATAGCGCAGGGTCCAACATTCGACGAAACCCTATGGGAAAAAGAATATCACACCCACAACCCTTACACTTCATCGAAATTAAACAATAACGATGAAATTCGTATCCCCATACAAAATCAAGACATTTACACACTACCATGTGAAAGTTACTTGTATATTGAAGGACAAGTTACTAAAAAGGACGGTACTACTGCTGGTACAACAGTTCCATTTATAAATAATCCTATGGCTTTCCTGTTTGATGAAATTAGATATGAAATATCAGGTGTAACAGTTGATTCTACTAAAAAAGTAGGTATTTCAACGTCTTTAAAAGGACTAACATCTATAACACCCAATGAAACCAATTTACTTAAACCTGCCGGATGGGTATTACCTACAATTGACACGATCACTCCAAATTCAAATGGATATTTTGATTTTCATATTCCATTACGTTTGTTGCTTGGTTTTGCTGAAGATTATAGGAAAATAATATTAAACGTTAAACAAGAATTAGTTTTGTTGAGGTCTTCTAACGATAAAGACATTATTAAAGCTGCAGATAATACGACTGATGCAAACCTAGAATGGAAATTAAAATTAGACAAAATTGTATGGAGAGTTCCACATGTTAAATTAGCTGACGAGCATAGAATGCTACTTTTAAGAAAATTAAAAGCCGATCGTGATATTGTTATTCCATTTAGGAGTTGGGAATTCCATGAGCATCCCAGTTTACCTACTACGGATCGACACACTTGGACTGTTAAAACATCAAATTATGTAGAACGAGCCAGGTATATTATATTTGGTTTACAAACAGGTAGAAGAGACGACATCACTAAACATGCAGGACAATTTGATCATTGTGACTTGAAAAATATTAAAGTTTATTTAAATTCACAATTCTTTCCATACGACAATTTAAATGTGTCATTCACTAAGAAGAAATACAGTATATTGTACGATATGTACGCTAGATTCCAAAGTTCATATTACGGTAAAGCAAATACACCTTTATTATCACCTTCAAAATATTACGATGCCTACCCAATAGTTGTAATTGATTGTTCTAAACAAAATGAATCAGTAAAATCATCAAGTGTGGATATAAAAATAGAAATGGAATTCAACGCTGCTATACTGGCTAATACAACTGCATACTGTTTAATTCTACATGATAAAATTGTAACATACACACCTTTAACTGGAATTGTTAAGAATGTACTGTAAAAACCGGTTTTGTTTCATTCCGCGAGTATAAAAGCAGAGCGTACAGACCGCTCCTCATCAGTTTGTTGCCTACTGTTGTATGGGTAGCATCGTATTCAATATGGCTTCTCCTAGTGGTACACCAGAAAATGTAGTAGATATTGAGAAGGAGATATCTGACTTTTTAAATCTTCAAGGCCAACCGGAAGGAGATGAACACAACCCTTGCGGACAACTACACGCCAGTAATAATGTCGAGGAAAAAGGTAAAAGAAGAAAGAATGTACAGAAGAGGAAAAGGGATATTGAAGATAATATTTCTCCTAACATATTGAGTGAGGTATTCTTGCGAATATTTTATCCAATTTCATCCAGTTTGGACAAAAGTGTTTTAATTGGTGTTATGAAATCGACGGATTATTCACCTACTGTAATTTTAACTCATGGGCCCAAAATGATTTTGTTTACGGACACTGCTTGGGAATCGTTTATGAAACACTTGCATCTGCTAGAATGCTATTTAAGTAGTAACATGTTTGGAAGAAAGACAAGAGTAGGCCTTTTGGATTCAAATGTGGAAATCGATATTGTTAAACATCGTGGTGATCATCAGTTGCGGTTTAGAGACACAACAAGACATGATAACAAGATTCAACTTAATCGAGAAGAGTTTTTTATTCTAACTTGTGCAACTGAACCAATAACAAGATACTTGAGACAACTGGTGTTTTCAAGTTCGATTATTAAAGATTATCTGGAAGACACTTTGGACAAACAACCGGACGCACCTATATTGTATGGGCCTGTGGATACTTCTATATTCAATAGGGTTCCTCATGAAGTACAAATGTGGAGACAATTGGAAAAGTACGCTCAACTACATAAGAAATCAGTAAAACGTGAAGAAGAGGAAGAAGAAGGAGGAGAAGAATCAAGTGTTAGTGATGAAAATGAAAACAAGGAAAATGTAAAGATGGAAACCTAAATGACAATCAACTACACAGCAATGGTTAATTTTTAAAACAATATCAAACACTTTGTGGGGTTAGGCCTACCGGGGACGGTGCCCACGTTAAATATACACCAACGCGCCAACAACTGTACGGCCAGGTATAAAAGTCGTACCTACCGTGGTGTGGAAATCAGTTGACCTTTGGACTTCGTCATGAGCAGACGAGTGATCTTCGCAATGGACAAGGAAGAAGAACAAGTAAAGTCCAAACCTGGTATAATTGAGTTCCAAGCGTTTCGGGGTAATGATGATAGGTTTATCATAAAAGAACTTGTGTTTTTCGACATCAATACAAGTGTTCCATATACATTTTTGTTCAAACCACCATGTTCTTATTCATCATTAACTAGCAAAGCCGCTACTACCAACAGGTGGATTTCAAAATATTTCCATCTTATCGATTGGTATGATGGTTTTGCAAGTTACACGGACTTGTATCACATCATGCATCAGTTTTCAAACAGGTTTACCGATATTTACACAAAAGGACTGGAAAAGAAGAGATGGATCGAAGAATTTACTCATGTTCCGGTTAATGATGTGGAATTGGATAAAAATTACAAGTATACGATGGAAAATGTTTGTATTTGTACTAAAAGTCCAGAACATGAAAAAGATAGACATTGCGCTTTAAAAAACGCCTATAAACTCGCATCTTACCTTCAAAGTGGGGAAATGGGGAGTAGTGGGGGTAACGGGGGTTATATAAGTGAGGAGCAGACCGGGACCTGGCATGAGTATTACTCGAGATTCCGAGACGACAACATCTCCCAGCAAGAAGACGAAGAAGACGATCTATAACTCGACCATGGCATCTCACCAGTTCCTGCAAACTTTGGTTGAGCAGTTCAATGCTCACTCCAAATCTACCATACTACCCGTCAAGAAGTGTTCCGAACTTAAAGACGAGAAGCACTACATTATCCACGCCATGAAGAAGATGGAGACTACAGTTGGAGAGGCCATCTGCTGCAGTCTTAGCGAGGCACCATTCACTCCGGGGGATGAGCCCAAGTTCCAAGTCTACCTGCCGAAACGGTTCGTCCATCTCCTCCAGAACGAGGATCTGCGCTCCATCCAACCCGGCTGTCTCTACCTGGTTTCCCACGGTTGCACGGGTAGCAATTCCACCGAGTTAACCATCCACATCGCCGACAAGCAGCAGTGTTAGATTTAAGTTTTACTGTTGTACATATGTTATTGTAATGTTTTAATAAATAAATAAACCATAAAAGACAAAAAAAAAATACAAAAGACAAAAAATGCAACATATCAATATGTGATGTTTGTCACATATTGATATGTTGCATTTTTTTTAAACTTCGCGGGTGACCTTGACCTTTGACCTTTGCATTTCACAGTTACCCCCACCACCACGCTACAAGTCAAACCTGCTTGAATGCAAACACCCCCACCACTTTTTCATATACCTCCAAGCGCTGTGCCTCATCTTCATTTCAACTCCAGCAGCCAACCGAACAACATCAGTATGTCTCTGAACGTAAGCTGTGCCAGCTATGAGGAGGTGGCGATCAAAACGCAACAGGAGCTGAACGACTTGTACAAGGAGTTGCAGCTGATGGTGGCACGAGGCTACCGTATAAACGTGCAAGTCTACGCTTGCAATATACGGAATCTTCGGCAGCCGAAGGAAGAGCCTGGACATTCCTCTTCAACGACTGCTTCCTCACCGGCGTCGATGAAGACCGAGCCAGACAACTTGGATTACTTCAGCTGACTAGCAGTTGTCTTCTTTGTCCTTACAATTGTAGAATATGTTTATTTCTTCATTATATTAAAGAAGTAAAAGAGCAAAACCACCTATCTTGTTACTGACATATATGCTCAGTAACAAGATAGGATTTTTTAAAACACAATTTGAATGACCTTGAAACTTCCCCCTCCACTGATTCGCTACCCCCACCACTTCACTGTTGATATACATGAGACAACACAATTAGATACCTCATTCCTTCTTCAACAGCCAAACCTACAACATCGACAATGGCTAACCTACCAACAGATGAAAGATGTCCTCACGCATGCTGTGACTTCGTACACAAGTTAGAGAAGAGGATGCAAGAGAGGGCGATAAGAAGAAAGCAGATCCACTCAGAAAATATCATGATAGTAAACGGCTATCTTTTGTTGTTCGGCCTTATTATGGTTGTACTGTTCATACTATACGGCATAGTTACATGTGTCGGCAAGGTTGCAGAAGAAAACGTCCGCCACCATCAGTTGGAAAATTTCAATGTTACTTTCTAGGTTTTCTTTTTTTTTTAAACTCCGTTTGGATGACCTTGAAACTTCCCCCACTACTTCACCACGCCCCCACTACTTCACCATGTTCCTGCATGGGCCTCACATCAAGCGTCATTCCTTGTTCGGCAGGCAACCATGGCTGACAACACCATCACCCAGGCTGACTCCACTATTGATGTTGGAACAAGTACGGGTTGGACACTGTCGATCGACAGTGTGCACTATTTAGAAACAGTTTGTCAAAGAATGAAAGAAATACTCCGGGACAACCCTGGGATCATAATACAAATGAATTTCAACTATGATTGGTCGCAAGTTACATTGCGGCAGGAGGACAACAACGGTCAGCACTCACCGCAATACTCACCAATGTCACCGATTTACCCATACAGTGAATCTGATGCGGATGAAGATGTAGGAGACAACGACGAGGTTGATGGGGAGTGACCTTCTTTCCTTTTTTTAAAACTCAATTTGGGTGACCTTGAACTTTCCCCCTCCACTCCTTCCTTTTTTTAAAACCCAATTTGAATGACCTTGAAATTTCCCCCTCTACTTTTCGATAATGTTACAATTGACTGCAGCTCACCTCATTCCTTGCTTAGCTACCATGGCGGACAGGACTCTTTCTCAAGTTGACTCCACTACGGACGAAGCATTTCCCTTGCGGTGGACAGTTCATTTACAAGATGCGACAGAAGTGGAAGTCTTGTATCAAAAGTTACTCTATGTATTCAACGGGAACCCTGGACCTCTTGAATGTAGAATGGATTTGAATTTTGATGCAACCAGGGTCGGCACAGAACCTTCAACTTCAAGCCAGCCTCAGCAACGAGATTTTACACATTTATACACTCCAATATCACCGGAAGATGTAACTGTCTGCGAGGCTGACTCAACTACACGTTATGTTCAGCCAAAGCCTTGGGTGTTGATTATTAACAATGTGTACGAAGTGCAATTGGTATGTAATAGATTAAAGGAGTTGATGGTACAAGATCCCGGCCTGCGCTTTCAAATAGACATACATTTCATCTGGGGAGCACCTGCGCGGGGCTCTTCTTCTGACAGCTCTCCAAGTACAACGGACGACGAGGAGGAGGACGACTAGTCATCTTTTTTTAAAACTCCGTCTGAATGACCTTGACCTTTCCCCTCCAATGAGTTTATTTAAGGTGCACTCTCACTGACTACAGCATCATTTCATTGCGCACCTTCACCGCAGCAACATGGAGAGTCAACTCAACTACTGTTGCGAACAGAAATGTTTTTCATGGCCGAATGACATTGATGTGGTGGATGGCCTGGCTTGTAGAACATGTGAAGCTTTTGGTCAGTGCATGTGTAAGTGCAAGTCTTGGAAGAAGCCAAAACCGGAGTTGAAGACATTCCATGTGTACCAGATGAGAGGGCATAAGTACACTTGTTGCCCTGAACGTTGCATTGAATTCACACTAAAACAGCTAACTGGCTGCAAATTGTGCAACAATCATTTTGCAGGTTTTTGCAAACATTATTTAGGAGCCTGTCAGTACAGATCAACTTGGCATACAGAAGCACTCACTATCAATGAAATCGCTATAGACTCACAAGAATAGTCTTTCTACTCTTTGACTTTTTTAAAACTCCGTTTGAATGACCTTGAAATTTCCCCCGCCACTTCCCCATATATCTAGAGTACGCAGGGCCTGAAGGTCGGTCGCTCGGCGGCTGTCGTAGGATGCACATCCTTGTTGTGCAGTTTTGATTTTAACCGGTTCAAGGTCACCACACTTGAACTCAGGCAAAAACTTCAAGCTGTTAAAGACAATCCTAAGTCACAGGTTCACAGTCAACCTCAAGGTCATCACACTTTAACATGTAAATTTAAGGTAGCACCAAAACGGTGCTACCTGGCTTGACATTTTCAAGTTTCCCGAGGTCATCGCAGTTCCCCCACCACTTCCCATATACCTAGAGTGCGCGGGGCCGGACAGTCAGTCGCTCGGTGTCTGTCGTAGGGTGCACATCGCGGTTGTAGTACTGGTCTAAAGTAAGGCAGCTGGGCTAGTTCAAGGTCACCCGAGCGGTGTCACATGACGGTTTAGGCAGAGTCACGTTGGAAACTTCAAGTTTCCTCAGCACTTTTGCTGTTTCTCGTCTAATTTCGCTCCAAGTCGTCAAGGTCACGGTAACCTGACTGAAACTCGGAGCGTAGTGTGAGAAACAGCAAAGGTGCCAAAAAATTTTAGGTTTCAGCGTGACCTTGACCTTTGTGACATCGATGACGTCATCTTGGTGACGTAAGGGGTGATGACGTCATCAGCACGTCATTTCTGTGACGTCATGGGTGTGACGTAATGGAAGTGACGTCATTGGTGATGACGTCATCGATGATGCAATCGATGACGTCATCGATGAGGTCATTGACCTCGATGACGTCATCGCTCGGGTGACCTTGAACTGGCCCAAAAGCCTTACTTTTCCACTACTGGTTATGTTTGGGAATTACTGTACTAATAACAATAAAAATCACAATTTTGTAATGAAAATAATTAATTTTTTCCCTATAAAAGTATTGCAAAATATACAACGTCTAGTAAAATGATTTATGAATACTCAATCTCCCCCAACTAATAACTTTTTTCATACTTTGCAACAATGGAAACGCACGTAATTGTATTCGCCAGACGTGCTGATAATGCAATTCAATTTTACGTAAACATGGTTTACTGTAACTGGATGTACGGCAAGCGAATTACTGAGCACTAACACTTCTAGCCTACATTTGTAAACATGAGAACGTCCTATTTAATCGGTGCCATTTTATGAAACGTAAAGCATGGTTTTGTTCTGGAACGAAAACATAAAATAGATTTGTAAGTATAAAATCTTGCTAGATACTAGACAATGAGGTTGCTAGATACTACAAAATGAGGAATTACAAAATTGCAAAAAAGTTCCATGAGACTACAGTAAGTTATTTATTAACATATTTACCATATTTTCTTTCCTCGAACCCTCCTTTTTGACATAGGCTACATTTTGGAAATACAAATTAAAAAAAAAAAAATTAAAAAAATCATAGAGCCTGTAAAAAGAGGGACCACCCTTTAGAGTACACATTTGATGGTAATTTCACGTATTTTCGTTCGAATACACTATTAAACCACCCGCCTTGTGTCTTAAGTTAAACAAAGTTTACAAAATAAACTTAAATATAAATACAGGGACTGAGAAAAGTATTTTCTTAAAATAGAAAATGTATTATGTTAAACTGTAGATAAAAATTGAAGTACACCACACAACTGGTTTAATTTCCTCACCTTGTGTACATCTTAGTAGAAATCTTCACATACCATTAGAAAGGTAGAGTCCTTTAGATGAGCAGAATCCCATTATAATAATTATCATCACCCTTCAGAGCCACGCAATACATGCTTTCAAAGTTTCAATGTTAATCTTATGAAGGAAGAATAATTTAATGAATCATTAGACAGCTGTTGTAATGAAAACAGCTAAAAAAACAGGAAAGGCCGATGTTTCCGTTAAAATATTTGTAAACTTCTTTGGGTGCAAAGAAATGAAATTTTGATCAGTAGGAGATCTCTAGCTTTTATTAAAACACATTTAAAATTCAGCTGGATGTCGTCGAAATTATCTACATTGAACCTAAATAAAACCAATAAATATGTTTACAATACCACATTCAATTTAGATAATTTCAACAGCTAGCTCAATTAAATGTGTTTTAATAAAAATGTATCAAAGAAAAGGATTGCTAGTATAACTACTTTCTTTGGATTAGCTGCCAAATTTAGGAGTGTTTTGTGTTCTCTTTCATAATCAATAACTTAAAATTTAATCCCACTAGACCAAAGTTATTTGACAAGTTTTAATTTTTTATTTATTTATTATTATTATTTTTGTTGCTATTTCATATAATAATTTAGTTCAAACCTGGGGTAAGAGTCCCGTAACCCAAACAAATGAGCATGTTCGGATTAGTTTAGCACTATTAAAACACAAGCTTCTTGCATAATTTTTGCATTTTGATATTTTAAATATTAAGTAAATATTGAATTTTGCAATCGAGAGTTTTTGCAACATACGGAAAACGCCAAATCTATTCGTCTAATCATGTAGTGCTAATCATTGATTACCGTACTGACCACTTTTCAACAAGTTTTCCTCAATTACAACAGTAGAAATAGGTAAATCCACCATAAATTAAAGCGATGGAAGAGTTTAGCGTTTACTTCCAGTATTCGTTTGTCGTACGTGCAAATACTTCTCTAATAGGTTATGTCTCTTTCCAATTATGACCACATAAAGAACAAACACGAGTAGAACCGTATTTTTCAATGACAATTTTTTACAATGTTAGGGAGTGAGTAGACAGAGACGATTAATTCTATTTGAATCAAGGTTGACGGCGAGAAAATATTTAAAATAATTTAACAACTACTCACTGTCGCAATAAATTAACATAACGGTTAGGACTTCGAAGGTTTATTGATTATATTTTGCATGTTTTCTGTTTTATAAGTGAGACTGGTCTTAATGTTGTTCATAATGTTAAATCTATCATGTATTAATTTTCAATCAAAATTATGTTTCAAATCATAAGTGACCCGACTGTACCAGTTAAGCCTTGCTGAAGGATCAAAAGCGCAGTGTAACTGCAGGCGGGACGGGGAAGTTGATGCTTTTAGCAAAATGGAGAATTCTTTGTTGTGCAAAAGTGTTGCGATATCGTTACATAGGCTCTCTGCATGAAATATTTAGGTGATAGGGCCTACCCGTGTACTCTCAATATAACACATTCAATGGGTTATATTTTATTATTAGACAACATTTAATTAGATATTTCTTGTCTAAACATTATATTGTTTCAAATACACTACATTCATAATTTATAATCAATGCCAATTTCGAATTGATAAAAAATAATACTCTTTATAGGTCTACATTACAATTTCGATTAAATAAAGTGCTATCATTATAAATCAGATTAGGTGATCTGAAATATTTACAGTATGTATATTTTTACCTTCTCTTAACACATAATGTTTTCTGTATCGTTGTATAGTTTTTGAAAGTCACTACAAATTAATGGGGTGTTTACTTTTACTATTAATCTAAAGATGTTTTTTTATTTTTTATTATTATTATTATTTTTTTTTTTTTGTAAATTATTACATTGGACATAGAGACAACCCGATTTTTTTAAAGCTTTATTATAAGAAATTCTTTTATTAAAAATAATTTAAATTAGAAATTTTTATCAGGTTAATTAATCAACTATAGTTAATGCTTAGGTGTTGTAAAAAAATTGAATTATCTGTCTCAATATGTGGCTCTCTTCAAAAGTAGAACAACAGAACAATGTATCATTGTCAGTAAATTGTCATGATATTAAAATATAAATACCACAGATAAATTTCAAACAAACTATTTTAAATTTTAGCGAATTTCCCTATAGGGAATACGCTATTACGGTAGTAGTCACGGTAAGACCTAAGCCCGGGACCATGATACTTTTTCGTTTTGAGGTTCCTAGAAGCCAAAAACACCGTTCGTTCAAATTGATATATATGTATATATATATATATCTATGTGTCCGTGAACACGATAACTTTTGAACGGAACCTCCGATTTTGATGAAATTTGGTACAGGGGTGTAAGCCAGCGCCTACTAGGTTGAGTTCGCGAACCAGAATGATCGGACCATGGAAACGGGGTTTTATGGGTTTCAAAGGGGTCAAAAATGGGGTTTTGGAATTTTTGGACCTTAATTTTTTAAATTCATCAATTTTAACTGAAACCATTTAAAAGAGCTTAAAAAAACAAACAAATTGGTATTTTGAATTTTTATCATAGCATAACTGGCTACGGGGAAAATACAAAAATGTGTTTTCCACGTTATTCTTATGGGAAATCGAGAAACCTTGTATCTTGCTTATTTATTGACATAACTTAATTAAATTTGGTAGATACATTATCTATATAGGGTTTAACTTATTCTTGCTTACAAAACCCATATGGCGTCAAACCTACATACCCCCATGGGGTTTATGGGGGGAAAAAATTCACAGAGTTTGATATAATTTTGTGTTTTCATTCACCAATTATTGATTAACTTAGATTTTCTAACAACACCCAATGGCAGCAAACCTACATACTCGATCCTATGGTGTTTTTTATGGGGAAAGTAAATAATCTGAAATTCCACTGGAAATTCGCTGAGTACGCAGGTCTGCTGCGACGGGGGTATTAAAATATTCTCATTTTACTGAGTAAAATTGTCAACGATTTCCTCCTAGAAGTCAATTTCTACTCGCCCACAAAATATTTTCGATTATTTGGCGGATCAGTTAAATGTAAAGGCCATTCATAATCTTGAAGGGAATTAAAATATTTCAATAAGTAAGGTAACGTTGTTGCAGTAGCCACTGAAGGCCCATGCTACACGCACTGGCGGGGTGTACTGCATGGAAGCATCGCCTCCGGACGTACGGCGCAACATGAACAAAACATATCTCTTCATCTCTTTATCACTAATAAAGACGTTAAGGATAATAAGTATTTTAAGACTACGTAGGTCTTTTAATTTTTTTTTAGTTACAAAGGAGTTGATTGGATCTGGTTAAAATACCTGGAAAACAGTGGTCCCATTAGGCGTATACAGATTTTGCAGATATCGTTATACACATTTTTCTTTCTACTTTATGGAACAAAAATTATTACTGTTGAATAAATCAACATATTTTATTTTAAAAACTATGGAATAAATTTAAAACAGAGAGCCGCAGCCTTTGGCGGGGAATGAAGCCGCAGGCGGCAAACGAGCTTACCGAGAATATGATCTGTCCCACTGGTCTCATTATACAATGGGTAGGCCTACATATCTGTCACACTAATACAGAAATTTGTTTAGTTTTAAAAAGTACTGGGCGGAACGAGTATTTACTTGGTAAACATGTAAACTCGTAAACCTTGTAAGACGAGCTCGTTCGCTCTACTCAATAGCCAGCTTTAAATCTGCTGCACTCTTGTTTTGTTAACCAAAAATTGAAAATGTTACCCGTTGGTTTATTTATACAGTTTATTAGCGGATTTTGGTACAATTTAGTAGGCCTATCTAAAAAAATATCTTTAGGATAATATGGACAATTTGAAGGGCTGAAACTAGATTCCTTCCATCCATAGGACGAGCTCCATTCAATAAATGAAAAATCCCAGGTTGGACTGCAATGTTTGTCTATGCAAATAGTTCTTGTTTTAGAGTATAATATTATTTTTTTCGATATTTCTAGAACATTAGAGTATTTGAAAATATTATAAAGCCCCTATATTAAAATAGTTTAAATACTTAAAAAATTAACAAATTTTAAAAGATTAAAAATATTACTGAAACTCCAGTAAATAGTATATTTTTCCCCTAATATTATTGATGTAGTGTTTACGAAAGAAACATTTCATATGAACAACTTCTTTCAATCAGTTGCAGTGGTAAGAACATCGTGGGTAAGGGCTCAGATTCCCTTTAGTGTTTGAATGCGACGCACTATCGGTCAAAGGACGGAACAATAATCACAGTCGCTCAACCGGAGCAGTGGTTTTATCTTCTGTGACATTTCTATTGACGTGTCTCC
Organism: Neoaliturus tenellus; assembly: GCA_030545055.2. Classification (NCBI taxonomy): domain Eukaryota; kingdom Metazoa; phylum Arthropoda; class Insecta; order Hemiptera; family Cicadellidae; genus Neoaliturus; species Neoaliturus tenellus. The sequence continues at coordinate 222,436,062 of CM061532.1, forward strand.
ACGATATACCAACAATTTACGTCACCAAAGATTTAATTTTTATTTAACTGGTCAATGATTTGTGAACCATTGCAAGTATAAATACGTAAATAACACAATAAGATTATTGTAATAAATTTGAGTTTGATACAATAATTTTTCAAGGCATATTAAAAATATCGCTGAAAAATACTACTGTTGTAACCCATTTTAAAAATTAGAATTATTAGGTAGTTTAAAGTAAATGGTCGCCACTGTTAAATTTTACAAATATAAAAAATTTAAATAAACATAAAAAATTAAAATAAATAGCCTATAAAAAATTAAAATAACTTACAAATATGGCAAAAAATTGCCACTTTTATGTACCAAACTCAACGAATTATAATTAACTATATATTTTATTTTTAACATTCCTTCCCCTCAAGAAACCTCACAAAATATTTTCCACCACTAATCTTAAATATCATCAATAATTAATTTACTGGCGAATTTACTTGTTTTCATTAAAAATTTCAAATGGAATTTATTTAATGAGTAGTATCAATTAATAATACATTCAGGGATGTGGTCTATAAGTAGGAATACCGGTATCTATTATTTTCTTTGTCTTTATTTTAGCAAACATTTATTCTAATCAAAGTTGTTTTGTTTATATATTTACCATTTTCATAATCTGTGCAACCACAAACTAAAAAATAGCGGACATGATTTTATGCTTATACATGAGTCACTTTCTTTAACTGTAGCCTAATTGAAAAATTCCATAAAATTATCATAAATTATTATTTGGATTAAAAAAATCCTCCAAAAAAGATTACACTTAAGCATTATTATTTAAGATGACCTAAGTTCACCTAAGGAATATAATTCTCATTAAACCTTCTCGAAAATAATGTGCTGTACAAATCAAATGAAAAAGCCCTTTATTTAACACGAAATACTTGACCTATAAGTAGAGGTGTGCGGATAGTGAAATTTTTTTTCGGATCGGATTCGGTTCGGATAGTTAAGATTCGGATCGGTTCGGATCGGATAGTAACAGGATCGGATCGGATAGTTTTCGGATTCGGATTTTTGCGCAGTAAACCGAAAGACAAACAGTTAACCGATTTGAAGCCACAATTTTTAGGTTATATCTAGGCCTTGATTATAAAAACTGTTTAGGAATATCAAAATCAATTAATTTAATAAAAATTCAAAAGCTTTAAAACAAAGTCAATTTATAATTTGTCATGATCACTGTAAACATTAATTGGCCCTAGGCCTAAATGAACATGTCAACATTATTTTGAACTAGCCCTAACCTAAGCTCTAATTAGAGTTGCTATAGGCCTAGGCCAAAACTACTCACCAGGCAAACATCCCAGTGTACAATATGACAAAGTAGGACTTTTAGCAAAATATAATTTTATTTGAAACAAAAATGATGGTAGGAAAACATAACCTAGCTTCATCTTGCATACAGAGCATTCTGTCAAACAGTCAATGTCAGTTATGGCAAAAGACTTCCACACGACACTCATTTTCTATTCTTTTTCCTTTCCAGGTAGACATCAATAATTAAGAGACAATAAAAATGTTTAAATCAGTTTAAAACACGATCAGAGGTATAAAGACATAACCTTTCAACATCAAAGAGCAAACAATTACAGACTACAACAGACCGTACGGTTGAATCGCGATCCGATCCAATGCCTTCACAAGTTCATAGTCAAACGCGATCGTAATCTTCATTAGATTAAATCTTATATTGAGTCACGAAACTACGAATGATGAATTGTCCCCCGACAACTAGCGCTCAAAACACCACGACACTAGCGATTCAGGCGGGTGGAATAAAAACTAGAGCTTTTCGTGTTGCCGTGATTGGCCGAGACTTGAATCTTTACTGCTAGCGCTCCAAGCGAGAGGGTTCAGAATTGACACTTTGTCAATTGTGCCGTTGAATGTTAAACACTTAACCTTGGTCGCTTGGTGTCTTGATTATTTCCCGTTATTCTATTATCTGACTTCTGACTTATTGGTCTGCCTCAGTACTTTGGACGTCATTTTAGACGTTCCGTCGCATAGTCACCATTTTATGCAGAATGGCCATCGCCCAAAACAATATTTGTGCATTGATCTTGTGTTTAACACCAGATATACAGTCTATCCGTAAAATTCGGATATCCGACCCGAATATACGGATATCAATAAAATCTTCGGATCGGATTCGGATATCCGATCCGATCCGAAACCGAACTGAATTTTCGGATATCCGCACACCTCTACCTATAAGTTTACTTCTATAAATAAAAATATACTTCATTCCTACTTGCAACAGACAATTTCAATTCATAAATATTTGGTTTTGAACTATGAACTAAATTAATTTTCAATAAACCGACTTCGCAACTATCATGCCTTCATCGCTTAACCCTGCGATCCCTTATTCTTATAAGACGAGTATGCAGTAATAGAAATCATCCGTTGTGCATAAAGTGAACCTAGTTAGTTGTTTTACGTGGTTATAAAGTTATGTCCAATAATATTGTATAAAATATATATCTGTTGTTTAAAACTAATGAAAATACTGGATTTGCGCTAATTTGTTGGTTATGTGGAATTTAAAAACTAGACTAACTAACTTTGTTTAGTCTCTTCAGCCGTAGATAGGTCCGAAAACTACTAAAGTAGATGTGATTTGCATGGAACATGTTCATTACGTGATTCCAGCATTCACTGGGCGGTACGAGTGTTCGACTCGCTTTTACAAACTTTGTGCGACGGTAGAAGAATTTAGCAATCCACGATGTCAAGAGTTCCCACTTTCTTAAAAAATTCATGGAGACTATAAAAATATTTAATAATAAAAATGACTCAATTCATGAAAATCCCGTTGAATTTGTCATATCAAAATTGTAGAATGTCGTCAGTGACAGCTGAAGGTGGATTCCAGATTCCAGGAATCACTCAGCAAGCGGTGACAGATTTCAGTCATCGGTGGTACTGAACATGAAAGTAAACAAACGTTAAACCATTAAAAAGTAGAGTTGGTATGTTTTTTATAAACTAACTTAAGACCGTCAAATTTGAATGTTTAATTCACCGTTTGTAAAAAGCTCTTAGTTTGTAGTATAGCTCAGAACAGAAACAAAATATGTTTAAATGATTAAAGTTACATAATATTTTTTATTGTAGTGGATGAAAAATTTTTCAATATTCTCTTAGTAAAAATTAAATGTTTTAGGCCAGCAAATCTTAAAAGGAATTATTAGACATTGTGAGACGAAACGCTGAAATTTGTCACATGTTAGTGGGAGAAGATTCATAAGTTTGTAATCCGCTCGGCACTTACACGTAAGTAGCGCATGTCTTATAAGACGATTTAATGTTAGCGACAAATGTTATACGTGTACCATCGCACCTTACCCAACCGAGCTTCAATTTTACACCGTTCATATGCATGAATGTGTGTTGTGTAACAAAATTATACAATGCACGTTATGAAAATTGGTGTTTGGAAAACAATAGTAAATATATACCGGGTGCAAATAAAGTCTTGCCCAGATTTCATAGCTTTGCTATACGGACACCATTATAGCCACAAGCATCTTACATTTTCCGTTTCAAGGGAATCTAATCCAGTTTTTTTCTCATTAATTTGTCAACACCTAAACTTAGCTGATTAACAACAATGCTGCTTACTTATAATGCACTATAAAAACAAATCTTGGTGGCCCGATTAAATAGCTTTCTTATTCAACAAGCTTGACCTCTCTGGATTCTTGTATGTCCTCTGATTTGTCGAAGATTTGGTTTATTCTTCCCCAGTGCCTAATTTAGAAACTCTAAAAGACAAAATAATCAATACAGTGACGTCTGTTACACTCTAAATGTGATCTGAAAAAGAAAAATGGGGTTTAATAGAAAATTAACTAAAAAGTCGCCTAGAAGATTTACAGGCTACCCAAGGCGCACACATTGAAGTGTAATGAGTTTGTGCATAGCTGTAAAAAACTTAAGTAGTGACTTGTTAAAATTGAAAATAAAACTTGATCTTACCACCAATTGTTTTCAAACTATTCAGTTTCCTTATTAGGGCAATACTTTATGACACCCTATTTAAAAATATAAATGTGAACCATTCATTTAATAATTTATTTTTACAGCCTGAGCAGCTATCCTAAGATAGAAATTCATTTCTGTAAATGGTGGGACACCAATTGATGTTGGACGCAAAAAGTTCGGATAGCAGAGACTGTTATAAGTGGTCGCCCAGCTTGTTGAGGGAAGTGGCCCACCAAATCGCTACTCCCTTAGCCTTCAGGTTGCCTGGTAGCCAGGGATTTTCCCAATGAATTAAGAGAGATACAACAGTCCAAAGCTATGAAAAGGGCGAGACTGCATGGAGGTATCTACCTACAGGCAAATTTCAATCTTTCGAGTCCTTAGTAAAGTGTTGAGCGGTCCCACGGTAGTCCTTACTTGTCTCTTAACATTAAAAGCAGTGTTTATATCTAAACCCCAGGAATATACTTGTTATATGTTTTCCTCTACTGTTGAAAATAGTGTTGAATGTGACTGTTGAATAATAGATTGGAGGCAAGGGATTAATTTTACATGATCTAGCTCACTATCACAGTACAAAGGACAATCAGCAGCTCGATGTTTCTCGTAAGAGGTTGAATAAGACTCTCTACACTTCCCCTATTTCAATCCTTCGACCATATATTTTTTTTTAACAAGCTCGCTGTTTTACTTCGTGAACTGAGTGACCGAACGTTTGGGGAGGGAATGAGGAGACTCTTATGAGAACCTCGATGAATTCTGGTAGTATAACCACAACACAACCAGTAATTGTGTGCCACCGTTCATGTCTTGATATGTGCATTTGTTAGAATTGTATGAATTTTTTACACAAAACTATTATTATCAATCTTGACACTATCTTTTAATTCCAGAAGACAATATTCTTCCGTGATATTCTTAGTGGCAATGATGAAGAAGATAAATTATGAAATAGGAAGTAAATATTAACAAGGGATTATATGAACAATAGTCTTTACCAAGAAGTGAAGATGTGAGATGGTTGTATTGTATGGAAAAGTATAGGAGGGAAATTCTCATTGACGAAAATAATAAACATTATGTCATTACAGAATGACTTAAGCCATACTGATATGTTTGTTTGCAAACTTAGGTGTCTCTGTAAAGTTATGAGTGTATGCCTCACATTTCCATGAGAGGCGGTCCAGGGTCTCTCCTATATCCTGATTGATCCAACTTTGGTATCGCTTTAGCTTCTTTTTGTAAGCTGTCGACTCGGACATATAACCCCCATCCCGCGCCTTTTATACTTAATTCCCTCTAGTCGAAAATATATGGTGTAACTTGACTACGATGGAAAAAGGTAAACAAACTTTCTTAGGAAAGGCCCCGTTTAAAATATTACAAGCGTGTATTATAACATGGACATGAGCAGAATGAAATATTAAATTCAAAAGCTTTGTTAACGATATCCGCTTTGCACAACAAAGAATTTTCCATTTTCCTAAAAGCATCAACTCCCTTCTCTCCTCCCTCGTTCTCGTGTTTTTGATCACATGTTAGTCATTGGCCTCGCGCAATATGTCTCGACTGAAACTGTTTTTTATTGGACAGGAGGCTCCTAATATCAACCATTATCTATACTTTCGTTCTTAAATAATGTAAAAAAATAAAACACGACTACGTTCAGAAATACACAACTAATAACTCAAAATACATCATTGATGCTATAATGGTGACACAAATATATCATGAAGAAAGATTTGTTAAAATAAACTGTGAATATTTTTATTTAAAATTTTACTGATAAAGGAACTTTCAAGTTCCTCCCTACAATTACTAAAATAATAGAAATTTTTATCAGCTCAAAACTAAAAACATATTTCTTAAGATTAGACTACTTAAGATATTCATCAGCACACTTACATATACTGTACAGTTATGGAGTTTGTGGTATGTTATCTAAGCAGTTTGCATATTATAATGAAAGACCAGCAGCAGGTGTTAAACAATTCAAACGCCTAAGTCAAGAAGGCAAACGATCGGCGACACGCCACTCGCATATCTGGGCTTATCTAACGAGTACAGTACTAGAGGGATTACACATTAATTTTATCCTTAATATTACATCGCTCCAACCGTTTACCGCATTTCAGTCCTGTAATTTACATTTATTTTATTTGACAATACATCATCATTATTATTAATAACAAGTCATTAATTGAATAGCCGTTTTATCGATTTACACTTAAATATAGATATGGGGAAGCGAATTTTGAACATGTCTGCAATAAAGAGAAGAAATAAACATTTTAGTTGCATTTACCTTTAACTTCTGTTTAATTGCTCTTAAGTAGCACCTTGTATATAAATTACCCTCATAGTTTTTAAACAGACTTTGAGCGTGATTTTTTTTACGTTGTTCCTTCCTCTTAATTAAAAACATATTCAATTTCATCCTTTTTAACATTACAGTTTTAAGATTTTGACGATACAGTACAAGAAAATGTATATTTCATAGGTCTTGATCTAAAACAAAAATTTAAATTTCCAACTACACAATTGCACTGTGGTTATTACATCTTGCTTTTTATCTACAAGTCATGTTCATACATGACTTGTAGTATTTTTACGCAACACTTTCTTTCTTTCACTTTATTGGAGCAAATATGCTCCAATATATTGGAGCATATTTGTCAAATATTATTGTTATTATAAAAAATATGAATATAAACTATTACTTAAACCACTTGAACATTAAGGGAAAAAATATTTACCAAATTACACACAAGCTTAATACCGCGTTTCTCCTATACATGAACAATATTTGTTGTGATTAATGATTGAATGTTGTTCACAACCGGCCAGATGTTCTGCAACAATAAATCACGATAATCCGGACAGGCGTAAGCCTCGGATAAACGCGGTTGCGCAACACTTGCTGCAAATTTATTTAATTTTGATGGGATTAGCCTTTTTATTTTATAAACATATAATGTATTTTATTTTGAGATATTAATACTGCATTAGCAGCCATCAATCAATTTCAGCTTAAGCTTTCGACAATAACAAAAATAAATTTACACTTTGAAATACTTCTGTAGTTTTATATAATTTGAAATATTCGTACAGACAAGTAAATAACAAATTATAACTTTAAATAAGAAAAACGATACTTAATGCATTATATCCAAAACTTCCATACATCAGATTTCATGTAAAAAAGTATAAAAAAGGTGGTCCGGGCGAACAAATACAAGTTCAATTCAAGTGTATTGTACATTGATTTTTTCAATGAGTTTAATTTATTAGGGATGTTTTGATTGTATTTACTTTTTCATTGTAAAAGTACAGCATAGAACTTGTATTAAACCCTTATGGTATGACACATATATATATATATATTCGAATACAAATGTCTACCAATGTTGCAAGTAAAAATGTGTAGCAACATTCATCGCCTCCTCCTGAATGCAAAGTCAACACAGCTGCTCTGTATTGATTGGCGCTTGTTGTAACTATACACAATGATGTCCTCTACATGAATGTAACCAGTATAATGTGTGGCAACATTCATCGCCTACTCCTGAATGCAAAGTCAACACAGTTCCTTTGTATTGATTGGGGCTCGGTGTAACTTAACACAATGATGTCCTCTACGTTAATGTTACAAGAAGAATGTGTGGCAACATTCATCGCCATCTCCTGAATGCAAAGTCAACACAGCTGCTCTGTATTGATTGGGGCTCGGTGTAACTTAACACAATAATGTCCTTTACGTGAATGTAACAAGTAGAATGTGTGGCAACATTCATCGCCATCTCCTGAATGCAAAGTCAAAACAGCTGCTCTGTGTTGGTTGGCTCTCGGTGTAACTTAACACAACGATGTCCTCTACGTGAATGTAACAAGGAGAATGTGTGGCAACATTCATCGCCATCTCCTGAATGCAAAGTCAACACAGCTGCTCTGTATTGATTGGGGCTCGGTGTAACTTAACACAATAATGTCCTTTACGTGAATGTAACAAGTAGAATGTGTGGCAACATTCATCGCCATCTCCTGAATGCAAAGTCAACACAGCTGCTCTGTGTTGGTTGGCTCTCGGTGTAACTTAACACAACGATGTCCTCTACGTGAATGTAACAAGGAGAATGTGTGGCAACATTCATCGCCATCTCCTGAATGCAAAGTCAACACAGCTGCTCTGTATTGATTGGGGCTCGGTGTAACTTAACACAATAATGTCCTTTACGTGATTGTAACAAGTAGAATGTGTGGCAACATTCATCGCCACCTATTGAATGCAAAGTTAACACAGTTCCTTTGTATTGATTTGGTGCTCGGTGTAACTTAACACAATGATGTCCTCTACGTAAATGTAACAAGAAGAATGTGTGGCAACATTCATCGCCATCTCCTGAATGCAAAGTCAACGCAGCTGCTCGGTGTTGATTGGGGCTCGGTGTAAATTAACACAATGATGTCCTCTTAGGGAATGTTACAAATATTATGTGTGGCAACATTCATCGCCATCTTCTGAATGCAAACTCAACACAGTTCCTTTGTACTGATTTGGTGCTAGGTGTAAGTTAACACAATGATGTCCTCTAATTGAATGTAACAAGTAGAATGCTTGGCAACATTCATCGCCTTCTCCAGAATACAAAGTCAAAACACAGCTGCTCTGTGTTGATTGGGGCTCGGTGGAACTTAACACAATGATGTCCTTTATGTGAATATAACAAGTAGAATGTGTGGCAACTTTCATCGCCACCTCCTGAATGCAAAGTCAACACAGCTGCTCTGTATGCATTGGGACTCAGCGTGACTTCGCATACTGATTATATTTACTTTATACCACAATTCGTTTCACAAGCAGTACACTGTGCATTTTGAAATACTTTTAGCGAAATTTTCGTTTTTATAATGATGGTTAAATTCTTTATAAATGAATTTAAGAATACATATATTTATTTGGGAACTAAATTTATTTTAAGTAAAAGTATTTCCCAATACAACCTAAAAAATAAAAAAATTGATTTAACTTTTTGAAGATTTTATCTTACGTAGTTTTGATCCACCCAATACTTGTTAATCTAAATTGTAATTTTAATGTATTTATTTCATATGTATATCTTAAATATAATTGTCAAAAAAATTAATTTATTTAGTTTTGTGTTAAAAATTTACCAAGCAATCATTGACTAGTAGAATACTAGTTGAAACAATAACATAAACTCAGTATCATACAAACAATGAAATTTAAATAAAGAGAAGAAAACCGATTTCTTTAACCAATTGAACTTCTGCACAGTTTCAGACTGTATTTGTCGCTATGGTACACAAACGTGGGAATGGGCCGGATGGCGACCGGACACATAGCTATAACTCCTCTACCTCGATGGCGGCATTATCATAATCTGGCGATAACCAGCCATATCATCCGGTCACTATAAATTCAATGATGAAAGGTTTCATTGGCAATTTGTGTCACAGAGATAAAAGCATTAAGGGTTTAATAGAACATACATTAACATTTATACGTGGCTATTTACTTTGTTTGGGATAGTTTGCAACGTCCCCTCCCACCAATCAGTTCCATTTCTTGGAAGTTTCAGTTTTTTTACACGTTTAGCTTCATTATGCGTTTTAAAACCATAAAAGACTTAACGTCAAAGCTGTCATTAGTAAGTCCATGTTATGTATTTATAGTATATGAAATATGTATTTTTTTATTTAAATATAGCAGTGATACAATTTGTTATTAATGACGATAAGGAGTTTAAAAATAATTATGTGTAAGTTGTACTATTTCTTATGTAAAATATTGCTTTGTCTTTTTCAAAAGCTGTGTAACATGAAACTTCCTGATTGGATCACATTTGGACGTCGCAATCCTTCACACAGTTGGTCCCCTCGGGTGTACAAGGTACAGTAGAGTATGAATGGAATGGGCGAACGTCACCTGATGGTCGCGTGTGAAGCTAGAGTTACATAAGATTCGCGTATTGCATCACATTTGGACGTCGCAATCCTTCACACAGCTGGTCCCCTCCGATGTACAAGGTACAGTAGAGTATAAATGCAATGGGCGAACGTCACCTGATGGTCGCGTGTGAAGCTAGAGTTACATAAGACTCGCGTGTTGGAGCACATTAGGGCGTCGCAATCCTTCACACAGCTGGTCCCCTCGGGTGTACAAGGTACAGTAGAGTATGAATGGAATGGGAGAACGTCACCTGAAGGTCGCGTGTGAAGCCAGATACCCGAGTCTCGCGTGTTGGAGCACATTTAGACGTCGCAATCCTTCACACAGCTGGTCCCCTCGGGTGTACAAGGTACAGTAGAGTATGAATGGAATGGGAGAACGTCACCTGAAGGTCGCGTGTGAAGCCAGATACCCGAGTCTCGCGTGTTGGAGCACATTTGGACGTCGCAATCCTTCACACAGCTGGTCCCCTCGGGTGTACAAGGTACAGTAGAGTATGAATGGAATGGGAGAACGTCACCTGAAGGTCGCGTGTGAAGCCAGATACCCGAGTCTCGCGTGTTGGAGCACATTTGGGCGTCGCAATCCTTCACACAGCTGGTCCCCTCTGGTGTACAAGGTACAGTAGAGTATGAATGGAATGGGCGAACGTCACCTGAAGGTCGCGTGTGAAGCCAGATACCCGAGTCTCGCGTGTTGGAGCACATTTGGGCGTCGCAATCCTTCACACAGCTGGTCCCCTCCGGTGTACAAGGTACAGTAGAGTATGAATGGAATGGGCGAACGTCACCTGAAGGTCGCGTGTGAAGCCAGATACCCGAAGCTCGCGTGTTGGAGCACATTTGGACGTCGCAATCCTTCACACAGCTGGTTCCCTCGGGTGTACAAGGTACAGTAGAGTATGAATGGAATGGGAGAACGTCACCTGAAGTTCGCGTGTGAAGCCAGATACCCGAGTCTCGCGTGTTGGAGCACATTTGGACGTCGCAATCCTTCACACAGCTGGTCCCCTCCGGTGTACAAGGTACAGTAGAGTATGAATGGAATGGGAGAACGTCACCTGAAGGTCGCGTGTGAAACCAGATACCCGAGTCTCGCGTGTTGGAGCACATTTGGATGTCGCATTCCTTCACACAGCTGGTCCCTTCAGGTTCCATGTTACAAATAGGTCTACCCTCCATTATTTTTGAAAAGGCCGTACCGGTACCTATTAAACTAAATTTCTTTTAAAAAGATAAAATTAAATTTCCTTTGTAAAAAATTACCAAGGCAAAATCAATATTATAATATAATAGTCCCAAACAGTCTTGTGGTATTTTAAGATAACTATAACCAACCTATGTTATAGACCGTGTTAAAAAATAACCGGGCCAGCTAATAAGTTTTTTAGTAATTTAGTTTAAGTAATGAAACTTTGCATATGCATATAATTCATTAAAATCTGTTTTTTTAGTTATTTATATTATTTTTACCTCTCTAGAGGGACGTCTTTAAGGAGTATAGGAAAAAAATATGAACAGTAAGCTTATTTCAATAAGTACATCAAATTTAATGTTTCCATTAATAGCGAATAATGCCGGAAAAAACTACCTTAAAACAACGATCAAGTAAAATATTGCAGTTGATCAAACATTGAAATAAAATTATATTACCGAAAACAAAAAATACAATAACTTCTGATACACTCGACCTTTTGAGTTCCGGTTTGATGGAAATTGGTCAAAATGCAAAGCCTTTAAAATTATGTATCATATAGCGTTGGTCGATGCAGTTTTCCCCAAGACTTCCTTATTTAGGGGACATTCTTAATGGAAGTCGTCAGGAAGTCGAAGAATCTTCATTGACTAATGATATATAACACATAATTTTAAAGGTCTTTGCATTATAAGCAATTTGTTACAATTCCTACACTACAAGGTTACCTAAGTGTATCGAGATTTATAGCATTTTGTTTTCGGCAATACCATTTAATGCAAAGTAAATCGTGCTAAGTCGTCTTTTAAAGGTCGTGTTCGTGGCATTGTTCCTCTACTAAGGGTTAATAGACCTGTATTTTCATGCATTTATTGACCAATCCACATTAAATATTTTCTTCTTACCAGCTGGTCCGATAAAGTAGATTTTATTGGCTTATATATGTACAAAGTTTCATTGCTTAAACTATAAATTATTAAAAAAAATTACTAAGCCTTTCCCGGACTTTTTAAACAAGCCCTATTACTAAGTTATTTTACACTTGAAATAGAATGTGTTCAGCTTTAATGTTTTACCCTTGACAAAATCATTTGAGTGTTTTTTTAAATCATTTTTTGTATAGCATCACAGTTTTCAATAATAGTTTCTTTTTTTTAATAAAAATTTTATGAATTGCTGCTACACAATCTTAATGATTAGGGAACAATTTTGAATTTACCAATAAACACATTTTAGTGTTTATCCGTTTGAGCCATCTTCCCAAAGAGTAGTACGAGCTTTTCTTAAAATTTTCATCGAAGAAATGAACCATCGTTTATGGATTGGATAAGTCATGTGGTCAAAAAAAATTTGACCACATTACGTTGAATACAGCTATAGGAACATTGAAGATTATAAAGGGTAAGGATTACGCAATACATTTCCATGAGATTAATTTGCTCGTGGCGTGGTCAAGCGGCATTCTCTGTTAGGAGTCCATAATGTATCTGTCCGCATGTCTCAAGCAAAGCTTAGAAGGACGCAAATTGTTTTACACCTCGCCACTGCCCTTCCATCAACCGGCAAAGGGGTTGAAGAGCTTTGAGATAATATCATTAGGACTGAACCAAATGGCAAATTATTTGGGAGAAATAATTTGGACTTCAGTTAGAAATTTGATCTTGTACGAATTTAAAATTCCATTATTACCCATGACACATCTAAATTCTTTGATCACTTGAATGTTTTGTTCCATTTTGCATTTCTCCACCATAAAGGTTTTTAAGTGAAATTCTTTGGTATGACAGTGGATGGGACTGCTATACATCTTTGTATCACTTCTTTCCATTTATTGTCTTGAAAGTTCTAATATAACTTTATTTCACCAATATTGATTTGGGGTTTAACACCCCAGAATTTCATCTCGATGTATGCATTTCGTTTAAATATCGGTCGAATAAATTTTGCAACATTATACTAGCTATTTTTACATATTATTAAATGTTACACACTCTTTAGTCCTCGTCTGTTTTGTTCTCAGTGAGACGCCCAAAATGAAAAGGAAACACCAGAGAAAGGAGAAAGTTCAAGGAAGAAAGAGTAGAATAAAAACCAAACAATAGGAAGGGATAGGCAAAAAAATGTGAATAAATGTAGAGAGGAAGAAAGAAGAATGAAGAAAGAAGAAGGAAGAAAGAAGAAAAAAGTAATTTAAAAATAATTGAAAGTAAGACTTGAAGAAAGATTAGACTATTAAATAAATTAACAAAAATCTTGTTAAAAAAATCCGGAATTGTAAATTTTTTAACTGTGAAACAGATGGAAATACTTTATGTAAATTCTTCTTAAAATGTAAATTCCCATACAATGTTAATTATTGTCAGAGGAATAAAATTTATTATTATCAAAACCAGCTCAATTGGTTAGACTAGTAAACGTGTTGCTCGAAATCGAGCAATTTATTTTAATACAATACAAATGTTACTTTAAGCTCTAAATCAATGACATCCGACCAATCCAATATTGTGAGTATCTGTAATTACCAAAACAACACGTATTTACAGCTGATTATTAACACATGTTTAAAATGCTTTATTCAATCCCAATGTTATTTAAATGGGAAATTTCGGGATTTAAATGGTGGATAGCGCCTTTATTTTCAGTCCGATTCTCATTAGTTTTTGGCGGAAACAACTACAGACCAAGCCCTATCCAACGACACCAAAAACTTGAAAATCGGTTGAAAATTGTAGGAAGAGTTCTCAAGACAAAAAAAACCCTTAGCGTATTAAATAAGTATATACAGTATTAACAGGGAAGTAAATCTCAGTACTTCGCTGGTGATAATTGCATGGTCTGCCTCTGCGGGACCGGGTGTTTGCCACAACCCGTGCATATTTCCCAGCCTTCGAGCTGTCATCCGACGTTGTTTTGCAGCATTACAGTAAACCCGACCACCTCGGTAAATCAGGATAACGCTGCCTATGTCAAGCACATGTTGTTTTTAAGCGTCGTGGTTTGTTTATGCTATCTTGAAGTTTGTATGGATGCACCTCAACGCTTTATTTGCTTAGAAATCTTTCCCTCTCTTAAACTTTTCAAATTAAAAAATTAACTGTCATTAGTAATTAATTTGAAATCTAGATCTGGCAAGAGAATAGGTTTGTTAAGTTCGTTTTCAAATGTATGATCATTAGTTTAAAATAATATCAATCCTTTTTGAGTTTCGCTAAACAATTTTACTTATAGAATATTAACGCATTGCGGAAAAATAGTAAAATATCTTTAATTGATGTTGAGAACTGATGGTAGAAGATATTATGTTCTGCCCGTTAGACCGTGCGGTATCAGCCAATAGAACCATGGCCTGTGATCGGTCTAGCGCAAGACCCACCCTTCCGTAAACTGGAACCCTGCTATACTGTATATGCATGCAATCAATCAAGGTACACCTACTGTGAAATAATCGCTGTCTAGCTGCGGAAATCATTGTTTGGTATCTTATCACTGAAAATAGATTATAGCTTATTCATGCCAGTAGACTAATTTCATTAACGTTTTGATAGGAATACTCCAAACCCTAATCTTGTTACTATATAAAGTCTTAAAGTGACTCTCCCGCTGTACAAAAAGATTATTAGCTAAAGACACACTAATTTGACAACGGTTTTTAAAATCAGTTTTCTGTGGTTTCAATTAGTTTTACTATATTTCAAGAGCGTCATTGATTCAAAATAGATTTGTGAAATACATTGCGACATATACGTAGGCCTATAGTAGAAGTACCGGGGTCCGAGCATTTGCTCGATGAACTTAAACTAAGAAATAAGTTATAAGTCATTCATGGTGCTCTAATTTCACAAAAGAGAGCGGAGGGAACGAGCTCGTCTTGAAAAGAAACCGTTTTGGACTCGATATTTCAGGATATGCTTATGTGACTGCGATTGTTACTTTAAAATTTTTATAAATTTATCAAGCAAACGCTCGGTCCCAGATATTCTCTAAATAATTGGCTTTGGATGTTTTTACAAGCAGTAGCAATTTAAAGTGTCAGATTCTGGCTGTCGTTTTGAAATCCTCTTCTGAGTAAGAAGTAACATCTCTTACATCAAATTCAGTTGTTTTCCAAGGGATTAAATGAGGTGAAGTTACAACGTCGAGGTCGCAATCGATTGCGTGTGGCGCAAAGAAGCGTAAAACAGTCGATGGAACGGTAAACTTCCGAACCGCCTCCGTCTTCACCCCTTCTAAACCCTACACAGCACCATGGTCATCGATGTTGACCTCGGTATCTAAAGTCTGAGACCACAGTCAGTCATATAGGCTAAAAACAGCACATCTGAATAGCACAATTATGCAGAAAATTATACTAGAACGCGTCTATAAAATATCTTGGAATTCATGAACGCAGTGGAATAACATATGATGGTGAAAACACAATCGATTTTTATAGCATATTTCACTAAACCAATCACAGTTCAGTAAGAGTAGAACAATAAAAAGTCATGAGATAAAGAACAAAGGTCAATACTTAGTGAATACCATGTTCCTTAGTTAAGGAATAAAAATCAAAGATTGATGAACATTATTTTGATTACGAAATGTGCAGTGTAATCAGTGTAATATAATGGCTGAATAGCTGAGTGGTGAGTTCGCCTTTGAATCTGAAGGTTGCCGGTTCGATCCTGAGAAGTTAGTGCTTTTTGATAGTTCGATACTGGACCCAGCTGCCTTTGGTCATTGGGCTATTAATTAATGATCCTGACAAGTGAAACAGCTGATATTTCTCAGTAACAAAGCCACACCTCATCTGATCCATTACAATCATCACACCACTCACCCCTTCAGTCATACTCACCTTAAAATACGTACCACAGAGTGCGTCGGTGTTTCAAAAAAAGTATCTAAAGAAAAAGTATCTAATATCTGTACGGTGTCTAAAATTTAATTGGACCACAATAACGTACCTATTCATATTATTTTGTAACTGTAAATACTAAATTTACTGCGATTTTACTACTGAAAATCCTTTCGGGTGTAAAGCATCCTTTTATACAAATTATTCCATTAATAAAAGACTTATATATCAAAAGAAAAAACTATTGAAAATGTGTTTAATAAACTTAAATAACTAGAAACATTTGAGATATTTCATCAAAGATATTTTTTATTACTTCGTATTTTACTTTTGACCTGGAAACTTAATGGTTTTGCACTAAAACACGATTTAAATTAGATTTTGTTGATAATTCTTGAAAACTGTTGTTACTCTGTTGCAAAAACTGCAATAAACAAGGTGCAGCAATAAAGCCAATCAGATTGAATTCTCAGTAGGTGTATGAGATTTGCTTGACTTCCTGCATATCCCCGGATCGATCCCTCACTGTTCGCAACACTACTCCATTGTTGATCTTTGCTATGTGAAACAATGCAAGTGCTCTGTAGCCCAGTTTAAAATCCCAATTCAATTGAAATCAAGTCCATCGTGACAGTAAAAAAGTTTATGAAACTTCAGACACAAATGAAAGACATGTAAATAATATAATCATGGCAACTTGTTCAAACACCTAGTATTATTAGATATTTCACAAAAATCTCGTTCTAAACTCGTATTTTGTAACTGAATTATGCCTTTCTCATTGTTATAGTATTACACACACTTCCCTTTTGTTTATTTATATAAACAAATTTTGGTTTACTTGGTTTTTTATGGTATACATAATACTCTTGGTCAATTCATATTCTAATGACACATTAAATAAACAAGTCAAGCTCCAAAATATTGAAAATAAATTTTAATTTTGCTTAGAATCTATGGGACCGAGAGCCTGATAATAAATGTAAAAGGTGCATCTACTAGTCCGTAATCTAATGGTGTAGCATATGCAAATCTTTCATTCCATATTTTTTTACAGCTAGACGCTATTATGAGGTGTTTAGATTGGCCAATGAAGATGCATGCAAAACACAAATGTTAATTGAGATATAATAAAAATGTAATTTTAAAAAGTTCAAAAATGTATAGAAACATCCGTACACGGCATAAGCAAAATTTTTGTGTTTGATTAGAAGATATCCCAATTTAATATGTTTGATTAAATACAATCCAATGTAAACAAACTCAAAACTTCATGCACTACCCCAACTATAATTCATATATATTATTATTATTATTATTAAGATAAAACCCAAAACTCATGTTTATACTGCAAATTTCTACTTATTCGAAAATGCTAAGAACACCGTATATCGGTATTTGTTTCAAGGTCTATTGTGTCCGTGGTTATAGAGGGTGTAGGGTCGGGTATCCAGACTGATTCGGTGTTTACCTGTGCCCTGACGCCACTGTATCTCCACGCTCCACAATCGATAAGCTGGCATGTGTACGGGTCATCCTGGTCCTGTGTGGTGTGGTCTCTCCCACACTTGGACCGTCCCACCGTCACCGTCCATGGTTATAGAAGGTGTAGGGTCGGGTATCCAGACGGATTCGGTGTTTACCTGTGCCCTGACGCCACTGTATCTCCACCCTCAACAATCGATAAGCTGGCATGTGTACGGGTCATCCTGGTCCTGTGTGGTGTGGTCTCTCCCACACTTGGACCGTCCCACCGTCACCGTCCATGGTTATAGAAGGTGTAGGGTCGGGTATCCAGACGGATTCGGTGTTTACCTGTGCCCTGACGCCACTGTATCTCCACCCTCAACAATCGATAAGCTGGCATGTGTACGGGTCATCCTGGTCCTGTGTGGTGTGGTCTCTCCCACACTTGGACCGTCCCACCGTCACTGTCCATGGTTATAGAAGGTGTAGGGTCGGGTATCCAGACGGATTCGGTGTTTACCTGTGCCCTGACGCCACTGTATCTCCACCCTCAACAATCGATAAGCTGGCATGTGTACGGGTCATCCTGGTCCTGTGTGGTGTGGTCTCTCCCACACTTGGACCGTCCCACCGTCACCGTCCATGGTTATAGAAGGTGTAGGGTCGGGTATCCAGACTGATTCGGTGTTTACCTGTGCCCTGACGCCACTGTATCTCCACCCTCAACAATCGATAAGCTGGCATGTGTACGGGTCATCCTGGTCCTGTGTGGTGTGGTCTCTCCCACACTTGGACCGTCCCACCGTCACCGTCCATGGTTATAGAAGGTGTAGGGTCGGGTATCCAGACGGATTCGGTGTTTACCTGTGCCCTGACGCCACTGTATCTCCACCCTCAACAATCGATAAGCTGGCATGTGTACGGGTCATCCTGGTCCTGTGTGGTGTGGTCTCTCTCACACTTGGACCGTCCCACCGTCACCGTCCATGGTTATAGAAGGTGTAGGGTCGGGTATCCAGACGGATTCGGTGTTTACCTGTGCCCTGACGCCACTGTATCTCCACCCTCCACAATCGATAAGCTGGCATGTGTACGGGTCATCCTGGTCCTGTGTGGTGTGGTCTCTCCCACACTTGGACCGTCCCACCGTCACCGTCCATGGTTATAGAAGGTGTAGGGTCGGGTATCCAGACTGATTCGGTGTTTACCTGTGCCCTGACGCCACTGTATCTCCACCCTCCACAATCGATAAGCTGGCATGTGTACGGGTCATCCTGGTCCTGTGTGGTGTGGTCTCTCCCACACTTGGACCGTCCCACCGTCACCGTCCATGGTTATAGAAGGTGTAGGGTCGGGTATCCAGACTGATTCGGTGTTTACCTGTGCCCTGACGCCACTGTATCTCCACCCTCCACAATCGATACGCTGGCATGTGTACGGGTCATCCTGGTCCTGTGTGGTGTGGTCTCTCTCACACTTGGACCGTCCCACCGTCACCGTCCATGGTTATAGAAGGTGTAGGGTCGGGTATCCAGACGGATAAGGTCTTCGTTTCTTGTTTGATGTGTGAGTACAGCATGTATCATTGGCCAAGATTGTTTGCCACCTAGAAATAGTTCTAATTTACGATTACCAGTCATAATTGTTTCGCGTTACAATTTTTTATGCTTAGGTGCTAGTAATCTTTAGAGGGCGCTAGTAATCAATTGCTCACCGAGTTCCAATCTAAATAACTGTTTCTTGGTTAAGATAATAACTCGCGTAAGATATTTTTTAACCCGTTTGATGCTAATAGAATATTACTTTGGAGGGGGATGAAACAATTAAAAATAATCTTAAAAGGAATATTTAACAAAGCAAAATGTCTAAGGTTTTGGAAGGAAATTGTTTGTGCAAAAGTAGATTTATAAGTGGGTAGTATTTTATTCGTGTTTGTATTTTTAGTAGTAAAAGACTAAAATGGGACTTGTTATTTACTCCTTTGATATAAAACCAACAATGTCATTGACATAGGCCTAAATAAAATATCGAAATATATTCTTTATTAGATTTTTAAAGATTGATAGGGTCTACTAAATTTCTATTTACTTACTTAAGAATGAGCAACCCTTTTAACACAAATGCATTCGGATGTGACTAATTTAATTAATTTAATTTAAAATTATTGAGAAATAAAAGAGTTCTGGTACTTATTTATAGTAAACTTTTAACAAATTATGGTTATTTAAAAGTATTTTCGATTATAATAGTATTACAGTATAATGTATTTAATTTCGTGTTTAGAGTGAAAAACGTTCTACTACTACTTTCCATGGCCTGATGGAATGCATTGAATTTATAATATAGAGTTAACAATTTTATCCTAAGAGATACGAATAACAAATTTTCAAATTTGTTTCTTTAACTAATAGTAAGTTGGCCTATTTATTATTATTTTTTATAGATTACTAGATTTGCCTTCATTCTAAGACCTTACTGATTAGATCTTAGAGTTAATAAATAAATTGCCTTTCTCTCCCTGATCAACACTTAATCCATACCAAATGTACACGTTTGTAGACGTAGTTGCGTTTTTGCTATGCAAATATGACGCAAAGAATATATATTAGTAATTAGTAAAAAGTGTAGGCCTATCTTTTTTAAACATATTATTATGATCACTCCTAAATTTTAATCTTATGTCCAGTTATAATTATGAAATAGTTGTTAACATAAATTCTTGCACATTAAAAATAAAAAATCATACAGAATAATCAAAACAAACATTCATACAGAATGATAAATTTCAATCTTTATCGTTTTAAACTTAACAAAAAAAAAACACTTGTACGTAAGTAAAAATTATTCCCAGTTCACTGCGTACAAACGTCTTGATAAAAATAGATTGACATTTTAACTACAGGTAATGCATCTCTTTAGGGACCCCGCCAGCACACAGCAACCCGCTTCACTGACCATTGGCTGTCACATGTTTGTGTTGCCATTAGACCATCGTTCCCAACTTCCTACATTGATAATACTGTTTCAGTTAAGGCTGTTATCCGGTGACCCACTTTTAGTACAATACAAAAAATCAAACAATTACTAGTCCTGTATACGAAAATAAATAAATAAAAAATTTATTTAAATGTTCAACATAGAAAGTGTGTTAAACCAAAACGAAATTAAACCATGTAACATAATAAGTATCAGGCAAAATTTAAATTTGTAAAAAACAACAAAACCAATAACTAGTGATGTTTATAAAATCTTTAACAATTTTTAAAATCTATTCCGAAAATTTTTAATTGTAAAATGATGTGAGAACTATTACAGTTATAATTTTATAATAGTAGTTTATGTGACGATTGTATTATGAAGGCCTGTCCTGTAAGAGTGAGAGTTAAGTTAGAACACGAGCATAGCGACTATTCTAAATAACTCAAGAGAGTCTTAAATGCCGAATAGCCTCTACCATCGTTGCAAACAATACTTTATCTCCGATAACTTAAATTTGGTAAATTACTGCAATAAACATGTACATAATATATAATGTATATACAAGTTTAATATATATGTACAGTGCCTAGTATATACGTTTAAAGCAACTAAAACCTGAATCATAATGGAACAAACTGTTGATGTCCAAATTGCGCAATTTCTATTTCAACTCTACTTTCGTCAAATGCCGAGCCCCATTGATATATAACATGAATTTTATGTAAACCCTGAAAGTTTAAGACTTCTTTAAGAAGCAGGTTTGAATTTAGTATAATAATGTTCCTTATTATGATGTTAGGCCTACTTGTAAGCAATATCCGAATTGGTACTATTGCAGAGATTGTAGATAAAGCAGTTTATTAAATTTGTCATTTTATTCAAATAGAAAGTGGTCATGAGTCATGAGTAATTAATAATTACCCTTACTCATTTGTTACATTAATAAAATATACGAGGAAATAAACATATTTTATTGAAGACTGAAACTACGAAAACATTTTGATTCAGTGCGTAAGCCATAAATTAATAGAAATAAAAAAATATTGCAATTAAAGTTAGAATATTGCTAACAGACATCTTTAAAGGTTAATGTAATTGAAAAGCTGCATAAACTCCTGTTAATCCGATAAACAAAAACTTTTTTGCTAAAGCATTCACCACACAAACACGCTTCTATCGTACAGAGGTTTTATAGCCGATATTCCAAACCATTCTAGAAAATCAATTCAAAGCCCAAGCCTATTCGAACTCTTTACTACTGCTCTACATTGAACTACGTATTCTCAATAGTCGGTCCAATCCTGGTTCGAGCCTATCGAACGTCATTTTTATCTAATGCGCTGTTCGATATTTTTGTAGAGATTTAAAATGCACCATGCAACGAGGCCGAGCCGTGTTCATCGGCAGAAACGGGTTCCACGATATTCGCTCACAACACGGGGTGGTTGGTATTGGTGTTCGTGTTCATGTCGATGTCGGTGTCGGTGTTGGTGGTGGTGGTGCAAGGTCTGTAGAGGAAAAAGCATAACTTCTGCCCAAGGTCAGCTGAATGGCTATTTTTTTTTTTTTTTTGTTCCGGATATGAAGCGTCAAAACTAAAACGGAAGTCGAGTTACGTTATAATATTTACCATAACACCACTGATTGAAAAAGAGTATGAAGCATTCTTACCACGGGTACGATATTTATCGTAACGACACCATATTACTCTATACAGTATTACATTTGGATTATTAGTTAATAACAAACCATTAGGTAATGATTAAATTAACAATTATCAATCTAGGTAAATATAAAACCATAAATTCTACCCTAGTTTGCTTTCAAATTCCTTATTTTAGTAATAGTCGAGACAAAAAATCCTCAACGCAAACGAGAACGATTGTTGTTTCCTGCCTTGAACAACACTTGCAGGTAAGAAAGAGGGTTTTTAGCCCTTTTTAACCAACAAAAACTCTGTGTCGACATCCACGGATGTCTCATAAACTGACACCATTGCTCTTATGGGATGTAGCTCACCTGGCACTACAGTTATCTTGGTGGTGGTGTGCCCAAGGTCCGTGTCGTGTTTCGACGGTTTACGGCCCAGCTACATGTACTGCATCGAGTCAGACAATGTCTCGTACCAATCGCAGTGTAGGGCTAAGTTATTCATTGCCTATCACCATTACAAATGTCTCTGACAAAGGTGCTGGGCCATCGCCAACGCTCAGTGGGAATTGTCCTCCAAGGGATAAGGTCGCTCACAAGTGCCCTCACACTGGGTTTGGTTGAACTTTCCCCTGCAAGGACACACGCTTTAAAATACTTGCTGTACTTCGAGTAACGCAGTTATTTGTTGTTAAAAGTAAAATATTGTAGCCTACTTGTTGTTCAAAATCAAGCAATTTAGTTTAGATCTTGATTAAAAAATTTAACATAAAACGAATATTTTTTATTGTTTGTGCTCTTTTAATACAGTTTGTTCATATAACTTGATAACTTCCTTATGGATAGATGCTCTTACAGGTGTACTGTTTTTACACATTAGAGCTGTTAAAACTTGAAAATCAATTCATTTCAACTAACAACGTTAGTTATTAGTTGGGAAATTAACGATTTTTAAGAGCTTGTAGGGTCCTTCTGTTTGGGTTTATATTTACCGGTTTATATTTACCTTATATATTTACTTTATAAAAAACGAAACAACTTCAAGTTGAGTTCTATTGAATGATAGAATAATCGATAATATCTGTTAAAGATAATATCTGTTAAAAATTGTAGGAGGAGTTTCTCGTGAAAAAAAAACACGTCGCTTATTAAATTTGAATAGATGTTTATTATATGAACTTGACGATAATCCGTACGGTTCAAAGAATTGCTTCAACAGCTTGCTACACTGCTCTGTGTCGCTCGGCTAAATTACTATGTAAATTTTCTTGAATAATCACAATATATTAATTGACACAATACAAATTATAATACCATACTTTCTAAATAAATATAGTAAAATAGTTTTTTTAGTAAGGCATTTAAAAAAATTAATATCATAGTTCAATTAAAAAAATATAAAAAAAAAACTCGTAAATCCAAGCTGTATTAAGGCACATATAAATGGTTAACCAAAAATAACTTACTGCATGGTGCTGTGTTTTAAATTCATCAGAATGAAAATGGGCAATATTTAATTAATAGTAATCTTTTCTGTAGTTTTACATTTTGACGATATAAAACCTATTTTTATTGTATGACTAACAATGATAATTTACACACATAAAGCGCAGTGTCCACAATAAAGGCATTAACAGAAACGAAAGTTTTTGCTTCGATTAATATTCATATCGCTATATCGATATATCGATGGGCGGCGCGGCGGCGGCGGCGGCATTGAAGTAACTCTCCGCATCGCTGCCCCGCTGGACATACAACAATGGAACTCCCCGGCAAAGTATCAGCATCGACGACTGGCCAGAGAACTGCTTGTACTGTACTCGTTTTATTCATAAATGCTTTTAATTTCCATTGGATGATTGCAAATAATTTACATTAATTAAAATATGGGGTTTCATTACATGTTTTTGTATGTAATGGACTAAAGTTCCAAATGGATATTAGGTGATTTATTCCCTCTTTTTGAAAATTGATGTGTCTGAAACAGAATACATTTTTTTCGTTGCTATATTAAATTCAGATGTAAAGCTTTCATTAAATCATCCTAGTTAAATAAAAAGTTACATGTCTTAACATGAAATGCAATAGACATAAAGTACTAAAGTTTAACCAGGTGAACATTTATTCAATTTATTGCCGCGAGAACACATGTGCCAAGAGTAATTAAAGTATTCTGCAGAAACAAATGTACGAGTGGATGAGAGTAAAGTTAGTTTGGAATAGAATTTCAGCTGAAGTTTCTCGTTGTCGACAATCCATTAGCCAGCGCGTCTGGCTGCTGTCATTTCGGCTAACAGTAACACTGGCAAACACAGATCAGCGACGTATGCCGTCTTGAACGACATCTACGTAGGAAGTCCTCATGTTATGGTGTTAATGTCGCTCATGATAACGTTGTTGGACTATGTAGTATGAAATCATGAATCATGAGGTTATTGAGGAGTTAAAGGGTGATGAACAAGATTTAAATTCAATTAGTTGGGGTAAGGTGGTTTTATTTTTCTATACGACTGGTGCAATAAGCACCCTTACAATGATTACACTGCACTAATCATTATATTAAAAGTAACATCAAAAGGGGTAAATCGTTGAACTCAATACCAACTAGTTCAGCATAATTATTTCACTATGGTATACTAATCACTTTATGACAGAGGTTCTAGAGTGTAGACCAAGTAAAGATTGTTATTGAATTTGACAAAAGTACTGTTATAGTAAAAATGATGCAATTCGCACATTCTTAATGTGAATCAAAAGAGTGACGTAATGTGAGTAAGAACGACATTAGATTAACGTGACATCGGGTGTGTTGGATGGGCAACCGCCTAACCTATAATGGTCGACATGTGTATTACTTATTTTTACAAAAGTTGCAAGGATTGTATTCAGCCTTTATAATATAATCGTTGCATAAACTACTATATTAAACACTGTGAACAATTCTGTGTAGTGTATTATACTAGCCGTCACGAGAGAAGTCCGTTGAGCTGTAACCAATAGCAATTAAGCGCGGTGTTGCCACATTGAACGCCGGTTACCAATATAAACGTAAATCATTGGAGCGATCACCTGATTATAAAACTGTCTCTAATGTGTACATCCTGTGTTTTAAACATGTAGCCTATAGTACATTGAAAACAAGAAAGGTTCGTAGTTCGTGTGTTTATGTTTGGACATCATCATGCATTTACAAATTGAAAACCGATATTGGGGGTGAATAGCTTGTCATAATTTCTTTCATGTCTTGAGTTATCTTGAAAACCTATGTGGGTACTGTCCACTGTCGTAATAAGACAACTTTTTACACTAGCGGCTCGTGGCCAGTGCGTTTGCACGGAAGCGCCGTTCCCGGTGGCGGGACCAGGAAGCGAAAGTCAAAGGATGGCTGCTGCTTGAAAACCCAAATGAAAAGAAAAAAGAGCAGTTTGATAGTTAAAAGGATTGTTTTTCCTCAAATTGTTTATCTTGATGAGGCAAGAGTGCATACCAAGTGTCTTGTCTGATTTTGAAACTCTCGTTTAGATATTATACGCGAAAGACCTTCCCCCCTTAAAAGACTTGAGCACCCTCCTAGATGGCCGGTGCCTTCATTTTGATGTAGGCGTCCTTTTTAGATAAAAATGTGCTGAGAAGTTCCTCCATTACTTCTGTTAAAGTTACGTGCTCATTGGGGCGGTTCGGTACGGGCGGCGGAAGGGCACGGCACTGGCGGATATCCTTCTTTACATCGTCCTGAACATTCGCACGCTCCATCAAAAGAGATTATCAAAGGAGAGTAAGCTAAGTAACATCATGTGGCCAAAAAAATTATGATCATAAGTTAAATTTTTTCAAGAGAAAGAATAAGATAAAAACAATACTACCATCATGTTTGTAGCGTAGGCCTATTATTCCGAGAGGATTCAAGTACTCTAAATGCCTCATAATGTTCAACTTGTGGTATTATCCATTAAAACTATCAACTTAAATATACCCATCTTTGTAAAGTCATTTTCACGTAAGAACGACAATCCCGTATCGCCGACTGGAGGGTACGCTCACCGCAGATGGCCGTATAGCCGGCACGGCAGCTTGAAAACTTCCTAAAATTCGCTCGATCAACTTTGTGCAAGGCAGCGGAAGGTGCAGATCGTCACGGAGAGATTGTGCAGTACCGTACTGACCTAGTGCATTCCCGTAAAATTCAATGCTACTGACTTTTGAAATTTGCCGTAACACTATTGTCAGTAACTGTTTGTGCCGTGC
Source organism: Neoaliturus tenellus (assembly GCA_030545055.2). NCBI lineage: Eukaryota > Metazoa > Arthropoda > Insecta > Hemiptera > Cicadellidae > Neoaliturus > Neoaliturus tenellus. The sequence goes on from CM061532.1 coordinate 222,462,437, forward strand.
CGCGCCCGTTGTTCACGAGACGCCTATTTCTTTACGGATGTGAACGCCCTCTTCATGGACACCTTGCTCTTCTTGCCCCCCATGTTAATAAAAGGCTGTCAAAAGATAAACATGCCCTTATTCCTTCTAAGAAACCCCTTGGTTTAATTTTCCTTTAACCCTTAAATCAGGATACGAAATCACATGTCAGTGTTAAACTAACATTTTTAAGCGTTTACAATTGATAGTGTTGTCCTGAATTTATCTTTCATCCTCTTAAACAAATTGTAATTTTGTTAGAAATTATTCAAACCGCAGACTTAATAAGACTAGATATATGGAATCATAGCATATTTTGCCTCAGGATTCAAAATTAAATTTTTGAAAAAATAACGTATTACAATAATTATAGTTCTTTTTTAGTTAAAAACTAAATAATTAGTAAATTGTTTATAACCAACAACAACAAACCGCTGGGTGGTTATTGTTTATTGTTGTTGTTTGTTAATTGTTTTTTTAAGGTGTGTGGAAATAAGGTGTAGGAGGGTTGTTGTGTTCCCTTAAACAATGCAAAAAATCAAATAATACAATAGACTTAGTCATATAGGCTAGCTTTCTGGTTGAATACAGTATTTTACTTGGACAGTGTACCCTATAGTTTCATGATTTGAATGATCTTATTTCTACCGTGATTCCTACCAACTAAAACTTCACCCAAACTTCTAGAAAGATAAAAAATAAACAAATAACGAGTGGTAGACCTACATAATTAGGAAATAAACAACTGCCGGTTTACTGAGCTAAGTATAGGCTTGGGCCTAACAGGTAAAAATTATTTGACAAAAACAATAACATAACAGGGACAGGAACATTAAATAACACAATAACCGTAAAATAAAATAACAGTAACATAAAAAACAGAAACATAATTTTGTGGATTTGAATATTATCGACTACTTTGGTAATTTATTCCTTATTTTACACAATGTATTGATGCTTGAATTCTTGGAATCAGAACATCGTTGCCAGACTTGCCGTGTTGTCTGCTCAGTCAAGGAGTGTCCTGTGCCGGCGGCTCTGTTGCTGTTCATTTTCCAACAGTTCATCCATGTGTATTATTTTCCGGAGATTTCCAATAACTGTTAAACTTTTCTAAAATTTTAATAGCAATAAGTTATTTTAATCGGTTTTAGGGGATGGGAGTTTATCCAGTTAATTACTCGGGACTTTCGTTTTCTGGATTTTCCCGGTTTTGAAAAAGTTGGTGTTGGCGACTCTTCAAAAACTGACAATATTGCCTACTTATTTATTATGTTAACTGTCTTTTTCCACTAATCTTGCAAGCAATAGCACATTATTTTCCAGTTTGATTACAATTAACACACTCACGAAATGACGGAAAAGAGAGCGAGCTGTTAAACAATAAACGTTGTACACTATGTTCCGTTCTGCACTGTTAACAGTTTTTCTTTTATAATAGCAAGTGATGCGGGAGGTGTTTTTTGATCCATATTGAAACGACCACAAAATTTACACTAAACGAATTTGATACTTAACATTCAACACTTACTCTTAAAAAAATAAGGGTTTTAAAAGAGATTCTATTTCGGATTGTTTACATATATATTGTTTACATTTGGAAATGTTATTATTTTACAACATGTGATTTATGCAATTAGGCTAGGTGAATAACGGCAACATCGCTTGAATTTCATTCGTTGTTCCAAAATCACGTGACCGCTAAGCCCCGCCCTCAACGGACTTCTCTCGTGACGACTAGTGTAAATTTATTTCGTGTGTACATGTGTACATGTAACGTGTACATGTGTGCATGTGTTTATGTGTTGTATTTCCTGCGAAGTTAATGTTGAAAAACCTTTACAAGGAGAAAACTCATTTTAGGAAATCTCTAGACAAACCCTATGGGCCTTTCTTAAACTTCGTCAGAAGCTTAATAATATTAGGATGAGAAAGACACTAAAGGCTTTTTGAATTTTATATTAATCTTTTGAAAACATCAATATACAATTAATTCTTGTTCGCTAAAGGGTGATACAATAATACTCATTTAAACACAAAGAGGTAAAATATTGCATTACATGTTAAAAAAAAAAAAAACTGCATTTTATCAAAAATATTTTTAATATGGTGTTTTTCATCGATTGGCATTAGTCAGTAACAAGACTACAAGATCGCGCCACAATCATCCTACACTCATCCCTCATTCATACTTGGCTTTAAACTACCTATTGAGTTAGGTCGCCATTTCAATAAAGGTAATAAAGGTATTAAAGGTATTATTGGATGAGTAATAGAGTAATAGACCATGTAAAAATACAAAAACCAATGTACTAAAGTAAAGACTGTAAAAGACACGGTTTTAGTCACAATCATTTAAAAAGTTGTAACAGGGCGATTCAAGTGCGTAGCGTCAGTTTTACGGTATCGTTCATTCTCTGAATTTCCACAGAGACGTCATCAACCGGAGATTAAACAAGTCAACTTCTGGAAATTGACTACAAAATTGTTTTGTCGGTCTCGGTTCCTTGAGCCCCTTCGAAAGATGATCCCGCTCGACTTCCTTCAAACTTTTGCTCTTTTCAATTGTTTTTAGATTGATCATTACGTTTTTCATAAGATTGAATACACTTTTTATAACTGTGTTATAAGAATTTAATTATTTTCAAGAAACATTTTCAATCGAGGAATTTTATCTATGTCGTTATTAGGTTTCTTTCTTGCATTTTAGTTGAATAAATCCTTCAAAAGCTTGGATGGAATCATAAATTAAATTAGTGCTTGCAGGGCATTTGCAATAAAACATTCAAACGTAAGCAAACCTACAATTAAATTAAGTAGCTTACCTAGCTTTCAAAATGTAATCATACTCAAGCGAGAATTGTCTGTTAAAGGTGCTGCTATACATCGACGTCACGTCACGTCTTCATTCGCATCCATTCGCATCGATGGATCCGGCGATTCCGGAGGGAGTATTATACATCGACGTGAAGCATTCGCATTCGCACTGGACGTCGCGTCCATTCCGCCAATTCTCACGGATTCCGCGCGCGCGGAAGTAAACAAAACGTACATTCGGACAAAATCCACCCTTGCTCTCATTGGTTTCGAAGTTTTCCGATTGCGTACGAAGATACCCGAGGCGAAAGCCCAACGGCCGAATGGACGTTGGTAGCGGCTATACAGCGACGTCGCGTCACGTCACGTCACGTCACGTCTTCATTTGCACAAATTCGCACCGATTCGCATCAGAATGCTCCTCAGAGCATTCGAGTGCGAATGGATGCGAATGAAGACGTGACGTGACTGACGTGACGTTGATGTATAGCCGGTTCCATTTGAATACACAGGGAGCATACCATGCGAACGTGGACGTGACGTGACGTCCACCTTATCTGATCTCCCTCCGCTAAAAACACTTTCATATACATATTGTCATCTTATAGGCCTACACTTGCAAATTGATTTTTATATTTCTCTATTCTTCTTACCTGCAGTATTTCATATTTTAAACTAAGACTGCAGTATCTATAACAATTACAACTATTTAACAACAAAACTTTCTTATTTTGTTGAGTTTTTACGTTTGAAAAGTACTGTGATAACTGTTAAACGCTTTTGGTTCTCCCAAATTCAGTACACAATTTATAAAAGAAAATTTAAAGAAAAATAAGATTCACTAAACTGCTTGTTTAAAAAATGTTTGAAGATGTATCGGTACCAAGTGGTATCCCCAGATACCTTATCAAGTATCGCAGTCCAACAGCCTATAATTGCGCATCGCTCTGTCTCAAACGTGGCGGCGATCTTATCGCTCGCTGGTGATATTGACCTTATACGAACCAATTAATACGGAGCGCAGCTAAAGCATTCGTTTGATTGGTTTCTGCGTTCGGCAGTGACGCAGGCACAACGTTTCAAACGCGTTTTCCTTGCCTCGCGATCGTTACTTGACCTCATTTCGTTCCATTTCCTGATCGTCCATGTTTGCAAACTGTGAATAAAGGCCGCCCAGTAAGGTCTTTAAATAGCTTTTAATCGAATTCACCCAACGTAAGCGCGAGTTCATCGATTGTTGTTGGTGTTTGAAACACGATCAATGAATTGTTGTAGTATGATAATCTTAAAACCCAGAGTTTCGTAGGATGCACTGATGCACATAAAATCAAATTAAATTTTTGAACCATGGTAAGCGCTCACATATTATTTAATAACTCATAACATTAAGACGGAGATTCGTCATGAAGGAAGAACCATGACTATAAAAAGAAATTGGTCCGTAGTCTAAAACATTTGTTTAATTGGACCAACATGGCAGCTAGCTTTGCATTTTATAAGAAATAATTTGACTCCCCCAACGACATCCTTTTCGGGGACAGACATGTAAAATATTATTTATGTAATTCGTGTTATTAAATTACAGGACCGAGAACAAGTATTGGAGGGTTTTTACTTTAACAACCGGCCCCTTATAGATGCACAATCACATTCACTGCTGTCGTATAGTTTTATGATAACTGATTCGTGGAATTATCCTTTGGAGAACAGACGATAATGAAAAGGCAAGGGAACTGAACCAGACAAACGTCTCCGATTGCACAAACTCCTCTACCAGTATCACCAACTGTAAACCTCGCAACTCCGAACAAGGAACGTTCTACCCTTAAAGAGTACATTTATGAATTTTATTTCCGAACAAGGAACGTTCTACCCTTAAAGAGTACATTTATGAATTTTATTTCCGAACAAGGAACGTTCTACCCTCAAGAATACATTTTATGAATTTTATTATCACTTTCTAAATACTATTTTAACTATGGAAAAAGGCTCTCCAAATAAGCAAACATGGACTATTTCATCCGTATACTTAGTCATCTTCACATTTTGTCCAGTAGCCCATTGTTGCGCAGTCGGCAATGTGAACCATACGGCTTTTAATGCAAAACATGGAATTTAATTCCAATGTTTCGGACGCCGTTTTTCAACCGATTTTCTTTAAACTTGGTAAGTGTTTAGTTGAATAGTTATATTAGGCCTCTCACACCTCGAAATTTTGGAAACTCAACAATTATTACTAAGGAAAATCGAGTTATTTTGAAAAATCACCAAGAGTAATATTTGTTAAATTTTCTAAATTACGAGATATGAGGGGCCTAATATAACTATTCAACGAAACACTTACCAAGTTTAAAGAAAATCGGTTGAAAAACGGCGTCCGAAACAGGGAATAAAATACCATGTTTGGCATTAAAAGCCATAGGTTAACATTTCCGATTGCGCAACAATGGGCTACTGGCCCAAACGTGAAGATGACTCTTATAGTGTCATTCATTCAATAGTTCCCAAACATTTTGATCTCGACTCCAAATTAGATGTAATCTAGATGTGAATATCACTTCCCAAAATAGGTCATGAAACTTACAACTTTGTAATGCTTAGGATTCCAATCGTTTTGGGGGACCACAATATTGATAGGAGTAACCCTTGAAGTTTTAGTCTCTTTTCTTAGGGATAACGTACGTTTTGCACTAGTTTAAAAGGAAAGGTGCTCTACGAATGTACCTTTGATGTAATCGACCGTCAGCCAACTCGCCGCTTCCCGGCAACCCTGAGGAGGATCCACTTCCTTATTTCGTCCCCGCAGTTTATGCCCACAGCCCAGTGTCGGTCCGCCCACGGGTCTCACCGACAAGGCACGGCCCACCGCCGACATTCACCTACTTCCTGCACCTCCGCCGCCGACCCTGCCCCCCACACCGACGGCTCCGGACATGCTTGACGTCATCATGTCGTCACATGGGGATTTACGTTGTCACATGTAGGTCGGCTGTGTGTCAATGTCGGCTAGCAAATCAAATGGCGATTGATGTGATGTTTCAACGTAGCATAAATTGTTGTGTCGTGTGTTGTAGTAGTATGGTAAGTCATGGTATTGTTTCGTTTCGCATAGTATCATAAAAACTTTCATACATACTTCATTATTGTAAGTTGTGGTTGGTATAAATATTCTATTTTACAACATTTTGAAGAGACCTTTGAGTTAGTATAAGAGTGTAAAGAGTACCTATAACTATGGGTGATACCGTAAAGGCTGTTAACTTCTTTGCTTCTGTTTGGAAATCCAATATTTTGGAATGGATTCGAAGGGCTAAACTGCATTTCCTGATCGAAAAAAACACTGAAAACTTAACCAAGTTTAAATACCCAGGTTTTACTAGTTACTACACAGGTAAGAATGACAAATTTCTCTCCAGCCTATCCATAAACGAATGCTCTATCAATAGGCCTACTGTATTCCTCCTTGGTAGGTGATAGCCTACAGAGACACCGCCGCCACTTACACAACCCATGTCCCACCTTGTACATCACCGGGCCGATTTAGCACTCCGGGCACAGGAGAGCGAGTTTCTCACATTACTTATCACCGGTGTTGACAATAATGGCGGCCGGATAGCCGTGTAAAGCCGTGTACCACCGGTGTCTGTGTCTGTCGTCTGTCGGGTCGCCGGCCTCGGTAACACGGCCAAGGTCGGGTGTGTTCCTCCCAGCTGATCTGATTCATTACCTACAACAGCTGATCGCAAATCACACTGTCACTGGTGCGATAACTCCTTTGGTGGCGCTGTTGTTTTATGGATCACAGGCTTGGTGATTGACGAGGCTTATCAAATCGGGGAATTAAAAAAATGATATAGGGTTTGTTGTAGCCTACGCAGTGTGACAGACGTTTTATGAATATGTTAAGCTTGTTAAGTATAATAATTTATATTTTTATAGAAAAAGAGCCCCTTTAACGTTGTGTATAAATACTTTGATTTATCTTTTTTTGTTTCTCGTGTCATTACAATTAATTCTTATATTTTAGGCTATAATATAATTTTCTACAAAAATATTTTACCTCAAGGAGTGTGAAGTTGATAAACCATTATTTACTACAAACATTCTATAACTTTTCAAATTTGTCAATAGCAAAACTCAGCCATATAACTATCACTCTATAATGTACTGTAGATCTCGTAGGAATGACCAAGAAGCTACAAATTGTATACATACATAGTTACTAAACTTTATTGCATTTTTAATATTAAAAAAAAATATTTCTAGAGTTGTTGAAAAGACTAAAATTAATCTAAAGACAGACCTGAATTTATAACGAAGAGTGGTGCACAGTAAACGTGATATAACCATCGATATATACTACTGGATCGCGCGCTGCCCATAAGGCCCGTGTGGAGCGGGCCGGTCGTCGCACAGCGGAGTATTGCGGGTTGCATCCTGGGCGAATTGAAGGAGCTGGGTGGCAAGAGCGCCAGATCGTACTAAGCGTTATATGTGTTGCGTGGCCTTGAACTAAAGATGGCACTGGAGAACTTGCTGAAAACCAATGTATATCAGCTGATCAAAGCCTCCCATGACATTACCACTTGATTTTAGGCGGTATCTCCCAAGAAAGCTGCATTTCGCGGTTATTTCTATGTTGGCTTCACAACGGACAGGTCAAGCTGAATTTATAGTCTTATTTTAGGTTTTTTCGTCTGGTTTTTGTCACATTTTCAATTGTAGGCTATATGTTTCAAATAGATTTTAGTATCTCGTACCTAGTTGTTTCATGTGATATGATGTGTAGTATTAGCATTGCAAAAACAGTTTAATGGTAAAAAGTTGTTCAGCGTTTAATTTCGTATCAAGATGGAAGAAAGGGAGCGTCATTTCTTTTCATCGGTAAGTATATTTATTGTGTTAGGCACTACTTGTTTATTATCTTCTCTTTTCAGTTTTGAATTTATGTTCTTATCTTCTAAGGTTACAAACAGATTTTTTTACATTTTAGATACGGTATATTTGCATTATGCTATAGGTTACAATCGTCAATGGTTTTATGACATCATGTAGCCGCGATAGTTCCCCCATAGTAGGCCTAATTTAACTTAGAGTTTTATAATTATATTTTTTGTCATCTTATATAATTATTTTATTTTATTTATGCCTATTTCATTATTTTGCAAGCAAACCTGTTTTAAACTGCAACTGTAGTTCATACGATTTTATTAATGCTAATAGTTAGTAGCCTATTATCAATATTATGCTTTCGTTTTCTTTATTATATTATTTGGAATAACAAATAATATAATAACTGTATGTAAAGTAAGGTACTGTAATGTAAAGGTACTGTATGTAAAGTTTGTTATTTTATCAAACAGACAATTTTTTCAGTTCCGTAATAAAATTCAATTCAGTTTAGTGTAAAGAAAACAACTTCAAACTAACTGTAAGAGTTTGTAACTATTTTAAGGAAAGTGTTTTTCAATCACATTCAATTAATGATGAGTTTACAGGTTCTCATGTTATAATTCTGATTAAGTACATTTGTAAAGTATTTTTTAAGATTTTGTCCCATCACATAGCAAAAAGAAAAACATCAGAGGAAAAAAAAAGAATAATTTAGGATTAAGACAAAAAATTAACAACGACTATTTTGTTTTGTAACCTGTGAGCGTGTTTTAAGCTTCTTTATTACGTTTTGCAGGAGTTTATCAGTAATAAATTAATTTTTATACGTATATAGTTGTTTTATTTCATCCTAACAAATTGACTTTTTAAATACGTTAAACTTCTATTGGGTATATTAATAGATCTTTAGAATGTACAATAAAAGCTTTAAAACATATTAAATTATTGTTGGAGACTGTTATTAATATTATTCTAACTGGACGTGTAGTTAAGAAATATAACACACAATTAAAATGTCCTAAAACTATTTTTCACCACGTAAAACAACGGCGTAAGTGACGCTACAATGCTATCGTGATTAGCTGCGGAGCGCTTTTGCCACCCACCGCCTTCAATTTTTAGTGAACGCAACCCTCGGCCGGCACAGCCGGCAGTGGCAGCGCGCGATCCAGTAGTATATATATCGATGGATATAACCTAATAGGAGGGAGTAGTTCTTCAGATAAATCTTTGAATAGGAGTGGCTCCCGGATATGAAAGGTAATCATAAAGTGATTAGTTTACTATACACTCCATTAATCATTCACCGTATTTTGACTAGAAACAGCTTCAAATATTTTCTTATTCAGATAATTATTGAATTTCTTTTTATGGACGTGGGATTGGTCAGCTAAAATCGTTTCGTTTTTTCTGTGCTAAAATGCAGCTAATATTCCCTATTTATTTGTATCTTGTTCCGAAATTCGTGCGTTAATTTGTGTATTTATTCCCAAACATCATGCGGGTCGGAAGTTTATTATGGCCAATATTAGGGAATGAGGGCAGGGACAAACAAATAAAGCGATTTACATTTATGCATTGAGTACTTTATGGAGTCTGGTTGTTTTTGAGAGTTTAGTGCTCATAGCAGAATGAAACCGTGGCGAGGCGATGCATGAACATTTTGTGGTAGGTCTAATTTTAATGGACACATTATTTCACAAGGTGAGCTGAGAAACGATACAAAATGGTACAAGCTTGGGAACGCTAGTCTATGAATTTGATAAACAATAAAATCCCATTCATACAATAATACGAAGTAATTATTAACCAAAATATGGTGGAACTGAGGTCTTTATACGGAAAAAAAACTCGTTCTGGATCAATGTAAACCGTTTCATTGAATCAGTAGCGTAATTTCAGCCTTTTTATTGGAGATTGGAGGAGCAAGCTTTTTTATGAATATAATTTGACTACAACGAGACCTCCTCCCCCTTACTATTGTTCTTCAACAAACGCAGGTCATAAAAAGAAGCTTAATTCAAGTCATAACTTTCATTTCGTAATTACTTTTAAAAATAAATTATAATTTTTACAATTTTCTAAAATTATTTTGTGGGGGAAACAACAGCCCCCGTGCACCGCCCAAATGACGCATATGCACTTCACTGAGTGCACTTAAAACACACTGTTTTAATTCATAATTTTAAGGTGCAACTAGTGACACAAATAGCAATAGCAGTACTGTTTTGGCACTTGGCTGTCCGTTTGACCTAACTATTTCTCTTGAAGGGGTAGAGCTAACTGTTTATCCGTCTTCGCTGTGATGTGATGTGACTCAAATCACAGGCCGGTGGCGTGTCGTGCCGGGTTCTCGTGCGCCGTTTATCGCGTAATCGCTCACTGCGTCCACTAATTGTCTGTTGCTGTTTTGACTACAGCAGTTACTCTGGGCAATTACACACGATGGGCGTGGCTCGGACGATACTATCGCCTCTGTACTGCAAGATTCCACCTCCACCTCCAGACATCGCCACTGCTTAATCAGCCTCTCCAAAGGATAAGCCTATTAGCGAAATTGACAACTAGGTCATGGCTCTAGCTCGAGTGAATGTTAAACTTTTATTATAAACCGAATCTTATTTCAGATAAGGGTTCTGGTCTACTTGCGAGTAGTTTGTTAACATATCGAATGGGATATTGCAATGTAATTGACTCTATTGGTAGAACTACACTTTTGGCGCTCCATTTATGACCGGTTATCAGTTTTGAAATTAATTCATTATTAAATAAGGGTGACAATTTTTGACACTAGAATCTTAGACTATTAACATAATTAAGAAACTCATAAATCGGATAAGTCGTTAATTTTTTAAATGTCAAAACAATATTTAGCTTTGATTATAACAACTTTAAAAATATTAAAATTATAGAGGAAAATAGAAAGTTTATTTTTTACCTTGATCCCATCGAGAAGTGGCCGAAAAGGCAATTCTTCAAACTTTTTCGAGCTTTGAGCTTTTTCAAACTTGTCATTATATAAAAATAAATAAATAAATTTAAAAATAAATAAATTTAAAAATAAATAAATTTAAAAATAAATAAAAATGTGCTGCCTCATTCTCATTGCTGTTAGACAATTTATTTTGGTGATTCAAATTAAATAGACCCTATTGCATTAGATACAAGTAATAAAGTGGAATAGCATTTCAATATTATAATGAAGACATTTCCACTTGTAGGCTGATATTTGCAGATTAAGCCGGTATTAGCTCAGCTAAGTGGCATATCTTGATGCAGACATGTTCAGGCCGACGCCCCTGGGGGCAGCCATTGACGGTATATAGCAGTCTGTAGCTGCCGATATGTCTTGCTGAGCACTCACACCACTCACCGCTCGCCGCCGGCATCGATCGATTTCACATATTGAGTCCGCACATTGTAAATCATTATTGATTGTTGGGCAATCACTGTTGCAGTGTTGGATATACCACTGTTGACGGTTCATAATAGCTATAACGTTTGAAATTTACACAACTTACAGTAGTATATATGTTAGTATAGTTCAAGTTTCTATTTAGGCTATTGTTAAGCTTCCCAATGAATCAGTAAATTTAAATTTTAACATAAATTGTTAAATTGTTGAAGATAAAAGTGAAATTGTATTAACTGCTGATCCTTTCAAGTCAAACTTGAAATGAAATTCTTAAATTATAATAAACCACACTTATGTAATTTTTTTGCGTTGAATTCACATTTATGTTCAGTGTTGGTTGTTTGTATTACCACGCTACTAAACATAAAAGTGGCAAGTTGAATAACAAGCAAAAGGATTGAGTTAAAAAAAAACTATTTTGGCCAAGAAAAGGCGTCACGTTAAATCTCCTAACCTCGTCCAAGGTTTTTGCATCGCCAGCCAAGTCTAATAAACATTGACCACTTTTGTAAAAGCTTTCCTCGCCAAATTCTCTAATTGGTTAACGAGTGACTAGATAAGAGAGTGGACGAGGATATAAAAGCCATTCTGTTAGAATATGAGCAGGGACCAGGTATTAGACCAGATTTCATATAACAGGCTGGACGCCGAATAGGCTTGCTGGATTAATCTCTGTAGCCCGCTCCAGATATTCGCCTCGCCCGCGCCGCGCGGGGACTCCGCCCATATGGAGCGGAAGGCTGCCATCGACATTCCTGCGTGCTGCAGGAAGAGAGATCCGTGCTGTTAAACACAATGTTACAGCGGTTAATGAACAAGCTGCGTTCAGCAATATCAAGGAGTTCTGCAAGGCCACGTCTGGTTGATGCGGACAGTAAAGAGTAGGAGAACTCTGTTATGTTTATAGACATTTTATGGGTACTATTTGTAACAAGTTTTGCATCAAACCTATTAAAAACTATCAAATTCATATGATTTATTTAACCAGCAAGACAAATTTTTGGGGTCTAAAACTATTTAATTAAAACATATTCTTCGTGCAATTATTTAACTCGTTATATGGATGGATAGTTTATATCATGAAGGGTAGATTAAGGGTAAAAATAATTACTCATTATACTTATAAAAATAAATACTACTTATAAAATAGAGGAGTACGTTCACTCAATCCCTTTAGATACCAAATATCAAAATATCTGAGGATGCCTCAAGAAAGAAACTTGTAAATATATAATAAAAAATTAATTGAATAGTTGAGCAACAAATAATTTAAATTCGAGTATTGATTAAAAGCACCTAGCACTCACTGAGAATGAGCGATTCCCAAGCACAAACACCGGTCCTTCATCCATGATTCAGCGTTAAAGTGTTGAACTTTCGAACCATTATTGATGACTATTCCAAATGGAACTTCAGCAACAGTGTCTTAGATGAGATAAAATATTTATAATTGCCTTTATACTATCAAGTTATTCAGAACTTTGTTTACATGGAATTTAAAATATGTTTTAAATAACTAACGTAACCTAAACCTTCTAAAGAATGTTAACTACCATATCAATAACCAGCTGACATTTGAAGGGAACCATTCAGCTCTCAGATATCTGTTTAATTTATCTTAGCAGATTATGCAATGACATAATAAATCAAAGGCCACCTCGCGCCTGACAATGAATTAGCGAACTTCTTCTGCACAAGGTCTAGCTTGCTGATTCCTTATCACAAGGCCGGGGAGGGGCGGGCCGGTCAACCGACGGAGATGTGCCAAAAAGAACGAATCAATCAGTGGGAACAGCTCCGGAAAAAGATCAGATCGTATAAATTTTGTGACATTTTACTCTTAAGTCTTTCTTACTCTTTACACCAACTGAATATTACGGCCGTAAATATAATATGTTTTTACTTCACAAGCTCATGTTAATTTTCTTTCAAGTGCAATAAAGCGATAAAGAAAATTAATTTAAAAGTGTGAATTTGTTTGGTTGCAAAATGTAGCCAACAAATACTTGTTCCAATGTCGGTACGGAATTTAAAAAGATAAACCGTCTTAAAAACTTCAGTATCCCTGATTTACTTTCCAACAGAAACCACTATGAGGTGATAATTTTAGTTTATAAAGAGGAATATTTTTACTATTATCTTTTTCTGAATGGTTATGAAGTTATAACTAATTGTTCAAACTTAAGCATACATGAACACTTCCCAATCAACAACTATTTTACGAAGATATTTACTAAATCCCACTCTTCTCTGTGTCAATGCCTCGCTTTATCCGAACTTTGCCAAATCTGTCAGACCCAATGCTGCCAAACAACGTTCATGTTAAATGACCGTTATCTTTAACAACAAAAATGCTGCATGATACATTTCCCCCTCTGACATTGCGCCTTTCCAGCACTCATGAACTGTTCCCACTCGGGAACTGTTCTTTTCCAGGAACCGTTCCGAGTCACAGCGATTCATAACTCGTCAGTGGGCATTTGGCACTTCCTCCCGTGGTGATGCTGACTCGGCGACCTCAAGTAGGCCTCACGACGACCTCACGGCGACCTCCGGCGACCGAGGCCGCACTCCCACGCGCACGCGCGATCCGGGGCAAGGTGGAGGTATTCGCGACAGAATTAATTAGCCAAATGGAAACACAGTCGCGAATATCCAGTCGGACCACGCCCTCCGGTTGACAATGTCAGGGCCGATCCTTAAACCTCGCCTTGCTTCATGTCATATTCATGTGTTGTGGGTTTCTAGATATACTTATGATAATCGGGTGTATTTGTAATAGGTGTCGTATTTCAGTAACGGCTCATTGTTTTCGTTAGATTTGTTTTAGGTTGAGTAATTTAATTCCTTTGGAAAGGTATTTTATCATTGGCTTCGGAAGAAATTTATTTTATCTCATAAATATATTTACTCCGGTTCAATGTATGGATGATATCTGTGTGGCCAAAAACCAAGTCTTGAGTGAAACGAAGAAAGGCATACTAGTTGAATTAAAAGAACCCTTAAGTAACTAATAAAAAGTAAGTATTTGTAATAATTTTTCATACAAATATTTAATCTATTTTAATATTTTCTAAGATTAACTATTGTGTTGTAAGATGACAATAACAGTTCGTAGGTTCAAAGATATTATCATTGTTAAATGTGACTAGCACCAAGGCCAAATGTAGGTTGAAACGTTAGCAAGAGAAATAAACAGTTGTTCTACCGTGAAACGGTTCCGACGGTGGATAGGATAATTTTAGCCGTTGAGTTGTAAACAGTGACAACTGTTGGCTGGCCTAATTGGAATACTGTCTGAAAAGTAGATGCTTCTATAACGGTCTGATAACTTGATGTTAGGCCACTGATCTATATGGAAAGATTGTAAAACTTAATATGTTGAAAAATTGGAAAGGTTACAAATCTCATTAAAGCTAAAAAATACTTGTTCAAATTAAATTATTATTAAAAATTTTAGTTTTGATTTGTAATAAAATAGTAATCATCGATAAAAGTATATTTTTGAACAATTTGTGTTAGTTAAAACATTTAATTGCAGAGAAAGAAGTTTAGGAACTACTTGTTTGGAGATGTTGTAAAAACCCTTTTTCTGCATTCAAGAAATAAAGATTTAAAAATAATTTTAAATTATCATACGTTGGTTAACCCAAAAGTCATAGAACGGTCAAATGATTTTAATGCAAAGATTGATCGCCTGTTATTTTTGAATTGGTCATCCTTTCAAGGTCGTGTTTTTCAGAATTGTACTATACTAAGACCTTATATTGATGTGCCCTATGGTTACATTTAAAATTTTCAAGGCCTCTTCAGTGAACCCCTTGAAGTATGAAATGACAAAGACTCGACTTAAAAAATAGTGTTCAGTGCCTAAATCTTACTCACAACACTTTATTGTTTTATTGTTATCGTCAAAATATTAGAGCAATGAAGCAGTTATGTCTCATACAAAAATATTATTTTCATGTTATTATAGTATTTACACAATTTTTTAATACATATTTGGATTGTATACTTCGTAGGTAAACGTATTTAACATAAACTTACATGAAAGAAACATTAATATGGCAAAACAAAACATGAGAAGTGGCATCTCATGTACTATAGTAGGCTTACAGTATAATAGTATACGTGTCGCAAAGTGAGCTTCACGTAGGCCTACTTTAAATAATAAATTATTTAAATGATTTATTATTATACACCATAATCAAGCCACATAACAATAGTTATTTCCTACGAAACCTGGTTGTTTATGATACACAGATTCATCAACTACCTTGGACTCGGCAATCCCCGTTAATCTCCTCGGTTCCAGAACGCCGAGTACCTGAGGTCGAGGATGTGGCGTCAGACAAGGAGGTATCCTAGCAACAGTTTTGTTTATCCTCAGTCCTCGTCTAATCCAGCGGCAACTTAACACCCGTCGCTACACCACGTTCATTATTACCTGTTAAGCTCAGCGTTAGGTTTCAACACATCGAAGATGTAATCAAGGAAGTAACGAGCTACACAACCCAGTTTAATTACAACTTAATAACTTAATATGTGGAAATAACATTCAATCGAGATATTGTTTATAATGAAGTTGCATTATTTTGATAAATGGTACAAAATTGCTTTCCTCTGTTACAATCCATTAATAAAATTCTGTTGATTTTGTCAAAAGTATACTCATGTTTGTGAGTAGGCCTTTACTTAGTTGTAAAGAAAACCTATTGCGTCTTTTAGTTGTTTTTAATACAGTTTTTAAATGATTATATTTTGACAACCTTTGAAAACTAACTAGAATAATGGATATAACATTGAAAATCGAGAATCTTAAAATTCTTACTAATATTATAAATGTGAAAGTGTGGATGTTTGTTACGCTTTCACGCAAAAACTACTCGACAAATCATCATGAGACTTTGTACACATATTCTTCGAGGTATCAGAAGTAACATAGGATACTTTTTATTTTAAAAGGATTATTTTTTACGAAAGATACATAAAAACATTTGTATAAAAAATCTAAAAATAAATTTTATTTTTTTATTGGTTGCTAAAAAACAAATGCAGTGAGAAATTGCAGTTTTAAGTATTTCAGCGATTTATAATATATATATGGAGAGCGTAGCGAACGAGCTAAACCTGAAGAGTAACGCGAGCGAATCCGGGGGGAAAAGCAAGTGAAAAATAAAGGAAAGTATGTCTACGCACCAGAATGCGCCAGGCCTGATTCGAATAATGGCACCAATGACGATTGGCTATTTGTCAGTAGTATTTTCGTATTCATGACAAACATATTGTGATAACTGTGAATTGAAAGATGACTAATAATTATAACTACTGATAAATTTAATAACAATGGCAAGAAGTGTGAATTATAATGTTAACACTGAATTAGTGTTTCATCGAAATCTATTTTGACCTCTGAGTAAAATGTAAGTTAAATTGTTGTTTTTACTTTTTACAATAGTATTATAAAATATAAAAAGATTTGGTTTATATGCCAATTTTTTTTAAATACACTTATACAGCATGTTTAGTACATGAATGTTCGTATGTGAAATAAATTATTGGGATGAATACATAAAACAGGTTATTAAGAATACCAGCATCTAGCAGATATATGTTATTATTATTTTCTTTTAAGCCGTTGTTCTAAAGAACAAAGGTGTGTTAACCGACGGATTCGATCAAGAACCAGTTGCAGTTTTTAATTAGGATATTAATTAATGTCCTATCAAACAAAAATTTGCAATTACACTGGATTTTGGAATGTTTTAAATCAAAACAAAATGCTACAGGCATTAAAATAACGATAAAGCATTAAACGATATAAGGCATAAACCCATGCCTTGTTATGTGAGCTGTTGTTTAAACAATGCATGACTGAATAGAGCTTAGCTGTGAGTAAAATATCTACGATGTCTCAAACACACCATTACGACTGAAAACTTACCAATATCATATAATTGTACTGTTTATATAGTGTAGACTAATAATTGTGTTTAAGATATATTATACTTTAGAGATTTTTTATCCATAAATTCAAAGTGAAGGCGAGAAAGAACTAAAATCCTTCACAAAAGAACAAATAAGGTTTGGTATTGGGTCTGACGTCAAAGCGAGTATTCCACAGTGGCTGACTGAGATTTGACTCTGTGGCACGCCTATGTCGCCGATGTTGCCGATGTTGCGACATTGTTGATGTTTGAAGCGGCCGGGAGGAAAACATCGCTCTTGATCAAACGCGACAAGTACAATAATAATGGTAGATTATTGTCACTAAGGTTATTCGGTTGTATAAATGGGAAAATTAAAAGAGATTTAACGATCTCTACCTTAAATAAGAGGTTCACTACAAGTTACAGTTGAGACGGGGGGGGGGGTGTCATACCACCCTTTAAAATTCGGTTTCTTCTCAAATTCGACTATGTCTTTCATTTGACTTAGGTTGATGATTTGCCTAAAATATACCAACCGTCATCAGTAGGTAATTAAAAACAATTACGCACTTTTAAATGACGGCATTAAAATTACTTTGCTCCAAAAGGAAAATGAATAGTATTATTACAAAGAAGAAAATTGTGTTTATCAAAAAATTATAAACGTTCAATGTGTGCCCTACGGGTCACAGAATAGACACCTATTTTGTAGTTATAAGTTTGACAACAAAGGATATTACTAGGATTAGTGGTAGAGGAATAAAACATAGTTACCTTGTCTCACTGAAAGAAGTCATAAGTGGTCGTCAGGTCCGATCATTTAAATACCCTTGGAAAAGTATGATAAGAACTTGACCAAAGAATTAACATCTACCGTAGACCCTTGAGACGCATGGTCCGTTAATAACTTGTATAAAGCAGTGAATTGATTTTTTATGATACTATTTATTTGCCTATTCCTCTTAAAGAAACCATTTTTACTGTGCTATTTAAAAAGTGCTTACTTATTTTTTTTTAATTTACCGTGTGTTATATTTGTTGTATTTTTTAATTTTTTTTTTTTCATAAAAATAGATAAAACAACGTAATTCATATACTTTTTGTTTGAATTGTATTCTTCAAAGGGAAATGATGGTATAAAAAGTCCATCAATCCGCACAAACATGTAGGAATGGTTTATTTGTCCGGTCAAAGTAAACTTACTTTCTTCTTTCAATAATACCGTATTCATTTACTTTTAACTTCAGAAAAATAAATCTTGAATAAAACCTATTAGAACAGTTACTGAAAATATATCGTCAAACCTTAAAGCACTTTTTAAATTTATACAAATATATTTTCACTTTACAGTTAACAACGTTTGTTATATACCAAGCAATATGTAAGTTTTGTTTGTATGAAATATCCAGTGATTAGTACAACTTCCATTTGTTGTTGATAGTAAAATGGATGTAGACTACTAATTAAATTTACAGCTTTATCTATTTTGTTAAAATTATAGTCTAAGCAAATGAAATTGTTAATCACCTCGAGTTCGCTAAATTACATAAATTTAATTACATCACAACTATAAACTAATAAATGAGAGTTTAAATGTATTTCCATAAGTAAGCTGGAATGTTTTCATTTTGTTTTAAGGTTAGCTGAATAATTACCGGTAATTCATTTAACAGTTTTCATATTTTACCGAAAACCACTATAAAAAGTTCTTATTCTTTTATGATACTATGACGTTATTTCATGACTGTACGAATTAAATCAAAGCAAATTTCGAAGGAATAAAAAAGCGAGTTACAGTAAAATTTGGTGGATTTTTAGGAGATAGAAAACCAAAAAAACTCTTCACTAAAAGAGTTTGACGGGTCTTAATTTCGCGTTAAATTCACGTAGTAGCTTTAAAGTAGCCTATTACCATAGTGATAAAATTCAATGAGTCTTGGTGAAGGGTGAATATTTTGATTATCTCAGACGTAAAAAATCACCAAGAAAATTAAAATATCGTTATTTTGATTCAATAATATATTTTCAAACTATTTAAGGTACGGCACTTGTTTGTTATACATACGCCACTCTCTTTAAGGTTATAATCACTAGATTTAAGACTTGGTTTTTTAATTTTCTAAGGATCTAGGAAGTTCTGCTGATGTGCTTGTATTATTTTGAACAATGTACCTTCTGTCTATTAAACATAGGCCTAGATCCTAATGAAGCAAGAACGTTCATTTAGTGATTATATGTTCTGTCAGTTACTCACTGCCAAGAGAAGCTGCCGGCGATGCCCTCCCTGAGCCGGTCCTTGAGAGACCGCTGCCTGGACGGCCCTCCGCTCCACGACGCCATCTTGAAGCTCACTCCGCCATCTTGGTCTGCCCCTGCGCTGGCTCACTCGTGTCGCCTCGTTTGTCGCATCAGTTTCAATGTTTCACTTTTGCTTTTTACATTTTTAACAGTTTTTTTTTAGCTAAATAAAAAATATGTTTTAAGTGGAGAGTTTTTAGGTTGTTGGATTTATGATTTATTTGAGAACACGTATTATCACTGATTGAGGGGTGTTTTCCTGTAATTATGTAATTAGTGATAGCAAGTGTTCGTGTTCAAATTTGAATATCAGTTTGCTTACTGAAAAATTTTAGTGAATACGGTGATTTCCATGGTAACTAAAATCAATCACAACTAAAAAATATAAGGACCAATGGATATTTTATAATGCCGAGCATTATTTTTATTTTACATTATCGATTCTTTTACGAGGGAAACACAAGATGAGTGATTTATGAAATTCTCTGATAAAGACTTTTATAAATACCAATCTAGAGATTTTTATTATTAATATTATCAAAAGACTGACAAAATAAAAATCATACGCGAATAATCATTTTAAAAACATGAGCAGATATTAAAAAATGTGTAACATTTAAGTAGTATAAAACCTTGGATGTAAACCTGTTTTATGTAAAATTAATAGGCCTAAAGAAATTTATTGAATACATTGCGACGTCAATGAGAGATGGAAGTTGCGTCACTCCACGATTATCTGAAACAAAAAAGACTTGTAAATAACATTAATAATTTTAAAATATGAACATCTTCACCATTTTAATTTATAATCACGTCAATGTTAAAAGGTTTAAATCGAAAAATAGACTTTAGGGTTTAATACATGAGGTACATTTTAAATTTCAATCCATGCGTTTAAAATGTAATTTTTTTAAAGTTTAAAACCATTCACGAGTAAAACCATTAAAGTGATAACTATTTTAGGGTGTTTTAAAAGCAACCCCTCCATAGATCCTGCATATGCATGGTCTGTCATTGGTCCCTGCCAAATATACGAATAAGCCACTCTTTATGTAGTCCACAATAAAGCTGCCCTCACACAACACCGCTTTCCACGCTCTCTTTGATTCATATTCTACCCCCTTCACGTGCGGCAATTTTTACTCTGATTTGGAACTGTGCCAAATGTTTAATATAAAAAATGAATGTATTTGTATTAATATAAAAAAAATTGCGAGTTTAATTCAGTGGCCGTTGATGCAAGGAACGAATTATTTTATTGAGTCGATGAAACAAGACCTCCTGTAAAAATATTTAACTACATTGTACACACTTATAAACCTTTTTTCTGTATGTAGTATCCTAACATATTAACATAAATTATGTTAATAGTGTTTGTAATTTAGTTGAACTCGCTAAAAATAGTTAGGGCCTATTTTTATAAATAAAATTGGTTAAAATGTGTAAAGGAAAAATGTCATAAAAAATAACTGTTATCTAAAAAAGTTAAAAGAGCAGTGATATTATCTCTTAAAAAGTTAAGAGATAATACAAATCATGGCCTAAAAATAATTGTTATAAACGCTTCACATTGTTAAACGACCTTTGGGGCTGGGTTAAGCATTCATTTTAATATAATCCCATTTTATCACTTAAACTAACAAATTCAATTGCTAGAATGTATTATAATTGGATTTAGATTAAAATTGAATCTAAATTCCTAAAGTAACATTCGTTATGGAATTTCAACTTCCAAAATGTTTACGGGTAGAATCATTTTATCAGATTTTTACATTTCATGCTTGAAATTAGATAATATATTGGAGAATGGAATAATTAGTTTCCACTCATGCCCCACACGCCAATGCTTAATTAATTAAATACAGATTTTCGACACATGCATTAAATACACCACTGTCATTATGATTTCACCACGTTACTTCTGAATATTTGCCGCTACACTCATTAACATAATTATTTCACAGTGTAATAGATTTAAATGACTTAATAAGAGGGAAACCACAACAACATTTCAAAACCAATTTTAGTTGTACAATTTTGAAACAACTTATTGAACCTGTTTAAAAAGAGTAGAACCATTGAATATATACACAAGCGTGATGGGTTGAACTCTTTAATCTAAAAAAATATTATAATAATGTTAATTTTACATATAATATTTAACCTTATAATGATAAAATCACCTATATGATATAGGCTTAATATAAAAAACCTAGAACAAACGCATGATTTCTTGCAGTGAAAGGCATAAAATGGGCCCAAGAACGAGTGGATATAGCTGGACACTACAAATAGTTTTTTTTTTTTTTTTTTTTTTTTTTTTTAATTAATATCTATAATAAAAATGGCTTTATGTGTTGCGATGTTCGTTATTTTTAAATTTTTATTGAGGTACATTTGACGATGTTATCGAATTAAGTTAAAAAATATTATTGATTGAATTGTTGGTATAATATTTTTAATTATATCCTGATTATGTTTCATTTTTGATTTTGCAATAGATATCCTATTTTTACTTTTTGTAGGCAATTTTTGTTGTGTTTTCATAATAGTTAGGCCATAGGCCTAACTATGAAATAGGCATATCACCTCTTTCCTATATTTCAAAAATCCTACCAATAAAAAATGCACACTTTTTATACAACAAAAACTTTTAAATTACTCCATTATAACCTACAGCATAACCTAACCGCAGCTTCGCTCACTTTGATGTCCGTAATTAACAGTCAATGAGGGAGATCCGCGACTCAGCTGGGGAAATAGCTCGGGAGCTCGGGTGCTATACGCTAGTTCACCGAATTCGGTTTGAGTATTCGTCTATCGTATCAAACCAATGTCCATAAGAATTACATGGGAACTTGCAAGGCCAGTGGGGTGGGGCCAAAATGTATTATAAAAACAAAAATAATCCCATAGCAATATCTGGTATTGTTTCTTTATTCTTGGAAAATTTTTGCTGAATATGTCAAGTGGCTTTTGCGTGATGGCATAACAAATAAAGCTTTAAACAAACTCTCTCTCAATTTTATTTATAGCATAAAATGGTTTGATTCAGAATTGAAAATCGATATTATTTTAAATATTTATTTGATTTATTAATTTCTTATAACTTGATCGTACTTGGCGGTGCACAAACTGATAATTTAAAATAATAATAATCTTGAGATTAAATTATTTTCTGTATATTATCTCTTCGCATGTTTCATAAAAATAACATATCTTAATTGTCAACCATTTAAAAATATAAACTTGTACTGGAAATAAATTTCCAAGGTTTTAATAAATAGATGGAAATAACTAAAAAATTAAGTAAAAACTATTAGAAGACAGTAATATTTTAGTTTAAATAATTTTACCAATGAACATTATTAAATTAACTAAACCAATTAACAAAACAATTAGGTTTCTTCCGTTGTGTTCACGCCATTAAATACTAGCAGTGGATAATTAAGTGGCCACCGGTTGATTGTCAAATGCTCTAATTAAAAGTAATCCTCGTTTTCATTCCAATGTAAAAGTAGTTTAAATTAGTTTTTTTTCTATTGAAACAAACAAATTATAGTTTTATGTCGGAAGCGAAATGAAACAACATTTATCACTTTTATATTGGTTAAAACTGGCAAACCTGAATATCATTCGAATGAATTTTATGATATACCATTAATGAGCTTATATTAGGATATAACTCAAAGTAGAAACGAAATACCAAGCAAATTTCCATTGCTCTGAAATCAATTTGCAGGAACTTTATGAAAGACTAGGTTTCATGTAGGCCTACAGTAAAGGAATAAAATTAGCTGATTTAAAAGCTTCTTGGCGGTATTTAAAGCAATCGATCTTTGAATCAAATGAACAGGCACGAATTGCAGTTTAACTTCTCATCAAGAATAAATTTCATTCATTACCAGGACAATGAATATGTAAGCTTGCGTCTTCTCTTATATGCTGTCGTATTGCAACGCGGCTTAACTGGTTGATTATGAAAACAGTTCGTCGAAAATTGAATAGCGTACATTTGGTGTTTGCTTGCTATAGACTTTTCAAACCTCTATGCATTCATATACAGGTTTTAAAAAAAAGATTGAAACAATTTTTATATTGCGTTGTTTTATAAAACCACTTTTTTTATCACATATTAATAGCTTTTCCCAACAGACTTTATAGTTATTTCTAGGATCAAAACATTGACTACTAGAATATCCTCCAATTTAGAATTATCCTTCAATTTCACCTCGCTTCGCCAGAACTACTGTAATAGCTCAGTACGCAAGCGTAGTCTATTATATTGTAAATTCGAATATAACTCATAGTTTACAACAATATGACTACATAGTATGCCGACAGTCACAGTTTACCTCTAAAAATCAATATTTTGTGTTGGTTTTATCAATGGTTTTATGTGCTACTCTCAGAGCTTATGCCAAACAATGGCTTGAATAATAAATTCGTTAGCAATAGCACACATAGAAAAGGAAACAGTGTGAAGATTTAACATATTCTGGAAAAACCGTCTGTTTTTGCTTTGAATAGCCTAACTATATCCACAAATCTTTGTTTCTTGTACTAACTTTCATTTGCACAACTAAATTTTTTATTGATTTAAACTATTTATAATGATTGTTTAATCGCGATATTAAAGGGTCAGCTTGTTTAATTTTGGGGATATATAATAGTTCACACCTATAACCAGAGGAATATAAATTATACATACAAAATTGCTCTAGTGTGGTTTTGCACCTTATAATTAAATATTTAATTTTTAGCTTACTCATTAAACATAAACCTTTAATTTGATTTTTAATAAAAACGGTTAAACCTTTACTTCTCATTTACAAACAAATCAGTAGGTAAACGGTGGTTAACGCACTTTGAATGATCAAGTGATCATTTACATACAAATAGAAATCATGCTGGAAACGGCTCGAAGGAATTTTAAGTGGTATAGGGGTATCGGAGGGGTACAATGGGGTGGGATAGAGGGGAAAGATACTATACTACTGGAGATACTATGTATGCTCTCTCAGAATTAACACCTACCTTCGTCCTATGTTCGAAAGAAAAAAGGCTTCTATAAAAAATAAATCACAAATTTTATTATGTCCATTTATTGATATATTTGTAAAATATATGTAATGCATTTTATATTTTATATAAAATATGTTTATTTTATAATTGTATTTTTTTGTTTATTTTCTATACAGTACCATTAAAAAATTACAGTAGAATATGATTCATTTTGATTTTCGTATCTTTAAAAAACTTTAGGGACTAAGGTAAATGTGGAAAAAGCAGCGAGTACTATGTGTGAATAAAAAGGGTATTTTTAAGTGTATGATGATAAGTATCTCTATATTATTAATAAATGAAATATTATATATTAACTCGTTTTCAGTTGGATAAGTCAAATAGCTTACTGTATAAATTTTTATAGAGAACACTTGAACAAATTATTGCTACAATTTAAGTAAACCAAGAATACTCCGGGATTAACGACGATGTATGAATGAGTAGACTATTGTTCCTATCTGCAATGTTTGTGGAGATTTTTATGAATAACCATATGTTCGGCAGACGCAGAATTTTCAATATAAAAATGTTATTCTTGTAAAATATTATAGAAAACATTACAAATGAACCAATTAGATTGAGTTTCAAAATTAAGTTTAAAACTCTGGCTTAGGCCTAATACGAAATACGAAGTCTACAACGAAATACCTATGAAAGTTGGAAATACGAAATACCTCGTAGTACGAAATCATTTTGAACAAAAATTGTGAGATATAAGATAGTTGTTCATGTATGTGATCAATAAAAGCAACTACAGCACGATGAGTTGTGGCAGGATTGTTGGCCTGTTCTCGTAGTTTAAGCGGCAAAACGACTGCAGCACATTAAACCACACGCCACATTCTTGCCTTCGCATTAACATTTACACCTACAGAAACCTCGCTCATGAGGATCACTGCAGGATACCTTGTTGCAATTTATTTGATTTTGTAAGGTATTGTTTAATCATAATATTTATTTGTATTTTCAAATAAATTACGATCATATTCTGTATATGATTAAATTTAACATCAGGAAATTACGAAAATTTTTAAATGTCAGAAGTTTATTTCGTTTTATTTAGGATTACGACACACAAAATTATTTTCCAACTTGTATATTCATTTGTAAGCCATCCATATATTGTAAGGCCATGTATTAAACCTTACAAATATTTCATTTAACACGTATTGTAAGGTATTTAAATACAGCACATTAATTTTATTTTCAATAATCTGTAACATCTTGACGATTTATTTTCTTAATTATTAAAGATTTTTTAAAGTAATGTTGTTTTTCAAGTAATTGTTAATATTGATTAATTTCAATTAGTAGTGTGGTTTTGCCGGTGCTGGGACAAGTCAAGGTCATGCGGTTCGAACTGGCAGGTGTGGGTAGTAATTGGGGGGTGGGGGTGACAGTGATGGATGGGTTTGGGAAGTGGGTCAAGGTCATTCGGAGGGAGTTTTAAAAAAGTGGGAGCCGCAGGGGCTCGGTGGGGAGGGGGGTGGGGCGGCGCCGGGCCGCGGGAGGTTTTCGTTTATTTTTAAAATTAAATTAAAATAATAGTTGCATGATAGGAGAGCTCCTAGGTGTTTACAGTGCGAGTCGATATAGTAGAATGAGACATGTGTCCAAGGAAGAACGATCATATAAACCCGGTAATATAGTGAATAAGAATAATTGGACAGCGTCGTCAATAGGTGTAACAAGATTGAAATGTTGATACTGCAGCATGTCAGTTAAGACAGCGTGCAAAACAGTATCAGTACAGTATGCAGTGTTGCACAGGCCAGGTTTTGCAAAGTACAACGGGTGAAAACTGTAGTATTTCTTAAGCTTAGCCAATGTAGTACGCGGTTTAGAAACTGTGGAGTTAGATTGTTTCTGTAAAATATGTTTTGTGCGTAAAAGTTTTAGTTGTAAAGAGTGCGAAGCCATGATAATACACGGAGGGGAGATGTGTACTCTCCGACAATCGGCGAGTATATGACCGGCGCCCGCGAGTGTGTCTGAATATATAGAGACTAATTAGCATAATAAGTGCAAACATATGTTAGAGTAAAAAAGCGTAAGTAAAAAAAAAAGTGTTAGACTAGGTGTTAGAGACTTGCGGATAGTTGTTCACTGTTGCCCTATCGCCACTATAATGACGCGCGCGCGGTACCGATGCCCGTTTTATGGGGGGTTGTGTGGCCCCCCCCCATCCCCTCCCCCTGAGAGGATGACATAAAAGAACAGAACTTCGGAGAGCTCAGTTATTTGTCGGGCGGCGCCGCGAAAGGTTGTAGCAGGGGGAAACATATAGGCAAAGAAAAGTACTGGTAGCCGCAGAAGTTAATTAATTATTCAGGTGCAGGATTGCAAGTAATGTTCCGTGCACGAATAAGTAGGAATAGAATTGTTAATTGTACAGGTAAATCTTGTACTGTAGCAATAACTATAAAATTAGACGGTTGTAAAGTGTATGACCTGCTAATGTGCAAGAAATATCCCGTGCACGGCTAAGTGGGATCACAATTGCCAATTGGACAGGTAAATCTTGTATTGTAGCAACAAGTATAATAGTAGACCGTTGTAAGGTGCATCACCTGCAGGTGTGCAGGAAATGTCCCGTGCATAAATATAGAGACTAATTAGCATATTAAGTGCAAACACATTTTAGAGTAACATGCGTTAGTTGTAAAAGCGCCAGAGACTTACGGATAGTTCCTCACCCGACCGATTCCGCCACCGAAATGGCGCGCGCGCGGCAGCAACCCCCCTTTTTATGCGATCGATGAGTCACGTGCGACGCCCCTCCAACCCCCTCCCCGAGAAAACCGCATAAAAGAGCGAGGTTCGGGAGAGCTCGGTTATTTGTCAGTCGGCTGCGGCTACGGTCACAAGAGTCATAGGAAGAGACGGATAGTTTAAAAAAGTACTGGTGATCGCGGAAGTTAATTAATTATTCAGTTGTAGGATTGCAAGTATTGCTCTGTGGATAATCAAGTGGGGGGACCACAACTGTGATTGAACAGGTAACCATTGTAGTATAGCAATAATTTTAATATTAAACGGTTGTAAAGTGTATAAGCTGCAGGTGTGCAAGAAATGTCTCTCGTACTGTAGCAATAATTATAATAGTAGACGGTCAGCAAGTGTATTACCTGCAGGTGTGCAAGAAATGTCTTGTGTAATGTAGCAATAAGTATATGATTGTAAGGTGTATTACCTGCAGACGTGCAGGAAACATAGCGTGCACTATTGCACAGGTAAATCCCGTAGTGTAGCACTAATTATATTAATATGACCGAGAAGTAGCGGTTAGAGTTTAAGTGTTGTTAAAGTAAGAGAGTAATTTGCATATTAAGGAGGAAACAGGTGTGTAAGAATGGAACCTGCAATTAATCAGTGTCAGTTTCCTGCACACGATGTTAATTAGCATATTTTAGTTAAAAAAAAAAAAAAAAACTCGACACGAAAATAAAATTAAGATATATAAAATAACTGATGTAGTGTTAAGAAATAGTGTAAAAATAATAAAAATGTTAAAATAAATAGTGTGTTAAAGTACTATGTGGTATGAACTCACGGATTGGTTGTTTACCGTTGGGGTGTCAGCTCCCTATATGGGATGCGCGCGAGCTTCCCGTCGTTTATATACATGCGGATGGTTACTCATGCATGACCCCCCCCCCCGCCCCCGCCCCCGCCCCCGCCCCCGCCCCCGCCCCCTCCCACAGGCTGCGTGTACCGGCGATTAATTTCCGTTGGAACTATAATTAAGCGGCGGAAGAGGGCAGATAACAAACTGCGATAGTTATGCTGTCACGCACGCGACGGGGAAAGCTGCGCATGTAGCTGTCAGCGGATGTACTTGTCAGCGGATGTAATTAGATGTTATCTAATGCTAATTAAGAGGCACAAGGCTCCACCTGCGTTAGGGGCGACCCACATGTAACAAAGTACATCCGTTGGGGATTTTCCACTGACCTTACTGGAAAGTTCCGCGCCCCTCAAACCCCTCCAGGCCCCCACCACTTTGTGAGCCGAGAACCTCTTTGGCGACTATTGCTGAGTTAGTTCGGAACAATTCGTCGGACGCGATGGTTGTTCCGAACTCAGAGGGCAACTCAAATGTATAAGCGGCCGATATATATTTGAGTTACTCTTGTTGTTAGGCTATTATTATTTAATATTAGTTGTGTGTGTGTGTGTGTGTGTGTGTGTGTGTGTGTCTATGGTTTTATGTAAAGTGTTATTTGGTTTTAGTCTTAAGATGTGTTAGTTTTAAGGTTTAACTTGCGCATTGCGATGTTAGCATTAAGGTGTGTTATGGTATTATTTATGTTTAAAAAATGTGTTTTTAATTTTAAGTATTGGTTTATGCTGTGTGTGTGTGTGTGTGTGTGTGTGTGTGTGTGTGTGTGTGTGTGTGTGTGTGTGTGTGTGTGTGTGTGTGTGTGTGTGTGTGTGTGTGTGTGTGTATCTATGTCTGTGTTTGTTTATCTGTGTACTAATAATTTTTTACATTTCACAGCTAGCTGTTAGGATGGGTAGATTAAATTTAAATTTAAATGTAACTTTAAGAAGTTCGATTGAACTTCATTAAATATGGGTGGGACATGCGCGTTGTGCCTTAGGTAGCGCATATTTTTATTGTTTTTGATTTTTGTTTTTAATTTTGGTCAGGCAAAAATATGATTGGGTGGGTTTAGATTAAGGGTGGGAGGTTAGAGTTGCGTCTTGCATTACCTGTTCCAGAGTCCCCATTGTAAAATTGGAATGGTCAAGTCCAGTGCCCAGGCCCGAGGCTGGCCGCCCGTATCACAGACTACCAAACTGGATCGCCACGTGCGTGCGGGCCAAAAATCGGGATCCCTAGCAAGACGTAACTTTTTGGGTTGGGATTGGGAGTGTTTGAGGAACACAGGGTGGTGGAGACGGTTCTGGCCGCCTCCATCACCTTGGATCATTATTATTTTTTGGTGACCTTGACCTCAATTCACTCATGCATAACCCCCCCCCCCCCGCCCCCGCCCCCGCCCGCCCCCCCCCCCCCGCCAGCCAAGTGCTAACAAATTTTCTTATAACTTGAGAACGGTTTGCCGGAATAGGGCAAGCGATACATCATTGGAAAGCTCTAATTAAGAGTAATATTGTGATAAAGACAGAATTAAATTATTTTGTTTTAATAAAAATTTATAGGAAGGTTTGTAATTGAAGTTATGGCATGGATAGAAATTGAAAGATTAGTAAACATAGCATCTCCAATTTTAGTTGATGATAGACCCACCTTTGGTGTATATTGGTGTAACAGTGATCTGTTATGGCTATGGGCGGAGGTATATGTGGAGTATTTGCAATTGGAAGAAAAAATATAGGCTTTAATCATTACTTTTCAGCTTTAGTCTTAACCTACTATTTTTAACATCTCACTAAAAATCTTACCGTCCTCCACTACAACTGGGAGGCTATAAAAAGGGAGCAGTAGAGAAGCATTTCATTTCGCTGCTAAATTTCAAAGAGTAAACATCAACAAGATGTATCAATGTGAAATTTGCTTAGAAACTTTTCATGATAATATTCTACTAGAAATACACAAAGAGTTATCCCATAATAATAATGAAGATGTAACAGAAACCAAATATGAAGATTTAAAACTATATGGAGAAGAACAACAAGAAGAACATCAAGAAGAAGAACAAGAAGAAGAAAAAGAAGAAGAAGAAGAACAAGAAGAAGAACCATTAGCAGGACCATCTAATGCTATACCGAGTGTAAAAGTATTTGCTTTAGCAGGTAGAGTAGTAATGCATCACAAAATTCAAAATGAAGAAAAATTGGAATTAGAGCAGTTTCTTAAAGAAGCAAGAAAAATTGTCAGTAAAACTATAAAAGAAGAACTACAAAGATTAAACTTTATTAAATTTGGCATATTATTAAAAGCGTTGTTTATTAATGTAGAAGAAGAAATGTCACCCAGAGGATTTATAACAAAAAACCAGACAATTATGGCTACTTCAAATATTGAGTCAATAGTTGAAAAGAGTTTTGATGAAATTTTAACTAAAATTCAAGAACATGAAGGGAGAGGATCAGGTTGGAGTTTGTTTAGTATTGAGGGCATGGATTTAAGAGTTCACAAACATGGATATGGGCTAATGGGCAGCAGTTACATTCAGCTGCCAAAGAAAATACGGGATACAAAATCGTGTATAAATGTAAAAAATGAAGATACAGAATGTTTTCGATATGCAATGACGTCAAAATTTGTACCACCTATACATGCAGAAAGACCTAGCCAAGAATATGAGAACCAAAGATATAGGTACAATTTCCAAGGGTTGTCGTACCCAGTAGCATTGAAGGATATTACAAAATTTGAAAAACAAAACTGTGGAACATCTGTCAATGTGTTTGGTTTGGATAGTTCAAATAAAGTATATCCTCTGAAGGTTGTAAAGAATGAGCTGGCAGATCACACGGATTTATTGCTAATTACGAATGGTGATGTGTCACACTATGTATGGATTAAACAATTTGAAAAGCTTGTTAGTAAACAACTATCCAAACATGAACATAAAAAAATAATCTGCAAACGATGTTTTAATTTTAAAGAAGAAAGAAATGCACACCGTGGATGGTTACAAGAACATCAGAAGCTATGTAACAACAACTATGAAGCCAAAATAATGTTACCATCACCAGATAAGGCTGAGCTAAAATTTGAGAAGATATCTCATCAGTACCGTATCCCTATCGTTGTATATGCAGATTTTGAATCTACACTTGTTCCTATTGAAAATAATAATGATGAAGCCAAGAAAAGTGTTAAGTATCAAGTACATGATCCTAACAGTTTTTGTTTATTAATTAAATCTACACTGTCAGAAGATCATTTAAATAAATATGATCTAACATCAAAACCTGTCATATATCGTGGGGAAAGTGCTTCAAAAATATTTCTTGACCGCTTATATGCCATAGCAGAAAATGTACAAAGAATGTACAGTGATATTGTACCAATGATACCCATGGATGAAGAAGAAGAGATTCAATATGAAAATTCAACCAATTGTTATTTATGTAAAAATGAATATACTATGGAAAATCACAAGGTACGTGATCACGACCATCTAACAGGATATTATAGAGGTGCCGCATGTAACAGATGTAATATTAACTATCAAATTCGCAACTTCATACCCGTAATTTTGCATAACCTAAGTGGTTATGATTCACATTTTATTATACCAGAATTGGGACGAGATGATGGAAAAATTGATGTGATAGCGGAAACCACTGAAAAGTTTATTAGTTTTAGTAAAACGGTTGGAAATATGAAGTTACGTTTTCTGGACTCTTACCGTTTTATGTCATCTAGCTTAAGTAAACTCACTGAAAACTTGAAAAAAGAAAATTTTATAGAAACAATGAAGATTGTAAGTAGAGATAAATTGGATTTGGTTCTCCGCAAAGGTGTTTTTCCCTATGATTACATCGATTGTTTGGAAAAATTTGAAGAAACATCACTTCCGCCAAGAGAAGCCTTCAAGAGTAAGTTGTATGAAGAGGACATCAGTGAAGAGGACTATCAACATGCTTGTAAAGTGTGGAATGAACTAGGAATGACAACATTGGGAGAATATTCCGACTTTTATGTGAAATTAGATGTGACTTTACTTTGTGATATAATGGAAGAATTTAGAGATACCTGTTTTGAAGCATATGGATTGGACCCACTTCATTCTTATACATCGCCTGGACTAGCATGGCAAGCTATGTTGAAAGAAACAAACTGTAGACTTGAACTTATTACAGATATAGATATGGTTTTGATGATAGAGTCAGGTGTTCGTGGAGGATTGACGCAAAGTGTAACCAGACATGTAAAAGCTAACAACAAATATCTCCCAAACTTTGATACATCACAACCAACAACATTCTTAGGTTATTTTGACGCAAATAACCTATATGGATGGGCTATGTCAAATCCTCTTCCATATGGTAATTTCAAGTGGGCGAACCCTGATTCGATCGGCAATATAATGGACATACCCAAATACGGAGATACTGGATACATTTTGGACGTCGACTTTCAATATCCTGAACAGCTGCATGATCACCACTACGATTTACCACTATTGCCAAAGACGGAAATATCTCCAACTGGTAGATGGCCCAAATTAATGATGACGTTAACCAACAAGTC
The DNA here is from genome assembly GCA_030545055.2 of Neoaliturus tenellus. Taxonomy (NCBI): domain Eukaryota; kingdom Metazoa; phylum Arthropoda; class Insecta; order Hemiptera; family Cicadellidae; genus Neoaliturus; species Neoaliturus tenellus. Next base: position 222,495,051 of record CM061532.1, read on the forward strand.
GAGATATGTAGCTCATTATTGGACAATACAGCAAGCAATAGAAATGGGATTAAAAATAATAAGAATCAATAGAGCAATACAATTCAATCAATCTTGTTGGTTAAAACCATACATCGACAACAACACAAAAAGAAGGAGTGCAGCAACATCCGCTTTTCAAAAGGACTTTTTCAAATTAATGAATAATTCAATATTTGGCAAAACATTGGAAAACAAAAGAAAACATAAAGATGTAAAATTAGTTAGCGATCCGGCGAAATTGCAAAAATTAGTACAAAAACCAAACTTTGGAACAAGTGTAATTATTAACGAGAATCTTGTAGCTGTTACAATGGACAAAATCTCAGTTACAATGGATCGTCCTCTATATGTGGGAATGTCTATCTTGGATATTTCTAAAACCCACATGTATGACTTTCATTACAACAAGATGGTGAAGTTTTATGGAAGAGAAAACATCGGGATAGCATATATGGATACAGATGCTTTCATTTATTGGATAAGAACAGAAGACATGTATGAAGATCTACGTACTTTTGTATATACTACTGACTTTGACTTTTCAGATTATCCTAAAGATCATCCCAACTATGACTACGATAGAAATAAAAAGGTGTTGGGCAAGTTTAAAGACGAAACAAATGGTGTACCAATGGAAGAAGTTGTCGCTTTAATGTCCAAACTGTACTCATTCCAACTGTACATCAGTGAAAAGGATGAACATCAAGTGGTGAAGAAAGCCAAAGGCATCAAGACTTCATATCTAAAGAAGAAAGTGCAGTTTGAACATTATAAAAGATGTTTATTTGAAAATGTGGAAACAACCGCAACATTTAACACCATCAGAAGCTACAACCATATACTGTATAGTGTAAAGCAAACAAAGTGGGCATTAAGTTATAAGGATGATAAACGCCACATTCTTGAAAATAACATCAACACATTGCCATTCGGCCACTATTCCCTAATCCCTATTGATCAGTAAACCTTTTCTTCGTCCTTTACCTTCTTCCTTTTTCCTTTCGTAAAGAAGAGGGGACATGACAAGCCCAATGTCATGTTCCCTCTTTTTTACACAAACGTAAAATGGCCTTGACCTATATCCTAACCGTATATAAAAGAGGATAAACCATTCTAGAGATTAGTACCTTTACAAGCGATGTGGAAGACACAACTGAAGATGGAAGACTTAAAAAATAAAATTGTAAACGAACTTCATAAGCCGGCAAGAAGAAAATTTCCTAGAAGAAGAACAGTTATAAAAGGAATGAATGATCTTTTCCAAGCCGATCTCATTGAAATGATACCACATAGTAAGTTGAATAAAGGATTCAAATACATTTTAGCGATTATAGACTGTTTTACTAAAGTGGCTGATGCCTTACCGCTAAAGGACAAGACTGGTAAAAGTGTTACGAAAGCTATGGAAACGGCTATACAAAGAAATAAATTCAACATCAAACATCTACAAACTGATGATGGGAAAGAGTATTTTAACAAAGACTTTGCAGCTTTAATGAAGAAGTATAAAATAAATCATTATTCTACAAATTCTGAAGTTAAAGCTTCAATAATAGAAAGATTCAATAGAACATTAAAAGGAGCAATGTATAAAACATTTTCCAAACGAGGATCATATGTTTGGTATGATATCTTACCGCAACTTATAAAAGAATATAACAACAAGTATCATCGAACCATTGGTATGAAGCCTAACCAAGTAAATAGCGGTAATGCTAAGATGGTATTAAAACGTATTAGGAATAATACAACTCCTAAACGTGAAAAAATGCAGCCTAAAACATTTAAAGTTGATGATAAAGTTCGTATAAGTAAGTACAAAGGAGTATTTAGTAAAAGATATCTGCCAAACTGGACTAATGAAGTGTTTACAATCTATAAAGTACAACCAACAATACCTGAAACTTACATCTTAAAGGACAACAAGGGTGAATTACTCGAAGGTGGATTCTACGGACACGAGTTGTTAAAATCATCAGTCGGCGATGTATATCTTGTTGAAAAAATTTTACAAAGAAAAAAGGATAAGGTTAAAGTACGTTGGTTGGGATTTGATAAAAGTGAAGACTCTTGGATCCCTACAAAAGACTTGGTGTAGTAATTTGTGAACTCATTACGTGTTTAACCTTTACACAAGATGGAGATTGTGCAACAAAAGGATCGATTTTTTATTAATAATATTGATGAATTAACAGTTGACAACGACAAGTTAAATCATGGAAAACATGGTGAACTACTGCCAAACACAATAAGATGTTTAATAACTGGACCGTCAAATTGTGGAAAGACGAATGTGGTTTTTAATTTAATAACAAATCCTAAAGGATTACGTTTCAACAACATTTACATCTTTTCCAAATCTTTGCAACAACCCAAATATCAATTATTGGATAAGGTACTCGCAAGTGTGCCTGAAGTTAATTTTTACAAGTTTAATGCTAGTGAAACTATAATGGAGCCAAATGAGGCTAAACCATTTTCTATATTTATATTTGATGATGTATCTTGTGAAAATCACGACACTATTAGAAGTTATTTCGCCATGGGAAGACATTACAATATTGATAGCATTTATATTGGTCAAACTTACAGTAAAATTCCAAAACAATTAATAAGAGATAATGCAAATCTACTTATTATCTTCAAGCAGGATGAAACAAATTTAAAGCACATATATAATGATCATGTAAATGCAGACATGTCATTTGATAAATTTAAAGAAATGTGTGGCAAAGAATGGGCTGAAAAATATGGATTTCTTGTTATTATGAAAGAAGAAGCTATAAAAAATGGAAGATATCGTATAGGGTTGGATAAATTTGTATTAATCCATTGAACGATTGATGATACGTTTAGTAATAGATTGGTCTTCACAGCGTAAACATGGTGAACCAAGAAAAACTATTAAAAGAAATAAAATCACTGAGTGACTCAATTAGACTTAAAAATCGAGCATTAAGAATGGGTTTGAATGAAAGAGAAGAATTCCTGGAGACTACATTTAAGCCTATTACAGAACCTTTAAAACAGATAACAGAAACTATTGGTAAACCTCATTATGAAGGAGATGTTTTGCTACCTGTTTCTAAATTTGAAGTAAAGAGTTTGAAAAAGGAAGAAGATGATGATGATTCTTACACAAGTGATAGTGAAGTTTCTCAAAAAGAAGAAGAAGAAACAAGACAAGAAGAACCAGAAATAAATGTTGAAAAAGAAGAAGAACAAGAACAACATATACCTGAAGCAGAGCAATCAATTCCAAATCTAACAAAATTAAGTAGTGATATATTGCAACAAGGACCTCTTGGAAGAAAGTATATCATGAAAATGTTACATGAAATAAAAAATAACCCAAAATTACACAAGTCACATGTATATGGTGCGAGAATTGATGGAAATGAATTAAAAATAGGAGATTCAAAAGTACATTTGACTGAAGATGATGATATTGTTATTGGTGAGCATAAATATAAAGGAACAAAAGGATTATTTGAACTGATTTTCAAAAATATACCTATAAGATATACGCTTCAAGATTTAAATACTTTTAAAGAAATTTTGCAAAATACTAATGCTCATAAGAAGAATTACTCCAAAGATTCAATGATAAATAGAACACGCGCAACTAAATATACAGTTGTAATAAAAAGATTGTTTCCCCTGAAAAAACTACCAACATTACGAACTGCACCTGCTGTGAAAAAACCGCTTAAGAGGAAGTCATTATCACTTATGGACTTATCACTTATTGATGAATATGGTAAAAAGAAAAAAGGAGAAACTCCAACATCTGGTAAAGGTTTAATGAAAAACCTATATAATACAAATGTGATTTACTATAATGATATAAACAAATTGGTTGATAGAATGAGACTATTACATGAAGCCATGGAAGCTGGTCATACAGGTTTAAATAATGAATGGGTGGCTTTAGTTGACGAACTTCGAAATCGTGGAATAATTGTATAAATCATCACGGATATATAAGAGAGCAGTGAGCATACAGTGGATCAGTTCAATCATGAGCGTTGACAAGTTCGGACGGTACTCCGGGGTAGGAGTACAAGGAGGAGAAAACAGAAAAAGAAGTGGATTGCCGCAAACACCTGAAGGTGACTATGATATGAGTAACAAACGTCTAAAATTTGTTAAAGACCCAGAAGAAGATACAGATGGAGCAAATTTTAAAACAGTAAAAGAAGCAACTTCAACATCATTGAAATTAAACAAGAATACTTATGATGTTAAATCACATAGAATAATTAATGTTGGTAAACCAACTGACAGTTCTGATGCAATTACTAAAGAGTATTTATCATCTGAACTTTTAAATACTTTAAAATTGCAATGGGGTAATAATTTAAAAGATGGACAGACATATGATGCTGGGAATCATAGAATAACCAACGTGGCAAATCCAAAAAATGATAAAGATTCAGTTAATAAAGAATATTTACATTCTATTATACCGGAAAAGACTCAACACGGATTTTCTTTTTATAAATTTATTATAAATGACATTGGATACCCAAAGGAAGACGGCGATGCTGTAAACCTGAAATACATCAAGGACAACTGTATTTTACAAGATGGTGATGAAATCGATTGTCATGGGAAAGTGTTGTCAAATGTAAAGTTCGGTTCTCAACCAAAAGACGCTGTTACTATGGAACAACTATCTAAAGAATTAAAAAGGGGAACATCGAATTTTGTAAAACATGAAGATGCCGTGCTAAAGTGAGGAGATACATTTATACATGGAAATGAAAAGTTTGATTTAATGCAAGGAAAAAATGATGAATGGGATGCAGGACATAAAACAATAACAAATGGAAGATTTGGTATAAAAGATTCGGATGTACCTTTGATGGTACAAACATTAATTGCGAGTGGTGGTAGATTAGGTACATACGATGGTCGTAATAGAAGAATAAAAAATATTTATCCTGGTTATGAAGATGATGATTGTGTTACATTGAGACAAACAATAACTTGGGATAAACACTTTGGGACCAAATATGATGCAAAGATGAAGAAAATAATTAATATTTTACCAGGAGAAGATTTAAATGATGCTGCTACTATTGGACAAGTCATAACAACGTCAAAAAGTGATTCGACCGCTTACACGTGTAATGATAAACGTATTATGCAGTTACACGATCCTCAACATCCGAAAGATGCTGTAACTTTAGATTGTTTAATAAGAATAGTGGGAAACTTACTTATCGATACCCACAATCATATAGCTAGTACAACGAGTCATGTGATGATTCAACCCGATGAACGAGAAGCTTGGATTAAAAATAGAATCATAAATCAGTATATAATTAATTTGAATAATTAAATATTTAAATATAAAACATTGCGCACGAGTTATTCATTTATGTAAAGCAGCTCGTGGAGTAAACACGCTGGTTATATAAGACAACATAATGAAGACCGCACCTCTCAGTCATCGTCAAGACAGCGACAAGAAAGGACGTGGTATAACATCAGCTGCGTTATCCCTTCTAAGACGGATTCCTGTTGGTGCTGTTCTAAATCGAGCAATAGACGCTTTACCATACGAATTTCATCTGCCCGGAGGCTATCAATATTGTGGACCCGGAACTAAGTTGGCAAAACGTTTGGCAAGAGGAGATCCTGGAATTAATAAATTAGATCAAGCTTGCAAAGAACACGATATAGCGTATTCCAAGTTTGCAGATTCAACAAATAGATCAATAGCGGATAGAGCGCTAGCGGAAAAAGCTTGGCAAAGGGTTAAATCAAGTGACGCCAGTATTGCGGAAAAAGCAGCAGCTTGGGCAGTGACAACAGCCATGAAGACGAAAGCTAAGTTTGGTGGTGGAAGACGACGCGGGAGAAAACCTAGTAAAAAAGAAGCTGCAAAAAGGGGCGGGAACACCAAAAGAAGACGTCGCACTAACCCTAAAAGGAAAGTCAAGAAAACATCCATATGGTCAATGGTAAAAAACGGATCGGGTCTTTACTTAAGACCGTACCGTGTGTATTAAATGAGAAGAATAAATTGATAATTCCAAATGAAGCATTAACAAACTATCAATTGTCAAAATATGTGAAATGTTTAAGAATACCATTCTTCAGAGGAGTTTTTATGAAAGATACATTACCAAATAGAGTGTGGAAAAATGAAACTGGAATAGTAAACTTAGACTCTAATTATGGACCAGGTACTCATTGGGTATGTTATAAAAAACTTGGAGAAAATGTTTACTACTTTGATAGTTTTGGAAATTTACCGCCACCAAAAGAACTTCAACATTATTTTCGGGACTCCAAGAATATATTCTACAACTACAAAAGAGAGCAACCTAGCAATACAGAAATATGCGGACATTTATGTTTAGAGTTCCTAGCGAAGAGCGTCAGTCAGCTTTAAGATGTCATCGTATACAGTGTCGCTGAGCGGAAATTCGTCAACATTGAAAAGTACACTTTTCCCAGCATTACGTTTATCTACGGACAAACTATGGGAAGCAGCATTATTGGATTTGACTACATACAATTCAATTCCCAATGTTACAGAAGGAAAAAATAATTTACTACATTATTATGAGAGTAAATATGAAAAAGGAAATTATTCACAATTAAAAATAATTCCATTATCTACAGGAGCATATGAAATAGACGATATAAACCAAGTATTACAAAAGAAACTTGGAGAAGAAAACATTTGTATAAAAGGTAATAATAATACATTAAAAGCAGAAATAACTTCAAAGTATTATATAGATTTTAGCTTAGACCACTCAATCGGCAATTTGCTCGGATTTTCAAAGAAGAAAGGAATTTTAGCTCCTGGAAATGATTATACTGGCGATACAACAGTAACAATATTAAAGGTGAACAGTATTGATGTAACGTGTAATATTATACACGGATCATATAGAGATGGAGTAAATCAACACATATTACATACATTTTACCCCACAGTAGCTCCTGGTTTTAAAATAGTTGAGAAGCCACAAAACCTGATATACCTACCGTTAAACACCAGTTTCATTTCAGACATCGTACTGAACATATTGGATCAAGACGGCATTAGTGTTGACTTTAGAGGAGAAACAATAACTATACGGTTACATATCAGAGCAGCAACATAAATTCAACATGGGATTATCATTTAAACCACAACGGAAGAGTCGGGAGCTCAGTAGCTCCTCAACATTCGACGAGTTAACACCGGACAACATACGCTTCCTACAGAAGATCGGGCTAAAACTTGCCAACCATGGATATACTGGATATAGCGCAAGGACCGACATTCGACGAAACCCTATGGGAGAAGGAATATCACACTCACAACCCTTACACTTCATCAAAATTAAATAATAATGATGAAATAAGGATTCCCATTCAACAACAAGATATCTACACATTACCATGTGAAAGTTATTTATATATCGAAGGAAGAGTAACAACATTGGATGGAAAATCTGGTTCAACTGTTCCTTTTATAAATAACCCTATGGCATATCTGTTTGATGAAATTAGATATGAGATATCTGGAGTAACAGTTGATTCAACAAAAAAAGTTGGTATATCAACAACTTTGAAAGGATTGACTTCAATAACACCCCATGAAAAGAATTCTTTAATCTCGGCTGGATGGGTGACTCCTGATAAAGACACTATTACTCCTAATTCAAAAGGTTACTTTGATTTTAATGTGCCTTTACGATTGCTTTTGGGATTCGCAGAAGATTACAAGAGAATAATAATAAATGTAAAGCAAGAACTGGTACTGCTCAGATCTTCAACGAATAAGGATGTAATACAAGCGCCAAGTGGAACAAAAGATGCCGATTTGGAATGGCAACTTCAATTGGATAAAGTTGTATGGAGAGTACCACATGTCAGATTGGCAGATGAACATCGAGTATTATTATTGAAAAAATTAAAATCTGACCGTGATATTGTAATACCATTTAGAAGTTGGGAATTTCATGAATACCCCATATTGCCTCAAACAGAAAGACAAACATGGACTGTTAAAACCTCTACTTATTTAGAACGAGCAAGGTACATAATAGTCGGTTTTCAGACTAAACGAAAAGATGTTATAACTGCGCACGCTGGTCAATTTGACCATTGCAAGATAAAGAATTGCAAAGTTTTTCTAAACTCTCAGTTCTTTCCATATGACAGTTTAAATGTTTCATTTGACAAAAAACGTTATTCCATTCTATATGACATGTATGCAAGATTTCAATCGTCATATTATGGTAAGACAAATACACCACTACTATCACCAGAAGAATTTTATTCAAAAGCTCCAATTGTTGTAATCGATTGTTCAAAACAAAATGAATCTGTGAAATCTTCAAGTGTAGATATAAAAATTGAAATGGAATTTGAAGATAAAATACCAGATGGAACTTCAGCATACTGTTTAATTCTACATGACAAAATAGTTACTTACACACCGCTGACAGGAATTGTGAAGAATGTACTTTAAAAAAGATTAATACAACATCTGCACGATTTGTAAGGTTTTTACAAAAGATCAACAATATCTAGGTCATCTGCGAGTATAAAAGCGAGAAAGAAGAGCTGGAAATTCATTTCATCTTTGATTGTCGTATGGGTAACATCGTCCGCAAGATGAGTTCTGCTACATCAAGTGCTAATGAAGAAACTACACCTCTTATGGCTGACAATAGTTTGGATATAGAAAGACAAGTTGAACAGGAAATGGAAGAGTTCCTCAAGTTTAAACATAAGAAAACAGACGAAGAGGAAGTTGAAAAAGAAACGAAGAAAAGGAAAATTGAAGATAACATTTCTACCAACATCTTAATGGAGGTATTTCTTAGAATATTTTATCCTATTTCTTCTTGTATGACAAAGACTGTGTTTGCTGGAGTAATGAAATCATTGGATTACTCTCCAACTGTTATTTTGAATCACGGATCTAAAATGGTAACCTTCACTGAATCTTCTTGGGAATCTTTTATGAAACATATACATCTTTTGGAATGCTATTTGAGTAACAATACGTTTGGAAGAAAAACAAAACTAGGTTTATTCGAATCAAATATTGAAATCGATATTGTTAAACAACGTGGTCAACAACTAGTTCGATTTAGAGATTTAACTAAATATAATATAAAAATACATTTGACAAAAGAAGAGTTTTACGCTTTAACTTGTGCTACTGGTCCTATAACAAGATATTTAAAACAGCTAATATTCTCAAGTACAATTATCAAAGATTATTTAACTGATGCATTGGATAGACAACCATATGTTCCAATCCTATACGGTCCAGTAGATACTTCAATCTTCAATAGGATCCCGCATGAAGTAGAGATGTGGAGACAGTTACACCGCAATCAAACCAACTTTAATTTAGATGAAGAAAAAAATCAAGAAAACAAGGAAAACGAATCACGTTTCAACAATCAACAATCAACAACAAATTAAAACAGACAAAGAATATTGTAAGTAAGAAGAAGAAGAAGAATGTTGGAGTATAAAAGGCTGTCAATCCGCATTGACATACCAGTTGTCTACTGAACGTCATCATGGATAAACGAGTTTCATTCTCTAAGAAGACGGAAATAATGGAAGTAAAGCGAGGTATCATAGAGTTTCAGGCATTCCGTGGTAATGATGGAAATTTTATAATTAAAGAGTTAGTGGTACTAGATATGATAACATCTGTTGTTTATCATTTTTTATTCATGCCTCCTTTGCCGTTCAACAGATTAACAACCAAAGCTAAAGTAACAAACAAATGGTTGATGAAACATTTTCATAATCTAACATGGGATGAAGGTTTTATAACCTACAATATGATGCCACACATTATGAATCATTTCTGCAAAGAGTTCAAAACTATTTTTACAAGAGGATTGGAAAAAGCAAATTGGATACAAGCATATACAAACCATGAAGTGATAAATGTGCAAATGGAGAAAGATTTTTATTGCTACTTTGCTAACATCTGTATTGCATCTAAAAACTTTAAACATCGGCAGTCTCAATGTGCTTTAAAGAACGCATATCGTTTGAATGTCTATCTCCAGCAAAGTGGTGGGGGAAGCGATGGGTATAAAAGCGAGAGCGGCACCATGACAATGCATGAGTATTACTCTAACCTCCGAGGAGTCAACACCTCTGACGCGCAAGCACAAGAAGAAGAAGACGAACAATAGTAAGAAAAAATAATGGCATCGCAAACTTTTCTACAGTCGCTTGTTGATCAATTCAACAAACATTCTAAATCTACAATACTACCGACTAAGAAATGTTCAGAATTGAAAGAAGAAAAACATTACATTATTCACACTATTAAGAAGATGGAAACATCAGTTGGAGACGCCATCAATTGCACATTGAGTGAAGCACCCTACACACCTGGTGATGAACCGAAATTTCAAGTATTTCTTCCCAAACGCTTCGTTCAACTGCTGCAGAATGAAGATTTACGACTGATTCACCCCGGCGCACTCTATTTGGCATCCCACGGTCCTAGTGGAACCAACTCTACTGAACTTACACTTCATGTTATGCCTACTAGCAACTAGTCTGTAGTTTATATATACTGTTGTACATGTGTGTAACTGATTTTAAATAAATAAAAAATAAAAATGAAAAAAAAAATAATAAGAAAAGGCAACATATCGATAGTGTTTCTGCACTATCGATATGTTGCTTTTTTTAAAAACACGTTTGGATGACCTTGACCTAGTTTCGAGGGTATATAAAGGCCGTAATTTTCTTGAGGATCTCATCAGTCTACGACTACCTTTCGTGCTGTACACATCTCTGTTGGCTCTCCAGTTATTACGAATAACAACATGTCTCTTAAGGTTAAGTGTGCATCATATGATACCACCACCATTACAACTTTTGAAGAACTCGACGATTTTATTAATGAACTGCGAGTGTTACTTGCCGGTGGTTATCGTTTAAATATTGATGTTTACGCTAACAACATGAGGATGTTTCCTAAACAGAAGTTCTGCAACGAAGAAGTATTCGTTTCCACACAACCTTCAACTACAACACCATCTACTCAAAGTAATGTTAAGTTCCAGAAATATTACTAATGTTAAATAATATCAAGTGGTCGCTGTAGCATCTATAAAAGGACCGTGTAACCTAACAGAATCATCATTTGCTCTCCAACTGACGCAGCGAAAACAACTACTAATACCATGTTGTACAGAATGATGATTGAATTCAATGGAAAAATCTACGGAAAAGACTATCAAAGTGTAGAACAAATGACGTCCGATCTTCAAGTATTGACTAAAGAGGGATTCCAACCAAAATTAATTCTAAAAAATTTCCTGAAGTACATCCACTCTCCACTAAAGATCTCATCGCCATGGCTAAAGAAGAAAAAGAAAAATACAAACAAGATGTAAAGAAAGAAAAAGAAAATGAAAACTCAGTATCTTAAATAAATACATCTTACACTTGTAAGATGATCTTTTTTAAAACTCCATTTGGATGACCTTGAGATTACCCCCACCACTTTTCCTAGTCTATAAAACACGCTATCCTACACTATACAACTTCATTTCTTGCCAACACTTAGAAGCGCCAACATGGAAGAGAAGAAAAACGAGGACGCACCGCGCTACTGTTGTGAACAAAAATGCACCGATTTAGGAAGATGGATGGTAGACGGATTAGCTTGTACAAAGTGTGAATTCTTCGGATCCTGTTACTGCAAATGCAAGACAAAGCAACTACCGCCACCGGAATTGCGAACCATCAAGATTTATAAATCACGATACTTCCACACTTGCTGTCCCCAGAGGTGTATCAAATTTCATCCGGAAAAACTTGTCAATTGTCGAGAGTGCAATGCATATTATAAAGACGACTTTTGTACATGCATCATAAGTGCGTGCAAGTACAGATCAGATTGGTCTACTGATCCTGTTGAAGCTTCAGATGTATAGCTGTAGTCACTGACTGCAGCCCTTTTTTTAAAACTCCATTTGATTGACCTTGAGATTACCCCCACCACTTATTTTTTACAACATATATTCTTCGGATCATTCGATACGCTTCTCATTCTTATTTCATTACTTGCACTGAGAACAACATGGATGATAAATTCATTTCCTTTCAACATTTAATTACCGACAGAGAAGAGATGGAAGAACTATTCCAAAACTTACTCACACTCATTGATAACTATCCTTTAAGATGGATCAACATCACAGTGCAATACGTCAATCCTACCAAAATATTTTCATCCTCATCATCATCTTCTGCCACCTCCATGTCTTCATCGTCGCAAAGTGCAGAGGAAGAGGAACAGACAACTAATGGTGTTAAAATTGTTGAATTAAACGACGAGGAACAAGAAATGCAAGCTCTGGTTAAATATAAATTTAATATTTAATTTACAAACATTATTAGTATTCCTAACTTAAAAATACAACTAATGGTTATCTTAGTACACCTCCTACTACCTACCCGAACGGCATTTTGCTGCGAAATGCGCTGGCCAACGATTCGCATGGGGGTATATCACCCTTCCCCCACCACGCCACCACCCCTCCACTTCCCCCACCACGCCACCACCCCTCCACTTCCCCCTCCACCGCCCTTGCCCGCATATAAGCGAGCCGCTGACTGACGCTCGCCATTTGTTTCCCGACTCCCGTACGATGAACAACGATCCGCTAGCACTAATGAAATCTACTTTTGTAATTAGAACAAGACATGATTTAAAAGATATAATGGAAACTTTAGAAGATATTATAGACAAATTCCACTGCATCACTATGAATTTGGAACTTGCTTACGGTTGTCCAACATGCGATAGAGTTGAGACTGAAGATGAAGATAGTTTGCTAAAACTCACTCCTGCATCCTCCAAAACTACACCGACAGCTGACGACGACGTTTGATCGGACACACAACTGTTTTTTTTAACCCCCCACCACTTTCCAGTAAATATGCCCTGTCCTCATCTTCGTTTCTCATTTCATCGCCAACTTTCCGACCGTCAACACCGCTCCCGTTTCACCTACAGAAATTAAAACAAGCACACAAACATGATGGATGATTTTTCACTTAAAACACAATTGGAAGAGGACAGACTCAAACTAGAGATCAACAGGCTGCAATTGGAAACGGAAAATCAACAAGGGATGGTTCGCCTGCTGCAACTGTTCAAATGCGTACTGTGCATGTTGTGCGTCTACCTTCTCTTCGCCACCACCTTCGGCGTCTACCACTCCCTCACCGGTGGACGACACTCCAACACCTCTCTGCACAAGAACACGACTTTGATTTAATTTTAAAAATAAACGAAAACCTCCCGCGGCCCGGCGCCGCCCCACCCCCCTCCCCACCGAGCCCCTGCGGCTCCCACTTTTTTAAAACTCCCTCCGAATGACCTTGACCCACTTCCCAAACCCATCCATCACTGTCACCCCCACCCCCCAATTACTACCCACACCTGCCAGTTCGAACCGCATGACCTTGACTTGTCCCAGCACCGGCAAAACCACACTACTTCAATTATCGCCTTCCCTTCCCTTAATTACTCTGTCGCTTATTACTAACTTGGATTAATGTTTGGTTATTATAGGCTAAACCTGTTATTTTAACTCTTCTACCCACCTTGCCTTTATTCATAACAAACTACACCTCACATCATAAACAAAATTTAAAATACCATTTTTTTCATTGAAGACATTATTAACATAGTGCATTTATTTATTGTGTGTTATAATTGAATTTTGTTGCAGAATATACATTATAGTTAATATGGTTAATGCATCCAATGTATAAAGCGAACTATTTACCATCCAAACACTTATATTACTTCTTGGATCATTCCCCCGATGACGGATTGGTGTATATCTGGACATCGCCATTAGCTTGACGGGTACCGATGGTCGTTGGTTGATGGTCGGTGGTCGGTGGCTTTGGATGATTACTTTTGGAATTCACCGCTTCTCGTCATCCGAAACCACTTTTCATGAAATATTGGTCCTGAATGTGGTTATTTTTTATTCTGTATGTATGGATTTCATACAAAGAAATTATTTATGTTACAGCCTTTATAAAATGTGAACAAAAAATGGCACATAACTCAATGGAAGCAAAGTACCAAAGTAAACAATTATTTAATGTTAACTCTACTTTATTGCATAATTTTAAGACCTTATTAGGTCATAATTTAATCTGTTAATGTTTCTTATTGTGTTTAGGTATAGTTTCTCAATGATAATAAAGACAGTTAAACACACCCAAAAGTAAAAAATGTATTACTTTAATCTCAACAACAACGATATTTAAAACAATGTGTAGAATGTGTGAATTGTAAACGGAATCAAGATTATACACGGTCCAGAGACGGCAGTAAAAGCAGGAATTTCCTTTTATATTGTCCGGGAATTTCTAGAGAACTGATGTCGGAATCATCCCGCACTGATGTCGCGCCTTGTACCACCGCTGCCTAGAAACACACCCTCACTAGAGGAGCGGGGGGAATCCGTCACTACAATGATTCCTCGTTAAAGAGATAAATTCTTTATCATCATAACACCCGTTTCTCCATCCTACTGTTTAAGGAATTCTTTTGATGAAGAAAAATCTAGATTTAATCACATTATTCTCTATAAATGTTACAATATCAGTAAATTTATGTAATCATGAAATAACTACATTTGTTGGAAACAATATTCTAAATTTTTGTCTTTCAATTTTGGTAAAGAAAGCCATTGTTATTTTTGCAAAATTTACTTGTTATTTCAAGTATACTTTTCACACAAGAAACATTTAAATGTAAATTACTAAAATAGCGAAGAAACATGACTAAACAATTTTATCCACCAAATAGGAATAAGATACCGGCTCTTATTGGTTTGGTGATAGAATCGTCGACACACAACACTCCGGGGAGTTATGTTCGGTTGGCTTCATTGAATGATAGATGACTTCGATAGCCGCTCAGTTGGTAGCAGTGACTGATCACTAACATATCCACCATGACACGCTCCTCTTGGTTGTCTATGCCTGATTTTGCCGCATGTATTCATGTCGGGAACAACATGGTTCATTACGTTGTCATTTATAACCTTTTTTTTGTTTTTTTTTTAAAGTTTGAATGAGATTATTTCATTATTATACTTATTGTTATATATTTTTTTATTTTATTAAAATCATTACACATTAGACAAATCTTGTTTTTCTCTTTTTTTTATTATAATGTGATAATTTCAATCACAAATGAGTATTTCATTTTTGAAAACACAGTGCACTGCAACCTTAAATTTTCTTTACAAAATAGTTGTTATTCAATATCAAAACTACTCGAATACGAAGAAATTTATCATTGACATCACGCCCTTAGCTATTGTCTATATTACTTATTGTCAAGAAAATTAAATACTAAGGAAGGAAGTAACTTATAAATTTAATTTCTGATGGTATGAAATATTCGTGATGGTTATATCTAATTTTTCGTATTCGTGGCTACTCATCACTTATTAATTAAAACTCTTTTATTTAAAAAATGCTATATTTCGAATCACCTTCGTGATTCATCTTCAGGCTAAATGATGAAATTGTTTAACATACATTTAGCCTGAAAATAAATCACAAAGGTGATTGGAAATATAGCATTTTTAAAATAAAAATGCTTGAATTAATAAGTGATGAGCAGCCACGAATACGAAAAATTATAAATTTAACTCAATATAATCTTAAACCGTTTATAGCTCTTCGACAATAGAAGCCCATGGACAATATAGTCACTGATCAATTATTTTTCATCTTTGAGCATGTTCTGATTTTCAATGTTGGTAAGTTAAAAAATATCCATCAATATTCTTATGAATATTTCAGTCAAATTAAATTTAGCAAAGTTCACTTAAGTTCCATAATTTTGACAATAAAGTTTTTACTTTGCTTAGTGATTATTCCATAGTAAACAATGCCCAGGATTTAATGGTTTTAATTTAACAAAAAACTTTACATTGAGTTACATTATTAAGATCCAAATATTGGCGCGACTTATATAACCCCAGGTCGATAATGTTAAACGGAACTCAGCCTCGTCGGAGGCTGTCAATAAGTTACGTAACATTATTTTTCAATTTAAATTCGTCCTCTTTTTCTCGTCATCGTGACGTTTTTATTTAATCTACGTCTTGAAATGTTTCCCACAATAAAGGTTTTTGTTTGTTTGAAAATTACCAGAATTGTTATCTTGTATTAGTAAAATGTTGGATTTATCTAATCTCTCAAGTACCATTTTTTTTGACAAAGTTAAAAATAAAAATTGTAAAAAGGACAGTATAGAATAAAAACACAAACTGCTATACGGGACTTCAGCTTTGATGAATTTTAACTTCGGACAGAAAAACCTTTTTGAAATCCAACTCTGTAGAATGTCATTGAAGTAAACCCAGCCTGCACAGATTTCTCTAAAACAAAGGCTTTGAAATAATAAACAAAACCGAACGAAATGTCAACATTTATACCTGCTTTGTGTTTTACGCCCGCGGCATATTCTCTCGTGAAGCCCCGTGTAATTTACTAACGGTAAAATTTCACAAAAAAGTATTACATAAATTACAGAAATTACTTAAGACACACGCCGACGCACTCTGGAGTGTGATGGTGCGAATTTTAAGGTGAATTTGACTGGAGGGTGAGTTAATTAATTAATACGAAATTATATAATTGGTTCTTTAGGAATACCAGGATTACTAATTCACTTACTTGGTTAGACATTCCAACTATTGAGAATATATAATTTATATAATTGACAAAAATAATTTATAGAAGTCCGGGCAGTTTTTGGTAATTTGAGCAATAATTGGCGATTAATTTTTTAAATACTTGTGAATTTTATTTTCTACACTTTTTTAATGTGCCAGCTAAATTCTAAGACAAACAATAGGTCTAACTATAAATTAATTGCAATCAATGTTTTGTACAATATTGCTTAGTAGAACTGGAGTAGTGTTGCACTATATTGTGTTGTTTTAATTTTTAACATACATTTCGTGATGTCAAAAACTTTTCAACTTATTTCGTTAAGGTTTTAAAAATTTCAATAAACGAAAAGAGTTTGCTACCAAAGCAATATTTGAAACTATGCGTTGCCAAGGATTGTTGAATTTAATTGGTATCACAAAGTATTGCGTGAGGGCAAGTGGAAAATAAAGCAAAACGATGTGTTTAACATGAATGCAACCTCGTACAAAGCTGAAATATGACAAGGAGTGCTTTGATACACCATCCCGAGCCGCCTGGAGGTTCACTAGTTGGGAATTAAACATGGAGAAAAGCTTTTGCGATCAACCGTCTTTGTCTTTGCTAAGACAAAGACCTAGGTGTTGTTACATTGTTTTCTTTTAAAAAATATACTTGCGCGTTTTTATAAAAATAAGATATTTGTAAATGCTGTTGCTAAACGATTTATAAAAGTAATATACATGGTGAAAGGAATGTTTCCTATGGGTATCCTATGGGGTGAGTCGGTGGCGTAGTGGTTAGCGCGCCGGACTTCGGGACCATGGCAGCGATGTCGTGGTTTCGAATCCGCGTTCTGCCAGTGAACTTTTATCAGTACCTTTCACCTTGTACTGTAGCGGCTCACCCCCTTACTTTGTCTAATACGATCCACGCACAGATCAATAGTCTATGTGGACGGGGCAAAGTAAGGCAAAAAAGAGGTCCGCCAACCTCTTTAAAAAAAAAGGAATGAACTTTTTAAACATTTACAAAGGACACAAAAAAGTAATTTGGAACTTTTTGGTTAACTGACATTTTTAGTTATTTGGTAGCTTTTTGTAGCTTGTTACACTAAAAAGATAGTCATTTTGATATTTTTCTCATTCTTTAATTAGTTTAGATGTAATATTTATTCCAATATTTGATTTATTCTAATTAATTAACACTGTACATTATTTAATCACTTAATAGAAATATGAAACTAAATCAAACTTTTTTAAATTCTAAGTATGGATGAAACGCCGATATTGAACTGTGGTGTTGGCATCACTGAGTGATGGATGGTGAAACGTGGTTTCGATTCCATAGTTTGGTAGCCCTGACTGATCATTTTTTAATCCATTGTGATCAGCTTTTAATGTACAGTTTCAACGAATTATCCAATTATCTGCTTGTTTTTAACTCTACCAAAATAATCTGATCAAATCTGATACAAAATAAGTACATAAGCTCTCCCATACCACAGCTGGTACAATTAATTTATTAGTTTTTGTGGGGAACGTATAAAAATAATAAATATCAAATCAAACCTTTTACCGTAATGTTTACTGAAACGTTATGGCCTTCTAGATAGATGTGCTCTAGAATATTGTAAGAATACATCGTTTTGTACTAAACTGTTGTTAGATATTTTCATAAATTTTTAAGTCACTAAGACTGTTTGTAAGTAAACCCCCTTCTGTTATTTTGACAAATCACTTGTTCCACTTCCCCAAATTTTAATTAAAACCGTAAATTCGTTTTTAAACGTAAGCATTTTTCAGTAACACAAATCTTTATTCGGCAGTGTAATGCAAATCCCCGTATGCTGGGAGTGTTAAATATGCAGGTCTGTCGGTCCTTAGTGTAAATGCTACAGTAAAACCGCCACGTTTACAAACCTCTTTGACTTTATTCTCTACACACTTTTAAACAAACATTAATTCTTCCAGTTCTTGTCCAACTTGTCCTACAACTTGGGAAAAGATAATAAATGTCTATATAGTAACAAAAGCATAACAAATAAAACAATAAATTTATAAACACCATAGATTGGAATGTGCTCTATAACGTACATTCCAACGTTTTCTAATAGGTCGGTGAACATATTTTTGTGTTCATTGTGATAAAAAAAATGTTTCATAAAGTCCAAACATTGTTATCAGACCTTCGCGGTGATGTGAGTGTGTTCTGGAATTGGTCCTCAGATTGTATTACCCGAAAGTCAAGTATTCGCAGTGAAATTGCCTTTTAATTCTGGAGCACGTAAAACGAGTTTCTATAATGAAGTAAAAGAGTGTGTAAAGGGGGGAGGTTTTGTGCTATATTGAAACAACCCCACCTTGCCGCGCCGTCTCACTACGTCGATATTCGTAACTTTATCAAACAATTTTTATAAAAAATTCTTATGAGATCAATGGCTTGAAAGGTCTCTTATGATTTTGAAAGGAGTTTTTACTTACCAATGAAACACTACCGATAGACTCATCATATTGTTTATTAATGTGTGTCTAAAACGACATAATAATACTTCAAACTATATGGAATATACTATGCTATATTAGAATAGTATGTCTATTCCATATGGTATAGTGTAGCCATATTAGCCTAACGTTATAGCTAACCTTAGCCCATACTTATAGTAATTTTTAATTTTATATTCACACCCTCCATTACTGTACCTTTCAACCTAATAATACACGAGATGTCTTGGTGCGGAGTCACGGGCGCGGCCGAGGATTCGTCTGGGTTCGGTGTAGGGACGTGACTATCTTCAGTTGCTACCTCACACCCAACGAGGCCGTCCAGGACTTCCGCGACAAGATAGATAGCCTAGAGGAGTGCGTTCTCGGCACCACCGGGCATGTCGTCGTTGGTGGCGATTTCAACGCCAGGGCCGTCGAGTGGGGAATGCCCTCTACCAGCTCCCGGGGGAAATACATCCTGGATTTCATCGCCAGGGCCGGTCTTGTCGTCCTCAACCAGGGCGACACACCAACTTTTCGGCGCCCCGGGCTGAGAGGCACGATCCCTGACGTCACCTTTGCGTCTGAGTCGCTCCTTCCGAGGATCTCTGGCTGGAGGGTTGTGGAGGACTACACGGGTAGCGACCACCAATACATCGTTTTTGACTTGCATGATCAGGCAAATCGTCGAGTTTCCGCATTTCGGGAAGGGCCACGCCGGTGGAACACCAACAAACTGGACGTGGTCAAGTTCACCGAAGTCATCTCTCGGGGAGCGCAGGGGAATCCTGGTGAGGCTGGGGCCGAGGCATTAGTAACATCCACGATGGAACTGATCGTCTTGGCCTGCGACCAGTCTATGCCGCGAAGGAAACCCCGACGCGACAAACAACCCGTTTACTGGTGGACTGAAGAGATTGCGGAACTCAGAAGAACATGTTTAAGAACTAGACGAGCCGCCACAAGAGCGAGAATTCCCGCAGACAGAGTTCGTAAGTCGGAGGCCTATAAAGCTGCGAGAAAATCTCTCCGCCAGGCGATCAACAGGAGCAAGGCGAATAGCTGGAGGAGACTTCGTGACGACGTTGACTCCGACCCGTGGGGCCTGGGTTACAAACTTGTAACACAGAAACTCGGCGCCCGCTCTCCACCTTCCATCATGGAGGGCGCCACCATGGGGAGGATCGTCGCTGCGTTGTTTCCTGAACATCCACAGCGACCGCCGGTTGACTTCGGACGGGTAGAGGACGTTCCACTTTTCACTTTCGAGGAGCTGGAAACCTCCGTTCTCTCCCTGAAGAGCAACAAGGCTCCTGGCCCGGATGGGATTCCCAGTGAGGCTTTAAAGAAAGTATTTTCAATCAACGCTGACTTGTTGCTGAGAATGTACAACGCCTGTTTGGTAGAAGGGGTGTTTCCGGCTCCCTGGAAAACAGCCAGGCTTGTACTGATCAGCAAGGGCAAAGGTGATCCCGAGCTGCCGTCGTCCCACAGGCCTCTCTGCATGTTGGACACGGCTGGGAAGCTGTTCGAGAAGCTGATCCGTTCCCGCCTGACTTCTGCCGTGGAAGCTGCCGGGGACTTATGCCCCCGTCAGTACGGCTTCAGAAAGGGACGGTCAACGATCGACGCTGTCACCGAAGTTCAGAGAGCTGTGGAGAGAGCCGAGAGCCACAACCATTTCTCCCGCCGAGTAGTGCTTCTTGTTACGCTTGATGTCAAGAATGCCTTCAACTCGGCGAGGTGGGTCGATATGTTGGATGCGCTTCGCAACACCTTTCGTATTCCTGCATATCTGTTGCGGCTCATCGAGGATTATCTACGCTCTCGAAGCCTGATTTATGACACGAGGGACGGAATGCGGACGATGGAAGTCACTTCTGGTGCCGCACAATGTTCAATACTCGGCCCGGATCTCTGGAACGTTGCCTATGACAGCCTCCTGAGGTCCGAGATGCCTGAGGAAACCACTTTGGTTGGGTACGCCGATGACGTCGCAGCTCTCATTGCTGCACGCAACCTTGAGCTGGCCCAACTAAAGTTGAACCGAGTCATGCGTGTGGTCAACACCTGGATGTCAGATCACGGTCTCTCTCTTGCTCTCAGTAAGACGGAGATTGTGATCCTCACGAAAAAGAGGATCGACACCGTCGTCACACTCCGAGTGGGAAGGGAGGTGGTCACATCAACTCGTGCCGCCAAATACCTTGGGGTTATGGTGGACACCTTCACTACGGCAGGCTCAGATCTTCCGTACGGCGGACAAGGCCGCTAAGGTAGTCACTTACCTTAGTAGGCTGATGGCCAATCTCGGGGGTCCCCGATCCAGCAGAAGACGTCTGTTGATGTCCGCGGTCCAGTCCGTGCTTCTTTACGGGGCAGAGGTGTGGGCAGGCGCTCTAGATAAGGAGTGCTACAGGTTGCGACTCGCCCGGGTTCAGCGTCAAGCTGCGCTCAGGGTGTGTTCCGCCTACCGGACAGTGTCCGAGCCTGCCGTCCTGGTGGTCGCCGGAGTCATCCCTGTCAAGCTCTTGGCAGGGGAGAGGAAAGCGATTTACCAGAGACAAGGCGAGATCGGCAAGGACACGGCAAGAACAGAAGAGCGCTCCCGAACCTTCCAGCAGTGGCAACACAGCTGGGAGCACGACACCCGAGGACGATGGACTGCGCGACTTATCAAGCAGGTCCAACCATGGGTGGAACGGCGGCATGGGGAGGTGGACTACTACCTGACCCAATTTTTGACAGGTCACGGCTATTTTCGGTCGTACCTGAACCGGATGGGAAAGACCGGTTCACCGGACTGCATTTATTGCCCGGGTGTTCCCGACGATGCGGAACACACATTCTTCCGCTGTCCCCGTTGGGAAGGGCCCCGCCTGGAGGCCACACAAATCTTTGGTGTATTTTCGGTGGACTCGGTCTGCCAAAAGATTTTGGAGGATGAGGGCAACTGGGATTGTTTGTCACAGTTCGTCCGGGGCATCCTCCTGGAAAAGAAAACCGATCTGGACCGCGAAGTGGCCCAGATCCCTTGATCGAGCGGCTGGATAAGGAGCGAGCCCCACGGGCGTAAGCCAAATTTAGGCCTAGCCTGACGTAATGTGACAAACAATTCCAGGTTAGATTCCTAAAGAGTAGAGGAGGTTTTTTAGTGGGTAAACCCGTTTTTAGGGGAGCCCCACACTACAGGCTGGCCACCTGTGTGCGTAATGCATTTTTCCGCCTCTCCCTCAAAAAAAAAAAAAAAAAAACCTTTCAACCTAAGGGTCCTCCTCTATTTTCGATCTATTGAGGACTACATCCTTTACATTTGGATGTATCGTTACTGATATATTATGTTATTCTTAAAGTTTACAGAAAATTGTGAGTGTAATTGTTTAAAACCCGTACATAATTCATATCAACATTATGAATTGATTGGCAACTAAGTGAAAAAGTTGCTTTTAGACGTTGTCGGTAAACTATACAGTACAAGGTTTACGCTGCCTTTTACAATAAAAAGTAATATCAGTATTAAAAATAATAATATTTTTGCTATTCAAATATCAATACAATTTTATATTTATAACATGATTTATATAAAGAATAGAACATTTTGGAATTTCATTGGGTGTTCGACATTTTAAAACAAAATGTCGATATTGTTAGAAACGAAAATGAAGAGTTTCATTCCGAATGACCGTTTGAAAATATGTTCAATTTTTATAAAGTTTTTCTTATGTTTGCTTATAGCCTTATCTAAAAACAAGCGCTTTTTACAACAACAATTCATAAGTTTATCTACCAAATTCTTAGCTAACGATACTTATTTCAATTTTAAATAGTACAACTAGCAAAACCTCAAAAGTAATTTTGCCCGTTGAGTCAAATTAGCGCAACAATACACCGGCGGGTTTTCGTACCGCCTTCGGTAAAATGTTGATTGCGTAGCTTATCTTTCATCAGCAGGCCCATTTCTGCGGATGGCTCTCAGTTTGTGTGTTCAAAAGAATTATGAATGCAATTGAAGTTTAATTAAATTAAGCTTTACATTGTTTCAGGTAAACCTTGGTAGCCTTTAAGAACTAAACTTTTACTTTAAAGAGGTCAACAAAGTTTGAAGTGATTGCATGTAAAGTTCGGTTTTAACTTCATAGACCTTTGACCTTCATAGAGGTTTTGAATGTTAGGAGATAATAATTTTCAACACTCGATATAAAATAGTAGAATTTATCATTAAATGTGAAATAATTTTGTTTTAAGGTTTCTGATAATAGAAAGGCTCATTGGTCGTTTCGGGTAAAAGATTGGAATTTTTCAAATATTCAACCACATTATCCAAGATTTAATCTATCAATTTCGGATCATTCGAATATGAATTTACAACATCAAATTAAGCCAGAAGCTGGTGTGTTTTTACATTCTCCAATGAAAATTTGAATTTGAATTATTTGTAGTTATAATGTTTATGGATCATGCATTGATCAGTAAATAATAAAGTAAAATTATTTATATTTACAACATGGAGATCTATAATGATAAATATAAAACACAATTTGCCAAATGTTGGTATGCAGCTAGGTTTCCTTCAATATTCCCGACTCAATATCATGTTATTTCGCTCTGAAGAATATATTCAAAGCCGTCCCAATTTAATATTCACCTTTCAAAATAGAATGTTAATATTTTTGTAAAGAGAATGAGAGGAAAATACTATTGTGCCTTAAATGTATTAAAATCATGTTAATAACAAGAATAGGAACTGAAAGTCTTGAAAGTCACTGTGTATCAAAGTGAACAAATATCAACAAAATTTACAATAAACAAATTTTACTAAATAAATATAGTATAATATTTCAAGACAGATGATGTTAAATTATATACAGGCTATAATAAATACTAAACTGAATGACAAACATATCACGGTTATCCGAATTTAAAGTATACAAAAAGATTTAAAACAGATTAGTGAGTAAAAATTCCTATTTCAGTGTTCACTACATATCTTCATAACACTAACGTTCAAAACGTGAATGTAATTAACCCTTCTTAAAATCCACCTCTCTATCCAATAACATTTTGATTCAGTCTGACCCGAATTCCCGATGCATCCGAATCACTTAGTAGTGCGCCAAGTGACTCGCATACCCATCGTTGAACCTCAAACACAATTAATAATAATAATATCCAGCTAAATTAGGTAGAGAGGCTAAATTGTTCCATCACAACTCATCGTTCAATTGATCGTTCAAAATATGAGCTCCAACTGGTTTCTTTTAAGTGAAAACCTTCTTTAGCAAAAGTGTACGAGAGATGTCCTTCTTCGGAAAACTTTGAAGGGTCTTCTCGTATAATATCAATTTTCTAAGGTTATTATGAAGTATATTAATTCTAAACAAATTTGAGAAGAATGCTCAGAAAAATGACAGCCCTTAGTACAAAAACAGTCCAGACAAGTTGCATGGCTCGGGGGGATTAAAGGCGTCTTCTTTGTTTCTTGTTTTTTGTTTTTGTTTCAAACTACTTCCTAAATTTAATATCTGCAGGTTGAAATATTAAAGGTATTGCCAACATTGTCAACAATGTCGAGGTATAAAGTAAAAATTCTATGAAACTCAATAGAAACTTTTTTTTATAAAGTAAAGGTTTTTTATCGTTGAATTTAATGGAGCTCAAAGAAAAACACCTATATTTCTTTATTTAAATAGTCTGCAAAGCATTCGTGACATGATGGTAGGATTCAATTTTTTAAATAATCTTAACCCAGATCCCGTGTTTACACCCACCAAGTTAAGCACTGGTTCGTTTACTAACAATGATTAATTACACTTGCCCTTACTCTTTGACCGACTTGTCTTGCTTTTGATTAATTATTATTCGATGGTAAAGGATCTAGAATGTAATAATTTCTCTCTCGACACGTTTTATTTTTAAGTGGATAACCAGAATTTATGTTTTCTTTTATGACATTTTGGTGATAGTGTTTTAATAAACTGAATTTTATAGGTATTGATACAATGAGGATAGAATTATTATTTCCTGTACAGCTTTACAATTTAAAATAAGTTCTTGTTTTTTTTTTTTTTTTTTTTTTTTTTTTTTTTTTTTTTTTTTTTTTGGGGGGGGATGGGATTTTACAAAAAATCTTTTTCAAGAAATCCACATCTTCTAACAGATATAAGGTGTCATGTATCGATTCTTCCGACGGTACTGTCAACCGTATATAAGTTATATAAACTATTAATTGACCACCAGATTTTTCTGTAAGTTTAAGATATTCATTGGTTTAAGTTGGCAGTTAATCTTGGCTGTTAAGTTTAAAGGTAAAAGAATAAATTATATATTAGAAACTATTTATTTCAAAATGTATTAAAAACAAAACAACTTTTTGACCTATGGTATCTTGTTATTAACGTTTTCGGAGTAAACGGCGTACATAAAGAATAGAATCTTAATCCCCCTGAGCCATGCAACTTCCCTTGCTCTAATATTGTTCTCAAATAGTCGTGCTTTATCTTAACTTTTTATACTTCCATTTTATCATTGAATATGGTTTAAAACGACAATACCATATTAAGATAATTTTTCTCCAAATACCTAAACATATAAAAGGGAAAGCACTCACTCACTGCCTCACTAATTCATCACTAATTCTCCAACTTCCCGACTAGCTAGAGTGCTGAAATTTGGTATACTCTTTCTTTTTGGCTTAAAATAAGCTTAAGACTATTTTCATACTAATATTCACTACTCCCTAGACGTCTGTTACGTTATTATCCTTATGAAAGCTACATTTTTGTATTCTCTTAACCCATTAAGGCCCATGGTCCCCATATGGGACACTTAGAATTAAGACTGGAGTAAAATGTTATATGGCATCATTAGAATGAATTTAATTGACATTTTGAATTGAAAATATGATCATCTTTCGTAATTCAAAGCCGTAATGTTTACGGCTAATTTACCCCGTTTATTTAACGTGGGCCCTCCCACCAACTTTACCACAGATCGGCTAACCCTTTAAGAGTTGCACCACCAGGTCAGGGTTTGGTCGTGAGCGGATTCGAACCCGCGCCGACGCAGACATCCTGGCCAAGGATGCCTACGCCTTAGCCATCTGAGCTATCACGACCGGCAGCCTAGACACGAGAATTAGGGTTATGAACAGTGCGCGCCCCTAGCGGGGCAGACTGTAGGCCGTTGGTATGCGAGTTCGCTACGAGAGCGCAGCACTAAGCCACCGCACTAAATTTAAAAGAAATAATTTGGCATTCAATGGGTTAAAGGATTATTAATTTAACAAACAGCTGTTCTCATTTAAATTATTGAGGGAAGATTGGTAATAAACAATCTAGACGATATTATCTTAACCCAACAAAATGTTGTAGACAAAAAATTGCAGACAAAAGTCTGCAACTCCAGTGTAAACGCGGCTTTACATATGTATTCTTAACCCATTAAGGCCCATGGTCCCCATATGGGACACTTAGAATTAAGACTGGAGTAAAATGTTATATGGCATCAACTTTGAAATGCAATAACTTCCGACATATTTGACCTTTTGAGGTCTGAATTTCGGCTATGTACTCTCTTACCTTTCAAATTGTTACCTATGTATCTTTACGACCTATGGTATCTTGTTATTAACGTTTTCGGAGTAAACGGCGTACATAAAGAATAGAATCTTAATCCCCCTGAGCCATGCAACTTCCCTTGCTCTAATATTGTTCTCAAATAGTCGTGCTTTATCTTAACTTTTTATACTTCCATTTTATCATTGAATATGGTTTAAAACGACAATACCATATTAAGATAATTTTTCTCCAAATACCTAAACATATAAAAGGGAAAGCACTCACTCACTGCCTCACTAATTCATCACTAATTCTCCAACTTCCCGACTAGCTAGAGTGCTGAAATTTGGTATACTCTTTCTTTTTGGCTTAAAATAAGCTTAAGACTATTTTCATACTAATATTCACTACTCCCTAGACGTCTGTTACGTTATTATCCTTATGAAAGCTACATTTTTGTATTCTCTTAACCCATTAAGGCCCATGGTCCCCATATGGGACACTTAGAATTAAGACTGGAGTAAAATGTTATATGGCATCATTAGAATGAATTTAATTGACATTTTGAATTGAAAATATGATCATCTTTCGTAATTCAAAGCCGTAATGTTTACGGCTAATTTACCCCGTTTATTTAACGTGGGCCCTCCCACCAACGTTACCACAGATCGGCTAACCCTTTAAGAGTTGCACCACCAGGTCAGGGTTTGGTCGTGAGCGGATTCGAACCCGCGCCGACGCAGACATCCTGGCCAAGGATGCCTACGCCTTAGCCATCTGAGCTATCACGACCGGCAGCCTAGACACGAGAATTAGGGTTATGAACAGTGCGCGCCCCTAGCGGGGCAGACTGTAGGCCGTTGGTATGCGAGTTCGCTACGAGAGTGCAGCACTAAGCCACCGCACTAAATTTAAAAGAAATAATTTGGCATTCAATGGGTTAAAGGATTATTAATTTAACAAACAGCTGTTCTCATTTAAATTATTGAGGGAAGATTGGTAATAAACAATCTAGACGATATTATCTTAACCCAACAAAATGTTGCAGACAAAAAATTGCAGACAAAAGTCTGCAACTCCAGTGTTAACGCGGCTTTACATATGTATTCTTAACCCATTAAGGCCCATGGTCCCCATATGGGACACTTAGAATTAAGACTGGAGTAAAATGTTATATGGCATCAACTTTGAAATGCAATAACTTCCGACATATTTGACCTTTTGAGGTCTGAATTTCGGCTATGTACTCTCTTACTAAGACCTTTAAAATTGTTACCTATGTATCTTTACGACCTATGGTATCTTGTTATTAACGTTTTCGGAGTAAACGGCGTACATAAAGAATAGAATCTTAATCCCCCTGAGCCATGCAACTTCCCTTGCTCTAATATTGTTCTCAAATAGTCGTGCTTTATCTTAACTTTTTATACTTCCATTTTATCATTGAATATGGTTTAAAACGACAATACCATATTAAGATAATTTTTCTCCAAATACCTAAACATATAAAAGGGAAAGCACTCACTCACTGCCTCACTAATTCATCACTAATTCTCCAACTTCCCGACTAGCTAGAGTGCTGAAATTTGGTATACTCTTTCTTTTTGGCTTAAAATAAGCTTAAGACTATTTTCATACTAATATTCACTACTCCCTAGACGTCTGTTACGTTATTATCCTTATGAAAGCTACATTTTTGTATTCTCTTAACCCATTAAGGCCCATGGTCCCCATATGGGACACTTAGAATTAAGACTGGAGTAAAATGTTATATGGCATCATTAGAATGAATTTAATTGACATTTTGAATTGAAAATATGATCATCTTTCGTAATTCAAAGCCGTAATGGCGCACACACACAGTTAACAGTAGTAAAAGTAGCAAAATCAGTGTTGACCAAGGTGCAACTCTCAAAGAATCAACCGATCCCGTCAACTTCCACGCAAGCCTGCCACCGTTTATTTAACGTGGGCCCTCCCACCAACGTTACCACAGATCGGCTAACCCTTTAAGAGTTGCACCACCAGGTCAGGGTTTGGTCGTGAGCGGATTCGAACCCGCGCCGACGCAGACATCCTGGCCAAGGATGCCTACGCCTTAGCCATCTGAGCTATCACGACCGGCAGCCTAGACACGAGAATTAGGGTTATGAACAGTGCGCGCCCCTAGCGGGGCAGACTGTAGGCCGTTGGTATGCGAGTTCGCTACGAGAGCGCAGCACTAAGCCACCGCACTAAATTTAAAAGAAATAATTTGAAATAATAAAGAAATAATAAAGAATAGAATCTTAATCCCCCGAGCCATGCAACTTCCCTTGCTCTAATATTGTTCTCAAATAGTCGTGCTTTATCTTAACTTTTTATACTTCCATTTTATCATTGAATATGGTTTAAAACGACAATACCATATTAAGATAATTTTTCTCCAAATACCTAAACATATAAAAGGGAAAGCACTCACTCACTGCCTCACTAATTCATCACTAATTCTCCAACTTCCCGACTAGCTAGAGTGCTGAAATTTGGTATACTCTTTCTTTTTGGCTTAAAATAAGCTTAAGACTATTTTCATACTAATATTCACTACTCCCTAGACGTCTGTTACGTTATTATCCTTATGAAAGCTACATTTTTGTATTCTCTTAACCCATTAAGGCCCATGGTCCCCATATGGGACACTTAGAATTAAGACTGGAGTAAAATGTTATATGGCATCATTAGAATGAATTTAATTGACATTTTGAATTGAAAATATGATCATCTTTCGTAATTCAAAGCCGTAATGGCACACACACAGTTAACAGTAGTAAAAGTAGCAAAATCAGTGTTGACCAAGGTGCAACTCTCAAAGAATCAACCGATCCCGTCAACTTCCACGCAAGCCTGCCACCGTTTATTTAACGTGGGCCCTCCCACCAACGTTACCACAGATCGGCTAACCCTTTAAGAGTTGCACCACCAGGTCAGGGTTTGGTCGTGAGCGGATTCGAACCCGCGCCGACGCAGACATCCTGGCCAAGGATGCCTACGCCTTAGCCATCTGAGCTATCACGACCGGCAGCCTAGACACGAGAATTAGGGTTATGAACAGTGCGCGCCCCTAGCGGGGCAGACTAGGCCGTTGGTATGCGAGTTCGCTACGAGAGCGCAGCACTAAGCCACCGCACTAAATTTAAAAGAAATAATTTGGCATTCAATGGGTTAAAGGATTATTAATTTAACAAACAGCTGTTCTCATTTAAATTATTGAGGGAAGATTGGTAATAAACAATCTAGACGATATTATCTTAACCCAACAAAATGTTGCAGACAAAAAATTGCAGACAAAAGTCTGCAACTCCAGTGTTAACGCGGCTTTACATATGTATTCTTAACCCATTAAGGCCCATGGTCCCCATATGGGACACTTAGAATTAAGACTGGAGTAAAATGTTATATGGCATCAACTTTGAAATGCAATAACTTCCGACATATTTGACCTTTTGAGGTCTGAATTTCGGCTATGTACTCTCCTTACTAAGACCTTTAAAATTATGTATAGCATGGCGATGGACTAAGAAAATCTTTTTTAAACTTCCCCTTTGGGACATTCATGTAGAGGATGGTTCAAGGGTAATATGGTAGACACATGATAAGCTATCCGCATTTTCAAAGGTAATTGTAAAAGCAAACTTGACTGACTGGAGGAGTGTTGCCTTTCTGTTGCCGATAAAAGTTGCAGTGGAACAAGTGACAATTTATTTTGTATGCAACAAAAAGTTGCCGACAAAAAGTCGGCAACAAAATGTTGCAGACAAAAAATTGCAGACAAAAGTCTGCAACTCCAGTGTAAACGCGGCTTTACATATGTATTCTTAACCCATTAAGGCCCATGGTCCCCATATGGGACACTTAGAATTAAGACTGGAGTAAAATGTTATATGGCATCATTAGAATGAATTTAATTGACATTTTGAATTGAAAATATGATCATCTTTCGTAATTCAAAGCCGTAATGGCGCACACACACAGTTAACAGTAGTAAAAAGTAGCAAAATCAGTGTTGACCAAGGTGCAACTCTCAAAGAATCAACCGATCCCGTCAACTTCCACGCAAGCCTGCCACCGTTTATTTAACGTGGGCCCTCCCACCAACGTTACCACAGATCGGCTAACCCTTTAAGAGTTGCACCACCAGGTCAGGGTTTGGTCGTGAGCGGATTCGAACCCGCGCCGACGCAGACATCCTGGCCAAGGATGCCTACGCCTTAGCCATCTGAGCTATCACGACCGGCAGCCTAGAAACGAGAATTAGGGTTATGAACAGTGCGCGCCCCTAGCGGGGCAGACTGTAGGCCGTTGGTATGCGAGTTCGCTACGAGAGCGCAGCACTAATGGAGTTGCAGACAAAAGTCTGCAACTCCAGTGTAAACGCGGCTTTACATATGTATTCTTAACCCATTAAGGCCCATGGTCCCCATATGGGACACTTAGAATTAAGACTGGAGTAAAATGTTATATGGCATCATTAGAATGAATTTAATTGACATTTTGAATTGAAAATATGATCATCTTTCGTAATTCAAAGCCGTAATGGCGCACACACACAGTTAACAGTAGTAAAAAGTAGCAAAATCAGTGTTGACCAAGGTGCAACTCTCAAAGAATCAACCGATCCCGTCAACTTCCACGCAAGCCTGCCACCGTTTATTTAACGTGGGCCCTCCCACCAACGTTACCACAGATCGGCTAACCCTTTAAGAGTTGCACCACCAGGTCAGGGTTTGGTCGTGAGCGGATTCGAACCCGCGCCGACGCAGACATCCTGGCCAAGGATGCCTACGCCTTAGCCATCTGAGCTATCACGACCGGCAGCCTAGACACGAGAATTAGGGTTATGAACAGTGCGCGCCCCTAGCGGGGCAGACTGTAGGCCGTTGGTATGGGCTGTACAAGCATGTGTGTGTGAAATGATAAAAGCTGGTGTCTGTATTTTTAACAAATTGAATTACTAATGAAATTTACAAATTATGTTTAATACAACTAGTATTAAACGTACCTACACTACACCTACACATTTTTCTAAACTAAAGAATATGTGAAATTTAACTTAGGTAAATAATTTAATTTATATCTCCATAGTAAATTAAAATAAAAAATATAAAAAATGCAATTAAAATATATTTTTATGTTTATAGCGTGCGGTGCATTACTGTACCCTTAGAGCTTTCATGAATTGTGTTGGAATATAACCTTTAAGGGACATTCTTTTACTCTCAAGACCGTTCCTCAATTATGTTTTGTGGTGTAACAATTGTAATTCCGTGTTCAAGAATATACGTTTATTTATGAGAGTAATTTAACAACGTGCAACGCATAGTGTAGTTTAGAACCTTACTTCTGAAAATGGAGAGTCATTTGTCCAAAAAATGTCCTGCATTGGTATGTTTCATCATACTGCACGCAAAACACTCGTTTTATGGCCTGTAATTAGTCAGCAAAGTTGGTGATTAAAGTAGCTTATTAAAAGGGTGCCGAAAAACATGTTTTCCGTGCGCTGACCTAAAAAGTTGTGTTCGTCTAAAACAAAAATTGTACTATTCTATCAATACGATAGATACAATACGAGGGAAATTTAATCAGTTTAGTAATCACTTTTATATCAACAATCTGTTTTTAACAATCAATTTAAATAACAAAGAAAATCTTTTAAAAATATCTGAAGGCAGTATATTCCATGCATATTACAGACTAATGTTCATACCGTATTAACATAATTTTGCTATACACATTTTTACTTATAATCACTAGTGAATGCCCCATTGTCGACTGTCGAGAAGAGTCGGAGAGTCGGCGGCATGTTCAATGCGGGACTCAATATTCAGCTGTCAATGGGTGACAAATGATGTATCGCCGCCATTTTTGATCACCTGTAACTGCGCGGTTTCTTCTCTTCGATTGTCAATACTTTTCCGTCCTTCACCAACTGCGATTGCTTTTCAGTCAATGTCTACAGGAAAATTTGTATTCTGGGACACTGCAACTAACCATTGCATTACCATATAGATTGTTTCAAGCGTGGTCTATGAACACATATTATGTAACAAAGTTGACACCGGTCATGCAACGATATTACAGTATTAAATTGTTAGGTATACTGTATTTATTATAAAATTGTTGATAAAACTATAGGAAACAACAGCAGAATATGTATCTGATTAGAGAGTAAAAGAATTTTTGCATTGTTTCATAGCATTATCAACGAAATCTATTCGAAGAAAATTGACAGATAATAAACTCTCCATTTGATATTTGCTTTATGATAAAAGTGTATTACGTCCTCGGTGTAATAGAACGATACTTAAGTAGAACAACAATGGCGGTTGAGGAGGGGAGGGGAGGGGGAAGCAGGATTCCATCTTGCCACAATCCCCGAGGTCGCCATTGTTTCCTAATTCTTAATTATTGAAAAATCTTTCATTTATTACTTTTATATTTTATAGTTTCCGAATAACCATATACTCGGTAGGCGCAAAATCTTAAAAACAAATATGTTATTCTTGTAAAATAGCTTAGAATAGTTAACAATGGTCAAATTAGATTGATTTTCAATATCAATAGTCAATAGTCAATAGTCAATAGTCAATTCTTTATTGTACAATACGCCTGGTACAGGATTACAAATGTAATACACAAGCTGGTACTTGGTCAGTTGTATCTACATTAAAGCACAGAGTAAAGAATCTTAAAGGTTCCTTACTCTGTGATTAAAGCTACTCTAATTTAATCATTATTCCTCTGTAATAATAATATACCGTACATAATAATAATAATAATATAGAAAAGAAAATCAAAACATCATTAAATATACATAAGAGAAATCCATATTCAGAACTTATCCTCAATAAATGAGTCAACGCTATAATAACATTTTTGGATTAATGCCTCTTTCAATTTTTTTGTGAAACCTTTAAAATTTAAACTTTTAAATGAATCAGGTAAATGATTATATATTTTTAATCCCATGTAGAAAGGTCCTGTTTCAAATTTTGTACGGGAATGAATTGGATATTGAAAGATTTTGTTGTTGTTCCTTGTTTGATAGTGATGATTTGATTTGTGTGTCTCAAAAATATTTAAATTTGAGTGAACAAATTTAGCTATTTCAAAGATAAAGAGACAAGGTAATGGTAGGATAGAATGTTTTGTAAAAATAGATTTACAGCTAGTTTTTTGCTTCAAACGAAATATTGTCCTAATGATGAATTTCTGGCAAATGAATACTCTCCTGGCCTCTACAGAATTACCCCATAGAGCAACTCCATAAGCCAACAGGGAGTGAACATATGCAAAATAAACTGACAAACAGACTTCAGTAGTTGTAATTTTAGTTAAAATACTAATTGCATACCTCGTTGAGTTTAATTTTTTATTTAGGAAGTGTACATGGTCAGACCAATTTAATTTTGAATTTAAGTTAATGCCCAAAAATTTTACTACTTCGGAGTTACTAATTGTAGAATCTGTGACATGACTTCTTAAGTTAAACTGTAAGATCTTGGTCTTGCTTTCATTTAATTTTAGACCGTGTTTCTCGAACCATTCCTCAATTTTTGTAATAGTACAGTCAAAATTATATTTTAGGTCTCCAATTGTTTCACTTTTTAAAAGAGCAGTTGTATCATCTGCATACAGAGTGAAAGAACAGTTATTATTAGGAAAATAATTTGGCAAATCATTAATAAAAACAACAAATAACAAAGGTCCAAGAATTGAGCCTTGCTGCACTCCATACCTCACACCCACCCAGTTTGAATAGTATTTAACTGAATTTTTTGTTATAATTGTTCTTTGTTTTCGATTGGTTAAGTATGAGTGTAATAATTTTATCGTGGCTCCCTCAAGGCCAATATTTTTCAAATTAATCAGTAATAAATCGTGGTCCACACAGTCAAAAGCTCTGGACAGGTCACAGAAAACCCCAGCAGTTAACTGTGACCGGTCCAGAGCCTCCAGAACACCACTGATGAATGTAAAAAGAGCAGTATTTGTGCTTAAATTTTTTCTAAAGCCAAACTGCTCTTGACATAGTTTTGAATTGCCCTCCAAATAACTTGAGATTCTAAGATGAATAATTTTTTCAAAAATTTTTGATATATTACTTAATAAAAGGATTGGTCTAAAATTTTGACTGTCATCATGTGATCCTTTTTTTTAACAGGTATTATTTCAGAAAATTTTAATAAAATCTGGGAATACACCCTCACAAAATGACTGATTAATAAGTTTGGCAATGATATCGGAAATCATGTCAGCAGACCATTTTAATATTTTGGTGGGAATTTCATCCCAGCCACAAGCATTGCTGTTACTTAAAGTCAAAATAGTATTTTTGACTTCAGCTTTGTTTGTTAAAGATAAAAACTGTAGCTTAGCCATGTTGTTCAAATTGGTTGAATAATCAACAGAATTTGAGTTATTGAAAGAGACATTTGGCACATTTAATATTTCCTTAACATTAGCAAACTGTACATTGAGATATTCTGCAATTTTTTCGGGTCATTTATTACCCTCCCATCTATATTAATAGAGTTATTGTCAGATGCATTGCACTTTACCCCCAAACCCAATTCTCTTTTTACCACACCCCACATTGCTTTGCTCTTATTATTTGATTTTACAATTATATCCTGATTAGATATTTTCTTTGCCTGTGAAATAACTTTTTTTTAAATTTGTTTATATTTTTTAACATAGTTTAAGAAAGATTCCTGTCTACAGGTTTTTGATAGTTGATGCAATCGTCGCTTATTTTCTGATGAGATCTTTATGCCTTGTGTAATCCAGTTATGCTTTACTTTCTCATTTCTAACTACTGCTAACTTTGAAGGAAAAACCTCATCCAATGAAAGTTTGAATATTGATAAAAAAGCTCGGTAGTTTTCATTTACAGACTTATCTAATTGCAATAGCTCAATATTTTTGCTTAAGGAATTAAAGAAAAGAGGTAATTTTTTTATAGGGAAGTAGCGTCATTTTATATAATATTTTTCAGGCACATTTAATCTATTTGGCGATTGTAAAAATATAGCAGTGTGGTCAGACAGACCCAGTTCAACATTAGAGGTTATTGCTTTACCTTAATTAATACTAGTGAGAATATTGTCTATACATCAAGGTAGCTCTGGCTCAGTAGTATGATGAAATCATTTCGAACACATTCGAAATTCGATGACATGGCACATGTGAGATAGTTGTTTATAAAATGTGATCTATAAAAGCAACTACAGCACGATGAGTTGTGGCGGGATTGTTGGCGGGTTCTCGCAGTTTAAGTGGCAAAACGACTGCAGCACATTAAACCACACGCCACATTCTTGCCTTCGCATTAACATTTACACCTACAGAAACCTCCCTTATGAGGATCCCTGCAGGATACTTTGTTTCAATTTATTTTATTTTATAAAGTATTGTTTGACCATAATTTTTATTTGTATTTGTATATTTGTATATTGTATTCAAATAAATTACGATATTAATCTGTTTATAATTAACTTTAACAGTAGGAAATGAATAAAATTTTTAAATGTCAGAAGTTTATTTCTTTTTTTACAATTACTAGACACAAAATTATTTTCCAACTTTTAATTTAACTTTTATGCCATTCATGTAAAAAAATATATTTTATTTAACACGTATTGTAAGATATTTAAATACAGCACATTAATTTTATTTGCAATAACCTGTAACATATTGACGATTTATTTTCTTAATTATTAAAGATTTTTTAAAGTAATGTTGTTTTTCAAGTACAGTAATTGTTAATATTGATTAATTTCAATTGTAGAGAGCGAATGCATCGCCTTCCCTTCCTTTAATTACTCTGTCGTTTATTACTAACTTGAATTATTGTTTGGTTATTATAGGGCTAAACCTGTTATTTTAACTCTTCTACCCACCTTGCCTTTATTTATAACAAACTATACCTCGCACCATAAACAAAATTTAAAATACCATTTTTTTCATTGAAGATATTATTAACTAGTGCATTTATTTATTGTGTGTTATAATTGCAAATGTTTGCAGAATACACATTATAGTTATTATGGTTAATGCATCCAATGTATAAAGCGAACTATTTGCCATCCAAACATTTATAATATTTCTTGGTTCATTCCCCCGATGACGGATTGGCATTTATCTGGACATCGCCATTAACTTGACAGGTACCGATGGTCGATGGCCGGTGGTGGATGGCTTTGGATGATTACTTTTTGAATTCACCGCTACTCATCGTCCGAATCCACTTTTCATTAAATATTGATCCTTAATGTGCATATTTTTTATTCTCTGTGTATGGATTTCATACAAAGACATTATTTATGTTACAGGCTTTATAAATGCAAAAAAATGGCACATAACTCAATGGAGGCAAAATACCAAAGTAAACAATTATTTTATGTTAACTCTATTTTATTGCAAATGTTTAAGACCTTATTAGGTCATAATTTATTCAATATGTTAATGTTTCTTATTGTGTTTAGGTATAGTTTCTTAATGATAATAAAGACAGTTAAACACACCCAAAAGTAAAAAAATGTATTACTTTAATCTCAAAAACAAGGATATTTCAAACAATGTGTAGAATGTGTGAAATTGTAAACGGAATCAAGATTATACACGGTCCAGAGACGGCAGTAAAAGCAGGAATTTCCTTTTATACTGTCCGGGAATTTCTAGAGAACTAATGTCGGAATCATTCCGCACTGATGTCGCGCCTTGTACCACCGCTGCCTGGAAACACACCCTCACTAGAGGAGCGGGGGAATCCGTCACAACAATGATTCCTCGTTAAAGAAATAAATACTGTATCATCATAACATCCGTTTCTCCATCCTACTGTTCTTTTGATGAAGAAATATCTAGATTTAATCACATTATTCTCTATAAATGTTACAATATCAGTAAATTTATGTAATAATGAAATAACTAAATTTGTTGGAAACAATATTCTAAATTTTTTTCTTTCAATTTTGGTAAAGGAAGCCCTTGTTATTTTTGCAAAATTTACTTGTTATTTCAAGTATTCTTTATCACACAAGAAACTTTAAATGTAAATCACTAAAATAGCGAAGAAACATGACTAAACAATTTTATCCACCAAATAGGAATAAGATACCGGCTCTTATTGGTTTGGTGATAGAATCGTCGACACACAACACTCCGGGGAGTTATGTTCGGTTGGCTTCATTGAATGATAGATGACTTCGATAGCCGCTCAGTTGGTAGCAGTGACTGATCACTAACATATCCACCATGACACGCTCCTCTTGGTTGTCTATGCCTGATTTTGCCGCATGTATTCATGTCGTGAACAACATGGTTCATTACGTTGTCATTTATAACCTTTTTTTTGTTTTTTTTTTAAAGTTTGAATGAGATTATTTCATTATTATACTTATTGTTATATATTTTTTTATTTTATTAAAATCATAACACATTAGACAAATCTTGTTTTTCTCTTTTTTTTATTATCATTGTAATAATTTCAATCACAAATGAGTATTTCATTTTTGAAAAACACAGTGCACTGCAACCTTAAATTTTCTTTACAAAATATTTACCAGTGAGTTATTCAATATCAAAACTACTCGAATACGAAGAAATTTATCATTGACATCACGCCCTTAGCTATTGTCTATATTACTTATTGTCAAGAAAATTAAATACTAAGGAAGCAAGTAACTTGTAAATTTAATTTCTGATGGTATGAAATATTCGTGATGGTTAGATCTAATTTTTCGTATTCGTGGCTACTCACCACTTATTAATTAAAACTCTTTTATTTAAAAAATGCTATATTTTGAATCACCTTCATAATTCATCTTCAGGCTAAATGATGAAATTGTTTAACATACATTTAGCCTGAAGATGAATCACGAAAGTGATAGGAAATATAGAATTTTTTAATTGAAAATGTTTGAATTAATAAGTGATGAGCAGCCGCGAATACGAAAAATTATAAATTTAACTCAATATAATCTTAAGCCGTTTATAGCTCTTCGACAATAGAACATAAGTCCATGGACAACGAAGTCACTGATCAATTATTTTTATCTTTGAGCATGTTCTGATTTTCAATTTTGCAAAGTTAAAATAATCTCCATCAATATTCTTATGAATATTTCAGTCAAAATAAATTTAGCAAAGTTTACTCAAGTTCTATAATTTAGACAATAAAGTTTTTATTTTGCTCAGTGATTATTCCATAGTAAACAATGCCCAGAATGTACTGGTTTTAATTTAACAAAAAACTTTACATTAAGCTCCAAAAATTGGCGCGACTTACATAATCCCAGGTCGATAATGTTAAACGAAACTCAGCCTCGTCGGAGGCTGTCAATAAGTTACGTAACATTATTTTTCAATTTAAATTCGCCCTCTTTATCTCGTCATTATGTGACGTTTTTATTTAATCTACTTGAAATGTTTAACATAGTAAAGGTTTTTGTTTGTTTGAAAATTACCAGAATTGTTATCTTGTATTAGTAAAATTTTGGATTTATCTAATCTCTCAAGTACCATTTTTTTGGCCCAGTTAAAAATAAAAATTGTAAAAAGGACAGTATAGAATAAAACACAAACTGCTAAACTGGACTTCAGCTTTGATGAATTTTAACTTCGGACAGAAAAACCTTTCTGAAATCCAACTCTGTAGAATGTCATTGAAGTAAACCCAGCCTGCACAGATTTCTCTAAAACAAAGGCTTTGAAATAATAAACAAAACCGAACGAAATGTCAACATTTGAACCTGCCTTGTGTTTTACGCCCGCGGCATATTCTCTCGTGAAGCCCCGTGAAATTTACTAACAGTAAAAGTTCACGAAAAAAGTATTACATAAATCAGATGAATTACTTAAGACACGCGCCGACGCACTCTGGAGTGTGATGGTGCGAATTTTAAGGTAACTATGACTGG
Source organism: Neoaliturus tenellus (assembly GCA_030545055.2). Lineage (NCBI taxonomy): Eukaryota > Metazoa > Arthropoda > Insecta > Hemiptera > Cicadellidae > Neoaliturus > Neoaliturus tenellus. Next base: position 222,534,786 of record CM061532.1, read on the forward strand.
AGGGTAAGTTAATTAATTAATACGAAATTATATAATTGGTTCTTTAGGAATACCAGGATTACTAATTCACTTACTTGGTTACACATTCCAACTATTGAGAATATATAATTTATACAATTGACAAAAATAATTTATAGAAGTCCGGGCAGTTTTTGGTAATTTGAGCAATAATTGGCGATTAATTTTTTAAATACTTGTGAATTTTATTTTCTACACTTTTTTAATGTGCCAGCTAAATTCTAAGACAAACAATAGGTCTAACTATAAATTAATTGCAATCAATGTTTTGTACAATATTGCTTAGTAGAACTGGAGTAGTGTTGCACTATATTGTGTTGTTTTAATTTTTAACATACATTTCGTGATGTCAAAAACTTTTCAACTTATTTCGTTAAGGTTTTAAAAATTTCAATAAACGAAAAGAGTTTGCTACCAAAGCAATATTTGAAACTATGCGTTGCCAAGGATTGTTGAATTTAATTGGTATCACAAAGTATTGCGTGAGGGCAAGTGGAAAATAAAGCAAAACGATGTGTTTAACATGAATGCAACCTCGTACAAAGCTGAAATATGACAAGGAGTGCTTTGATACACCATCCCGAGCCGCCTGGAGGTTCACTAGTTGGGAATTAAACATGGAGAAAAGCTTTTGCGATCAACCGTCTTTGTCTTTGCTAAGACAAAGACCTAGGTGTTGTTACATTGTTTTCTTTTAAAAAATATACTTGCGCGTTTTTATAAAAATAAGATATTTGTAAATGCTGTTGCTAAACGATTTATAAAAGTAATATACATGGTGAAAGGAATGTTTCCTATGGGTATCCTATGGGGTGAGTCGGTGGCGTAGTGGTTAGCGCGCCGGACTTCGGGACCATGGCAGCGATGTCGTGGTTTCGAATCCGCGTTCTGCCAGTGAACTTTTATCAGTACCTTTCACCTTGTACTGTAGCGGCTCACCCCCTTACTTTGTCTAATACGATCCACGCACAGATCAATAGTCTATGTGGACGGGGCAAAGTAAGGCAAAAAAGAGGTCCGCCAACCTCTTTAAAAAAAAAGGAATGAACTTTTTAAACATTTACAAAGGACACAAAAAAGTAATTTGGAACTTTTTGGTTAACTGACATTTTTAGTTATTTGGTAGCTTTTTGTAGCTTGTTACACTAAAAAGATAGTCATTTTGATATTTTTCTCATTCTTTAATTAGTTTAGATGTAATATTTATTCCAATATTTGATTTATTCTAATTAATTAACACTGTACATTATTTAATCACTTAATAGAAATATGAAACTAAATCAAACTTTTTTAAATTCTAAGTATGGATGAAACGCCGATATTGAACTGTGGTGTTGGCATCACTGAGTGATGGATGGTGAAACGTGGTTTCGATTCCATAGTTTGGTAGCCCTGACTGATCATTTTTTAATCCATTGTGATCAGCTTTTAATGTACAGTTTCAACGAATTATCCAATTATCTGCTTGTTTTTAACTCTACCAAAATAATCTGATCAAATCTGATACAAAATAAGTACATAAGCTCTCCCATACCACAGCTGGTACAATTAATTTATTAGTTTTTGTGGGGAACGTATAAAAATAATAAATATCAAATCAAACCTTTTACCGTAATGTTTACTGAAACGTTATGGCCTTCTAGATAGATGTGCTCTAGAATATTGTAAGAATACATCGTTTTGTACTAAACTGTTGTTAGATATTTTCATAAATTTTTAAGTCACTAAGACTGTTTGTAAGTAAACCCCCTTCTGTTATTTTGACAAATCACTTGTTCCACTTCCCCAAATTTTAATTAAAACCGTAAATTCGTTTTTAAACGTAAGCATTTTTCAGTAACACAAATCTTTATTCGGCAGTGTAATGCAAATCCCCGTATGCTGGGAGTGTTAAATATGCAGGTCTGTCGGTCCTTAGTGTAAATGCTACAGTAAAACCGCCACGTTTACAAACCTCTTTGACTTTATTCTCTACACACTTTTAAACAAACATTAATTCTTCCAGTTCTTGTCCAACTTGTCCTACAACTTGGGAAAAGATAATAAATGTCTATATAGTAACAAAAGCATAACAAATAAAACAATGAAAACAATAAATTTATAAACACCATAAATTGGAATGTGCTCTATAACGCACATTCCAACGTTTTCTAATAGGTCGGTGAACATATTTTTGTGTTCATTGTGATAAAAAAAAAAATGGTTCATAAAGTCCAAACATTGTTATCAGACCTTGGCAGGGAGGTGAGTGTGTTCTGGAATTGGTCCTCAGATTGTATTACCCGAAAGTCAAGTATTCGCAGTGAAATTGCCTTTTAATTCTGGAGCACGTAAAACGAGTTTCTATAATGAAGTAAAAGAGTGCGTAAAGGGGGGAGGTTTTGTGCTATATTGAAACAACCCAACCTTGCTGCGCCGTCTCACTACGTCGATATTCGGAACTTTATCAAACAATGTTTATTACAAATTCTTACGAGCTCACTGGCTATAGATTTTGAAAGGAGGTTTTACTTAGCAAAAATACCACCAATGTGCAAGAGTGTCTCTAACCTAACAAAATAACTCTTTTAACTATATGGAATACTTTATTATATTAGCCTCGTATAGTATAATTCCATATGGTATAGTATGGCCATATTAGCCTAACGGCCTTATTGCTGTACCTTACGACCAAGGTGTTTTTCTCTATTTTCGATTCGTAATGAGATCTATTTTACATATGTCCATTTATTTAGCGTTACTGCTATACTATATTATTACTAAAGTATACTAATACTGTAATAATAATAATAATAATTGTTACTATAAATATAAATACTAAAGTATTTATTATTATTATTATTATTATTACTAAAGTATACAAAAAATTGCAGTAAGATTAGGTTATTATTGAAAAGCGGTACACAATCCATAGCAACATTATGGTCAGCAACAAAGTGGAAAATGTCGCTTTTAAACGTTATCGGTAGGTCTAAACTATACAGTACAAGGTTTATGCTGCATTTTACAATGGAAATTAATATTAGCGTTAAAAATAATAATATTTAGGTTATTCACATGTAAATCTAAGAAAAACGATTTTTTTATATTTATAATATATTTTATATAAATTTAGAACATTTTGGAATTTCACAGTATGTTTGACATTTTAAAACAAAATATTTTATGTCAATATTGTTCGAGACGAAAATGGTTTAGTTATAATAATGTAATATTACTGCTTACCGTCGAAACACGGCCCAAATTATGTCCTTGTACGACGGCCGTTTCGGAGATTACTCCATCAACGGGTACAAGTCGCAGCACACTAAACTATGTCATTGGTTAAAATTGTCTTAGCTTTCGCTGCATCAGTTCGATTAAAAATAAACATAAAACACCTATTACATTTAAAACGACACGAACAAAACATCGAAACACGTGCACGGCTGTAGACGACAGGCGACCGACTCTTGAGATAATGGTTAAATTATGTTTGAGTTCTTATAGCCTAATCTAATAACAAGCGCTTTTTGCAACAACAATATTCATAAGTTTTCCTAGCAAATTCTCGGTAAACGATATTTATTTCTTATTTCAATAAAAATAAAATAGTACAACTAGGAAAAACTCAAGAATGATTTTGCCCGTAGAGTTGAATTAGCGCAACAACATTACACCGGCGGGTTTTCGTACCGCCTTCGGTAAAATGTTGATTGTGTAGCTTATCTTTCATCAGCAGGACCATTTCTGCGGATGGCTCTAAGTATTCGAGAGAATTATGAATGCAATTTAAGTTCAATTAAATTAAACTTTACATTATTTCAGGTAAACCTCGGTAGCCTTTAAGAACTAAACTTTTACTTTAAAGAGGTGAACAAAGTTTGAAGTGATTGAATGTAAAGTTCGGTTTTAAGCTCTTAACTTTAAAGACCTTTGACCCTCATAAAGGTTTTGAATGTTAGGAGATAATAATTTTGAACACTCAATATAAAATAGTAGAATTTATCATTAAATGTGAAATAATTTTGTTTTAAGGTTTCTGATAATAGAAAGGCTCATTGGTCGTTTCGGGTAAAAGATTGGAATTTTTCAAATATTCAACCACATTATCCAAGATTTAATCTATAAATTCAATATCAATTTCGGATCATTCGTAAATGAATTTACAGCATCAAATGAAGCCAGAAGCTGGTGTATTTTTACATTCTCCAATGAAAATTTGAATTTGAATTATTTGTAGATATTAAGATGTTAAGGACCATGCATTGACCAGTAAATAATTAGGCAAAATTATTTATATTTACAACATGGATATCTATAACGATAAATATAAAACACAATTTGCAAAATGTTGGTCTGCAGCTAGGTTTCCTTCAATATTCGCGACTCAATATCATGTTATTTCGCTCTGAAGAATATATTCAAAGACTTCCCAATTTAATATTCACCTTTCGAAATAGAATGTTGATATTTTTGTAAAGAGAATGAGAGGAAAATACTATTGTGCCTTAAATGTATTAATATCATGTTAATAACAAGAATAGGAACTCCTGAAAGTTACTCTGTATTAAAGTGAACAAATATCAACAAAATTGACAATAAACTAATTTTACTAAATAAATATTTCATAATATTTCAAGACAGATGATGTTAAATTACATACAGGCTATAATAAATACTAAACTAAATGACAAACATATCAGGGTTATCCGAATTTAAAGTATACAAAAAGATTTAAAACAGATTAGTGAGTAAAAATTCCTATTTCAGTGTTCACTACATATCTCCATAACACTAACGTTCAAAACGTGAATGTAATTAACCCTTCCTAAAATCCACCTCTCTATCCAATAACATTTTGATTCAGTCTGGCCCGAATTCCCGATGCATCCGAATCACTTAGTAGTGCGCCCAGTGACTCAGATTCCCATCGTTGGACCTCAAACACAATTAATAATAATAATATCCAGCTAAATTAGCTAGAGAGGCTAAATTGTTCCATCACAACGCATCGTTCAATTGATCGTTCAAAATATGAGCTCCAACTGGTTTCTTTTAAGTGAAAACCTTCTTTAGCAAAAGTGTACGAGAGATGTCCTTCTTCGGAAAACTTTGAAGGGTCTTCTCGTATAATATCAATTTTCTAAGGTTATTATGAAGTGTATTAATTCTAAACAAATTTGAGAAGAATGATCAGAAAAATGACAGCCCTTAGTACAAAAACAGTCCAGACAAGTTGCATGGCTCGGGGGGATTAAAGGCGTCTTCTTTGTTTCTTGTTTTTTGTTTTTGTTTCAAACTACTTCCTAAATTTAATATCTCCAGGCTGAAATATTAAAGGTATTGTCAACATTGTCAACAATGTCGAGGTATAAAGTAAAAATTCTATGAAACTCAATAGAAACTTTTTTTATAAAGTAAAGGTTTTTTATCGTTGAACTTAATGGAGCTCAAAGAAAAACGCCTATATTTCTTTATTTAAATAGTCTGCAAAGCATTCGTGACATGATGGTAGGATTCAATTTTTTAAATAATCTTAACCCAGATCCCGTGTTTACACCCACCAAGTTAGGCACTGGTTCGTTTACTAACAATGATTAATTACACTTGCCCTTACTCTTCGACCGACTTGTCTTGCTTTTGATTAATTATTATTCGATGGTAAAGGATCTAGAATGTAATAATTTCTCTCTCGACACGTTTTATTTTTAAGTGGATAACCAGAATTTATGTTTTCTTTTATGACATTTTGGTGATAGTGTTTTAATAAACTGAATTTTATAGGTATTGATACAATGAGGATAGAATTATTATTTCCTGTACAGCTTTACAATTTAATATAAGTTCTTGTTTTTTGTGGTTTTTTTTTTTTTTTTTTGGGGGGGGGGGGTGGGATTTTACAAAAAAGCTTTTTCAAGAAATCCACATCTTCTGACAGATATAAGGTGTCATGTATCGATTCTGCCGACGGTACTGTCAACCGTATATATATATATAAACTATTAATTGACCACCAGATTTTTCTGTAAGTTTAAGTTGGCAGTTAATCTTAGCTGTTAAGTTTAAAGGTAAAAGAATAAATTATATATTAGAAACTATTTATTTCAAAGTGTATTAAAAACAAAACAACTTTTTGACCTAACATATGGTATCTTGTTATTAACGTTTTCGGAGTAAACGGCGTACATAAAGAATAGAATCTTAATCCCCCTGAGCCATGCAACTTCCCTTGCTCTAATATTGTTCTCAAATAGTCGTGCTTTATCTTAACTTTTTATACTTCCATTTTACCATTGAATATGGTTTAAAACGACAATACTATATTAAGATAATTTTCTCCAAATACCTAAACATATAAAAGGGAAAGCACTCACTCACTGCCTCACTAATTCATCACTAATTCTCCAACTTCCCGACTAGCTAGACTACTGAAATTTGGAATACTCTTTCTTTAGGCTTAAAATAGGAAAGTCGAACTATTTTCATATTAATATTCACTACTCCCTAGACGTCTTTAAAGTTACCATGTTATTCTTATGAAAGCTACATTTTTGTGTTCTAACATATGTATTCAAGGATTATTAATTTAACAAACAGCTGTTCTCATTTAAATTATTGAGGTAAAGTAGTGTGTTTTGGTCACTTTTAAAACCGGCCACGTGCCCACGGAGCCACGTGCCGCGGCAGCTGGCGCCAGCTGCCATGTCACATAGCTTCCGGTGGGGGTTAGAGGGTATATATGAGATGCTGTAGTTATATTTTATGTCATATAGGTTGGGGTGGAGATGGCGATAGTGTTGGCGTTAGGGTGAAGTAAATTTGCGCATAAATTAAAAGTTAGTTCAAAATTGAAATTCGTTGGTGTTGACGAAACTCTAACAGTTGAAGAAAAATTAAGAGTTAGTTGAAAATTGAAATTCAAACTTATAACTGGGATGTGGAAAATATGTCAAGGTCATCCAGAGTAAGTTTTTAAAAATTCTATCCAACTATCACCAGAAATAGTTTTAAGTTGAAGTAGTTGGTGATAGCGGGATAATTCATTTGTGCCATGGGAGAGGTGTTTATCGTTTGAAAGTTGGCGATCGAATGAGAAGCGCCGCCTAGGGAGAGGGGTTATAAAATGGCAACCTTCCCCCACCACCCCTTCCCCCACTCCTTTAGATCAATAACCGGTCGCCGACTCTATGTGGTAAAACTGAACTAGACATGGCGGCCGCCATGGATAATTCTAACCTCAAACCTTAGTTTTGCATTGGTGAGCATGTGCCACCCCCACTCCTTTACCTTTCTTTTATATTTTTAAAACCGAACAGATGTCCGGGCAGCTGCCCCTACGGGCAGATGTTCGGGCAGGCGTTGGGGGCAAAGATGTTGAAATATTGGGGTGGAGATGGAGATAGCGTTGGTGGTTGGTTGAACTGAATTTGCGAATAAAGTAACTAGGGTTGAACTAAAAGTGCACATAAATTAAAAGTTAGTTGAAAACTGAAATTTGACGGTGTTAACAAAACTCTTAATAGTTGAACAAAACTAAAAGTTAGTTTAAAACTGAAATTCAAATTTATAAATGGGATCTGGAAAGTATGTCAAGGTCATCCAGAGTAAGTTTTAAAAAAGCCTACCCAACTACCACCAGAAATAGTTCTAAGTTGAACTAGTTGGTGATAGTAGGATAGGTTGAAGTAACTTTTGAATTTTATTAGTGAACATACAATTAATGTGCAACAGCAGAGTTTAAACAAGTTGAACTTTTGTGATGAATTACAGAGTTGTAAATGCAAACACCGACGACGATGAGAAGGTAAACGCAGAGTCCCCAGATGATGTATTTGAAAAGCTTGAACAAATGTAACATTTCGAGTTGGTTTTCCCGTCCCATTTCCAATCGTTTGATTTCCAATTTCAATTTATCCTCTTCCATTCTAGTTACGAAGGGAACTTCATCCATCATATCCATCATGATTGTGTTAGTGTTTAAAATTTTAAAACAAGTGATGTTGATAGTTCAGAAGTTGAAGACGGAATGAGAAGTGAAAGCGAGAAATGTTAGTTAAATAAAGAAGTGGTGGGGGGAAAGATGAATTACAAAGAAGTGGTGGGGGAAAGAATTTGCTCTTCATTATTACCATCAGTAGTGTCAGATGGTGCAGGAGTTAGATTTAGTAAACTGTCTTCGTCCGAACTTTCAACCTTATCACAAATAGGACAATCGTATGTTATTTCCAAATTCATTTTGATGGTTGTAAAATTATCTACAAGTTCTTGTAAAATATTAAAAATGTCTTGTAACTCTTCTTTAGAGTTTATTTCAAAACTAGAATTCATTCGGGCCAATGGAGAGTTGTTCATTGTTGGAGAGTCGGTGATGGAATGAGGATCGGCGCATAGGGAGGGGGCTTATATAACGGCGACCTTGAGCTTATGATCAAATAAAGCGGTAAGTTCTTCTTCTTCATCTTTTAATTCAATTATTCTAACTGAATTAGTTGTTTCGTCTTCCTCACTCTGTGATGATGATGAAGAAAATAACTCACCAGGATTTAAATATTGAACCACAATTCTGAACCATCTCATAGGATATTTGTCCATGATAGAAAGTAAGTTTTGAAACAATTCTTCCATCTCCTCCCTCTCAGTTATTATATGTTCAAACTTGATAAATTTTGCTTCCATGTTGTTAGTTTGAGTGTTGGAAGTGAAATGATTTAAAGTTGAATATAATATTATATAAAAATTACAACCAGTAGTGGGGGAAATCTCAAGGTCATCCAATTGAAGTTTTAAAAAAGAATATAAAATTGAAATTACACATTTGATGGTTCTACAGGATCGGAATACTAATCTGACCTGTATTTACATCTTTTTATCATGCATGTACAAAAATCATCTGTATGAACCTTGGTGCGTTGACAATGAGCAAGATCAAGAGGGTGAAATTTGAAACATCTTTGAGGACAACATGTATGAAAATATCTCGATTTGTAAATTTTCAAAGTTCGCAATTCCGGTGGTGGTAGTTGTTTTGTTTTGCATTTGCAGTAACAAGATCCGAAGAATTCACATTTAGTACAAGCTAACCCATCCACCATCATTGGCCCTAAATCTGTACATTGTTGTTCACAACAGTAACGAGGTTTGTACTTGTATTTTTGCTCTTCCATGTTGACGCTGCGGAGTCCAGTGAAAGAATAAGAGTGTATAGTGTTGAATAGTGAGTTTTATGTACTGTGAAAAGTGGTGGGGGTAATTTCAAGGTCATCCAAATGGAGTTTTAAAAAATTATACCTTACAAGTGTAAGGATTATTAAAATTTAGGAAGTTTGTTTCTCTTTGTTTTCTTCAGACTTTTTCTCTCTCTCCGCCTTAGCCATAGCAACAAGTTCTTCTGTTGATAATGGATGTACTTCAGGAAATTTTAAAATTAATTTAGCTTGATATCCTTCTTTAGTTAATACATCTAAATCTTGGGTCATTTGTTCAACGGTGTTGTAGTCTTTTCCATAGATTTTTCCATCAAGTTGAATCATCATTCTGTACAACATTTTCTTAAATAGGTCTTGTCGTGGTGAGAGCTGAGAAGCGAATGATTATTTATACAAGTATCACATCCTTTTTATTAACTCATATTGATCACGTGATTCTTTAGTTGTAGTTTTGTCTGTCAAAAGTTATTCAACATTGGTAATACTTTTGGAACTTGATGTTATGTTGACCAGTTGGCGATGAAGAAGTTGTAGGTTGTGTAGAAATAAATATTTCATCATCGCAATATTTTGTTTTAGTGAACATCCTTGTATTAGTAGCACTAACATCAACAGTTAAGTGATAACCACCGGTAAGTAAAACTCGCATTTCGTTGGTTAAATCTTCGAGTTGTTCAAAAGTTGTAATGGTGTTGGTATCATAAGATGCACATTTGACTTTGAGAGACATCTTTTAGTTTTTATATTAAGCGATAGAGTGAGCGAGATGTGTACGGTACGAAAGGTAGTCGTAGACTGATGAATTTTACAAGTAGATTTTCGCTTTTATAATCACACAAAAGTGGGTCAAGGTCATCCCGTGGAATTTTTAAAAAAAAGCAACATATTGTAATGTACAAAGACATCACAATATGTTGCTTCTTTTAATTTTTTTGTTTTTTCTTTATATCATATTTATTGAAAAACAATTACAAACAAATAGTTACAATGTTATGTACAAACTAATCAGTAGGTGTTACATGAATAGTTAGTTCAGTTGAGTTGTTTCCACTTGGTCCGTGCGAAACCAAATAGAGTGCGCCGGGTTGAACTACACGAAGATCTTCATTTTGAAGAAGTTGTACAAAGCGTCTTGGTAGGAAGATCTGAAATTTTGGTTCATCACCAACTGTATATGGAGCCTCGCTCAACGTGCAATTAATAGCATCACCTACTGAAGTTTCCATTTTCTTAATCGTATGAATGATGTAGTGTTTTTCTTCTTTTAGTTCAGAACATTTCTTTGTAGGTAGAATTGATGATTTAGAATGAGCGTTGAACTGATCAACTAAACTTTGAAGTAAGTTCTGTGATGCCATCTTGATGTTGTTGTTAATCTTCTTGTTAATAAGAATGTCCGTCGGAGATGTTGTCTCTTCGGAGGTTAGAGTAATACTCATGCTGCGTCATGGTAGCGCTCTCGCTTTTATAATCGACACTACCCCCACTACTGACACTACACCCACCACTTTGTTGAAGGAAATTGTTCAAGCGGTAGGCATTCTTTAAAGCGCACTGCGACCTTCGATGTTTAAAACTTTTTGATGAAATACAAAGTTCGTTGAAGTAGCATTGGAAATCTTTATCAATTATTGCATTAATCACTTCGTTGCTTGTAAATGATTGTATCCAATTTGCTTTTTCCAATCCCCTTGTGTAGATAATTTTAAACTCTTTGCAATAATGATTCATAATGTGCGGTATCATGTTATAATTAATGAAACCTTCATCCCATCTTAAGTTGTGAAAATGTTTGTTCAACCATTTGTTTGTAACTTTCGCTTTAGTTGTTAGTCTATTAAATGGTACTGGAGGTTTGAACAAATAATGATAAACTACTGATGTGTTCATGTCCAAGATTACTAATTCTTTAATAATAAAATTACCATCATTTCCTCGGAAAGCTTGAAATTCAATTATACCTCTTTTAACTTCCATTATATGTGGCGCATTAGAAAACGAAACCCGTTTATTCATGATGAAGTCTTACTAACAACTGACTTAAAAATTGAATGAGCCGATGTTTATAACAGACAGGATTGTTCTTCTTCTTTCACTTCTTGTGCCACTTCATCAATATTAAAATTGGTGTGATAGTTGTTTAATTGTCTCCACATTTCAACTTCTTGAGGTATTCTATTAAAGATTGAAGTATCTACAGGACCGTATAAAATTGGAACAAAAGGTTTTTTGTCCAATGTATCAATTAGATAGTCTTTAATTATTGCACTTGAAAATATTAGTTGTTTCAAATATCTGGTGACGGGACCGGTAGTACAACTTAAAGTGTAAAATTCTTCTTTAGTGAAATATAATTTAACATTATGTGTAGTTAAATCTCTGAAGCGAACAATTTGTCCTCCACGATGTTTTACTATATCAACTTCAATATTTGATTCCAATAAACTTAATCTTGTTCTTCTTCCAAAAGTGTTGTTACTTAAATAGCACTCCAAAAGATGTAAATGTTTCATGAGAGATTCCCAAGTAATTTCACTGAAAGTAACCATTTTGTTTCCATGATTTAAAATAACAATTGGTGAATAATCCATTGATTTTAAAATTCCAACTGATATACTTTTTGTCATGCATGAAGAAATTGGGTAGATAATCCGAAGAAATACTTCTGTTAAAATATTGGTTGTAATGTTAACTTCAACCTTCTTCCTTTTTACTTCTTTTTCAGCTTCTTCTTCTCTCTTCTTATGTTTGTTAAACTTTAGGAACTCGTCCATTTCTCGTTCAACTTGTTTTTCTATATCTGAACTATTATCATCCATTAGAGGTGTATTTTCTTCTCCGTTAGTAGAATTCATCTTGCGAATGATGTTTCCCATACGACGGTTGAAGATAGAATGAAGTTTCCACTAATTATTTTCTCGCTTTTGTATTTTTCGTAAAATCCTTGAAATTTATACAATTACATAATTGTTTGTTTTCAACTTGTCTTTCACAAATGAAATTCTAACCTCAAAAATTAAAGCAGATAATTCTAACCTCAAAAATTTGCAGTTGTTGTACAATTCTTCTTAAAGTACATTCTTCACAATTCCGGTCAGCGGTGTGTAAGTAACTATTTTATCATGTAGAATTAGACAGTATGCCGAAGTTCCATCCGCTACTGGTTCTTCAAATTCCATTTCAATTTTTATATCCACACTTGATGATTTTACCGATTCATTTTGTTTTGAACAATCGATTACAATTATTGGAGCCTTGGAATAATACTGGTCAGGTGATAATAGTGGTGTATTAGTCTTTCCATAATATGACGATTGAAATCTTGCATACATATCGTATAAAATAGAAAAACGTTTTTTGCTGAACATGACATTCAAATTGTCATAGGGAAAGAATTGAGAGTTTAGGAAAACTTTACAATTCTTTATTTTACAGTGATCAAATTGACTAGCATTTGCAGTGATAACATCTTTTCGCTTAGTTTGAAAACCGAGTATTATGTACCTTGCTCGTTCCAAGTAAGTTGATCTCTTGACGGTCCATGTTTGTCGTTCTGTCTGAGGTAGTGTAGGGTATTCATGAAATTCCCAACTTCGGAATGGCATCACAATATCACGGTCAGATTTCAACTTTCTCAATAATAGGATTCTATGTTCATCAGCCAATCTTACATGAGGTACTCTCCAAACAACTTTATCCAACTGTAGTTGCCATTCCAGTTTATCTTCCGTAGATGCAGGGTCTGCAAGTATCAAGTCCTTATTAGTTGAAGATCTGAGTAATACTAATTCTTGTTTGACATTTATTATTACCCGTTTGTAATCTTCAGCGAATCCCAAAAGCAATCGTAAAGGTACATGAAAATCAAAGTGACCGTTGGAAGCTGGTGTTATAGTGTCTTTATCGGGGGCAACCCATCCGGCAGTGACTATTGAATTCTTCTCATGCGGTGTTAATGATGTTAATCCTTTCAATGTCGTTGTTAAACCAACCTTTTTTGTTGAATCAACCGTCACCCCTGATATTTCATATCTTATTTCATCAAAAAGATATGCCATCGGGTTATTTATAAAAGGAACTGTTGAAGCACTTTTTCCATCCAATTTTAATACCCGTCCTTCGATGTACAAGTAACTTTCACATGGTAAAGTGTAAATATCTTGTTGTTGAATGGGGATCCTTATTTCATCATTATTGTTTAATTTTGATGAAGTGTAAGGGTTGTGCATGTGATATTCCTTCTCCCATAGTGTTTCGTCGAACGTTGGTCCTTGAGATATATCCAGGATATCCCTCGCTGTTAAGTTTCAATCCAATCTTCTGTAGAAAACGAATGTTGTCCGATGTTAACTCTTCCAATGTCGAGGAGCTACTGAGCTCCTGACTCTTCCGTTGCGGTTTAAATGATAATCCCATGTTGACTTTTATGTTGTTGCTCTGATGTGTATCCGTATAGTAATTGTTTCTCCTCTAAAGTCAACACTATGACCGTCTTGATCCAATATGTTCAGTACGATGTCTGAAATGAAACTGGTGTTTAACGGTAGGTATATCAAGTTTTGTGGCTTCTCAACAATTTTAAAACCGGGAGCTACTGTTGGATAAAATGTATGTAAAATATGTTGATTACCTCCATCTCTATACGATCCGTGTATAATGTTGCACGTGACATCGATACTATTTACTTTCAATATTGTTACAGTTGAATCACCTGAATGAGTAGTTCCAGGAGTTAAGATTTTCTTTTTGGTATCTGTAAATCCAAGTAAACTGCCAATAGAGTTTTCCAAGCCAACATCAATATAATATTTCGAAGTTATTTCTGCTTTTAAAGTATTGTTGTTTCCTTTAACGGTGATATTATTCTCTCCGAGTTGTTTCTGTAATAATTGGTTTATGTCATCAATTTCATATGCTCCAGTAGGAAATGTAATTATTTTCAATTCTGAGTATTTTCCTGCAGCATCCTTAGTTTCATAATAATGTAGTAAATTGTTTTTTCCTTCTGTAACATTAGGAATTGAATTGTAGGTAGTCAAATCAAGTAATGCCGCTTCCCATAATCTTTCCTTGGATAGACGCAATGCTGGGAACAGCGTACTTTTCAATGTGGATGAATTTCCACTCAGTGACACTGTATACGATGACATCTTAAAGCTGACTGACACTCTTCGCTAGAAACTCCAAACATAAATGCCCACATATTTCAGTATTGTTAGGTTGTTCTCTTTTGTAATTGTAAAAAATGTTTTTGGAGTTTCGAAAATAATGTTGCAGTTCTTTTGGCGGTGGTAGATTGCCAAAACTGTCAAAGTAGTAAATGGTTTGTCCGAGTTTTTTATAGCATACCCAATGAGTGCCTGGACCATAGGTGGAATCCAAATTTACTATTCCAGTTTCATTTTTCCATATTTTAGTTGGTAATGCATCTTTCATAAAAACTCCTCGAAAGAATGGTATTTTCAAACATTTTACATAATCATTTAACTGATGATTTGTTAAGGCTTTATTTGGAATTATCAATTGATTCTTCTTATTTAGTACACACGGTATGGTCTTAGGTATAAACCTGCTCCGTTTTTTACCATTTGCCAAACAGAAGTCTTCTTTACACTTGCCTTATGAGTTCTACGACGTCCTTTTTTAATGTTTCCACCTCTTTTGGGAGCGCCTCTCTTTGCAGGTCTTCCTCTGCGACGTCTTCCACCACCTAACTTTGCTTTTGTCTTCATGGCTGTAGTTACTGCCCAAGCTGCTGCTTTTTCTGCAATATTTGCGTCACTTGATTTTACTCTTTGCCAAGCTTTTTCCGCTAGAATTTTATCTGCTATTGATCTATTTGTTGAATCTTTATACTTTGAATATGCTATATCGTGTTCTTTGCAAGCTTGATCTAATTTATTAATTCCAGGATCTCCTCTTGCTAAACGTTTTGCCAACTTAGTTCCAGGTCCACAATATTGATAACCTCCGGGCAGATGTAATTCGTATGGTAAAGCGTCTATCGTTCGATTTACAACAGCACCAACTGGAATCCGTCTGAGCAGGGATAATGCAGCTGATGTTATACCACGTCCTCTCTTGCCGCTGTCTTGACGATGACTGAGCGATACGGTCTTCATTATGTTGTCTTATATAACTGGTGTGTTTACTCCACGAGATACTTTACATAAATGAATAACTTGTGCAAAATCTTTTATATTTAAAGACTTAGTTATTCAAATTAATTATATACTGATTTATGATTCTATTTTTAATCCAAGCTTCTCGTTCATCGGGTTGAATCACCACATGATTCGTTGTACTAGCTATATGATTGTGGGTATCAATAAGTAAATTACCCACTATTCTTATTAAACAATCTAAAGTTACAGCATCTTTCGGATGTTGAGGATCTTGTAACTGCATAATACGTTTATCATTACACGTGTAAGCGGTTAAATCACTTTTTGATGTTGTTATGACTTGTCCAATAGTAGCAGCATCATTTGAATCTTCACCTGGTAAAATATTAATTATTTTCTTCATCTTTGCATCATATTTGGTCCCAAAGTGTTTATCCCAAGTTATTGTTTGTCTCAATGTAACACAATCATCATCTCCATAACCAGGATAAATATTTTTTATTCTTCTATTACGACCATCGTATGTATCTAATCTACCACCACTTGCAATTAATGTTTGCACCATAAGAGGTACATCTGAATCTTTTATACCAAATCTTCCATTTGTTATTGTTTTATGTCCTGCATCCCATTCATCATTATTTCCTTGCATTAAATCAAACTTTTTATTTCCATGTATAAATTTATCTCCCCGCTTTAACACGGCATCTTCATGTTTTACAAAATTTGATGTTTCTTTTTTTAATTCTTTGGATAATTGCTCCATAGTAACAGCATCTTTTGGTTGAGAACCAAACTTTACATTTGTCAATGTTTTTCCATGACAATCGATTCCATCAGCATCTTGTAAAATACAGTTGTCCTTGATGTATTTTAGGTTTACAGCATCACCGTCTTCTTTTGGGTATCCAATGTCATTTATAATAAATTTATAAAAAGAAAATCCATGTTCAGTTTTTTCAGGTATTATAGAATGTAAATATTCTTTATTAACTGAATCTTTATCATTTTTGGGATTTCCCACGTTGGTTATTCTATAATTTCCAGCATTATACGTTTGTCCATCTTTTAAGTTATTACCCCATTGCAATTTTAAAGTATTTAAAAGTTCAGATGATAAGTACTCTTTAGTAATTGCATCAGAACCTTCAGTTGGTTTACCAACATTAATTAATCTATGTGATTTAACATCGTAAGTATTCTTATGTAATTTTAATGATGTTGAAGTAGCTTCTTTTACTGTCTTCAAATTTGCTCCATCAGTATCTTCTTCTGGATCTTTAACTAGTTTTAAACGTTTATTACTTATGCTATAGTCACCTTCAGGTGTTTGCGGTAATCCACTTCTTTTTCTGTCTTCTCCAACTTGCACTCCTAAAGCGGAGTACCGTCCGGACTTGTCGACGCTCATGTTAGAACTGATACGTCTTATGCTTGCACCTCTTTTATATCCATGGACAATTATACGACTATACCGCGATTCCTAAGTTCATCAACTAGAGCCACCCATTCATTATTCAAACCTGTATGACCGGCTTCCATGGCTTCATGCAATAGTCTCATTCTATCAACCAATTTATTGATATCGTTGTAGTAAATCACATTCGTATTGTATAGATTTTTCATCAATCCTTTACCAGATGTTGAAGTATCTCCTTTACTCTTTTTACCATGTTGTTCAAGAAGTGATAAATCCATAAGTGATAAAGATTTTCTTTTCAGTGGTTGTCTCACCGCTGGTGCAGTACGTAATGTTGGCAATTTTCGTGGAGGAAACAACTTTTTTATAACGATGTTATATTTTGTTGCACGTGAACGATTAATCATTGCATCCTTTACGTAGTTTCTTTTATGAGCGTTAGTATTTTGGAGAATTTCCTTAAAAACACTTAAATCTTTGGATGAATATCTTAGTGGTATGTTTTTAAAAATTAATTCATATAATCCTTTTGTTCCTTTATATCTATGCTCACCAATAATGATGTAATCGTCTTGTGTTATTTCAAGCTTTGAATCGCCAATCTTCAATTCATTCCCATCAATTCTTGCTCCGTATACGTGTGATCTACTCAAATTCGGGTTTGATTTCATATCATGTAGCATTTTCATTATATATTTTCTTCCAAGAGGTCCATGTTGTAATATATCGCTACTCAATTGAGTTAAATTTGGAATAGATTGTTCAGCTTCAGGTATTGGCTGTTCTTCTTCCTTTTCAACAATTGGTTCTTCTTCTTCTTTTGTTTCTTCTTGCTCACTAGCACTTGTATATGAATCATCATCTTCTTCTTTTTTTAATGCTTGTACTTCTTGTTTAGAAACTGGTAGTAAAACATCTCCTTCATAACGAGGTTTACCAATAGTTTCTGATATCTGTTTTAAAGGTTCCGTAATGGGTTTAAATGTAGTCTCTAAAAATTCTTCTCTTTCACTTAAACCCATCCTCAATGCACGATTCTTCATCCTAATAGAATCACTCAGTGATTTTATTTCTTTCAATATTTTTTCTTGATTCACCATGTTTACACTGTGAAGTTCAACATGTAACTAGATGTAGCATCGGTAGTTCAACGCATAAATACAAATTTATCCAACCCTATACGATATCTACCATTTTTATTATCTTCTTCCTTCATAATAACGAGAAAGCTATATTTCTCATTCCATGCTTTGCCACACATCTCTTTAAATTTTTCAAATGGCATATCTGCATTTACATGATCATTATATATATGCTTTAAATTTGTTTCATCTTGCTTGAAGATGATCAACATATTTGCATTGTCTCTTATAAGTTGTTTTGGAATTTTACTGTATGTTTGACCAATGTAAATGCTATCAATATTATGATGTCTTCCCATAGCAAAATAATTCCTTATTGTGTCATGATTTTCACAAGAAACATCGTCAAATATAAAAATAGAAAATGGTTTTGCTTCATTTGGTTGCATAATTGTTTCACTGGCATTAAACTTGTAAAAATTTACTTCAGGTACACTTGCAAGTACTTTATCCAATAATTGATATTTTGGTTGTTGCAATGATTTTGAAAAAATATATATATTGTTAAAACGCAATCCTTTAGGATTAGTTATAAGGTTAAAAACAACATTAGTTTTTCCACAATTTGAAGGACCAGTTATTAGACATCTTATCGTATTTGGTAGTAATTCACCATGTTTTCAATGATTTAACTTATCATTGTCAACTGTCAATTCATCAATGTTATTGATATTAAATCGATCTTTTTGTTGTACAATCTCCATCTTGTATAAAGGTTAAACACACAATGAGCTATTAAACAACTATACTAAGTCTTTTGAAGGAATCCAAGAGTCTTCACTTTTATCAAACCCTAACCACCGGACTTTAACCATATCCTTTTTCCTTTGTAAAATCTTCTCGACAAGATATACATCACCGACTGTTGATTTCAACAATTCATGTCCGTAAAATCCACCTTGAAGTAATTCACCCTTGTTATCCTTTAATAAATAGGTTTCAGGTATAGTTGGTTGCACTTTATAAATTGTAAATACTTCATTAGTCCAATTTGGTAGATATCTTTTACTAAATACACCTTTGTATTTGCTTATACGAACTTTATCGTTGACCTTGAACTTCTTTGGTTGCAATTTTTCTAATTTCGGTGTTGTATTATTTTTAATGCGTAGTAATACAATTTTCGCATTAGCACTGTTTACCTGGATAGGTTTCATTCCAATGGTACGATGATATTTGTTGTTATACTGTTTTATAAGTTGTGGTAATATGTCATACCACACATATGATCCTCGTTTTGAAAATTGTTTATACATCGCACCTTTCAATGTTCTATTGAATCTTTCAATTATTGAAGCTTTAACTTCAGAATTTGTAGAATAATGATTTATTTGATATTTTTTCATCAAAGCTCTAAAGTCTTTATTAAAATATTCTTTTCCATCATCGGTCTGTAGATGTTTAATTTTAAATTTATTTCTTTGTATTGTGGTTTCCATAGCTTTTGTAACACTTTTACCAGTCTTATCCTTCAATGGTAAAGCGTCAGCTATTTTAGTAAAACAGTCTATAATTGTTAAAATATATTTAAATCCTTTGTTTAATTTACTGTGCGGTATCATTTCAATGAGATCAGCTTGATAAAGATCATTCATCCCTTTAATGATTGTACTTCTTCTTGGAAATCTTCTTCTTGCTGGTTTATGTAGTTCATTTACAATCTTGTCCTTCACACTTTCCATCTTCAGATGTTGCTTGTACACCGCATGTAAAAATACTGATCCATAGAATAGTTTATTCTCATTTATATAGTTTGAATATAGGTCAAGGCCATTTCATATTAGTGTAAAAAAGAGGGAACATGGCATTGGGCTTGCCATGTCCCCTCTTCTTTACGGAAAGGAAAAAGGAAGAAGGTAGAGGACGAAGAATAGGTTTACTGGTCGATAGGGTTTAGAGAGTAGTGGCCGAATGGTAAAGTATTAATTTTATCTTCTAAAATATGGCGCTTGTCATCTTTGTAGCTTAATGCCCACTTTGTTTGTTTGACACTAAATAGTTGATGATTATAACTTCTAATAGTGTTGAACGTTGCAGTTGTTTCAACATTTTCAAACAAACATCTTTTATAATGTTCAAACTGTACGTTCTTCTTCAGGAAAGAAGTTTTTATTCCTTTGGCCTTCTTCGTGACTTGATGTTCTTTCCTCTCGTTTATGTACAGTTGAAATGAATACAGTTTGGACATTAATGCTACAATTTCCATCATCGGCACACCATTTGTTTCATCTTTAAATTTTCCCAATAATTTCTTATTTCTGTCATAGTCGTAATTTGGATGATCCTTAGGATAATCGGAAAAGTCGAAATCATCTTTATATATAAAGGTGCGTAGATCTTCATACATGTCATTTGTTTTAATCCAGTAAATTAGTGCATCCGTGTCCATATATGCAATACCAATGTTCTCTCTTCCATAATAGTTAACCATCTTCTTATAATGAAACTCGTACATATGTGTTTTTGAAATATCCAAGATTGACATTCCAAGATACAAAGGACGATCCATTGTAACTGACTTCTTGTTCATGGAAATAACAACTAGATTTTCATTAATAATTATAGATGAACCAAAGTTTGGTTGTTGCACCAATTTCTGTAATTTTACTGGATCCGTTACCAATTTGATATCCTTATGTTTCCTTTTGTTTTCCAAAGTCTTGCCAAATATTGCGTTATTCATTAATTTGAAAAAATCTTTTTGAAAACTTGATGTAGCGGTGGCTCTTCTTCTTGTGTTGTTGTCGATGTAAGGTTTTAACCAACAAGATTGAGAAAATTGTAGTACTCGATTAATTTTTGTAATTCTCAATCCTAAGTCTAAAGCTTGTTGTATCATCCAGTAGTGTCCAACATATCGAGACTTGTCGGTTAAAGTCATCATTAATTTTGGCTATCTTCCAGTAGGGGAAATTTCAGTCTTAGGAAGAAGTGGTAAATCATAATGTTGATCATGAAGATGTTCAGGATATTCAAAATTAACATCAAAAATGTAACCAGTTTCACCATGCTTCGGTATATCCATTATGTTTCCAATCGATTCTGGATCTATCCATTTAAAATTATCATATGGAAGGGGATTCGACATTGCCCATCCGTATAAGTTATTTGCATCAAAATAACCCAGGAATGTTGTTGGTTTTGATGCATCATAATCGGGCAGATACTTGTTGTTCGCCTTGAAATGTCGTGTAACGCTTTGCGTCAATCCCCCTCGAACTCCTGACTCTAACATCATAACCATATCTATATCAGTAAGAAGTTGTATTTTACAATTTGTTTCTTTCAACATAGCTTGCCATGCTAATCCAGGTGAAGTGTACGAATGAAGAGGGTCCAATCCATATGCTGCAAAACATGTATTTCTAAATTCTTCCATTATATCACATAGTAAAGTTACATCCAATTTAACATAAAAATCTGAATATTCTCCCAATGTTCTAAATCCTAAATCGTTCCATACTTTACATGCATGATCATAGTCCTCTTGAGATATGTCCATGTCATAAAGTTTACTTTTGAATTCTTCTTTAGCCGGAAGTGATGTTTCATTAAATCTTTCTAAACTGTCTATGTAATCATATGGAAACACACCTTTCCGAAGTACCAAATCCAGTTTGTCGTTATTTACAATCTTCTTTGTTTTGATGAAATCTTGTTTCCTTAAATTTTCTGAAAGTTTGGACAAACTCGACGGCATAAATCTGTAGGAGTCCAAGAATCTTAGTTTCATGTTTCCAACTTCTTTGGAAAAACTTATGAACTTCTCTGAAGTTTCAGCTAACACATCGATTTTACCGTCGTCTCTTCCTAGTTCAGGTATTATAAAATGAGCATCGTACCCACTGAGGTTATGCAGAACCACAGGAATAAATAGTGGTAAACGATAGCTCAAGTTGCATTTATTACAAGCAGCACCCCTGTAATAACCTGTGAGGTGATCGTGATCTTTAACTTTATAATTCTCAATAGTAAAATCATTTTTGCATAAGAAACATCGAGTTGCATTTTCATGTTGAATTTCTTCTTCTTCCTCCATCGGTTTCATTGGTACAATATTTGTATATAATCTTTGTGCATTTCCAGCTATTGAATATAAGTGATCAAGAAATATTTTTTCTACATTTTCACCACGATATACTAGAGGTTCTGAAGTTAATCCATATCTGTTTAAATGTTCTTCTGATAATGTTGATTTAACCATTAAACAAAAACTATTTGGTTTGTGCATTTGATATTTGACACTTTTTCTAGCTTCACAATTTTCATCTTCTATAGGAATTAGTGTTGATTCAAAGTCCGCATATACAACTATAGGGATACGGTATTGATGATGAACCTTTTGAAATGTAACAAATGCTCTGTTTTCCGAAGGTAAATTAATCTTTGCTTCATAATTATTGTTACATAGCCTTTTGTGCTCTTGTAACCATTCTCTTCCTTGTCTTCCTTCTCGTTGAAAATTAAAACATCTCTTGCAAATTATCTTTCTGTGTCGAGCTTTAGAAAGCTGCTTGTTAACAAGAGAGTCGAATTTCTTTATGTACACATAGTGAGACACATCTCCTCGCGTTAGTAGTAGTAAATCCGTATGATCTGGTAGCTCTTCTTTTACAACACGTAAAGGATACACTTTGTTTGAGCTATCTAATGCAAAAACATTGATAGATGTACCAGGATTTTTCTTCTCAAATTTTGATATATCTTTCAGTGATACAGGGTAAGTAATTCCTTGAAAATTGTACCTATGTCTTTGATTTTCATAGTGTTGGTTAGGTTTATCGAAATTATTTGGTACAAACTTAGATGTCATCGCATATCTAAAACATTCATTATCTTGATTTTTCACATTAATACATGATCTTGTATCCTTAATTCTTTTGGGCAAAGGAATGTAACTAGATCCCATTAGTCCATATCCATGTTTATGAACTCTTATATCTAATACTTCAATACTTGTAAGACTCCATCCGGATCCTCTTCCTTCGTGTTCCTGAATTTTTGTTAATATTTCTTCTATACAGTTTTCTACTATTGAATCAATGTTTGAACTTTCCATAATGGTTCGGTTTTTTGTTATGAATCCTCTTGGTGATAATTCTTCTTGTACATTTATAAACATAGCTTCTAGTAGTAAACCAAATTTAAGAAAGTTCAATCATTTCAATTCTTCTTTTAAAGTTTTACTTACGATTGGTTTTGCTTCTCTAATAAATTCTTCTAGCTTCAAGTTTTCATTTTGAATCTTATGATGCATTACTACTTTACCGGGTAATGCAAATACTTGTAGATTCGGTAAAGTAGTTGAAGATGTTGCAGTTATTTCATCTTGTTCTTCTTGTTCTTCTTGTTGTTCTTGTTGTTCTTGTTGTTCTTGTTCTTGTTCTTGTTCTTGTTCTTGTTCTTGTTCTTGTTCTTGTTTTTCTTCTGGGTTGTTGTGAATTAGTTCTTTATGACAGTCTAATAGAATTTCATCGTGAAACGATTCCGAACATTTATCGCAACAATACATGTTGAGATGTTTACTCTTCGAAATTTCACCAAGAAATGAAATGGGCTCTCATGTTCCTCCTTTTATAACGGTTCCCCCACCACTATTTCATCTTCTTCACTATCCAAGGAAATCAAACATTTTGAACAAAAATATTAACCTTCTACAAACTAATTGTTCATTCGTGTTCTTTATTCCCATTGGAGTTTTAGTATATACTTCTTTATATTCAAGCTTTAACGAACTTTCCCCCACCCAACTAATTGTAGTTACTTTTAGGTGGAAATGGCTACAGCACAGACACTTGGTTAAACTAAATTTGTGCATAAATTAACTAAAGTTGAACTAAAAATTCGCATAAATTAAAAGTTAGTTCAAAACTAAAATTCAACAGTATTAAAAAAAAACTCTAACAGTTGAACAAAAATAAACGTTAGTTCAAAACTGAAATTCAACAGTGTTAACCAAATTCTAACAGTCGAACAAATAGGTCAAGGTAATCCAATTTAACGCGAGAACGAGGAATAGAGCACTAAGTGGCATGTTAGTCCATTACCACAAAGTGATCTATTCCTCGCTCTCTATTCTACATCTACTTTTTTGGGTTTACTTATTTATATTAAAATGTTCAAATTTTACTATGTAGAATGTCCATTCTTGCTCTTCAACTCTTCGATTGTTTTTAGCAATTGTAACAAATATTCGTTAGTTTTCACCAAAGTCTTTATTTTGCTACATCCAATTTCAATAGAAGGTATTATAAGTTGTAATTTTATAAGTTCAATCTTTTCTTTCTTGCGAATTTCTCTCTTTATTATGTTGTTCCTTATTTTTGCTGAAGATTTAAACTCCATGTTGTTTCTGCTACAGCCACAATAATAAAAGTCTCTTCAAACAACCTGCATTTATACACATTCCCCCACCATTTTATAATTCCCACTCCTTTCCCCCTTCTTTATAGAATTTGAAAGGGATAGGGTGTAGGGTGGGGGAAGGGTAATTTTGTTATTACACTAGTTGTGCAAGAAAATAGCCGCCAGTGTCCACACCTTGTCCATAGCACTCCATCATAGATTGTGCCCACTGCAACATGCGGTCTCTATCATTTGGTGTGACAAGGAAAGAATGACTATCACCATACAATATAAAAGAGTCAATTCGTACATAACATCCTGAGTCCAACCATTTATTAGCTTCAGCCATAAACTTTTCTATTGTATCAAATGGAAATTGTGGATCAATTGCTATAACTTTACGTTCTTCACTAAGTTCAACAGTATAATCATCATCGTCCTCATCATCTTCACTTTCACTGTTGTTACTTAAAGTGTCTTCAGATTGTTCAAAAACATCAGAAATTTCAGAAGAATTAAAATTTTCATTCAGATGAGGAGGCATTTTGAAGCAAGAAATATTGTAAACAGCAGAGACGAAACGACAGGAGCGGCGTGTAGAAGCAAAATGAAGGAGTAACCAACGCTCGCTCCGCTTTTATAATAGTATGCAAATGAGGGGTAAGAGCTGACCGTGACCAGACATCCACCCAAAGGAGTGGGGGGAAGTACTTTTCTTACTACTCGGATGGAAGTAGGTTAGTAGGTCACAAGACTTAGAGTATTAAAAAATAATGGGGGAGAAACACAACGCTATAACGCATTGTGTTTCTCCCCCATTATTTTTTAAGCAACAATTTGGAAAAAAACTATGTG
Organism: Neoaliturus tenellus; assembly: GCA_030545055.2. Classification (NCBI taxonomy): domain Eukaryota; kingdom Metazoa; phylum Arthropoda; class Insecta; order Hemiptera; family Cicadellidae; genus Neoaliturus; species Neoaliturus tenellus. The sequence continues at coordinate 222,559,879 of CM061532.1, forward strand.
AATTTACTTTCTACGCCCCCACCTTGTAATACCATCCACTTTGTGTCTGAGGAGATAGTCTTTAGAGTCTAACTCATAAACAGATTTCTCTTTGCGCAAGGATTCAATTACTTTAATATTATATTTTTCGCCATTACAACTTGCCAAAATGTGTTCGTTGTCAATAACACTTTCAAAAAAATAAACACAACCTCTCTTAAGCCTATTTCCTTTCACACCAATAATTTTGGATTGGTATTCAATAGTGGGGGTTTCTGTCAGTTGTGGTTCAGAAAGGTGTTTTACGACATTTACATGGCAAAAACTTTCGTTTTTAACACATTTCCTACCACAAGCTGATCCTTTCTTAATTCCCCTAGTGAGCACTTCAGGGCAAGTAGTGGGACGGCTAAATGCCCTACGACGCTCTTCTTGTAATAATTGAAATTGCTCTGAAGGAGCAGGTTTGGGAGTAGGCTTAGTGGATTTAGTTTTATGATGTGTGTATCAGTTATGATATGTGTGGTCTTCAGGCATAGTAAGTGGTGGGGTAGGAGGCAATGGTGATAGTGGGATGATGGGTGTACTAAGGCGATGAACAATAGTTTCAATTGAAGGGGTATTAAGACGGGGAACTGGCTTCTGCGGTGGCGGCATCATAGTTGATGGTGGTGCGGAGTCGTTTGAAGGCGAAGGTGAAGGTGGTGAAAAAATACTGCGAAGTCTAGAAGTGTTGGTTGGCGGAAGAATAGCTCCAGAAGTTGAAGGTTGGGATCCAAGTTGCTTCTTGTACCAGTCAGGAGGATTTTTCAGACGAAGAGTTTTCTTAGGTGCAGTAACAGCCGTAGTAGAAGTTGAAGTAGAAGTAGAAGTTAAAGTAGAAGTTGTAGTTGGCAGAGATGACATAGTTGTGGCTCCAAGTTCGCAGCGTAACGTCTGGAATCAGAATGAAATGTTAGCCGCAGTCGGTGCGTCTTTTATAACAATATGCAAATGAGAGGGGTAGCAGCTGGCCGAGACTGATTATTGACCTGGGAGGTGGGGGAAAAGGGGAAAGAGAAGGTATTTATTTAAAATAATTCGCATAACTTTTGACTAAAATAAAATAACCAAATTCTTCTTTTACCAAAATGTTTGTCTTACATAGACTTTTTCAATGATGTATCGCTTGTCCAAATCCATCAATCCGTTATAAAGTTATAGCCATTTTAATTTTTCAGGTCATGACCGGTCGTTCACCCGGAGTAGTGGGGGAAGGAGTGGGGGTAGGAGTGGGAGAAGGGGGGGGGGGAATCGACTCCATTTTTTCGGGGGGGAGGGGGGGAGGGGGGGGAGGGGGGGGGAGGGGGGGGAGGGGGGGGGGTCATTGACCCTTCCAAAAGTGGGTCAAGGTCATTCAAGATTTATAATGATCCAAGGTGATGGGAACAGTAATACTGTTCCCACCACCCTGTTTGCCTAACGGTTCCCACTCCCAACCCACTAGTTACGTTCTGCAAGGGAGGTCCCTGGGCCGTCCGCATCAAAGCGTAACTTCCCGTCCGCATCAAAGCGTAACCATTAATTTCAGGGAAACTGGAACAGTTAATGCAGAAACGCAACTCTAACCCCACCCAAACTAATCCCACCCATTATATTCCTAAACAAAATGCAAAAACCTAGTCCGCATTTTGCGGATGTCCCACCCCTTCTAAGTGAAGTTCAACCGAACTTCTGAATTTACATTTAATCTACCCCCTAACATCTAGCTGTAAGGCAAAACAACATTAATTAGTATTAGCAACACTTAAAACTAACAACACATCATTATTAAAAAACCAAATAATTCAACACAACCAAATACCATCATTATTCTTAAAATTAATACACCTTAATGCTAAAAACCTCTTAAAAATTAATACACCTTAATGCTAAAAACCTCTTAAAAATTAATACACCTTAATGCTAAACCAAACTTAAAACTAACATCGCAATGCGCAAATTATTTCTTAAATTAAATGCAACTTACAACTAAAACGCACACACACATACTACATTGCATTAAAAAACGCAACATAGTTTAAGAAGTTCAAATATATATAGGCCTACTATATATTTGAAACCTCTTGCTGAGTCGCCAACAACCTTTCGCTATAAAAGTTTGTTGACGACTAACGCTAAGATCAGGCTCGTATCGCTCCTCGGATTCTCCAGTAGTGGGGGAAGTTGTTTCACTCCAGTACAGTGTTCAATCCAGTCCAGTTCGCAGCAGTGTAAAAGGAAGGCGAAGGAGTGGGGAGCAGCATATGCACAGCAACGCAAAACCAAGGTTTGAGGTTAGAATTATCCATGTGCAGTAGCGCTAAAGTGAGTAATACAGGACTAGGCGCATGCGCAATAGCATAGTCACTATTCCGATCCGGAGAACTCGTTGCATGCGCAGCAGGTTTGAGGTTAGAATTATCCATGGCAGCTGCCATGTTTAGTTCAGTTTTACCACATAGAGTCGGCGACCGACGATGACCGGGTGACCGGTCATTGGCCTGAAGGAGTGGGGGAAGGAGTGGTGGGGGAAGGGGGGGGCTCCATTTTTTCGGGGGGGGGAGGGGGGGGCTCCATTTTTTCGGGGGGGGGGGGGGAGGGGGGGGAGGGGGGGTCATTGACCTTTCCGGTCATTGCCCCAAAACCCCCTACTTCTCTTACCATTTGTCCGGCAGCTGCCCGGAGTAATTGCCGCTATAAAACCAGGTAGTTGGTCGGCATCTGCCGGCATTTGGCTTGGGTTATTACTGCCTCTATAAAATGGGGATAGTTTATCGCGCCGCAAACATTCATTGCCTTGCATCCACACAGTCATCACCTCTCATTAGTTTTACTTTATGACTACTTCGTTACTTCTAACATGCAATTTACCATTCATCAGCATGTGGCTTCCTAGCCACTTCATTAAATGAGTCTAGTTAATTCTAACCTCAAATATTACTACTATAGTGTTCTGTTTCAATTTCTTTTACACTTCATTTTATATCTCAGTCTTCTTTTAACTTCTAAATGTAACACATCAGTTATGATGGTTGCACAATGTTTAAAGTTAAAGCTTTTGCGAACACAACACATATTACGGAATACTTCTAAACCTTCAATTTCAAAGTGTAGAACTAATTTAAATAGAGTTAGGAAGAAGTACAGTTTTAACCCATTATACTCTTCAAAGACTTCGCAGGTTAATGTTGATGATAGTGTTATTTACAACATTTTGCATTCTATGTTACAATTCAACAACTTTGAACTTGTTACACCTATCGACTGTGTTCAACAAGTTTTTTTATTTTACCCCTACTATTCCTCATATAAGTGCTGTCACCACAATTCCTACTTCATGCTCCTCTATTCTCTTCAGCTGAGCTAAGATTTGAGGTTAGAATTATCCATGGCGGCCGCCATGTCTAGTTCAGTTTTACCACATAGAGTCGGCGACCGGTTATTGATCTAAAGGAGTGGGGGAAGGGGTGGTGGGGGAAGGTTGCCGTTTTATAACCCCTCTCCCTAGGCGGCTCTTCTCATTCCATCGCCAACTTTCAAACGATAAACACCTCTCCCATGGCACGAATCAATTATCCCGCTATCACCAACTACTTCAACTTAAAACTATTTCTGGTGATAGTTGGATAAAATTTTTTAAAACTTACTCTGGATGACCTTGACATATTTTCCACATCTCAGTTATAAGTTTGAATTTCAATTTTGAACTAACTCTTAATTTTTCTTCAACTGTTAGAGTTTCGTTAACACCGACGAATTTCAATTTTGAACTAACTTTTAATTTTAATTTTATGCAGAAATTCACTTCACCCTAACGCCAACACTATCGCCATCTCCACCCCAACCTATATGACATAAAATATAACTACAGCATCTCATATATACCCTCTAACCCCCACCGGAAGCTATGTGACATGGCAGCTGGCGCCAGCTGCCGCGGCACGTGGCTCCGTGGGCACGTGGCCGGTTTTAAAAGTGACCAAAACACACTACTAGGTAAGATTGGTAATAAACAATCTAGACGATATTGTGGGCGAGTGAGCGTAGTGAACGAGCTGAACCAAACGGGGAGTGAGCGTGAGCGCTGCGAACGAGCTAAACCTGCCGGGGAGTTAGCGTAGTGAACGAGCTGAACGTGACGGGGAGTGAGCGCAGCGAACGAGCTCACCTAAATGGCAAAACATTTCTAGTAAGCTAATATATACATAAATGTATAATAACCAAAATCTTTAATATTGGCTTTGGGAATAGTTGGCAACCCTTTTTGAAGTACCAACAGTATAATCGAGGGGCTGAGAGGTTGCACGGTAAACTCAATCGTGGATATTCTTCACACCTTAGTAATTTCAGTTACAGACAGTGCGCTAAAATGCTCAGTGCAAGAGGCTTATTTCTTGTCCAAGACGAGATTGTTCGCTCCTCTCACTCGCCTTTCAGACAGTTTCAATGCAGGCCTACGACGGGTAATGCACTCTGATGTATCTTTATTAAAACATATGTTGAATGGTATAACTCGTTAATTTTAATAATTTATTTAACAGCTGTTTTCATATTTTTATATGATTTTGTCTTTAAATTCCAACGCACAAATTGATTAGTTGTTTTACACTTTTACATGACTTTTATTTATCTAAACATTCATAATTAGCAGTATAAAATACGATTTAAAAATGATAATCTTTTTTATTTTTTTAGTATCATTTAAATAATTTTGTTACTGGCTGTGCCATTTAAAACCCATGTTTATATTTGAACACGTGGTGTGCACTTTGACGTTTGAGTCAGTTGTTTTCATTGTTGTATCGGTCGGTCGCTGGGTCGCCGGTGTGGGAGATGTCGAGGTGCGCCGATGGTCAGGGCATTCCACAGCGGATTACCGTCGACCCTCGGAGAAGTAGGGTCGAGGTGCGCCGATAGCCAGTCGGGTGGCCTGTTCTCCATGTTTTGCTGCCACGCTGTTACTAATTCATTCCGAATTAAATATAAAAACGGATAAAATTATAATTTATAATTAATAATTATAAATTCCGAATTAAATATAGGTACGGTATGTTGTTATTCAAACTGTGGGAAAAGCCCTGTAAATAAATAGAAATGTTTATCACTATGGCGAAAAGCGGGTTTATATTGGGTAAAATGGCGCAAATCAACAGGGGACAAAAATTAACATGTGTTGTTAGGTTAGGTTAGGTTAGGTCAGGTTAGGTGAGGTTAGGTTAGGTTAGGTCAGGTTAGGTTAGGTTAGGTTAGGTTATTTTTTTCTTGTATAGTTGACTGTAAATATTGATATTGATAAACAGTCAAGGTAATATTTTAACATGAACAAAAAACTGCATATGCATACTACATATTAAATTATTATTCTTCAGTTGACTTTAAATATTGATACAGTATTGGTAAACAGTAAATGTAGCCTAATAATAATTAACATGAATAAGCAACGAATTGAAGACAAATCTCAAACTGACCATCGGCGCACCTCGACCCTGCCTCCCGAGAGACCCGAACCAACCATCGGCGCACCTCGACCCTGGTTTTTATGATCCTGACTGACCATCGGCGCACCTCGACCCTGTCCCGCCGGTGTCGTGGAAGGTAAGTGATGACCGTTCCGTGGAAAACGATCAACATTAGTCCCCGAAGCGGCATCAACAATACCGCCTAACCAATAGGCCCACGATTTGAATTTTTGTAGTTTAATTCAGTAAGAAAAATACTCTTCACTATTTTACTACTTTAACCTCGTTCCTGCACTTACCAACATTCAGCAGATTCTATTTTTTAGTAATATAACATTAAGCTGAATGCATAAAGCCCAAAGTCACCAAGTCCAGAGTGTACCTTGGTCGCGGTACAGTCACGTAAAATAAAATTGCATTTACCGGAGACCAGGTTTGAATATCAATGCCTTTGAGCAACATGGAGAAAATATAATAACCGCCTTGTCGGGTCGGCCGAGCGCCGGGCATGTGACAACATGGGCCTGGGCGAGGGGTCTGTACAAGCATGTGTGTGTCAAATGATAAAATCTGGTTTCTGTATTTTTAACAAATTTAATTACTAATGAAATTTACAAATTACGTTTAATATAACTAGTTCATTTACCTACACTAAAGAATATGTGAAATTTAACGTTGGTAAATAATTTAATTTATATCTCCATAGTAAATTAAAATAAAAAATATAAAAAATGCAATTAAAATATATTTTTATGTTTATTGCGTGCTGTGCATTACTGTACCCTGAGAGCTTTCATGAATTGTGTTGGAATATAACCTTTAAGGGACATTCTTTTACTCTCAAAACCGTTCCTCAATTATGTTTAGTGGTGTAATTGTAATTTCGTGTTCAAGAATAACGCATAGTGTAGTTTAGAACCTTACTTCTGAAAATGGAGAGTCATTTGTCCAAAAAATGTCCTGCATTGGTATTTTTCATCATACTGCACGCAAAACACCCGTTTTATGGCCTGTTATTAGTCAGCAAAGTTGGCGTTTATTGTAGCTTATTAAAAGGGTACCGAAAAACATGTTTTTCCGTGCGCTGACCTAAAAAGTTGTGTTCGTCTAAAACAAAAATTGTACTATTCTATCAATACAATAGATACAATACGAGGTAAATTTAATCAGTTTAATAATCACTTTTATATCAAAAGTCTGTTTTTAACAATCAATTTAAATAACAAAGAAAATCTTTTAAAAATATCTGAAGGCAGTATATTCCATGCATATTAAAACCTAATGTTCATACCGTAGTCCAGGCTCTGAACAGGTTGAGCATTCACAAAAGTCTACGAAATTTGACTTTTGATTATTGTTGGGAACATTTAGTAGATGTAAAAAACCGATGTTGCCACATTTCCAGAGTGGGCACAACACGGGGGACATAGAGGGAACCGTATTGGCCTATGTCATGTTATATATCATTTTAAAGGTCTTTGAATGTAGATTCAAATGCCACAAACCCGATCTCTAAAGGTCTAATATAACGCGAGTTATTGTGTTTTGAAATTTCGGCAAAATGCTTTTTGTTCGACTGCCTGCCATTTCTGACTCGAACGTCAAACGTTCATTTAAGGTCGGCTTTGCGGCATTGCTTTCTGTTGAACATGATCCTAAAGCTCACGTTAAATATTTCATAAAAGATTTCTTGGGTTGTCCCAAATCAGACTGAAAATCATAATGTAATCATAATATTTCGGACAGCAATTGAAGGCGGCAAATGAAGACTTAAAATAAAACATTTAACTTAATTTTCAGGATATTTATAAAGAGGAGATAGATAGAATTTAAATATATTTGAAAACAATGTCACTAACTCGACCTCAAATGAACGTCAGAGCCAGAAGTGGCAGATAGTCAAATTTTGAATGAAAGGTTTTTACCGAAATTTCAAAACGCAATAACTCGCGTTATATTATACCTTTAGATGTCGGGTTTGTGGCATTCGAATCTACATTCAAAGACCTTTAAAATGATATATAACATGACATAGGCGAATACGGTTCCCTCTATGTCCCCCGTGTTGTGCCCACTCTGGAAATGTGGCAACATTGGTTTTTTACATCTATTAAATGTTCCCAACAATAACCAAAAGTCAAATTTCGTTAGACTTTTGTGCATGCTCAACCTGTTCAGAGCCTGGACTACCGTATTAACATTATTTTGCTATAAACATTTTTACTTAATCACTAGTGAATGCCCCATTGTCGATAAGAGTCGGCGAGTCGGCGGCATATTCAATGCGGGACTCAATACTCAGCTGTCAATGGGTGACAAATGATGTATCGCCGCCATTTTGGATCACCTGTAACTGCGCGGTTTCTTCTCGTTGATTGTCACTACTTTTCCGTCCTCCACCAACTGCGATTGCTTTTCAGTCAATGTCTACAGGAAAATTTGTATTCTGGAACACTACAACTAACCATTACATTACCATATAGATTGTTTCAAGCGTGGCCCATGAACACATATTATGTAACAAAGTTGACACCGGTCATGCAGCGATATTACAGTATTAAATTGTTAGGTATACTGTAGGTGTTATAAAATTGTCGATAAAACTAGAGAAAACAACAGTAGAATATACATCTGGTTGGGAGGTAAAAGAATTTTTGAATATAGCATTATCAACGAAAAATATCTCACAAAAATTACTAGGTAATAAACTTCTAATTTGATATTTATTTCTAGAGTAAAACGTATTTAATTCTCCGTGTAATAGAACGATACTTAAGTAGAACAACAATGGCGGTTGATGAGGGGAGGGGAGGGGGGAGCAGGATTCCATCTCGCCACAATCCCCGAGGTCGCAATTGTTTCTGATTCTCAATTATTGAATAATCTTTCATTTATTACTTTTATATTTTTCTACTCATTTTTACATTATACATCCATTTAATACGTCACAATTTTGAAACCCTTGTTTGTATCGGAATATTAAAAAAAAAAAAAAAAATCAGATATCACCTGTTAATTAAAGTATAATAATTTTCTAGGATTATTTAAACCAAAAGCAAATAATTCTCGTTTAACGCAATGGTTTCAGAGAAAACCCGACGTTTAATTTTTACCTCGTGCTATCCTTGTGGTGTAATATGAAACATGGGATTGAATTAAATCCCAAAGTATTGCATTTATACAAAAATACTGTACCGAATTAAGTCTCAAAATTAAAAGGCAATCACAAAAATACCATAAAAATTGTGTTTTATTCGAAATTTTACATTTACAAGCAATATGATAGTAACAGCAAAAACAAAGCTATATTTTATACAGTGTGATCTCTTAAAAACAATGCACATTTTCCATGAAGTACAATTTTTATGTAAAAGTTTTTTTTCAGAAATACTAACTGTGGCACGGTTGAAACAATTTAACCGATCTTCACAATTCAGTAGTCAAATTAAGTTCACTTGGAAGTTCAATGAAAATTTAGGAAGTTAAGATTCAAAATCAGTATGCAAAGTTTCAGTTTGTTGATTAAATAACTTTAAAGATGTTATACCGTTTCCAGACTTTTCTCCAGCTTATATATGAATCATCAGCTGTACAATAATTCTTCACGAGAACGCCAGTCCCCGAGGTGGGACGCAGCAGCTGAGAGATGCATAGCTCCGGGGGATTACATGCTTCTTCTTCTTTACGTCCCGTGTTTACTGGTTTTGTTCAAAACTTCTGTAACTAATGTTTCTGTATCTCTCTTGTAGATTTGTTTGTAAAAACAAACTTTGTATTTATAATGTTTTCATTCTTTTCGCTACGGTAATCATTATGTCCTTAAAACTCAACATATCACATTTTTGTGATATTGCCCTCTAATGAAGATAGTGGCAACGGAATATAAATAAAAAAGATTATCACAAGAAATGGATATTTCACTTCAGTAAAACATTTGCATTGTATCATTTATTATTTATTCAACGTCCAGCATTTGCTCATAGTATAAACGTATGTAAGTAGAGTTGACAGACGAATTTTAATCCTGCGTAAATATCATGAAATACGATGCTAATTAAGACGTTCTTTTAGCATTATAGAATAGAAAATGGCAATAATAATATCTCTAACTAAAATTTAAATCCACAACAGTGATTGTCAACAAACCAAGGTTGATAATGAGCTTTCAATTTAAAGTCTTCCCCGTTTGAATGGAAAAAATTTAGAATAGTTTGCTTTTTGTAAAAACAAAAGCCAACCTTATTTTCTCTTTTTCGTAGATTATGATTTCAAAGAGTTAGTAGTTCTTAGTTCCATTATTTTACATAGTATTAAAACAACCGTAAACATCCATAAACATTTTTATGCAATTAATTTAAAGACCATTTTGAGCAGGAATGTTATAATGCACTAAATGTTTTAAGTGTCAAGGAACTCCAGTATATGAAGCGGTCGCTTTTACCGTGTATTTTTTCCAGATACATTGATATTCAAATGGGTTACCAACAGAATGTAATATTTCTCATACGTGACTGCAACAGTCCATGCTTAAAAATATATTGTGAAATCAATTGTTAACCGTGATCCTGGCAAAAATATCTTGCTATAATCGTATTGAGGGGTGTGATGATTTTTGACTGTAGATATTTAAAACTCTGGTTTGATAAAAACTTTAAGTTTAAAACTTAAACAGTATAACAGTAAAAAATGTTACAGAAAAAATGAAACAATAATCTTTTAAGGGTCTCCTTGAACTCTCTATAGACCTTTTGAGGTATTCCCGTCCTAAAGACAAACCAAAACATCACACTAAAAATTTTCAAAACTCTGTCATAGTCAGGGCTGGCTCTACCGTATAGGCGAACTAGGCAACCGCCTAAGGCGCCGAGGCCCGAGGGGCACCATCGCAGCGAAGACGAGGGCCCCTGAGCTGCTGTAAAGTGTCCCTAATCAGCGGTAAAGAGTGCCCCCGATCGGCAGTAAAACAGCAGGCGGTAAACAGTGCCCTTGATCAGCAGCAAAGTGCACCCCTTATGCCCGGTAAAGAGCGCCCACAAAAGATAGTTAAAGCCTCTTGATCGGCGGTAAAATGTGCCCATAATAGTCGTAAATAAACCGGTGTAGTGTGAGACAGCTCATCCGATACACAAAATACACCTGACCAGAGTTGAATTGCGCCCCTAACCGACGGTTAAAAGCACCCCTAATCAACGGTAAATAGGGCCCCTAATCGGATTTAAATTACACCCCCAACCGCTGGTAAAAAGCGTCCTCGAACCATGGTAAATAGTGCCCCAGTGCAGCTGTCAAGAGCACCCTGACTGGAGGTAAATATAACCCGTGGCCAGTCAAAAAACGCTTCTGATCGACGGTAAAGAGCGTGCCTGACCAGGGTAAACATTTGCCTTCTACAAAACTGTAAAAAGCGCTCCTAATTAAAGTTAAATTGATCCCCCAACCACTGGTAAAAAGCGTCCCCGATCGTTAGTAAATAGCGCCCCTATTCAGCGGTCAAGAGCACCCCGACTGTTGGTAAATACCGCCCCCGATCATCGGTAAACACTTGTCTTTGCCTTCTAATCACCAGTAAATAGCCCCCCTGATAATATCAGAGTTAAATATTGCGCCCCGGTAAACATTCCCCAATCCCAATTGATAGTAAACGGCACCCCTGATTAGAGCGCCCTCATTCGGCGGCAATAAAGAGCGCCCCTATTGGGGGTGAAAAGGGCGCTCCCAATAGGAAATAAATATCGACCGTAAACGGCAGTAAAGAGAGTCAACATCAAGATTGCCCCCTTTGAAGCTGATTCTTGATGTCTGAAATTGATAATAATAATAATCATTTGCATCATTGAATGTAAGTACATTTAGATCCATTTCGGATATTTGTATTTTTGCAATGGATATTTATCGTGCAAATTTTGTTTAGGCCTACTATAAAACATAATTAGTTTTTTTTTTAATCCAAGTGCTTTATTTTATAATAAACTGTTAATAAAAGTATTGTTTTGTTTTAAATGTTGTTTTCTTCCTAATATGTAATAATGTGGATATAAAAAAATGGCTCGAGTAGTTTGGGGGGGGGGGGTAGGGGGCGCCTACCGTCACTTCGCCTAGGGCGCCAGAAAACCTATAGGGCCAGCCCTGGTCATAGTTAACCCCAATTTTTTATTTTCAAAAGAATAATTTTTAATTTAAGAAAGGCTTGTTGTAATAAGTTTAAACTTGGTACAGCGTTTAAACTTGGTACGTAATCATTTAAAATTATTAAAATAATAATTTTTAATCGTTCATATTTTGAAATGGCGGCAGTTTAAAATCCTTAGTCTTAAAATGCATAAAAACTACACAAGTTAGTAAAATTTTATATTTTAAATAAAATATATGTGGTTTTAGAACATTTAGTTTTAAATACTGCTTTTTATACAAATTATAGATTTCGGTTATTAAATGAGCGAGATAGAGTGATTGTTATTTAAATTAAAAGATGTTTTTTATATATATATGATAAGGGACTTGAGTAGTATGAGGTTGAGATAGTGAGGTTGAATGAGGTTGAGTAGTAAGCGGAAAAAGTATTATTTTGACAACAAAGCAAAGATTTAATTTATTATTAATAAATAGCCTAGTTTAACGGATCGGACTCTACATGGTTCTTAATACCACGTTAATAATAAATTTCATTTTATGATAAAGCCGAAATAGGTTTTAATGTAATGGCTTAACTAATGTGTTATGTAATTTAATATAAATTTATATTAAATTAATCGATAAAGTACTTACAATAATCTGCTTGGAGCCGGGGATGATTAATTGCAAGGTAACCAGATGAGACGCCCTTAGCCTACAGAATGGTGGCAACACTGTATAATCGGTGGTGGTTATTGCAGCCCAATTATATCAATGTTAATTGTATTTGCCAATTATTCTGACAGTCTGATTTTGACATTTATGTCAGCAAATCAGGTTTAGTCTAGCGAAGCCAGTGAAGTCTTTAGAACATGTACTGGTAGTAAAAGTAAAAAAATATAATGCCGCAACGCATTTTACACAATGTATGACAACGTCAAATATTACAAAGTTAATTTTTCATACAAATCAACAGAAACAATAATAAAATATATCCACCCAAGTTTTAACATCTAGTATCTAATTTTCAAAATCAAAATCAAATGGTTCTGGAACTAGTTTGAAATCCGGCTGGTCATGATCGCATGTGATTATATACTTGTGTTGACATAAATGTTGTAAGCGTGTGCACCCGCTTCGTCACCCCCCGTTTCGTCACCTACCATAAAAATCACTGAGCCGTACTAATGAGGGTCGGCCGCCGTCCCGTCCCCCTCGGGGCCTGCTATCTGAACTGATCGGTGTGAAGTATAGGATCCCGTTCCCAATCACAAGAGGGAACGGTGTTCACCGTTCATGACTCGTTCACCTCCGTGCAGAGAAGAGTGTCCAAGCAGATTAATACTATAGTACTGTATAAACATTCCATTATCCATAAATGTTAGTATAGTAATAGTAAGTTAGGTAATTGGAGATCAAGGAAATAATGTAAATAAAATAAATTATAACATAAATGGAAATATTGTAAACACTACTGTTTTATATTTTATTTTTGTTAATTAACAAAATACTGTCTTGTAAAACCATATAAAAAAACCAATTAATTAAAAAGTAACCAATTAAAAAAAAACATAGCATTATTATGCATATATCAAAGAATAAATGACAACTTCATTGTTATAAAATCTCTCTAAGAGCTAAAGAGAAACGGCAAAGTTATTATGTTTTAAGGGGTTTTATAAATTGTGTTACCTAAATATTGAGTTGTTTAACTAAACACGTATACGACGGAATGGAGTAGTCATATCAGAGGTGCATTATAATAATGCTAAAGCGAAAGTAGTAATGCATTATAATAAGTAAAGCGAAATTCCAAATGAGTTTGATAAAGTATTATCATTAGTTAGAGATTACCTTTCACTCACTAGATAAATCAAGGATTGTCAAATAGGTTACTTTATTTAAATTTCCTTAAATTCCTAAATTAAATTAACTAGATTCCTGGAATTAAAGTTTATATTTCGTCTCTAAAAGCCACCTGTGTATATAGAAATATATTTATAGTGGATATTCATATAGCTATTCTACCCTTGGGCTAGTAGAGTAGCCGGCTATATTAATCATAGTCATAGGGGAACTTCTTTTAAGTGGATTAAATCCTACCTTGAAGGAAGGAGCCCAACAAGTATTGATAGAAAATAAATTGTCTGGTAGAGAAAATATAGCTTATGGTGTTCCTCAAGGCTCAATCCTTAGCCCAGGGGCGGATTAAGGATGTGATTTTGGGGGGGGGGCGGTTTCGAAAATATAACCTTCTTAAAGGCTCTTAAAAATTTAAAATGGTCGCCATTTTGAAAATATGCATCGGAAAAAATCATTTTTATTGTGGAAATGGACATTAGTATTATAAGATCCATGCCAAATTTGAAGTTCCTAGATCAATCCTTAACCGAAATAAAAATTATTAAGTGGAAAAAACAAAATGGCGGATATCTGGGTAAATATGCATTTTAGGACATACCTTCATAGGAACTTTTTACTTATTTTGACCCAATTAGTCATATTATGAAGTTTGGTGATGGACTTTAAAGACACCCTGTATATCATGAAGTAGTTTTCGGAACGGAAAGTATTTTTGCTGCTTATAAATATATGAAATAATCAAACTTTTAAGCACTTGTAATAATTCTCTTAAGACATATAACCATATATACTGGTAAGATTTGTCAACTGTTGCGTATCAATCAACCTCTTGTGTAAATGGACCTGAAGACTTAAGTTTATAAAACAGTAAATTCAATCATCTATAGCCTATTCGAACTGGACAAGCAAGAAATTCTGTTAATAGGGCTACTAATATTAATAATATTTAATAGACTACTATACTTACTTATATCCATTACTATAATCATAGGCGGCTAAAGGGGGGGGGCTTGGGGGGGCTAAGCCCCCCCAGATTTCCTGGGCATAGTAAAAAAATTATATTACATAAAAATAACAATTTAACTTATGTGTCGAATGGCGTTTCTAAAATAGAATTTTGATTTAGACACAGTATGTAGAATTGGGTGAAATTTTAATGTAACCATAGAAGATTGACACACAAATTTCAATAAATATAATATTTTCACTAAGAAATAAACTATTTTCTCTCAGCTATTTATGCTTATTTATGTTTATGTTTATGTTATGTTTTATGTTATTTATGTTTATTTTCACGGTTAGGCTACATGTTTTCCACACTCACATGTCTATCTCCTAAAGCCTTTTACTATAGCTGCATGTCGGATCACACTTTTTGTCAAATAGACCTAGCAGAACAAAATAGTAAATTTCAGATATCACGTTGGTATAGCACCCGTCTGCCATCTTTTACTTTGGTAGGGCCTACTGAGCAACGAATCTATTTACAGTGGTGCCTTTACTGAGGACTGATAATTTTATAATTTCATTGTCCAATAAGTTGACTAGTTCTCTGTTTTGGTTTTGTATTTTTTACTCATAACACGGTTGATCCCATGGGTTGAATTGGCTATCGTGATTCGTGAGGGTTTAAAATTGTATAGGCCGACGAGGTTAAATAGGTATAGAGTGCTCACCAGATAGGGAAAAGTGTCCCCATTTGACTGGCGGCATGTTACCCACGATTCCCACCGTTTCCTTGGTAACCAGTCCTTTGTTTACTTTCCCAACAATAATTTACCACTTTACCCACACCTATCCGACGTATCTATGGTAACCATCTTCAATAGCCTGCTCACAGACCATCAAAACAAATTGATTTATAAACAAACAACAAATAAACATATGCTTTAAAACTATCATCAGTATTTTTTTAAGCTTGTAGCGACCAATCAGAATAGCTAAAACTAGTAACCAAGGAAACGAGAGTAAAGTGTGGGATGGTTGCCAAGGAAACGACGGCAATTATGGGTAAAATGGCGAAAATCAAAAAGGGACACAAAATTAACATGTGATGAGCACTCTCTATCTATTTAACCTCGTTGGTATAGGGCCTAACAGCTACGAGTAACATATAGGGCTACATGAATAAACAATATTTGCAAATAAATCTAGCTTTGAAGCTGAAGCAATCAAGTAGGTTTATAAATTATACCCTTAACTGCCCTTGTCAGACTTTATTATAACATTCTTGACATAGTCATTTTAGTGGTTTTTAATAATTCTAGTCTTCCTGATTTTGGAAAATTCAATATTATGGGGGAAATCTGTTAACTTTAAACTATATTAAATACCTATTTTTACGTACTATTATTGTAGGTATTTAAATACCTATTAAATACATATTTCTTTGATTGAATATCCTAATGATGAATGAATTTAATGTAGAGTGGTGAACAACTGAACAAGTTGTCTCCCGCTCGTCTTTGGCTTTCTTTCTTTCCCGTTTTCTGCATAATATTCAACAGTAACTTATGTTGAGTTGGATACAAGATTTTTCATATGTTTCGATAGAACCTAGCCTAGCACATTTACGGGTTATTAAGCGAGAAACAAATTTTAGATTTTGATTAAAGACCATAAAGTTAGTAAACAAAGATTGGCGTTCCACATTATTCTGTTGCTCTGAATACATTCCTTTTGGACTCTTCCAAATTTAAAATAATTAAAAATAATTATTGCTGTTCTATAAATATGGCGACATTAAATTCAACATTGAATTACATGGTGAAATCTTATATAATGAGAAAATTTAAGTCCTGCTTTCGTATCGGTGACGTCATTGCTTTGGTGGCCGCGGGGAAGGGGGAGGGGGCATTTAAAGCGAACACTTCTGAAGCCCCAGCCCCCCCAAAAAATCTAGTCTAGAGCCGCCTATGACTATAATACACTTTTCTTTGTAGTGAGTGACAGATAAACACAACGAAATGTAATAGGGTTGTAAACTGTGCACCCTTTTTCATTTCAGATCATTTATTCGACTATTCAAAACATCTGCAAACATAATGTCCTGTTTTCGTTTGTTATCTGTCAATTATCATACATCAGTTAAAGTTTTCTGCTTTTGTTTTCACCTGTAGCAGTAAACCAATCGATAAGTACTAACCTATATTATTCCTAATATCTAGAAGCTATGCAAAATTCATCGTAAACGAAAATGACCATGCTCTGTACAGTAGTTTCCTCTCTAGACAATAATGTGCACTCTTTTATGATATACAGGATAATGGAATGTTTATACAGTACTATAGTATTAATCTGCTTGGACACTTTTCTCTGCACGGAGGTGAACGAGTCATGAACGGTGAACACCGTTCCCTCTTGTGATTGGGAACGGGATCCTATACTTCACACCGATCAGTTCAGATAGCAGGCCCCGAGGGGGACGGGACGGCGGCCGACCCTCATTAGTACGGCTCAGTGATTTTTATGGTAGGTGACGAAACGGGGGGTGACGAAGCGGGTGGGCATCGTTGTTAGTGTTGTATTTAAAAAAAAAAAACAAAAAAAAAAAAAAAAAAAAAAAAAAAAAAAAAACAATGACGACTACTAGGTGTCTTTTGTACTGAAAGATTGAAAAAAAATTATGTTATAGTATGTAGAAACGTGTGTACATTTGGTGGACTGTCAAGATACTGGTACGTAATCATTTTTAAAAGAACTGCCAATTGTGCTCTGATAATTGCATTGGTTAAAATTGCACGGTTTTACCGGAACTAATGTTTCTGGTACAAATTGTCACTACAACCCCCTCTGTGAGTTATTCCGATACTTTATATATTTTCAAAATTGTGAAACACTCGCTTAACACAATAATTGCTGGCAAAAAAGATATATCATAAAATGTAATAAATTTTTGAGTGTTGTCAATAATAATATTGGTCCCTCATTATAATTTTTTCTCGGCAGTATAAACTTTCATTATTACTGGAGCGCACAGCAACAGATTGTCTAGGCGAGCCCGGTGGAGTCGCACAATATTGGCTAGTTATAAACTGAACCTTATCATTACAATGATGTGGACTCAGCCGTGCTGATACTAGTAAACCTCCGCTTATGGAAATGGCAGCTGCTTTTAACCACATTGCTGTTTAAACTTGTTAGATAAAGTATTACATTTAAAGTTTTATCTTATTGCTTTATAAATTATTAATTTTACTTCTGTATTACTTAGTGGTGTATAAACTAGAAATAAATTGAATCTTCTTTCGCCTCTTGACCTAATGGTGTGGAAGATAAACTTTGTTTGTATTAAGTTTTCAGCTCAAGAGTCATGGATCTAAAGTGTATAGTAAACCTTTTTACAAAGTCACGATCTTTATAGGTTAGAATATTTTAACTATTTAACAATCTTTTCAACATTATGACAAAATTATGGATATGACTAGTTATTGACGAAATTGTATAAACTTTGCATGTGAATTATAGTTAATTGTATAATACTGTACCGTATCCAATATTCTTATAAAAATGTCTAGTATACCGTATATATAACAATGTAACATGCAACCTGAGATAATTTCGATGGGATTTGGTATTTAAGAGGGAAATGTTCAACTTTCACAGTTAATTGCATTTCTTAACTAACCTATTTCTTTTTTGATTAATCAATATGGAAAAGGTAATAAAAATGTAAAACACTCTAATTTGGTATGGTCCATTAATTATGTGGCCACAAAAATGCCTGTTTATGTCAAATGTCGATTTCATGTTACACTATAATTAATTGTCAAATTTAATTTGTTATTTACTTATGTAATTTTGAGCTCTTTCCCCTAATACTCTATTAATTAATCAATCAATACATGATTGTTAATATGCAATTATAATAATAGTGGACTTTTTGTTATGAAAAATATTTATAAGCATGAAACTCCTACAAACGTAAAAAATGTACAATAGTCAGATACATCTTAGGATCAGGGGAGTATTTACATATGGGCTAAATGGGCTATAGCCCAGGGCGTCAGAATTCGGGGGGGCGGCAAATTTTGAAAAATGGCAATTTTTTAGGCCTCAAATTAAAAAACCCAAATTTTTGGAGGCAGGACATTTTTGGAAGAATTATAGCCTACAGAAAATTTTAGAACCGAAAGTGACTATTTTCTAAGCGATGTCGTAATACCTTAGAGCAAGGCGTCATTCAAGAGTTTTATAGGGAAGCTGGGAGCACACAGCACTACGTTGATTTGTCACGGTAGCGACCCGTGCGTCCGTCGGCACAAAGGAACCATCCGCCACCATGCCACGCGTAGCGCTAGGCGATTTTTATGGATACAGAGGTTTACGGGAAGCGTGTTTTAAAATTAACTCATTATGATACAGATTGACTCTAAACTTTTTCTAAAAGTAGAAAGAAGGATCTCGTCTTCTCTGGTTTTAGAATTAATCATCTGTTTTTCTCTACTGGCAAGCTTTATAGATGCAGAAGTTTACGGGAATCGTGGTTTAAAACTAACCAATTAAGATAGAGATTGGCTTTTAACTTTTTCTAAAAGTAAAAAAAGGATCTCATCGGCTCTGGGTTTAGAATTTTAAAATAAGATTTCTAATTTCAGCTAAAACTGTCCAAAATAGTTTGTTTTTCTCAATGCAAATTCAAGGTTTTGTTTTAGAATTCTGTTATCTTCAGCTAAATGCAGCATAGAGCTATAACTAATGTGTCATATTTAAGAGGAATAACGGTGCTAAATTTCCTTTGTTACACTTTGGCAATCTCGCTTTGGTAGTTTCTAGAAAACTTCAGTTAAAAATCGAGAAAAACAGATGATTTTAGACAGTTGTTATGGCTGAAATTAGAAATTTTATTTTAAAATTCTAAAAACAGAGCCGACGAGATCCGTTTTTTTTTTACTTTTAGAAAAAGTTAAGAGCCAATCTCTATCTTAATTGGTTAGTTTTAAACCACGATTCCCGTAAACTTCTGCATCTATAAAGCTTGCCAGTAGAGAAAAACAGATGATTAATTCTAAAACCAGAGAAGACGAGATCCTTCTTTCTACTTTTAGAAAAAGTTTAGAGCCAATCTGTATCATAATGTGTTAATTTTAAAACACGATTCCCGTAAACCTCTGTATCCATAAAAATCGCCTTGCGCTACGGCCGCGAGGCGAATGTCGGACGGTAACGTCCTCCGTCGTCGGGCTCAGATCACTAGTTTCATTGGCTTTTTGTGTCCCGAGTCGTCGAAATAGCATGGAAATTGGGACAATAAGAGTGGATATAAATTAGGACATTGCGTGGGGGGAGGGGGGTGGTACTTTTTGATCAGCCCAGGGGCGGCAAATTTCTAAATCCGCCTCTGCTTAGGATACCCAAAATAGAAATGTTTTCAATGAAAACGTAAGAAAAGTGGGACAAGAGATGCTCATACGGGCCTGGACTATGAGGAAGATGAAACCTCTCTTTTATAATGGTTATTGTTTGATATTTCTTCCCTAGTTTCTTGTAAACCTGACGACGGTTATTGTTTCTGGGTTATTTGTTTCAGATCCCAAGTGTTTCCATTTTTTCAACTGTTGTTCGAATAAAAGTTAAAATAAATAACTAAAAAAGAGGCGGGGTTATACGATTAGTACGGTATATCTTTTTCCGTCATAATTATTTGTTTGTATTTAATTTGTTAACATTTCATTAGAGAAACTTCCTTCGTGAGAGTTTCTTAAAGCAATTATTTATTTCATTGCAAGTATTTGTTAAAATGTTTTTATTTTATTCAAATTTTATACTTTATTATAGTAAAATTATAATTAAAATTTATAATTTAAATTACAATTTATAATTATAATCATAAAATAATAACAATAATTATTATTATATTATTATTATTTTATAATTATAATAAAATGATTGAAACAAGTATTTTTAAATACGTACAATTACGTTTCACATGAACAAAAATTTCAAAAAACTATTAGGCTATCTGTTCCTGTATTGCTATTATTTTCTAAACTAGTTTAAAAACAGTTTAAGCTTCATATTGTAAATTTCCGATACCACCAGAAACTATTTGATAAAAATAGAAGACAATTTTAAAGAAAATCGTTATGTAAATATGCGCTGTTGCAAAAAGAAACTGTGTTGGAAATTAATTAAAAGGATAATGTTTTGAAATTTATAACCGATCAAGTAAAGCCTTTGAAGAAGGCTGGCACGCTTAATGGATATGTGAAAACATTTAAGTTGAAACAAAATGAAGACAGGATTACAAAGGATATGCATCCGCTTCAGTTACGTAAGCAGGCTACAGACTCAGCGGGAACAAGATGGGAAGCCCAACTAGTGTTCTCGTAATCTTGACTTCGTCTAGTCAGCTAGTTAGCATGATGGCTAGAATGTGCATGGATATTCTTAGAACTATGAAACATTATCCTGGCTTAAACAATTTTATGTATGGAAAAACAGTGCAACTAGTGTAAAAATATAAATGTTTAATTGTTAAAGGCCTAATATAGTTAAAGTAGTCTTGTCAACTGTAAAACAGGCAGAAAGTTACCTTCTTGGGTAAGTTACCGTCATGGCCCAAATCTACAGCCGTTCGTCGTGAACCTAACATTTTATAAGACAAAGATATTATCCAGATCACCGTTGGCCGAATTTCCAACGCTGGTAAAATGAATGTTATCTACGTAAAATTGGATAGCCGCACATCGCCGTTATAGTGTACCGCCATAAATAGTTCCTAGCTTTCATTTATTACTGAAACATTATCTATTAACTATTCAAACACAAGTCCACATTAAAGTTGTATACCAACAGTGCACGGACCCGTACATCTCCTTCGTTCTATGTATTCAAATTAAATCGTATTTTATATAATGTATGTTTGTAATTTTATACTATGTATGTTTTAGCGAATTTCCCTATAGGGAATACGCTATTACGGTGGTAGCCATGGTAAGACCTAAGCCCGGGACCACTTTACTTTTTCATTTTGAGGTCCCCAAAAGCCAAAAACACCATTCGTTCATTTTCATATATATATATATATATATATATATATATATATATATATATATATATATATATATATATATATATATATATAAAATTTATTTTATATTTATTTATTTTTATTTATTTATTTATTTATTTTTATTTTTTAATTTATTTTTTTAATTTATTAATTTTAATTTCAATTAATTTATTTTAATTAATTAATTAATTAATTTTAATTAATTTTAATTTAATTTTATTTTTTTTATTTTTAATTTATTTTTTTTAATTTTTATTTATTTATTTTATTTTTTATTTTTTTATTTATTTTTTATTTTTTATTTACTATATATATATATATACATATATATATATATATATATATATATATATATATATATATATAACTTCTTGATTAGCATTATACGTGCTGGTACTGATATTCAGGTTGAAATAATAAAACGTCTTCCAACACTACTCGATATATTTACACTTATACTGTAATATTTTACAAGACGGTAAATATATATCAAAGATCTTATAATGGCGATCGATTTCGACCAGTCACACCGATCATCATCAGGCCCAATCAGAGACTCTATATATATATATAGATCTATATATATATATATAGATCTATCTATCTATCTATGTGTCCGTTATACTGATAACTTTTGAAGAAGACCTCCGATTTTGATTAAATTTGATATAAAGGTGTATGACCAGGTCTATTTTCATGAGTTTGCTAACCAGCATTGTCGGGTTATGGGAACGGGGTTTTATGGGGTTTCAAAGGGGTCAAAAATGGGTTTTTGGCCTTTTTTGACCTTAATTTTTAAAATTCATCAATTTTAACTGAAACCATTTAAAAGGGCTTAAAAAACAAACAATTTGGTATTTTGCATTTTTATCATAGCATAACTAGTCACGGGGAAAAATCTGAAAATGTGTTTCCCATGTTATTCTTATGGGAAATCAAGAAAACCCTACGTCTCGCTTACTTATTGACATAACTTAATCAAATTTGGGTTGTACATTATCTAGATAAAGTTTAACTTATACTTGCTTACAAAACCCATATGGCGGCAAACCTACATACTCACCCCCATGGGGTTTATGGGGAAAATAAAAAATTGCCAAAGCTTGATACAATTTTGTGTTTACATTCACCAATTATTGATTAACATAGATTTTCTAACAACATCCAATGGCAGCAAACCTACATACTTGATCTTATGGTGTTTTTATAGGGAAAGTAAATAATCTGAAATTCCATTGGAAATTCGCTGAGTAGGCCTACGCAGGTCTGCTGCGACGGGGGTATTAGTTTTTATGTACAATCTGTTGCTTACACACAAATGAAAATATTTTTAGCCTCCAGACTCTCTAGAAATGTTCGTGGGCCGGTTGTCTAATATTATAAACCCCCTTCGTGTCTCCCTATCTCAATTTTACAATTCACGTAACACAATGTATTTTCTAAATCTGCCGGAGTAAAATTACGTTATATTCAATCTTTGTTACATATCAGTTTGTTATAGAAATTTATTTAAAAATAAACTATTGATCGACGACTAATAAATTTTTTATTACATTTATTGTTAACATTAAGATCAGGGGTGCTTGGGAAAGGGTATTGCCATTATTAATGTGATTTGAATGTTTCTCATAAACAAACACAACCAAAAATGGTACAGTCATGTAAAAGAAAATTGAATTTGCCAGATACAGTCTTGGAATATCAATGTCAGTAGATGCAACACGAAGTAAATGCAATATTGGCGGCAATGCACTGCCTCGAATACATAGCAACACCGCGCAGCCGACGGTGCCGCCGTGGCTTTGCAGAAAATTGAAACCTGCAACTACATAAGACTATAAATAAGGAATAGCTCGAACTTATCAATTCATTAATAACACAATGGTCAAAATATGAAACTAAACCACTATTAAACTAATGCTTGTGAAATTACATGTCCTTCAACTATTCCTCTATTATCTCTATTTTCTTGCATAGAGCGAGGTTATTTTATTTTCATATAATACGATTTAAATGATAATTTTTACTATAACTGTTAACTGTCAATAGAGTTCAGAAGGATGTTGGTTTCAAAACACCAAAAAGCGCACTAAGATCCATTTATCACTAGTTGCTGATTATACTTCGGGGTGTATGAAGTTGTGTAGGCAACACTTTGGGAGGATACAAATATAGACACAAAGAAGTAATGGTTTTAAAATCCATATCGATAGCTTATAATGTACTATTGCATAAAAATGAACTTAAAAAATGTATTTGGCAACACAGTTTTGTTTTACGAAAAATAGGTTGAACTAAATGACATGATTTATTATACTAAAAGTGGAACGTACCAAAATATATTGACAAAGGTTAAATTTTGGTCTTTGATTTAGCTAGATAAATTATATTTTAATCTTATCTTTGAAAAGCTATATTTTGAGAGCATTAATTTTCAAAATTATCCCCAAACAATGTCGTGATTATAGACCTGAGATGACATGGTGATGAACAAGCCCGGGTCACACATACGGCTGTCTTTGCGACGTGGGGCTGTCCTCGCTAATGAAACCAAAACATTGCCTTATTCATAATTAGGGTCTGTCAACAGACGTCGTTCATGGAGTTTCAGTGATCGGGGCTCATTTCACCGTTATCACTACTAATTATGTTATTAAATTGTTGTATTGTAGTTGCAAATCTCAGGTATTGATGTCGTTCACTTGTTCCATTAAAACTAAAAACAGTTTATAGAAATTTTATAAATTGTTTAACACACGGCAACCACCATATTTTAAGATTTCTATAAAGAAGAATAAATGTTTAAATAAATTCCAGTAATATGGATATGATGCCTAGCTTTGTTTCTGTCTAAGACCAGCTGTTCAACATATAGAATAAAGTTAGTAAAGCGATCTTTCACGTGCTCAGTCAAACGTTAAAACCTGAAACCCCTGAACGATTCGGAATAACTTAGTTTTAATACTAATGAATTGTAATTATACTACATAAATAAATCATTCCGTTAATGGCTAGATAAACTCGTTGAAAATCAAAATATATTTTATGCTTCCAATGTTCACTACATTAAATTTTTTATATATTTTACTACAAAAATTACCAAACAAATAGAGCTCATGTAGTCAAATTGTATAAAATCGGGTACAACTAAGGGGCCGTCCATAAATTACGTCATCTGAAAATAGAGGGGAGGGTTGAGATTGAAAATGATGGTAGGGTGATGTGCAAGGGGGTGGGTCGGATTTGATATGACGTCATTTAAAAAATAATGTTTGACGTCAAATTTTGGCAGTAAAATAACGATAAATTCGAACACAATTCAACTATTATAAAATAATTATCTAATAAACTACATTAGATTATTTTGTAGGCGTTGTTTTATAGTTTATTTAAGTTTATTTTCCATTAAGAAAGTCATTTTGGCTTTATTTCTGAAGGTAAATTAAGATTTGATTGGTCAATGTCTTAAGTTGATCAGGTAGCGTTCATCGTCAGACCAAGGTAAGTAGAAAAGCATTATTATTATTTAAAACGGAGGTTTGTTAAAAATGACGTTTCTGAGAGGGGGGGGGGTCAGACAAATTATGATGGTAGGATGATTTTAGGGGGGGGGGGGTGCAAAAACGGCCAAAAAGCGATGACGTAATTTATGGACGGCCCCTAAATAATAATATTAAAATATACGACATCGAAAAAATAACTGCCTTCTGCTTACACTATTGCACTGCTTACACTAAGCCACATTATTGCACGAACACACTATCAACTAGTAAAATAGATTCATTCTCTAAGTTTTCATACAAATTATTAACGATTCAAGGTTTCTTGGACCTTGGACATGTTGTCACAAGTAAAATTTCCGTACACCTGAATAACCGATCTTGTGGAGTGGTCGATGGAGATGAGTTGATCAGTTTCGGCTGAAGGTGGGGAGGTCACGTGACGTGACGTCAGCGGCTGGCGCTGACGGTGAGTGATAAGGGGGCGTCAATAAGGGCTTCTCTACCTCAACAGCAAACACTGAGGCCGAGCAAAAACTTGGGAGGAAAACAGGTCAGTTGAGTGAGTTGATGCTAACACTGACTGATGACGCTCTCGCCGGCGCTGACGATGAAGGCTGCACCGTCACGGTTGGGGGGGGGGGGGGGAGAGATATGAAATATGGAACGACTGCACTGACAAATTGTTTACATTGTAAATGGATATATTCAATTGCAAATAAATTGTGGCACATTTTTTATCTAACCTTTTTGTGAACGGAGTCAGCCATTATTAATGGGATTTTTTTTCTATTTATCCATCCGTGGGTTTTACAAAATAATCCCGGTATGGTTGTGGATTTTCAAACCACCTTGACACTTTAGAGAGCTTTTGCGCATATGCGCATATACGGTAAACGCTAAACGCTATTTAAATAATGGTTTATTTTGATACCGCTTGAAGTAACAAAATCTGGTTGAACAGTGATCAATGGCAAGTTTATACATTATTTATTCAGTTTACTTCCGTTTTATTCTAAAATATGCCAATTTAAATAGCGTTAAGAGTGTACCGTAAGATTTATCGCATGTTGCAAAGACTCTTTTATTTATAAGAGAGTGAGCAATTTGGATTTAGTTCATAACACTAAAATATGATGCCGTGATTAAAAAATTATACCGTACCTAAACAAACAAACTGAATAATAAACAGGTGTAATTTAAGTATGACGACACCAAAATATGACTTTTCCGCTTTTGTAACTCGATTGTAGGCCAATCAATAAAATATATTTCTCATCGTTTGGATAATCTCACATATACTGTTTTTTTATAAAAGAGGGTAGGGGGTTGTCGATAAATGTGTTACAATTAACATTTTGCAAGAAAATCAAAATAGCCTAAATGAATAATAATTATTATTAGCAATACTGTAATAATATTATCACAGAGAAAGTTTGAACAGTTTCCTATAGCATAATTTGTTACAATCCTATCTAGAAGTGTTGTAATGATGATCGGCTGTCATTGGGCTGCCGCGAGCTTCCACCCCCCCCCCCCCCCCCACCCCCACAGGGACTGATATCGCGCGAGGGAAGTGTTTACACTGCGATATGGACGTTTTTTTTAAGGGAATTTTTTTTATTTTAAATCTATTTAAACTATCATCTGTTATATGTGGTTTGCAACAACATATAACATCAAATAATCAAATATGTTGACGCTAATGGTTTTTTAAATGTGTGTTGGTAATTAATTTAAAATAGATCAAATAAAAGTACTATTTTTTGTAAATTTTCTTGTTGAGAATAGTATGGGAACTTTTAACTCCAAAAAATAGCTTTTCTAGACCAAATCACGAGAAAAGCCAAGAAACCCCTATAATTTCACAATTCAGACCAATCCCATATAAAAGTCACTTTTGAAATTTTTACAATATTTTTAAATTAATATTTTACTATCAAAAAATATAACAATAATTCTCGTTATCATGAGGTTGAGATTACTTCATAAGGTTTAATTGTGATAATCTGATAATTCACTTGTTAAGTCGTTAAGTACACACAGAATCCATTCATGCTGTATATTCTATTTAGATAATAATACCAATACCTTAACTTAAACCTTTGTCCAGTTTCGCGTTATACAAGTGTGCACACTTGCCGGGTTGCCGTTCGAACAGAATGGACAAACACAAACAGCTGATATCCGAAAATCGCTATAACGCAATTAATTGTTAGTTGCAGGAGAAGGCAAACCAAAGCCGTAGAAAACTTTAATAATTAAGTGTTGAGAAAGTTTAATTGTATAAGGTTAACATATTTTAATGTCATGAAGTTTGACAAACACTGTAGGTTATTGTGCAGACAAAAGTGTCTTTTCGTTTTACGCATATTTATTTCTAGCACGAACCCAAAACCTTTTTGGCCCTAGTGATGAAATGTACTATTTTACTATTTTAAACAATATTTTAAGAAAAAATAAAACGATACGTGAGTACAATATAATTTTAAGAACAAGAATCTGCAATAAGATCGGTAAAAAGTTGATAGATAACAATGCAAGAAAGGAGATGCGAAAGGTCTGCAATTAAAAAAAAAATCTTTATTAGACCACCGATCGATTTCGCACTGAAACCAAAAAATCATTAAAGTAACAAAATTTCAAATCACCCGTCATATATTTTTCAAAATGTGAGTTTCCGCGCGTATAGCGGCAGTTAACAGTCTCGCTCGACGATTTTGACGTCGAGGTAGAGCGCACCTTTAATCATAGTTTTGACGTAACCTGTAATAATTTGCAGTGTTGAATGGCTTAATAAAATCATTTGAATTGTTTGAATCAAGCTATTGCAGTAATCCCATGCAGCCGGGTGAACACCGCGCCGTGTTGTCGGACTGCCTATACCGCAACGGCACGGCGCTCTACTGATTGGAATACGAAACTTGGGCATAAGCCCTTAGATTTTCTGGAAAGGTTTATTTGACTTACCACTGACCTGAGATTTTATCTGAAAACTTTTTCACGTGAGAATAAGACTGCACTGGGTCACTTATTGCAGGGCCCTTTGGTTTTACGTTGAAAACATATTGTTTCTTCATATTTAACATTATTTGAAATATTTTAAATTCTAGAATAAGTGTCACAAATGCTAATTAACCACCCGAATTAAATAGTAATTTTTTAATTCACTGACTGTAATTTATCATTAAAATACTTAATTTGTTAATTTTTTGGGCACGTTTAAAGTACAGTTCAATATGTTTTAGCATTGGTTATAACCACGTATTTAACAATGAAACAAACCTACGAATTTAAATATTAAATCGATGTATTGAATAATTCTAAAAGTCATCTTATGTAGAATAAGGTTATTTATTTAAACATATTGACAAGACTTATTGTATTTTATTGATACCGATTGTTACTTTTTCATGTAGATGTCAAGTCGGGTGTTTTAAACCATACTACTGTAGAAACATCCTTAATTTTAACTGAAACTTAAATAATCATCAACCACAGACTTAATCCACCTTTTCATTATATGATATGTTAATTTAGTATATTTTTATACATTCTTAGGTCAATTTTACTAAAGCTAATCATACAAGGTGGTCATTAGAATATTTTCTATCGACACATGACTTGCCTACTATTAAATTTTAAAAGTTAACATTTGATGCGGCCAGTATGTAATGTGTACATTTACAAGGGGTTTGGGTTTCCGTATGCTTCGTCATACAATTGTCTTATGTTTCTATATAAGGCGAGAAAAAATGTTAAAAGCCCTCTAATGTCCCCTCATGTATAGTTTCATGATGGTTTCAAATTAACTGCTCTATTACAATTATCATCATCAATATTGTGGTCTATTTATATTCTTTGCTGAACCTCTACAACAACTGAAAAATCAATTTAGGACACTTTTCAATGCCTAATTATTTCAATTTTATAAACAATATCATCATCAGAAGAAAATTTGTTTTGTTTCAAAATATATATTTTTAAAAAAGTCTATTTATTTTGTCAAACAATAAAGTTCAGTAGAATTTAGCTTTAAATACTTATTTTTATTGGCAATCAAGAAGCCATCACCGCAACAAGAGCATGAGGGCATATTGTAAGGCAAATATGAATAAAGGATGACTGTAGATTAAGTTTGATCGGGATTCGATGTGGTTGTGTAATACTTTGTACAAATATACAGTAGCAGTGTTGACAACTGGCTAACCAGTACACACATTAGGCCTACTGGCTGACAAGAATACATCGTTGATTACTTGGCCGAATTATGATATAGCCCAATGACCAGCTTCTGGATGGATCTGGATCCAAACTTTTGCAAAATTGAGCAAAATTTATTAACTTTGCCATAAAGGTAATTCGATAACAAAATAATTAGGTCTTAAACATTTTGATCTACCTTAAAGCATGGCGTTGGAAAATAATTATTCTTTAGTTTAAAAGAAGTTCCAATGCACTGGCTATTAGCATAAATCAGATCTTGTAAATACGTCACCTTTTACGTATTTCCAATGACGTAATACGTTTAAACGGATACAAGTAACATTAATTTTAATTTGTAACAACATAACTTATTATCGTAGACCACAATTTCTTACAACAATAATATTTCACATACAAGTTAAGTTCTCAAAACAAAAACTTCTAGGCAAAGTATTCAAAAAACGTTTATCTGACGATCGAAATTACTGTAGGCCTATTCAATCATAGAATTAAAACTCTTGTTATTTCCAATTGCTTCACCATCATTTTATTCGTTATTTATTTTTTTAACCATTATGAGCGGTGGCGGCGACTTACCGCGAGCGCCGGTGGGGCGGCAGTCACAGACACACGCGCACTCGCAGGTGACCGCGGCGGCACTGGCCCCCGCGGGGGCAACAGGGTGGCTCACCCCCACCCCCCACACATAACGCCACCCCATGGGAGGGTAACAGTGACCCACAAACACCGTGGCCGAGGGTGAGCCACGGAACAGTGCCGGCGGTCAGGACAAGGAATGGAGTTGGAAACAATACAAGGCGCATAGCAAAACGGTTGGAGCCTTTATTAAGAAAATACCCCCCATCGCAGCAGACCTGCGTACTCAGCGAATTTCCTTAGGAATTTGAGATTTTGTATTATCCCCATAAACACCATAGGAATGAGAATGTAGGTTTTCTGCCATGGGAAGTTGTTAGAAAATGTTATTTGTTAGGAAATGTATCCTAATGGTTAGGGTTATAGGTAAGGTTATCTATTGTATCAATATTAGGCGCTTTTTAATTTCCTCATAAATTCCATTGGGGTGAGTATGTAGGTTTGCCGCCAAATGGGTGTGTTAAGCAATATCAGTTAAACCATCGACTATGAATACACGAGTGTATTCATAGTCAATGACGATACCCTACAACTCCATACCAAATTTCATCGTAATCATAAGTTTCTTTCAATAGTTATCGTGTAAATGCACATACATACAGGGTGTCACAAAAACGTGACTGGCTATGCATATTCGTATTCTACACATCAATAATAAATCAAAAATTTTCGGTAATGTTTTTTTTTTATTTCAGCTTTGTTGAGCCGCTATTGTCATTTTTTTATACTAATAATTTTTATTTCCATAGCAGATCATTTCATTATGTTCATGTTTGGCATGAGCCTTATCACACATCATTTGAATTTTGACAAAAAAATTTTTTTCCGATTTGAATTTTTAAAATGGCGGCCGTTTAAAATGTTTAAACTAAAATTACTCATAAAATGGGAAATTGTACAAAAGTTTTACTAAAGGCAAAAAATTAACAAAGTAAATAATTTAAACAAGAATGCCAAGTTTGTAAACATCCGACAACAAATAACGGAGTTACTTAAAATTTTCTGTGCAAAAACATTGATTTTGTATTATTGATGCAAAATTTAGGTTATTTTCAAAGAAAAATCGTTCAAAATTTTAACTAGTGGTCTTAGTTATAAAATTATCACTACCAATGAGATGCAATTGGAAAAGGGAATATGTAAGAAAATATTGCTTTGTAGACAGTTTATGAAATACATGGTGTTTCGGAAGTCTCTGGAACCCTTTTGTATATTTTTCCTTGAATCGAGACAAGAAAAAAACATCATACAGATAGGGGACTAAAATGCCTCGTTAAGCCACTAGCCGCCATTTTATTTATTACACGTAATAATTTTTATTCACGTAACAGATAGCTCTATTCAGTTCATTTTTTGTATGAATCTTTATCATACGAATGTACATTTTCAGAAAAGAATAACTTTTTTCCACTGTATATTTTCTACATGGCGGCCATTTTAAATTTTCAAACTTAATATTTAAAAATTGGTAAATTTTACAAAATACAAAAAAGTTGCTAAATTAAATTATCTAAATAATGGTACACTACCAATTTTTTAAAGATCTGACAATAAATAACAGAGTTATTGAAATTTTTCTGTTAAAATGGTCCAATTTGCATTAATTACAATTCTAAAGAAATAGTAATATTTTACGTCTAGCGGGTGTCCCAGACTACCCGTTCACTCCTTTTAAGGCTGCGGGTCTACCCCTGGCGCGCACCCAAATGCAAGGGTTTTTTAGAATCTTGTTATCTTCTGCCAAATGAAGCCTAGAGCTATAAATAAGGTGTCATATTAAAGAAGAATAACGGTACTAGTTTTCGTCTGTTACAATTTTGTAATTAGTTCATTAAAACCAATAGAAACTTCAGTTAAAATCGAGAAAAACAGATGATTTTAGACCGGTATAGCTGAAATTAGAAATTTTATTTAAAATTCTAAAAAGATAGCCGACTAGATCCTTTTTTCTACTTTTAGAAAAAGTTAAGAGCCAATCTCTATCTTAATTGGTTATTTTTTAAACACGATCCCGTAAACCTCTGCATCTATAAAACTCAAAAACGGATAATTTTACACAATTATAACTGAAATTAGAAATTTTATTTGAAAACTCTAAAAAGATAGCCGACGAGATCTTTTTTTTTACTTTTAGAAAAAGTTAAGAGTCAATCTCTATCTTAATTGGTTAAT
The DNA here is from genome assembly GCA_030545055.2 of Neoaliturus tenellus. Taxonomy (NCBI): domain Eukaryota; kingdom Metazoa; phylum Arthropoda; class Insecta; order Hemiptera; family Cicadellidae; genus Neoaliturus; species Neoaliturus tenellus. The sequence continues at coordinate 222,591,861 of CM061532.1, forward strand.
TCTGAAACACGATCCCCGCAAACCTCTGCAGCCATCAAACTCGCCTAGCGCTACGGCCGCGAGGCCGGCATATTCGGCATTGTTGTTAGTTTGTTTTGGTTGGGGTAGACCGCAGCCTTAATACTTTGATAGTAAAATTTTTACTAAAACTAATTGCACTATTAAACTGGTATACTGGTTACGCTCTATCGATTGACGCCAATTTTAATGTACAGCTTGGAGGATGTATCAGAAGTCACCCTTTGAATCCAGACCGACAGTTGCTAAATTTTAAATATAAACCTAAAACTCTTTTTTACTTAATATGTGAATTCTATAAATAATTTTAACATATTTGAATTCTTGACAATTTAATTGGTACCCATATAGTAACAGTTTAGGAGATAATGGCGGTTAAAATTGCAATTTCCCTTAAGAATAACATTCAACAAATTTTCAACTCCATTACCTCTGATCATTTTCTGTTTATTAATCATGTCCCAGCACAAAAATGTCTAATACTCTCCTTTTACATTTTTTCCTACATAAATTATTAGTTTTGTCATAAGGCAGACATAGATTTTTTTTAAAATATTAAAAAACTATGGAGAAGTAGAATTAATAACATGTATTTATAAAAGAGGGCGTTGGTATATATATTTGTAATCGACAGGGCGTATTTCTAAATAGGCTGAAAGGCTGGAGCCTATAGCGGCCAAATTTTAGGGGCGGGCACTTTGTCAATTGACTAAAAATTGAAAATAATTTGACCACTTTAATAACATAAACTTATTTAGGCCCATAATATTTCTCATTTAAAGTGAATTAATTTGAGGAAATGGAAATATGTTAATTTTTTTATACGAATTTACTCCACATAATCTAGTAAAACAATTTTTTCAAATTAGGTTAATCATTGTAACACCACTCAAAAGTTTTTATAAGGTCCAGAAAGAGGGAACTACACTAGCTCTTCCAGTGTTTAGATTCGCAACTAGTTATTTCCTTTTTAAATCATAGTGATTTTACCAATAGATTGGTCACAAGAAAATGACAACAAACGTATGGGTTTGATTGTATTATAAAATACCCCATTAAAAATGTGATTTTTTTCTATGAACGGAATGAAAAATTTACCGCACTTGTTGGCAGGTGGAGCTGTTCTGCAAAGAACCAAACTTCCGCCAACGTCTAAATCCACTAAAAAATGTTGCGAGTCTACACACCAGGGACCACTAGCATCTTCATCCCCAGACTTTTACGCTACAGAGTGTCGCAACTGTACTGTAAATAAGAGAATGTCGCAAATGATGTTAGACTGTGATGCTATCACAAGAAACCTTTTAAAATTCTTTTGTTTTTGTTTCAGTAGAAAGAATTGTCAAGCATTGATGACAGGTTAGCTCAGGGATGAAAAATATTGGGAAACAACTATCTGGTGTGTTAATTTATTTGAATCAAGTTTTATTTTAAGACATATAAGTCGTTATGCTGGAGCCGCGATTTTGCTATTTTTCTAGCGAATTTCCATAGGGAATAAGCTGCCGTAGGACTCATGGTAAGACCCAAGCCCGGGACCATGTTACTTTTTGTTTTTAGGTGCCCAGAGACCAAAATAATAGTCATTAAAAATTTTTTATATCGATATTTGTATATATATATATGTATATGTCCCTAGACTCGATAACTCTTGTAAAAATGGTCCGATCGAGACCAAATTTGGTAGAGATGTGTAATTCTACGTTTATTGGGATGAGTTCGTAAACCAGACATATCGACCTACCGGAAGGGGTAGTTTTGAAGGGTTTTGTACCCTAGTAGATATAGAAGGGCGGTTCTGGCGCACCCTCATAGTTTTTTTGACCGCTTTCAGCTTCAAATTGACCGGTTTTTGACCGGATTCTGGCCGGTTTTGGCCAAATATCAGCCCATTTCAGGGCATTTTTTGGGATTTCAGACAGTGATTTCAAGGAGCATTTTAAATATAATCCGGGGAACTATGAGATGCCCTCTTAAGTTAACCATAACTTTTAAATGAAAAGCTACCGACTCCCCTTAAGCTACCGACTCCCCTTAAGGGGAGTCGGTAGCTTTTCATTTAAAAGTTATGGTTAACTTAAGAGGGCATCTCATAGTTCCCCGGATTATATTTAAAATGCTCCTTGAAATCACTGTCTGAAATCCCAAAAAATGCCCTGAAATGGGCTGATATTTGGCCAAAACCGGCCAGAATCCGGTCAAAAACCGGTCAATTTGAAGCTGAAAGCGGTCAAAAAAACTATGAGGGTGCGCCAGAACCGCCCTTCTATACCTACTACCTAATAGGTTTTTTGCATTTTTCATGTGTAAATTAAAAAAATATATATTTTTATTTTTACCATTAGATTTAGCTCAAAAAAACACACAAGTTAGTATTTTGAAGCTTTGCTCTATCTTCATTGGTTACCAAGATATTAAAAAGTCTAAAGACAGTACAATGTATTTTGGGGCTCCAATGTTAATCTTATGGAGAATAAGGATGTGTTAATATTTCACTTATTAACCAATTCTAGAGATCGCCTCCTGATCGAAATTTGATCAAAATTTCGGTTGATCTGGACCCAAGAAGCTTAAAAACATTTTAGAACTAAAACATCTGTTCTTCCTAATTTTCTGGCAGTTGTTTTTACAACAGCTGTCTAATGATTCATTCAATTCTCCTTTCTTCATAAGATTAACATTGGAACTTTGAAAGCCTGTGGGGCGTAGCCCTGGAGTCCGATGTGAATTAGAATGTGATTCTGCTCATCTACAGGACTATACCTTTGTAACGGTATGCTCGGATTTCTCCTACGATGTACACGAGCTGAGAAAAAAGGAGGAAATGAAACATGCTTACGTATTAATATATAGATTTTTCGATGAAACTTGGAATCGTACCACGGGGCTAAAGTTAGTTACATAAGAATAACATTAAAAGAGAGATTAAAAAGAACATGAGCCACAGTCAGCTGTTACTTGTATTTGTTTCGTTACTCATTGTTGACTAATAGCAGCTGTAGCTGCTTCTCACCCACTGCTGACCATTCAGTCAGCAGTGGGTGAGCAGCATCTCTAGTACTAGAGATGGCCGTGGCAGTATACGTGTTTGTTTACATTTTGCTTGGGTAGGCTATTAACCTAAGAAGTCCAAAACATAAGTGTAAAACTTTTGACACACACACAATATCCCAAGATTTCAAACACCCCAAATCACATGTCAGCCGGAGTGGCGGTGGTTTTTAGGCGTAAGTTCGGGAGGCCTAGTGACAGTGATTACGTAAGCCAGAAGGTAACTTGTCAGCGGACCGATAATAAGGGAGCATATATATACAGTTTGGTAACCAAGGAGACGTTCAATGGTAAACCCACGGATGTAGATTATGACAGTGGAATTGACTCAAAATTTTAATAAAAAGGGATTAAAAAAACTAATTTGTTCGCCAATGGGATACATAAGAGACCTGATAAAAGCTGACCATTTTGTCAAAAACATTGTTGAATTCCAACGTGCAACTGGGGCGACTGTCTTCATAGTTTCCCACGATCAGATTAAGGCAGATAGGGTGCTAAGGAGAGGTCTCTCAAATAAAGAATTTCTAAGTACCCTAGAAGAACTTCTAGAAGCAACTCCACCCAGCAACTCTACCAGGCAAACCCAGGTTGATGACAACAGCAGTAGACCTACCCCCGAATTACCGGAGCCAACGATGAAGTCAATCCAGCCTGAGCCAACTTTGAAGTTACATCAAGCGTGCAGTGGTTGTGATAGTGAAAATGATGGGCAATCTGGTGTTTTTGATGATAGTGTTTTTTTACTGTCTCCCATGAAGAAAACGGATGCACTGTAGGTAATGTAAATAGGCATCATAGTGATAGGCCTAGTTTAAATATTTTACAAATTAATATACAATGTATAAGAAATAAAAAATTGCAGGTTGAGGAATTTTGTTTTCAGAGAAATGTAAATATAATATGTGTATCAGAGCACTGGTTAAAGGATTATCAAGTAAATTATTTTGTACCGGATCGATTTGTAGTTGGAGATATTTTCTGTAGAAATAATATAAAAAATGGAGGCTCAGGGATTTTTATAAATTATGGTATTGATTTTGAAATAATCGATGTTAGTAATTTTTGTTTAAAGTTACATTGTGAGCTTTCCTGCATTAAATTAATTAATTTAAATATGATAGTTCTAACTGTTTACCGATCTCCTACTGGGGATATGGAGTCTTTTCTGGAAAAATTTGAACTAAGTTATCAAAAAACTTTTAAAATTAGGTAAATTTATTTCAGTCTGCGGGGATTTTAACATTAAAATGGGGGTAGTGAGGGATAGGTCATCAAAGGATTTCTTAAATTTATTATGTAGTCTTAATTTGGTTTGTTCTAATAATAAACCTACAGGCGGTAAAGCTTGTTTGGATAACATTATTGTAAATTTTTCACCAGATATGTATAAAGTAGACTTAATAAGTGGATGTTTTGCTGATCATTGTGTTTTGATTTTTAAATTTGTTCATAGTAAAGAAAAAAATGTATCTGATGGTAACCCTCCTGGTAATATTAAACAATATGTTAGAAGGCAAAATATAGAGGCTATAACATGTTTTTTGGATAGCTTAAAATCTGAAAAATGGAAAATTATTGATGAATATCAAAGCGGAAATATTAATGACGTGACACTTTTTGATGAATTTTTAAAAAAATATGTCCATTTATGGCATGATTGCTCACCCTTAGTTAGTATTAAAAGAAATAAATCAAAATCCAAGAAGGGTAAACTTAATTGGTATAATGATAAATTGAAAACTCTAAGGGAAAATATGATGATTGTGTTCTCGATTTATAAGCATCTATTAAGTATTAATGCAGATAACACTCAAACTGTTTATAGGTCTTATCTGAACTGTAAGAAGGTATACAATTCTGAGCTTAAATCAGCCAAAAGAAAAGCATTTGAAAAATATATTGAAGTTGCCCCCAACAAATGCAAGGCTGCTTGGGAGGTGATTAACAATGAAAACTCACCAATGCTTACCTTATCTGTGGATTTGGACGCTGACACTTTATATAATTATTTCATTGACTCTGTTAGGGATATTGAAAGCAGCATTGACGTGGTTAATAAAAATACATTTGATCTTTTAGGAATCTCGAGGGGAAATTTGACATTTAATTGGAGAGAAGTCTCACCCAATGATATAGTTAAAATAGTTTCCAAGCTACAAAATTCCAAAACAATGGATTTCTATTGGCTTTCAAATTACGTTCTGAAACAGACTGTTAATCTGATTAGTGAACCATTAGCTTTTTGTATTAACAAAGCTTTAAAAATTGGTTATTTTTCCGAACTTCTAAAAATATCTAAAGTTGTACCAGTGTTCAAGAAAGGAAATAAACTAATGCCTCAAAATTATAGACCGATATCAATTGTTCCAATATTTTCAAAAAATTTTGAATCTATAGTTTATGAACAACTAAATGAGTACTTTGTTAATAACAACTTATTGACAGATTCACAATTTGGATTTTGGGAAGGAAAGTCAACTGCTTCAGCAGTTCTAAAAGTAATAAATAAAACTCTAAAAGCTTTCGAGGATAAGGAAACCGTATTACTTACACTATTCGATTTAACAAAAGCTTTTGATTGTGTTCCTCACAACCTTTTGATCAAAAAACTTCAATTTTATGGCATAATGGATCCACAGATTGGGTTAATCCATTCTTACCTTAGCAATAGAAGGCAGTATGTTTCTGTTGGAGGGATGCTATCTGGATTAAGGGAGGTAGTGTCGGTTGTTCCGCAGGACTCGGTCCTTGGACCCTTTCTTTTTCTGATATGTATTAATGATTTACCGCGTAATGTTGGTGTTGACTCTGTAATATATGCAGATGATACTACCCTAATAGCAGCTCATAATGACATTCAAACTCTCAACTCAATTACAAATAAAGCCATAAATCTAGCATCATTTTGGTTTTCTGCCAACAAGCTCAAATGTAATCAAGACAAAACACAAAATATTCTAATTGGCCTCTCCAATGAGATTGAAAAACGTTCTGTCAAATTGCTTGGTTTCTATATAGATTCTAAATTAAACTGACTAGAACAAATCGATAATACTTGTAAAAGAATTTCCCGTGTCAATTACTTGATCTGGAAGCTAAAAGATTTTGTTACTTTTGATTATTTAAGATTAGCTTATTTTGCGTTTTTCCAGTCGCATATATCTTATGGAACGATGCTTTGGGGGCATTCAACACATATAAACAAAATTCTTATTCTGCAAAAAAGAGTGATTCGCACTATCTGTGGGGCGGGGCCTGTGGAGCACTGTAAACCTCTCTTTATCAGACTTAAAATTATGACAGTAATCAATATATACAGTACCAGGGGGACCAAGCTTAAGCTCGGTAAAATTATTACTTTCGTTCTCAAACAAAGCTCGTTCGCTCCGCTCACTCGCCAAGAAGACGGGTACTCCACTTTGGTATAATTGTCTTAAACTACAGGTTAAAGATGTAACACATTGGTTTATATCTACAGTTATCAGCTGATATTTGTTCAATTAATAAAATCTCCATAAGGGCGTTTTCACACGGGGCGACACGGCACCGGCACGACACCGACATGATGCCGACACCGACACGTCAATTCGTTAAGGCATTTCACACTTACCGTCACGGCACCGACACGACTCTGGCTGTTGGTGGAGAACTAACTCACTTCTTGTAGAAGGCAGCACGAAATGGCTGATTACAACAGGAGGTTGTATTTGTTATATTTATTACATCTACGACGCAAAAGGCGCCGTCGTAATAGACAACTTTGGATTGACCCGATACTAAAAGTTCGATATTTGGATGGCTTGTATTATACCTTATTTGATAAGCTGGTGACAGACCCAAATAAATTTTTTAATTTCTTTCGCATGAGTAAGGATACCTTTGACTATATATTAGTGAGTTTAAGGGATAATATCAAGAAACAAGACAGTACGATGAGAATGGCTATTCCACCAGAGGAAATGTTAGCAGTTACACTAAGGTAAGAAACAAACACAATTAACTATGAATACACATTTTTTAATTGGCTTATTCATCCAAAATCCAAAATTTCATAAAGTTAAACATTAGTGAGCATTCTTATAATGAAAAAAGAGAAGTTTGAATCAACAAAATGAGTCCATTATTGCTTATGTTCTGTTGAGCATAGAAGTAACACATTTTGAAAGTTATTTTCTGTTCCTGGTGAAGGCGATTGTACTTGGTATGAGGCGGAACTGCTCCCATCATCAGAGGTAATATTAAAAGTCAGAGGTATTGACACTCTTTGTTTTTTTATTGATTGAATCAAGGTCAGGGTTTGAACCTGGAAGTCGAGCAGCTCAGATGCTGTCAAGTCTCTTATATGAGGCAAAAATGAGGACACTATCATCTCATGGTCTGAAGGTGGGGCTGTGAGTTTCGGCGTTTTATCGTCTCTAATTTCTTTCAAAATTTCCCGTTCAATTGGATCCAGTTGTCTTTTCCTGACCGTTTTGGAAGTATTAGGGAATACTTTCTGAGATGCCGAAGTACCGGCCGAAGTACCAGTCGAAGTACCAGTTGAAGTACCTGCCGACGTTACTGGCTCAGTAAAGTTGACAGTCAAGTCGTCATCTCGCTGTAAACCGATGTCAGTAACGTTGCTGTCCTCGTCGTTTGCATCACCACCAACATCAACGTCAAAATTGTTTACAGTTTCGGCTTTTTTCCCTGTTTTAAGTAAAAACATTAAATGATCGCTGTACATGTATTTCTTTTTCGCTGCCTGGCCAGTGCCACATCGTAGAGAACGCATAAAAGAATCCCTGACATTTGCCCACTTCTTCATTATCATGTCCCCTGAAACAGAGAAGCATCTATGTAGCATCTGTATAGGTCATATAACCATGTAATGTTAGTATGAAAAAGATGAGCAGATGGAATTATTAGTGTATCAGGATGTTTCAGTTTATTAAATACAGCTTTATTATATGTATAATAATGATTTGTTTCAGGTACTTAGCTACGGGTGCCACATTTACAGAAATGTACTACACATTCCGAATTGGCGTCTCAACTATAAGTGGCATTGTAAATGATGTCTGCAGTCAAATATGGGACACGTTTCGAGCTGAGTACCTGAAAGAATTGAAACAAGACGATTGGGAGACTATTGCTGACGAATTCAAAAAAAGAGCACATTTCCCTATGTGTTTAGGTGCCATAGATGGGAAACATATTAGAGTGCAGAACTTTCCAAACAGCGGTTCCATGTACTTCAACTTCAAAAAGTTCTACTCCATTGTACTATTAGCTATTGTTGACTCTCAGTACAGGTTTTTGTTTGCTGATATCGGAGCATATGGGAAAGACTGTGATTCGGCAGTCTTTCAAGCTACAAGTTTCTGGGAAAAACTAAATAGCGGTGAGCTAAATATACCCGAAGCAAAACCTCTAAGTGAAAATGGTTTGAAGGTACCATATATATTTCTTGGTGATAGTGCATTTCCTCTTCATGAACACATTATGAAGGACTTCTCTAATCACAATCTTAGTGTAAGACAGCGTATATTTAATTACAGGCTACATAGGGCACGAAGGTTTGTTGAATGTGCTTTCGGGATACTTAGTAATAAATGGAGGATTTTCCACAGGGCTTTGAATGTTTCCAGAAGGTCCTGCATAAACATTGTCAAAGCTTGTGTAATTCTCCACAACATAGTGCGTACACGTGATAGTGAACTAAATGAAAGTGATATGGTTATTGCTTCTGGCTCTCGCTTTGAACCGTTACCTGTTTCAAAAACCACTTCAACTGGTAAGAGTGGAAAAGGAGTTCGTACCTGTTTCGCGAACTATTTCATGAGTACACACGGTAAACTTCCCTGGCAGTTATCCAAGATATAAGACGGCAGTAGGTCTACTTTTGACTTTGGAACAATAAAACTGTCTTTACATTCTGTAGGCCTAGTAAACGAAATAACAGCCATCTTAAATACGTAGGTTAAGAGTTGCTTTCATAATTGTATTGAAAGAAATAAACAAATATAAATATATCACTTACCTGTTTTTTTCTTTTCTTGTTGTGTCATTTCTGAATATCCATCTTCCATGTACTCGAAAACCTCCTGCCAACTTCTGTCTCTTACAATCTTATTTTTGTTGTCTTCACACGTTTTATCCCATAAACAGGGCTTTGTCTCTATTAATTCTATTAGAGTAACAATATCATACTTATTATCAGAAATTCCTGAACAGATTTAATTAATTAATTTAATTTAATCAGTTAATAAAAGCCAGAGAACAGAACACAAAACTCGCAACGACACAAGAACGGCGCCGGCGGGAGCGATGCTGCGAACGACAAGTCGGCACCGGCAACGGCACAACAATGCCGTGTCGGTGTGTGTGTACGCTGTTACATTTTGCAGCATTGGATCTCAACCCCCACGACACCGGGACGGCATCGTGTCGGTGTCGTGCCGGCGCCGTGTCGCCCCGTGTGAAAACGCTCTAAGGATAACATGGAAACTTTGAAGGGCTCTAGCGCGAAAACAGGATTTTTCCCAGCTATGGGACCAGCTCCAATCGATTTCTGGTGGCCAAAACCCCCATATTCAATAAAAATATCAAAAATCCTTGGAGAGGAAAAAAACTTTGCCCGTACAAACGGAGCTTGTTTTAGAGTATAAGATTTATCAAATTCTGCAATATACTAAAATGAACTTACATGATTTCAATTTTAGACAAGATTTTCATTCTTATAATACAAGATGTAAACTACAATTAGATATACCGGCTCACAGACTAAAAAAAAGTAGTATCAGTCATAAAATTAATTGCATACGTTTTTTTAATAAACTGCCTGATTCAGCCAGAACTGTTTCCTTTAAGATATTTAAATCCAAAATGTGTGAATGGTTGATTGACAATCCTTTTTATGATATTGCCGAATTTCTTGAAACAAATATAAATATTGAATTTTAATATATAAGTATGATAGTTAAGCCTTTTTTTCTTTTTTATCTTTACTCTATATCTGTTACTACCTGATATAGAATCTCAGATGGACTTTGTAAGGTTTTCAGACCTTGTATTTTTATGTTTTATTGACAATGTCTATTCCTTGGTAAAAAAAGGTCAATGACAATAAAACTCTTGACTCTTGACTTGACTAGGCTTAAATTATATCTTGTTTTTTTGTGTTCTTTAAAATTGATATGGCCTACCTTGTGTGTTTTTTATGTTGATGTGACAGATCCAGCTTGACGGAGCAAGGGATCATATGAAGGTAAAGTTAAATTATCTACGGTAGGCCTATTAGGCCTAAATTTTATTCGTGTAGGTGGAGGAAAAATGTTGTGTGCATCAAGGGACTAAAGTACTTTTCTCCCTCAGGGAAATTGTCGCCCGAGCCTTCGGGCGACAACACTTTCCCTTCAGGAATAAAAAATTGTACTTTAGTCCCTAGAAGCACAAATAACTATTTTTTATGATAATAACCTACTTTTAGTGTTCCCCATGGCAGCATAATTGCATACTCTCCCTATATTTATCATAAGGAGAGTAGACATTTATTTCCCTATTTATGAGCATGTGATTTTATTTGGTTTACAGTTTTATGTGGTAAAAATTAATATTACTAATTTGGAAATTCGCTGAGTACGCAGGCCTGCTGCGACGGGGGGTATTTAGCTCTAACGTTGCCAAATGGTGAATCGTATTAGCTATGGTTATAGTCCTATTGTTTATTTTCTCAGAAGTTTTACATTTATTTACATATAAAGTGTAGGTCTCAGAAAATTTATTAATTGTTCAAATTTTATTAACTCAATTTGCTTCAATTCAAATTTTATTTTTAATTCAAAGTCGTTTGACGTATGTTGGGGGGGGGGGGGGGGTGGGGCGACAAAAAATGGATAGCCTATAGGCGGGCATATTCTTAAATCCGGCCCTGGTAATCGATGGACTCAGAAACCACTTGTTTGCCATGAAACTTGGTATGCATATGGAAAATTTCATGGCGAAGGTTTGTAAGCCATTAGTTGTTGTATACCGATCCTTCAGGGCTTAGCCACAGGACTGTCATAAATGTACCCACGTCAGGGTTTTCAAAAATTGGGGGCTTGGGGTTTGCCCCCTTTACCCCACCCACTCTGTCAACAAGTAGGCCCTAATTTAGAAATTTGGTAATTTTAGGCTTTAATAAGCAGATCATCAGTACAATGGCCATTTCAGCGTCTGATATCTATTGTGATTTGACGCAGCTGTACTTTTGGGATGTCGAGACACATTACGTTTTATTTCATTGCAATTAATTATTTAAACAATCCAATATGTTTCTGGACCTCCAAATCTCCCAAATTAAATAATTTTTGGACGTCGAGACATTTTAGAGGTGGAGACGTACCTTTAATTTAATTTTATTTAAACGAGTTATTTCAACAATTCAGCATGTTTCTCAACCTTCAAAATTGTTGGATGTTGAGAAACATTAAAATTAATTAATTTTTAACTTTGGACGTCGGGAAACGCTCTTGTTAAATTAACTTTAGTAGTAGGCCTAATTCAATACAGAAAAATTATTATTTTTACCATATTACCAATTATCTAAACCCTGTTTATCCAAGGTCGCTCTTAGCTAATTTATTTTTTTCAGAGCAGAATAGTAATATGCATTCTGTTTTTGATTAAAGTATATTGTCAATTTACTGGCTTAGTTAAATACTTTAACTAGGCTACCTTGAAATAAACACCCAAAGTAATATTAGATCTACTATTATCATATGAATAATAGGTACACAATAATCTTTCAAAACTAAGTCATGGGTTGACAAAGTGAACCAGCCGTCTGCAGGACAGCAAGACGTATACAACCGTTCCAGTGACAATGAATATTTTCAACTTCCTTGCGGGAAATTCCAGTGTGCCTAGGGCCTTTCAGTGCAGTTACAGATCTGTCAGTCAAATCTATACAGTAAAGACACTTATATTGAAACTTCTGTTCTAGGGTGTCACCAAAGTTATTAGCACTCTCAAACAGATGGAAGAGAAACAACTGGATTCTATTAGTGTTATGATTGGCTGTATGTAGAGTTAACTCCGATGCCAGTTGCACTATTGAATTGTGAATTCTCACTAGTGCTCCAAGACACTGGAGAGGAAGAGAATGACGGGCAACACTATGTGACCCGAGTGACATCACTGTGTCCCAATTACCTTATTAGACTCAAACATCTTTATTTATAATGTATATACATCATACTTGTAAAATAGAGACAACAATACTATAAAATAAATTCTTCTAATGAGTAGATTGCAAGATCTATCAAATAATTCTTCAACATATTTTTAATTAAGGAAAGTTACATTTATCTTTTATATAATGTGGCTAAAGTCTTAAAAACCTAGCTCCCACATATGTGGGTTTTTTATCATACATTTTTAAGTAATGATGAGTTGGTTGGTAATGCGCTTTGCGCATTCATATTCCTTGTGTTGTATGGATGAGATTGAGTGGTTTCATGGGTACAGAGATTGTCTGAAGACAGCGAGTATTCTGAGAATTTTAAAATACTCTCCTGCTGAATCATCATTTTTCAGTTTAAAGATTATTCTAATGGCCTTTTTTTATTGCTTTAAAATTTCATTTAAATTATATTTTTTTGTTACACAATACAAAGCTATGCCAAATGAAACATGGGCATGAGCTTGATATATCAATTAATGTGTCCTTGTCATTAAATAAAAAAGACATTTGACGTAAACCATAAATTCCCGAATTAATTTTGGAAAAAATGTTAATTAACTTAACACATAGATCTCTAGACTGCAGTCTACAACTTGTCAGTTTGATTAGAGATGGAAATATATTTCCAATTTTAGTTTGTTTTTGTGTGAACTGTTCTCCAATTCCAATCCCAATTCCAATTTTTTGTGGTTCTAAATTGTTTAAAATTTCCTAAATTTCCTATATATTAATACAAAGTATATTTTACAAGTGTTTCACATGAGGTTAAGAAACGAACCTAACCACAAAATAAAAGTAATCTCCGCATTCTTGCCTCGTTCCCCAGGCCTCGGATCATCAAGAATTTACTGTACCATAAAAAATAAGCTCAGAAGTTACAGATTGAGTATTTGAAATTATTACTCTTGTGGCAAAGAAAATTTAATATGTCATTTTAGACGGGGGGAGTGTGAATTTATCAAATTTGACACTAGGGTAATTGTGGCATCAAGTCTTATTCCATTGCCAATTATCTTTTCTTATGCCAATGGAGGACTTTACACACTCAATACAGATCGCGATATTGGATCACGACACGGATTGAATATGTTAAGTCAAATATTGATGTATTATCTATACAACACTAAAAGGATCACGATAAAAATATCACAATCCGTATTGAGCATGTAAAGTCAACCTTTAATGGTCATTGTTGGAATAAAGTTTAGGTTGGTTATATGATACTCTTTATAGTATAACCTTTAATTCTGATGAATTAACAGTGGATTATAATAGGATTGTAAAACAAAACAAACTTTTTGGTCAGGTCCATCGAAAACTTTTTATTATTTTAACAACCTGTATGTGTACATACAAATGTCAGTTGTATAACAACCAAGAAGTGAATATATTAATATATATAATCATATATAATACTATAAACTAACTGTTAAGGCTATACATAGTTCAACTTAATTGTGGATATTTTTTACAGAATTTGCATTTTGGCACAATTCAATTAATAAAAGGCACAACCAACTTATATGTTTGACAAACTTATAAGAAGTAGTTTGAAGGCAAAAGTATTTGAATCGGTCATAAAATAAAATTTCCTACAAATGTAAGGTACTAAAATATGTTTTTTTCAAACTATTCACAATTCCTACAGAATGCCATCATCCTCATAATTATTTTAATCGATCGAATGGTTTCCTTTAGAATAATATTCAGCCCTTCCGACAGACACTGAAGAGGTAGGCACACGATTCTAAGTCTCTCGATTCAGATGTGAAAGGCACGAGTTCCGGAAAACCGCTCAAAAATCATCCACAATTAAGTTTGGTTACAAAATGAGTAAATTATCAAATTATAGTTACTACACACTGTAGAAACATTAACAACTATCGCTATGTACATTCGCTTTGTACTACACTAAATCAGTGAGTGATGTGTCTCAAAACGGAGGTGGTGATGGCAACTAACGACTTACGCTCTAAGGTTATAATCGATTAATTTTTAAAACTCATCACACTAAACCGATGTTTGCTACAAAAGGCACAATAGGTTTGAAAAATCCGAGTGGTTACAACTTGGGAGTGGTAAGTGGTAAGCTTACGCCGTGTATGCGGACTGGGCGACGGCATCACACATGCTCTTCCAATCATAAGCGTATTGAGTAGCTGGTCACGCCTCTTAGTCTACGTCTTAACTTCTATTCAAAATACAGAACTCAAGAATTAAAATGCACAAACTACTCAACCATTAAAATTTTCATATAAGAATAATTTCTAGCTTGCTGTTTTTAAATGTATTTTTACTTTTATATAAGTATTTGAAATGTAGAGCAGACTAAGTTCCAAAAGTGAACATATAAAGGGAAAAATACGAGACTTTAAACTATGCAATACATTAGAAAATAACAAGTCTTTAACATTAAAAAATATATAAAAACATGCTGAAAAGTGTATTATGGTTATTGGTTATAAGTATAAAAATAAGTATTTAATACATTCAGAGAACAATTCTCTGGGTTACTATATTGGAGCTTTAATTAAACACAAGATCATTAACAGAGATACACAATGGGTATACAAAATAACTAAGTACTATTAAATAGAGTAGAAACAAGATTATTAAATCCATTTTTTTTTGAATGACCTTATTTGCAAAAAAATTGAATTTTTACCAAGTTTTAATGGGCTAGGTTTTTAAGTGAATTGCAAATCATTAATAACTTATAGAGAGACATGTACAATGTTTTGAGCAGCACACCTCTTAGTCTTTAAAAGAGAAAACTTTTTCAAAAGAGATTATATTTTGTTTTACGTATCAATAAATCTTGAATTGAATTGAAAATGTTTTAATTCTTATCTTATTACATTCATTACGTGAATGTTTTATTTAGTGAGTATACATTTTTAAACTAAGTTAATTATTATAAAAAATTGCGGTCTACTGATGTGACATTTAAAAATAATTTAATCTTATTGCTGGAAAGAAAGTGTTATTGTTGATTTAAATATAAAAAATTACAGATTTATTTCACAGCTATTCATTTTATAGTGATAGTTTGAGCACAAAATGCATTAGACTTAATACTTATATTAAATAATGACAAATACAGAGACCATGATATGAATCCACCATAATTAACGTAATTTTAATCTATTTGAGAGCACAAAAACTTTAGATTTATGTTGTAAAACATTATGCGACACTATGGGTTTTGAGAAAAAAAGTTTATGGATTGCCAAATTAGGTTCAATATTTGTTAACTGAGTAATTAGGGTTACCCCAAACTAAAAGACAACCATGCAATTTGTGCATTCTAATCCACCCAAACATATGGATGGTTAAAATTCGGAATGATACACAGTTTAATTTACTTCCTGAAATAATTCTTTTTTTCTTCATTCTATGTGTTCTCAGACTCTCTTTAATCGGTTTTGGAAAGACGAGATCTTGGATGTATTGTAAAAACACATGATAGTTATTACTGGATTATTTAAGGTAATTTTTATAGAAATTAATTACGACGTCTTTTATCAATTCCATCAACAATAATGAACAAATCAAATTTTCAAACACAAAACATTAAAAACATTTAATGAGTGTAAAACAAATGAAAACTTGAATTTAAATATAACTATACAAGTCGCGTGACCAGCATAGTGGCAGTCAGACTATTAAATAACAACTAAATATTAAAACCAATCAACACTTCGGACAACCTTACATTAAGACAATTAAAAGTTAAGGCTGTAACACATTAATTTGAATTAGGTACACACACAGAAGTAAAATCACAATGATTAAAACTATAGAAATCCGTTGTTAAAATGTTCATATTTAAATTCTTAATTGAAAATTTCTTTTGGGTTTAGATTCTGGTTGCTAAAATAGTTAATTTCAATCAACTTAGTGAATAATGTAATAATATTTTAGGTAATTAAAAATATTTTAAAACCTGCCAGGTATTTTCATGTAACGTTATCAAAAGAGTTGACTAACAATGCTTTGAGCAGGTGAACAACTACTATTTACAAAATATATACAAAATGGAAATGAAACAACTCTTACTATAAATAAAATTATTCAAATGTACAGTCTTACATACATTAATGCTGATGTAAAACACATGATGAACAGCATACTGACGTATAACACTAGTAAAGCTACTCCTAATGAAAACTTTCAATTGGAATATATATAAACCGGTATGTACAATGTATACACTAGCGCTAAGGAAATAATCAACGGCTAATACAAAATTCTTATTATTAAGCTTTTGAAAGAAAGAAAAAGAAGTATAACTAAATAATAATGTGAAAGTGATTTTACAAAACGGATGTATAAGACATTGACACTATTGACTCAAAATATAAAATTCAACATTTGCTTAACCTTCTAAATTACCAGCATACAGTTAAGTATGAGATAATTCATAATCAGTTCACTCAATAAAACAACTGACCTCTTAAAAGGACTACTGACCATTGAAAAAAAGGAAAAAATTGAATTTAAGTTAAAGTATAATATTGTAAAAGTTATCTCACAAATACGTTACACATGTGAGATATTAACACTAAACTTGGTTAAATTATAATTTTTTTAAATACAACATTTGCTTAGCTTTTAAAATAATTACGAGTATACAGTAAAATGTATGAGATAATTAATTTCTTTTATCAGTTCACTTCATAAAACAACAGACCTCACGAAAGACTACTGACCCGTCAAAAAACAAATGACATTATAGTAATTTAAAATTTTATCTCACACACATAATGTTAGATTCTTTGTAACAAATCCAAAGATGCAGATTCGTAACATTATGTTTTATATTGAAGATAAAAAAATACTCATAATTAGTTTAAATATATCAGGATCAGTGTTTGTATTTTGTTGTCATTGTAACATGAGGACATCCAGATTCACCCAATTTTTTTTATAAAACTTAACTTTAAATTTCTTCAACTTTTTTAAAATGGGTTGAGCATAAATCAGGAGGCCTGGATATCTTACAAGCGTAAAACAATGTTTGGTTGCATTCGTGTAGATTTAAATTACAATACTAATGATTTTTAACAGTTTAGTAAAAAAAAAAATTTAAACTGTTTATCTACGTGGGTTACAAACTTCTTTAATATGAACTTAAATTGACCTTGCCAATGCAAATTGTAATTTGTTGATTCTGGCAAATAAATGACTTTGACTTTGACTTATACTTGTAAAATTATAATCACAATTTATTGGGGCTTAGTTTAGGCATAGTTAGTCCTGCCCTTAAGTGAAGATTGCTCGCTCTCTCTCTATCTCTTAAAACACCAATGAAATGTTGGCAAGGTGAGAGAATGTCTCGGACCAAAGAATGTCAGAATGATACACATGCACTTTGTATTAAGTGAAGCGCAGATGGCCAGCTCGAGTGGCATGGGCGTTAATTCAATTTTGGTTTCCAACAATCCTGGGAAGTTTTTTTAACCTTTACTATTTTGGAATTTTTTTCTTCATCTTTAAAATAAAATAATTTTAAAATAAATTTAATTTAAATTCAAGCAGATAAAAAATGTAAAATGTATATTAGGTTTTAAAGATGAATTAATCACATACATTTCAAAACTTCAGTTCTGTAAACAAAATAGATTTCTTGTGAGTTTTGCAAGAAAATATACCAAATTCAATTTTTTTGGCCTCTGAAGCCCTTTATGGAGTTGACTAAAATAAAGAAAAAATAAAATTTGTGTCATAGTCAAAATGTAAAAAGTAAAAAATTGGATAGAATTTTTTGCATGCACAACCTTTATGTGATGGAATGTGTAAGCACCATTTGTTTCTCTGTATACATGTAATGTCCCTCCAATATACTTGCCAACACATTGGAATCAGAAGAATAGACAATCACATGTTTCGTCACAGGGGATTTTAGCCAAACAATACATTAGCAGCATCAGAAAAGATTTGTGAATTTAAGATTATTGTCACACAAAATTCTGATGCACCTGACACGCTTGCAAGTGTGTAAGGACTGGATTATCACATAAATGTATGAAGCTATGTTGAATAACCAAAGGTGCTCATATTTAACTTGAATAAATGTACAAAAACTTTGAGAACTTTCCTCTCTAGAGTTTACATTAACAAGTGAAATTGGATATGAACATCACGTATTTAACAAAGTGATCCAGTGTTTATGTGTCTCTCGGCTAACCAAGACATAAGATTTCCGAAAACATCTATAAAAACCAAGAATGAATTTTATTTGGACCAAACATTGATTCTGATCAAAGAACAACAAAACAATTAAAAATTTATTAAGACTTTAATAGTTAATACTTTTGTCAATCATAATTTTTTTCTAATGCAAACACTAAAATATTAATTAGATTAGTTTTAATATATGTATGCAAAATAAAAAGGTAATTAAAAAGAAATTACAGGCTACACATATCATAGAAGATTAAAAATATCTAAATGATAATCCAATACACTGTCACTTTGGATAATCTCAATCTCTAATGGATAACACTTGAAAACATTTGACCATAAGTTTATCACTTGTATAGAATCAGAGCGAACAATAATCCTTTAAAATCCTTTAAATCCTTTAAAATTATAAATTTTTTATAACTAAGCAAATGTTGTAATAATCTTTATTATTGTATAAATAAAATAAAAATAATATGTAATTTGGCAACATTAAGAAATAATACATATATAATCATATTAATAAAATAGAATAACCGTATATGATTACCATCTCCCCTATTATATTGTAACAAGTGAGCGGTAGAAACAAAGTGAAACATAAGACAGAAGGTAGATGAAAATTGTCATTGAAAAGCGAGATGGGGCAGCTAAAATATATTGTCGAGGAAGAGATCATTAAAGCCTTCTTCGTTGTCGAGGGTGAAGGAATAGTCAGACTCGGAGAGTGGAGGTTCGAGGGGCAGAAACGGCTCCGAACTGAGGCAATGCGTCAGGTCGTCTGCTTCTACAACAGCCAGCGAACATTGGACACATGTTAGCACTGACCAACGGACACAGGATAACATAAACAATATGACTACAAACTGACAAAACGTTAGATAGAGTTTTGTAACACTGTACACTTGTTTTACAAAAATCACTTTTGAAATTAAGTTCATTTTTTAACTGCAATTATGAACATTTTGATTTAATCCTTTAAATTTTAAGTGTTATAGGCAAATAATGTGTGATGGTAAAAAAGAAAAAAAACACAAATCAATCCTCAGTGGTTAAATAATTGCCACTGTTAGGTGCCCAAGTAGTGAGACTTAAATGTATCAGCAGCCACAGTCCCTGATTTTAATTTTTATTGTTATTGCTTTTTTTATTTATTTAACAGACCAATTCTAATGATTAATATTTCCAGGAAAACTCGACATCAAGTGCTTCAAAGCGTGTTATCACCATAAAAGTTTCATCTACTGGCTTAGATGATTTGAATTTGCATGATGAATCTTTTGTTGTTTACCAGCATAATATACAGATTAATAAACATCTTTTCAATAAACATCATCTATCTTCAAGGATAAAATTGGTATTTTACAATGATTAGCTTTTAAAAATAGCAGAATGATGGGTGGGTAATACATTTAAACGATATCAATCCACACGACTGGAGGAAAATAGCAGCTTTAGGTCCCAAAAATGGCAAAAATAATTAAATATCCTTTATAAATAAGTGTAGATTTGAATTTTTTTATTAATTCATATGTTAAAAAATAACTTTATTTCAATGACACTCTTTTAAATTGGAAGCCAGATAGTGACATTGCTTGTATCAGTGCTATGGAACGATATATCGTTTATCATATTATTCCCCAGAAATGCTAAGCAACGATATATCGTGCCTCGCCTTTCATCCGAAAAATGCGAAGCACTTATATATCGTTGTGCTGCTTATATGGATACGGCGGGACTTAAATTGGAATATCGGTTGTCTCGATTGTTATTTCAAAACACCAACGATTTCATTCCATTCTCCAAATGATCAAGATACAAAATATTGTGGTCTAGCACTTTTGGGTCGAAAAATTTTTGGTTAAATTTTTATTTCATGCACTTGCATCCGTCCCCTCGACTGCCGTAGTACTTTTCGGAAGTTAAAGTTATATGAATATTTCCCAGTGTAATATTTCTTTTAGCACTGAAAGTGTTAAAACCTATAAAGTTAGTTGGCAATCAACCAAGTGGTGACAAACTGCAAACTAATTTCCCTAAGAAATTTTTGTGTTTTGTAATTGTAGAGTGATGAGAGGGTTCAAATAAGGCCCCAAGGCTGGGGGAAAAAAGAAGCATGATATTACAGGGTGTCTACTGCCAAAGAGATATAAAAATCAGTGACTTTTTGGTGACTTTTGGGGGTGAAAATTGTTAAAAATCAGTGACTTTTCCGTCTCTAAGATAGAAAATGTTGGGGGAAAATTGTTAAGGTCGCAAAACTTTTGCTCGCAATCGCATTATTTTCACAATTTATACTAAAAATGTGTGACTTTTCTTCCATTTTAAAGAAAAATCAGTGACTTTTTGGTGACTTTGGTGACCATTAAGTAAAATCAGTGACTTTCGGTGACTTTTGGTGACTTCGGTGACCAGTAGACACCCTGTATTATTACAAGATAACATGAAATAACATAAGAAACTATTGCTTGTTTTAATTCAATATTAACAGAATTAGGGCCCATATTTGATACTAATCTTTAAATCTCCCAGTTGTGTGTTCAACTTGTGAACAAGTAATGCTTACTTGTCTTTTAACTTTTATATAATTTTATTAATGATGGTATGTATGAAAACAAAAGTGGGACACTGAGTGATAGTCATTTGATGTCATCAGGTCCCACGATAGATCCCTGCGGCACACCATAT
The DNA here is from genome assembly GCA_030545055.2 of Neoaliturus tenellus. Lineage (NCBI taxonomy): Eukaryota > Metazoa > Arthropoda > Insecta > Hemiptera > Cicadellidae > Neoaliturus > Neoaliturus tenellus. The sequence goes on from CM061532.1 coordinate 222,613,015, forward strand.
TTATTCGTCGTAATAGAAGAGTAATAAGGATAAGGAGCGACCAATGTTTCTCACTACTTGAGATTCCAACAATAGCAAAATTTTTACCACAAATTAGGTCTACCCTAAACAACAATGTTTAACTGTGAACTGTTCAGATAAGCCCAGGAGAACTATGGAATGTCCTTAAACAGAAATTCAAAATATTACCAGTAGCTAATTTTATGACTGAACGATTTAAAAAAAATTATAGACGCTACTGTTGAAATCATGACACAAAAATTAATGAATAGTAGTTATTTACAAACTATACTGCAATCAATAGGTATTCTTCAATTCAACATTTTGGGCTCAAAGGGCTTTGTTGAACTATTTTTAATTTCACGTTATCAATTTTAACTAGAGGTGTGCGGATAGTGAAATTTGAATTCGGATCGGATTCGGATCGGATAGTCTAGTTTCGGATCGGATTCGGATCGGATAGTAGGGGGTTCGGATCGGATTTTATTCGGATTCGGATACTCGCGCGGACAGAGTGAACTGTTATATTACTCAGAATTAAAATACAAATTAATTAACAGTAAAATTTTAGCACTTTATTCCTAGGAATGCATGAAAAATGTTAATTTTATTTTTGTTTAAAATAGAAATGTAGGCATATATTGATTTTTTTGTTAAGTATTTGTTCAAAACTAGAATTATAATTTACATTTTGGACAAATACTTTACAATGATGAATAAAGAATTTTATTGTGTTTTTAATGTTCATGTTTGATGTTGTCCTTGAGTTATTAGGCTATGTTAAGTATGATGCCATTTCATATTTGTATGATTTTGTGTATTATAGGCCCATTATAATATATTATAGCCTATATAATATAGTTTAATATATTCTACTAACTACAGTAGGTCTCATCCAAAATAAATTCACTACAAGGCTATCGGTATCAAACCAAGTTTCAACTTAAGGTAGGCTAGGCCTATTGTTTAGCTCTAAAGTTGGTCAATCAATAGGCTACATTTGTAACTATTTGTTTATGGTGAGAAAATCTTTTTCGATATTTATTTACAAATTTGCTTATAACCTAGATAAAATTTTCTCTCTCAGAATTAGGTCATTTTCAGGCTCATTTTTTGTTTGAATACATTGATGGTAATATTTTGAGTAATAACTTAGAGTTATGAGCAAATAAGGTCTATTTCATTCATTAGGCCTAGGCTATATGCAAGTTTTGATATCTTTGAGTCACTGTGATGACATTACTGTTTAACATTAAGTTTAGCCTAGGCCTACACCTTCATGTAGGCTACAGTCTTGTTTGATGTTTGAAAGTAGATTGCTAAGCTTACTTAGGTTCAACAATGCAGTAACATGTAATACTTTTAACAATTTACGTTTTAAACTTACATCCCAATTTGTTTTAGGCCTATTACAATGAGCTTCGTTAAAATAAAAACTTTCCTATCTCAAAGAATTTATGAAGTGAAAGCAAGTCACAAGGTTCAATTTCAGTAATAATAAAACTACATTATTTTATTTTTCTACAAAAAACATTTTACTATGTCTTAGTTACCCTACCCTTAGGCCTACCTTTAGAACAAGCTTGCACAATAGGCATTCCGCCTGTTCTTGGTTTTTCTCAAAAGATTTCCAAATCAAACTCTTTTTCCTTCTTGGCTCCATAACTGTGTAGTTAACAACTAGCCTATCCGATTCTAGAAAATTAAGTTATCACATTAAAAGTTCGTAACTTCAATTCAAATTTTATCTCGTACGATGTCGGCTGTAGCAGTATTCCCAGACTTCAAAACATCGTACCACACGATAATAAATTATTGCACGCCACAAAAATGTCGTCTCTATCAATGTAATTAGTGATTGGTGTCGGGAATTATTTGATTTCGTAATATTTTAGGCACGCAAAATCAATCATTTTCCAAAACTATTATTAATTATCTTGAAAAATTACGACAAATCTTTGGGAGGAAAATCAGTGTGACGTCAGAGAATGAGTACAATAACCAATTATTATCGTGTACTTGGAAACACTGTCGTCTACTGCGCAGGACAACAGACTCAAATAACCACAGACTAAAATCGTGACACTCGCTCAATTCTGGTGTTCCCCATACCAGTTAATTCCAAATCGGTGGCTGTGGAGTGCTAGCGAGGGTTCACTAGCGCGCGTTGTGGTTGGAATCGGAACCTAACTCTACAGCCAATCACGACCACTGTTAGAATGGGTTGTTTACTCCATCCGCTTGAGTCGCTAATTATCAGATTTGTTTTGACAACCATTGCCTTGAGTGCGCTATATCTTGGGGACACCCTAATGCCTGGAGTGTCAATACTAGTGTTGACTGACTGTCTTCAATTTTCAAGTTTTCGAGAGAGATGATAATAATTTATTCATTGAGTCGTGTTTTAATCCAACATTGTATTCATACCTAGAACGAACGCGATCGTCAGTATGATTCCAAATGTAGTTTTTGGGGGGTTTAAAGGTTTTTATGCTCATATACACTATCTATCCGAAAAAATCGGATATTTTTCGGATCCTATCCGACGCCTGTTGTACATTCGGATCGGATCGGATATCCGAATCCGATCCGGTTTTCCGGATATCCGCACACCTCTAATTTTAACGTTTAATTATACGGACAAATGATTACATAACTTTATTTTTCAGAGAGATTACTTCTATTTATATCTGAATCTGTTCAAACAAAACTGTGGTGCAATAAAAAGGTTAAAATCATGAGCAACTTATTAGTGTCACATATTACAACAAACTTGACTACAAAATGCCAGTTTGGAGAATACCCATTGAAACACTTTCACAACAACTACTGACAAACAAACACAAGTTAACAAACCAAACTGCACTGTTACAATGATACGGAAGCACACAAGTTAGTGTTGGATGGACTTACCGCAGGGCGGCGGATCATGCGATTGGCCAGGTAGCATTAGCATGCGGAGCCAAGCGTTAGGGGACGCGAGCTAAGCTGAATGCTATGGTGCTACAGTGGCTGTGAGCTGAGGCACTCACGCATTCAGCCCAGCGCGCGCCCACCGCGACGTAGCGGTTAGTCTCATGCCACAAACATCCTCTGCGGAGACCCTGACGTGTTAGACACAACCTACCAGCAGCCGCTACCAAGCTGGTCCACAACATCAGCAGTGCACTGTTCGGCTAACTAAAGGAGCTTGCGCCTAGAGATAGTTGTGAGTACAAGGTTGAGTCCTGGCAGGAGTGGCTTGCAGGACAGTTAACACAAAATTTAAAAGGTCTTTACTTGAAAATTCTTAAAATCAATAAATCACTAATCAAGGTAATGAAAATATAAATTACGAATGTTAAAGTGGGATCCATGAGTGACTTTATACTGACAAACTTTTTATATTTCTATCAAAGCTTTTTAAATAAAAAAAGCAACGTTTTTCAAATAATTGCCATAACCGTAGGGGACATTTTCTGTTTAGTTCACTATGTTAATGAACTAGTGTATTTTCAACTTATTGCACCTCTCAACTCTGAACCAGCTTGATAACGAACGATCATTATACACTATGTAACGAATTCCCAGTTAATTTATTAAATAACAATCAAAAACAGGTTAATAACATACATTGGCACAAGCAATATGAATGATAACATATAGAAAAGTTAACATTAGAGGTTGGGTTAGAGGACTTGCAAATATTGTACATAACTGTCAACACACACAACCTGTGTAATAAATAAGACTGATCCAAGTTACAAATTAGATCTCTGTAACAAAATAATAGACAAAAAGTAACAAAATTGAATATTGAACAAAAAAACAATGTATGTTCCTACTAAATGATTTCCTACACACAAAAACCCTTATCTTAAATTTAAGTTAGTCAAAATTACTGTTGGATTGCACTCTATATTTAGCAAACATCCCAATATACACTGCACATGTTTTATACAATTAAGTGTTAGTAAAAGCAGAGAATAATAGACTTGCACATATAAGTTAGTTAGATATAAAATAACGGTATTGTTTTGTGTTATAAAAAATAGGTTATTGGGTAGAAAAATTTAAATCATAAGATGACCAACAAGATTGTAGAACAACTTGTTAAGTCAACAGAATTGTTGATTAACTTGAGGTAACTCTTATTTTTGAACACCAACTTTTCACATACTTTACTGGGTTACAAAAAATATATCAAAAACTGTACTTTTCACACCTCACAAATTAGATAGAAAAAAAGAACAATTTGAAACCATATGTTTTCCAGAAAATAAAGAACGTTTCACTCTCAGCACCTATCCCCTAACCTATCAGCGTCTGCTTTATCAATCATGTCAATTTGAGAAAAGTTTCATTATAATGCATTCATGCATCTTCGCTCCGTAATATTTCAAAATGGCAGGACACCTTTAAAATTCCTGCCAATGTTTTTTTTTTTTTTTTTTTTTTTTTTTGTAAGTGCTAATTTAAGGGAAAATCAATAAAGCTATGAGTCTATTCCAAACCCTCCAAGGATTAAAACGTGCAAAGAACTAGGCACATTATCAGAGAAGAATTTGCTCTAAAATCAAGACAATGTTCGACTCCAAGCATCGACACTCAGCAAGAACTTCAGAGACACCTTTGACGATAGATACCACTTCTTTTGTTTCTGCATTGTAAGTTTTAGCCTGTTGAATTAATCAACGGACTTTATTGTTTTGCCCCTTGGCATAACCTCTTTGAGGTTTAACCCTTATGGTTGAAAAAACCGGTGTCATATTAAACAACACATTTGATGGAAATTTCAATGGGACTTCGAAACATTACAGAGCAAAGACGTGTGATGGTACATTGATGAAACTGGGTCAAATAGATATCCCAACTTACACATAGAACTTACACATGCACACACGTGTTGGTGCCACTTGTTACCACACTAAATTCACATAAAACTTATATGATATACATAGTCTACAATATACCAGTAGAACCGTGCCAATGTCCATGACCGATAAAATATAAACAATTACCATTGACTATATATACTAATGTGAATAGACCTCTCATCCAATGTTTTGTTTAACACTCGAATTTGGACAGGTTCATTAATTCCGCATATAAGGGGCACTGCAATTGATGTTGTAATTATTCAGCTGGTTTTACAGTGTTGCAAAAACGCATTATGGCAACATAAACAGAATTCTAAATCTATACAATGTTTTGTATTGTTTAAGAGGAGTGGTAGAACTGATTTACCAATTATGTCATTTGTAGTTCATGTACGTTGCAAGAGATCGTGACACCTTAAATCAGTTTCAACTCGCCTATGCTCCACCAAAGCAAAACAACCGGCGACAGTGCAACATTGTGGTGATAAACCGCTATCACCACAGAAAGCTCGGGGGCAGGCAAGAAGCTCGACCCCAACGAGAATATTGGACAGGTTAAAAACGTGGGCCACAGCAAAAAGGTTGGTTGTTGCAGAAAGATCAGAAAAATAGTTTGATTTTTATTTGCAGCACTTACAATCTCTTTCAAAATAGCAATAATGTATAAATTTTTTTTGCACTAAGCTTGCAGAAAGTTTTTGAAAATATTAAACGCCCTGTGCATCATTGCAGAAAGATAATGTCTTGTTTTGGGGCCTAGGCTATGAGAAGTCAATTCATGTTAGTGCATAAAGTCAATACAACTATACAACTTGTAGTTTAGGGATCTTTTTACCCTCATCTCACTTTTATCAATGAATACAAAACCAAATAAGTAGGACATCCCATGTTACTAAATTTTAGTTTTCACCTCGAAAACAAGAGGAAAATAAAGCGCTGATGCTAGGATTACTTCTCCTTACTGTCACAGGAAGCGCTCTTTCCGCCTCTCAAATGTCAAAATGAGCATATTTGTTTCCAAAGAATCAAAACAATAACAAACGTCTGAAAAATTATTCTAGTCGTCTGTTTCCATTCAACCAAACAGCATAATCCTTACCATTTTGGTAGTGCGATATGTGTTTCGGGGGCGGCGTTCTCACTTCCCCATAATGATGTCCCTTTTTATTAGGTTCTGTATACATTGCTTTTATGAATCTCCAACAGTTACTTATCCTTATGTGAAATCTACATACATTTGTTAAAACATACATTTGTTTTTAGTTACCAAACAAGATAATTTTCATAACAACATTACCTTAGATTTTTCCAGTAGATGATGAGGTGGATAGCACAAGTGTACTTCTAGGATTTGATTCTTTGAAATTCAGCCTTTAAATGAACTGTTTAGAACTATTTTAATAGCTGTTTGCAAACAAGTGAGATGTATTAACAAAACTAACCATATCTGCTTATTTTTTAATCAGTACTCCCAAACAGATTTTAATTTATACTAGCGATAAAATTCCACTTTATAGAAAAACAACCTATTCACAATTCAACTTTTGTAGAACATTTTGCAACGAATGCATTTCATAATGATAGTAATCAGTTAAGGTATTGACAATTTATCTAAAACTCCATGAAGCTATTTTTTTTTTTTTTCAAGCTTATTTCAATCAAATTTTCTTCATATTCAAGCAGTAAGTAATTTTACCAATAGTTTAAGAACTGACCAAAAAATTTTACAATTTTAATTTTTTGCCATCAGTGAACTAGGGCCTATAAAACAGTGCCAACTTTAAAGATATTTAGTCTAAAACGTGTTTTTCTTAGCATTAGATGAACGAAACTAAAATATTTAGACCTATTGATGTTCAAAAATTTAAAACTTTAGTTTTTAACCCTGCACAAAAATGTGAAATATTATTTTTACGATTCTAATTTATCATAGAAAGTCAATGTTGATTCTTATTCAACAGAATGAGTTTCAGTTGATCTATAATATTAAAACTTTTTCTATATCATGTAGGAGTCAACAAATTTTCTGCACAAAAAAATTTTTGTGGGTCCCCAGTTTACTCTTCCCCCTCGGCTACTCACCGACTGGCACTTATCCTCCTTACGCTGGTGTTGAGCCACTGACATGTGGCTGCTGCTATAGCTGAGGACCGGGCGATGAGTCGCTGTCAGCACATCAGGACTCAGACTGTGATGTGAAATCCAAACACAAGTCACAGCCGGAGCCCCGACACGCAGACAGCCAGGCGTTGGCTACATGTCCGACTTCAACAATCAAACTATCATTTTAACGAATAATAGTTTTTAGTTTACAAAGTATTACAAAAGTAGTTTAAAAACACTAACAGTTTTAACCTTACTGAATTCATCCTAGAATTAAATAAATGATTAGTAGGATAATTTTTAATTCTAAGGTTTTCTAACTATGGACAAATAGAACCGATTACAAAAATCACATTTCATTATACTAATGTACATAAAAATATAAAATTATATCTATGTTTGCTAGTAGATTTAACAACAAAATTTTTAACTTCTAGCATAATTTAAAAAATTAAGATAGGCTAAAAAAAAAAAAGCAACAACAACATTGTAACATAAGTTAAAGCAATACCTATTACTCACAGAACAAAAATGTCTTAATTCTGAAAGAACAGTATATTAAAGGAAACAATATGATTTTGTTAAATATTCTTAAACAAAATTTATTAGAAAGATAATTTAACTCATTTTTTTTTTACAATTATTGGCTTAAAGCTCATTTCTCCACTTGAAATACTAATACCTAAATAATATATGCTTTACGTATTGTAACAAGAACACCTATCGTTTTTTACAGATAAAAAAATGGTGTTGGAAAGGGATCAATATAACATCAAGTTGTATTTATCAAAAGTAAAAAATATTAGACCCTCCCAAAAAGATTGGCTTACCCCAAGAGATACCAAAGTTCCCAGGTTAACCTTACAACTAGACTTGGATCAAGGTTCTTTTTTCATGAATGAACCATGGTGAACCAATATGAGCCATGATGAACAGGTTCACTGACAAATGGGCCACTATTTTTTGTGCTAAATACCATACACCCATTAAAAAAAAGAACATTTATTTACAACTTTTATAAATAATACTTATTGTCGCTTAATAAATAATACCACCTAAGTGACAAGATGCAAACTTTTCAGGAGAGCCAAAAAACTCGCGAGGGATATAGGCGGTGTTGTATTACATGAAGAGTACGATATAACTCCGCCTATCTCCAAAAAACACTTTAGGCTATTAATTGGACTCTTAAAATGTTCGTTTTATAACCAAGAATGACTATAACTAACGCTATTTAACTTATGATCTTTTAAAAATCAATGGAAATCAATCAAAACAGTTAATAATTTTCATCTTATGCAGAATGACATCCGTCTCTTGTAAATTACCATGCTAGAACAGAACTGGTGGAGGTGGACATCGGCGGCATTTTTTGAGTCGGCGAGATGGGCAGTGTTAGAAGAAATACTATAGCAGCGAATTTCTTTGGGAATGTTGGATTTTCATTAAACTACTTCGCAAGGACATGTAAAATGCATATGTTTCCATAGAAATACCAAAATCTCAATTTTGCCAAAAATGTCACTTAGGCGATGTTGTTTCTTAAGCAACGAAATTTTCTATTAATATTGTTCTATTTGTGTTGCTCCTACATAAATAAGAAACAATACAGAATCAGAATTCCTGTTTGGCAAACTACAGCATAAAACACGTTCGCTACCACAATATTGAAAAAAAAAATCGTAAACACAGACCTCAGCCGCAGTTTTGCAGCGGGCAAGTTCTATTCCAAGCCCACAGCCGCAGATATGAGGCAACTGAGCTCATTAAAATAGACTGCCACCGCATATCTGCGGCAATGGTTCCTTGATACTAAATTAAAATACGACATTTCTTCGGAGCAGTCTATTTTAAAGGTTAGATAGTTTAGGCACGTTCTACAGGATTGTCCGCCGCATATGTGCAGCGCTTTGTCTATGGCTAGGACGATCATTGACATCATTAGACAGTTGGCAACACTTTTGGACGGATTCTATTGATTCTATTCGTGGTCTGTGGCATTAGTCACAACCGCTAGGGCTGGTCTACAGGGAAGTAGGTAAACATGATTTTGTTGGTGGGCTGAGGAAGTCGCCTGACTGCCGCATATATGCAGCGGCTGGTAGCGAACGTGTTAAGATAGACACAGGGAGATTGCCCTAAGTAATCCGATGATATGAGTTTACAACAAGTACTCTTTTGATCACAGAGGTTTGGCCCCTCACTTAGGCATAGGCCTAGTTTAAATTTATCTTTTATGACAAGCTTCAGTAATTTAGATTTTCAGAACCGCATCAATTAAGCTTAGGCCTATTACATCTTAACTTGGCATTACTCTAATTTGTTTGAATGATAACGGTTTCTGTTTCAATGACGTTATAGTTTTAAGTGTCATTTTGGTACCAGCCACATCTATGTATTTGTTGTTTATTATCATTATATAAAAAATACCCCATCAAGGATTACTTACCTGACTAGCAACATGGCCGAATTGAAAATAAGCAAGAATGATAAACATAGAAGCATTTTCCTATTTTTGAAAACCTATTTAAGCTATGGTTACAATATGTTGTGTGTAAAAGTATGCTTTGCTGGTTTCATTTGCTTAACTTGAAACATATTATAACTAAAACACAGCATGGTCATATGATAATTTCTCAACAGATTTTTAATAAGTTTTTTCCAAAATATACTCCGAGAAAATTTTTTTTAGACCTACCTGAGAGACAAATCTGTTTTTAGTTTTATTTTGATTACTTTAATTTTTCTTGTACAGTCAACTCCCAGGTAAATTGTAAATTCATTTTTAATGACCAAACGTCGGTCGAATGAGTACACAGATCTTCTATTTGACTGAACAAGGAACAAAACAAAAGACTCTGAGGTGGATAAAACCCCAAGGTCAGTCAGGTGGTCTATTGTTTGGCATCGGGCACCCGGCGCTGGGTAATGGGGGAGGGTACGGCGCTGGGTGAGGAGGGGAGTGTCCATCGCTGGGTGAGGGGAGGAGGGTTGCTCGGTATAATTTATTCAAGATAAGAGCAAGCGTACAAAAAAACAAATGATGGTTCATCTTTTTGATAATCACGCACTGAACTTGAAACGAAATGAGACCTGTCTTGGTTTCTATTTTTAGCACGTTACAGCAGGTGAGCACTGTGAGCAGGTGTTTCCAGCAATCATGGTCATTACTCCGCCATTGCGCCCCATCTCACCCCGCTTCCCATCACTTTGACTCATACCTCACTGACCACAAGACTACGATCACACCGCAAAATAATTTACAGATAAATTTCCATGTTTCATTGCTTTTTTCCATTGATAAATCAAATAATAATTAGTAAAGAGGTTTCTTCTAAAGGAATTTTAACATATAAGATCGATAAATGATGGTGTTGTTGTCTAAACTGAGAAAATAAATCAAATTGAATTTAACTTTGGTAACCCCAGTTAATTCACAACCCGGTTTGCCCGCCCACGGATAATCGGGGGAAGACTGTATACTGATGAACATTAAGCCTTTATTTGACATTATCTTACATTATGACACATAGTTTTCACTTTGTCAATGCATTATTGTAAAAAGATAAACCATTTTCATTCTCTTTTTATCTGAATGAGGTCCAAAAGCAATAAAACCTTTTCAGTAGACAAAACTGCTATTTAAGCTTTCAATTGAAAAATTCAAAGTTAAAAAATGTTTCATTTTAACACTTTTACTGAAATCCGAGTCTGACAAGCCAAAGAGAATTTTCACAAACGCATATTGGCAACACTGTTTACCTGACGTTCCCCCCCCCCCCCCCCCAGTACCTTCCTCTCCTTTCCTCTCCTAGTCTACTCTATGTTATATAGTTTGGTCATATTGGTTTTAGGGGTGGGCGAGTACTCGACTAACGAGTAATTACTCGGGTAGTTAGCACTACTCGGTATCGAGTCGAGTAGTTTAAAATACTCCACCAAACGAGTCGAGTAGTTGACAACTCCGCATCTATTGGTGAAATTGGCAAATGGCCAATTTTGTTGGTGTTACTGATATTTGACAAATAAATTCAAGAAAATAGCAATGTTTTTTATAAATTAATTTTCAAACCTTTTTAATTTAAAAACGTACTTAATCTATCGGCAAACTGAACATCGCTTGAGTCATCCATTTTGGATTTTAACTCCAGCTGACGATAAGGAGAAAGAACGATCGGCAGACGAAAGACAAATTACATTAAATTAAAATATACTATTACTTAATTGTTTTTCATTTAATTTTATTTAATTATCTTAAAACAAAAGACAGATGTCAAGATAATGATATACTTCCAAGTCTTGGACTGGACTCGACTGGCATTGTGCCGATGGCGATGGCCACAGTTGCACAGATACAGATTGTTAGGGGTAGTGAGTCATCAACATAGCTACTGATTTAAATAATATTAATTTGTAAGGCACATTTTTAAAAAATTTGAAAAAACTAATAATCAATCATAATATGACATTTAATTGGATCAAAACAATGATTTAAAACTGATTAAAATAACTTTATCCAAAAAAAAGAGCTGTGTTGATATTAGCAGTAAGAATAGTAATAATTCCGGCAGACAGAAGAGTGACAAGATGAACTATCAGGTTTACCAGTGGTTAACCTCAAATAGTCCGCATAATACAATTTTATAGTTGTATGTTATTTTTGTAACTCAGCGTTCACAAAAATATATCATATTTATTAACTGATAATAAACATATTTTTCTCTAAAATTGCTTTGATTATAAGACAGACATTGAATTTATATTTCATTGTGATCTTTTAAGTCCTAACAAACAGGCTTCATGGCTGTTCACTAAACCTAGCCTTTACTCAGTTAAGAGACATTCTGCCACTAGAAGACGGCAAATCGAGGGAATTCGAATTGCATGAATTCCAAAACCTAGTGAAAATTATGTGTACATAGCTTGAATATTTTGGAGAAGTGACAATAATTCCTAAACAAAATTAGTGGTGAAGTTTTCTTATGAAAAAAAAGACAAAGGAAGTAGATAGAGTTGAAAATTACAATTTAAATCCACCTATTATATCTAGTGTTACAGCTGTAGCATCTAGGCTGTCTAGGTTTGTGACACACAGTAGGCCTAACTTGGCCTAATATCCATAATGCCTAATACAAAAACTGTGAATAGGGAAAAGCTTTTATTTGAAAACATATCAAAGTAAGAGAAACATGAAAGTGAAAAGTTAAGTAACTGCAACAGAGGATTTTATTTTTATCTTTTAATGGTTGTTATAGGCTAACTTTTCAATCTTTTTATTCAGTACATTCCTTTAATCCCTTTTGTTACTAAACCAAGTTTTTAGCTTAAGTTTTTTTTTTAATAATCAGTGATTTAAAAACCAATATTTTTTCCTTCACATATAGTTTTTGAGCAAATTAAACCTAGGCCTTAAGTGATCTTTTGTAGGCCTAGTAGAATAGGCTAGTATATTTTTATATTTTGAGTATAGGCTAGTTATTTTAAGGCAATTTTCAATATTTTTATGTTCATGTATTACTCGACTCGAAACTCGAGTATTCTACTTACTACTCGACTCGACTCGTTCCAAAAATATTATCCTCGCCCACCCCTAATAGGTTTGTGAGACGACCTTGACTGGTGATCTCAGGATTTGTAGCGGTCGATGAGACCGAGGTTTCGGTTCTTGTTAATGCCAGTAAAATTCATAGTACAGTACACTCTCGTTCATCGGACTCGGCGACATCGGAACTCCGCTTCATCGGAACTGAAAATCTGAATATTATTAATTTTTTTTTCTTACAAAATAAATAATTTTTCCGTTTTAGCGCCTTCAATTTCCATTCGTTCTATCGGCACAACAGTCTAGTATCACATTTTGCATCAAACGTCATTAGGCGTTTTCCATAATCTGTACCCATCGATGTGATTTACGAGGCCGTGGAGTATTTGCACAAAAATAGGAAGAGGAAGGGGCAGGAAGTAAACATAAGGTTCGAACACTTCCCAAACTGTCATTCAGTCTGTCTCGCGTCGCGACTGCACCTGTGTTACGTGGAAGACTGCTGGAATATGAGAATAAAGATTTTGGATCTTTATTTCCTGCATTGTTTTTATTCCTATCTGTTCATTGTTACCATGTTCAAAGTTTGAGTGCCTTATTTTCATAAAACCTCTTGTGTTATCTTAAAAATAAGAGTGAATACAATCACGATAGTTCACCGTACGGGCGGAAATGATGACTCACGACGGACTCCGCTTCATCGGAATTTTTTGACATCCGAACCGGCCGTCCGCCACATTAGTTCCGATGAACGAGAGTGTACTGTATATGCAGTGGGTCTAAGACACCGGAAGTTTCGGTTAAGAGAAAAATATTTGTAAAATAGTGTTAATGATTATTAAACTTAAACTTTTTTGTAGTTATATACGCGGTAAATGATTACCAATATTACAAAAATGGTTCTAACTTATGAAATGCTTCACAGCACGGGGTTTCGGTTGGTGTTAGTAATAATAAGGTTTCTGTAAAAATTTGTTAAGTTCAATATTATAAAACATATTCATTACATGAACTCACCTACCTTTTGAACAGAAGGTCGTACAACTTTGATTGACGTTTAAATCAATTTGTAAAAATCAGGCATAAAATTAATAATACAGTAGAGGCCCACAAACCTCGACTAAGGTGGACCGGTGTCCAGGTTTTTGAAAATTCCGGGCTATTGGGAAAGGAGTATAGGCCCTAGTGAGAAAAATTAGACTACAAATAGTTTATATTATTTCTATAAAAAATATTTATCCATAGCATAGTACAACAACTAAAAATTTAAACCCCACCTGTTAAATGTGAACATCGTCACATCATGCCCCGGTCAATATGCCATGGGGCTTAGCACCTGCAATCCCAGTGTACTTTATTGCTGTAGCAGGCTTTCCGAGTTATCCACAATTCCGGGTTGTCAAAGTCCATGTTTGTGGTACTATACTGTATTGCAATTTGTGTTTTTACGACCATTAATTTAGAAAAAATATATTGAACTAGGAAGCTGATAATCACTTAAATCAAGTAGCAACCTTCACTGGCCGGATGCCAAACAATATAGCACCTGTCATCATGTTTACTTATTTAATCTAGCCGTCTCTAATTTATACTTGTATCGTTAACTCCCTTGAACTGTGGAAAACCTTTCCTTTTCAAGTGATTTTATGGTACCCTTTCATCGTTCTTAAAATTCTCGTTTATTGGGTTTTTTTTTTGTTATTGTCAAAAATCGATAAAACTATCTTTAACATCTGACCCATCCCATTTATTACCGGTAACATCGGTAAGAAACTAAATTTTATTTCCCAATTACAAACTGCTATAAAATTCCAGGGTGTACTGTAATGAAATGGGTAAATAAAGGTGAACCGAGTTAAGCAATTTTAAGTCACAACAAAAAACTGAAACAATTTCTTATGGTAATATCAGTTTTGGACTCACAAAAATGGTAGGCTTGTCATCAGACCATAAATACTTACTGCATTATTGCAGTTGAGGACTTACCATATGCAACGGTACGTCCACAACACAATGTTGAGGATGTACATTCATTTTGCTATTTACCACTTCATTTGGAAAAACATTGTGAATAGTGAAAAAGGTAATGATAAACCGCATAAAAACCACGTAACAAAACATATTATTATTCTATAAACAAAATACAGTCTTACAGATCTTATGGTTATAGTCGGTGGTATTTAGAAAGGCACAAAATGTTAAGGCATACTGGAAAAAAGCCTAACTACTAAATATGAGATCACTATACATACACACTAAATTGTGTACTTCTTCTAAATTGATTGAGGAAAAACTGAGATAATAGACTCAGAGATTACATACAACTCTAAAAAAGGCAAGGTTCCTTAAAGAATTTAATATGCTTAAACAATTAATTACTAAAACAGCAAATATTGTTTAACTACGTTGGGCATTTATTATCTAGGAATTAATTTTAACTACTCCCTGTTGTAATACATCTTTTAAGTATGTATGTATACTAAACTGAAAAATGAAACATCTACTTTTTTAAACTGAACATGATTTTCTATAAATCTACAAACTAAGTTTACAATGGTCTAAACTCCTTGGTCCAACCTAGAGAGGGTGGTAAAAACACAATAACAGTTAGTTTCAGATTTTAATTATATTTAAGTTTTAAGAAAACAATTTTACTGTGATAACACAATATAAAAAATTTTAAAACAATTCTTTCTGTGCCTAAAGCAAAATATTATACTATTGGACCCATGACCAATGAGTATTTTGAACAGCTCATTTTTATAGATTTGTAAAATATTCGAGTGAATACTGTATTTCTTGTAGCTTTGATTTTTAAGCAATTTTTTGGGCTGAACGATCAAATGTCTTTAAATTTTATCCTATTTAAAATTTTATCTAGTAAAAAAAAAAAAAAAAATGGATAGAAATGTTACTTGTTTTAAAAAAATGATTTGATTGATCTGGTTTTACAAAATTATAGATATGACTTTCAGTTTTTTTGTTTATTAACTTTCCTCTGTGTTTTACTGAAGTGATTCGAAATTCGATTAAGAAAATTAAAATAGTTGTATATTACATTGGGTTAATTAGTTAGACATTGTAAACATTAAGCCATTCTTAACCACTAAAGGAAACTGCTATTTCACATCATTAGTTATTTAGGTTTTTATATTTCTTGGGATAAATTTTGTTAAGTATTATTAAGATGGGTTCTTAAGATAATAGTGACTGTTTCAAAGGCGAAATTCCTTCTGAAAAGTTAATAACGTTGGAGCTGAGGACCAGGTTTTTTACACAATCATTTTAAACAGCAAAAGAATCTAAGCTATTTGGACTAGTAACTAAATCTTATCAAGGATTAACAACACTTAAGCATTTTTTGAACATGTTCTATAAATATTAGCTCACTGTATAAACTATATCAATAAAATAATTTAAATGTATAAAGTTTAACTCGGCAATATTACTTTTACAACTGGAGTTACCAGTCACAAAATACTTAATTTTAAGTATGGCACAAATAAATAATGAATACAAAACACAATACATAGTGAATAATTGTACACACTACACTACAAAAAAAAAAAAAGAAAATCACTCATTACTCAATGAATGCAGATTTGAACTTAGATGAAAACACACATCGGATTAGCGTAGAGAGGAAAAATGACACTACATCGAATGTTTGATGTAAAAGCGAGGTAACATTGTAAACAGCACTATGATACAATGCGGATGATTAGTCGATGAGAGCTAGTGTCTACTGGGCATGCAAGTGCAAGGTTTACCGGAACTGTGCTGGTCCTCCGTCTGCAGCTGGTAAGGCTGGAGGTCGTTGTCAGCCTCGGAGATGAGAGCGTTGCGGAGCCTGCGGGCCACCTCGGGCCCCATTGACGTGAAGGGCCCCGGGCCCCCAATGGGCCCCTCGAGCGGATACGCCTCCGCCTTGATTAGCAGCTGCAGCTGCTCAGGACTCAGATTGTCAGGTAACAGTGCCTGCGATACACAAACAGTTGGTAGAAGTAAATACATGACACAAATCAACAGAAAAGAGTTCTTTGAACTAAAGCTTCCTTAAACTTAGGTTGCTTCCTTTTCCAATTATGAATTATAGTACAAAATTTTCATTACCACTTCCATCAGTGCAACTAAAGTTCGTTGTAGGGCATGTAGGGCTATTTTGTAGGGTATGTCCAGATATGAGGTGGGGTATTGCCTCTTGGCAACACCCCACCTCATATCTGACATGTCCTACCTATATAAGAAATCTTTTATGAATTAACTCATTTGCTCCATATGCACAGATGTTTGTTAGGGTCCTTGATTGAAACTAAAATGAAGGAAAACTAGAAATGATTCTTTTTTCCGTATGGCTTATCTATCTGAAAACCCTTGTCCAGTACCTTCAGACACTCGTCACTCGATAACTTCAAAGCAGTTTGAATAACTTGCCAACCCCCGGCAGGAACATAAAATCTCTTTCAGTCAAGTTTAGGGTTATGAACAGCTTTGACAAGCCAGCCAGGGGCCATTTACCTAGGTCAATTAATTATTGATACAGCAATAACAAATTTGTACTCTAAAAGGGATGAATCAATAGTATTCAATGCTAAAATTAATAATTTGTTATTATTTACACATTTTCTGATAAATTGACAATTTAACAAGCTAGGCAACATGCAACCCTACAATAGGCTGAGTTTACAGGATTCTACAGTATCAAAGAGATACATCAAAGGGCATACCTATGTAAAGCAAGAAAATAATATATATTAAACTCATAATTTCACATTAATATAAAATCATTTTATTAAAATTATATATTTTGTTGATTAATTGATCGTTGTTTTCATATAGATCTATCTTTAGACCTATCATTAAAGCTATGATCCCGATGCAATTATAATGACTGACCACATCTCCCGAGGCGGTATCCGTGGCGGGGGCAGACGAGGACGTAGAAGGTAGGATGTACTCGGGCTGGCTGGACGTCGATGGGGCGGCGGAGGCGGGATCGGCGGTGGCGGCGGCGGCAGGGTTGGCGGTGGGGGCAGGGTTGGCGGTGGGGGCAGGGTCAGCAGCGGGGGGCAGAGACATCACCTCCTCTTTGATCATCACCGTTTCCGCACTCCTTTGGTTCGCCGTCTTCTCGTCTGGACACAGGAACACCTCGATCTCACCCTGCTCGCTCTTCAGGTGCATCTGATACTGCAACATTGGACCGCAACACATGTATAAACCACATTACACATTGGAATATTGATAAGACAACTTTACTCCTCAACTTTAGGAACAACGAAATATTATGAACTGGCCTTGCCTGTCTCTTTCCATTACTGCCTTAGTATTTTTCTACCACACTCTCATCATCGAGGAGGAAATATTTAGGCTAATACCAATGTATACAGAACCGAATAAGTAGGGACATCCCATGTTAAAAAAATTTAGTTTTGCCCCCGAAAACCAGAGGAAAATAAAGCACTGATGCTAGGATTACTTCTCCTTACTGTCACGGGAAGCGCTCTTTCTACCTCTCAAATGTCAAAATGAGAATATTTGTTTACAAAAAATCAAAACAATAACAAATCTCTCTAAAATTATTCTAGTCATCTTTTTCCATTCAACCAATCAGCATAATCCTTACCACCTTGGTGGAGCTATCTGTTTTTCAGGGGCGGCGTTCTCACTTCCCCATAAGGATGTCCCTACTTATTCGGTTCTGTATACATTGCTAATACAGACAACTGAGTTGACAGAAGGTTCCCACTGATAGAGCACGTTCCTACTGAGCGTGCTCCGCTCACTCGCCTTATTCCTTTTTAAGAGGAGCTTGTTCGCTTCGCTCACTTGCCAGGCCAGAGGGTGCTGCACTTTGATATAATTTTCCTAAACTAAAGATTAAAGATGTAACACATTGTTTACATTGGTTTATATCTACAGTTATCAGCTGATTTTTGTTCAATTTAAAAATCTCCATAAGGATAACATGGAAACTTTAAAGAGCTCTAGCGCGCGAAAAATGGATTTTTTCCCAGCTATGGGACCAGCTCCAATCGATTCTCCAATCGATTTCTGGTGACCAAAACCCCCATATTAAATAAAAAAATAAAAATCCTTGGAGCGAAAAAAAACTTTGCCCGGACAAATGGAGCTTGTTTTAGAGTATAATATAAGATTTGCTTTGCAACCAGGCCCTACACATGAATTAGGGATATGGACATCACTTCATGATAAAAACAGTGAAAACCCGTATTGAAGGGAGCGAATGACGGAAAATCACATCTACTACCAGGCCGTCGCACCTCAAGAGGCTTTGCCATATTTTGCACGCCGCGGCCTTCTTTAAAGGTGGCTTGCCATTTTTAACCTGGCAAGAAATGATACTGTAGTGTTTTATAACAATTTCAATTGCATATTGGAGTGGAAATAGTTTTCTCCACACAAAATATATATAACTACAAATTGTTTTACTGTAGCAAAACCAGTTTTGACCAAGGTGAGACTTTCAAACAAATCAACCAATCCCATCAACAATCACAACAGGCAGCCTAGACACTTGAAAGTGGGATTTGATCTGAGCGTGTCTGGGAAGTGCAAACTGTAGGTATCGTCAATGTTATTTGTAGCTGAGTTTGCTACAAGAGTACAGCTCGTATTTGTAGTCTTATAACTGGTTGTGGTTGTACTTTTAAGGTGAATTAAAAATCCCACCTCAAATGGGTAATTTATTTTACCAAACCCCTCAATCACAACAAGCAATAAAATTGTATCAATGCTAAGCATAATAAAATACAGAAAATGGAGTGTTCTTGATAGAAGAGGCTGAATTTTAAAAACTCTTAATAATTTCACTTATTAATAATGTCAAGTTGTCAAGTATCCAAAACATTGAGTGGTCTAGATGAAATCTCCTCAAAACTTGTTAAAATGTGTAAATGTGCAGAAATTTATGTTATAAATTTGCACATCATGTTACACATGCTATAAATTGTTCATTACATGAAGGTATTTTCCCAGAAAAACTGAAAATCACAAAAGTGTATCCTAAATATAAAATGACCCTATCACAGAAGCAAGCAGTTACCACCCAATATCTCTAACATTCGCTTTCTCTAAAATTATCGAAAAGTTGTTATTGATAGACTTATGAACTATCTAAATCAAAGTAACCTTCTGATAGACAACCAGCATGGTTTTTGTGCAATTTGAAGGGAAGGTCTACTACAGTAACAGCCATTACTAAACTAATCGAGCATGTAATCGACCAAATTGAAAGTTGAAAAACTGTCACTAGCCTATTCCTTGATTTTAGCAAGGCCTTCGATTGCCTTGCCTTGACCATGACTTGCTCCTGAAGAAGCTACACAGCCTAGGGATAAACAGAATATCAGGTAACCGGTTCAAAAGCTATCTTACTGGAAGAAAAGAACTTATCGAGCTAAAACACAACCTAAATGGGACCATCAGTAAGGCTAGGTCTACACCACTCCAAATGAAGAGAGTTCCTCAAGGGTCCGTCCTTGAGCCAGTCCTTTTTCTCTTGCTCAAGAATGACCTACCAGGGTTCTGGACAGTTTCAGTCAAACAGTGATGTATGCGGACGACACAGTACTTACATTGGCTAATAAAAATAAAGAACAACTAAATAGAGAATAGACAAACAACTCCTTCAACTAAGTCAAGCAGTACTGCAGTTCAAATGTCCAGGTTCTTAATGAAAACAAGACTGTTCGTGTTCAGATTACATACAGCACAAGAGGAAATGAACCAGATGGCTTACCCGATTTGAAAGTAGTAGCGAGTACGAAATACCTCAGCATCACACAAGACAGGAACCTTAAATGGAATAACCACATAGAGGAGCTGTGTAAGAAGCCCGCGTTTGGCATCTATGTTATCAGAAGAATAAAGCATGTATGTGGACCACCTGCAGCAAGAATTGCATATTTCTCACTCTTTGAGGCACAAATAAGATGGAATCTTGGCATGGGGTGGAACAACGAACTTTAACATGGAGAGAATCATCTTGCACCAGAAGAAAGCCATAAAAATTCCTGCAAATCTAGAATATCTAGACAGCAGCTGGCAAACATTTCAAGAACACAAAATACTTACAATACCAGCTCTGTAAATTAGTGAGGTAATTCTACTTGCAATCTCAACAGATAAAACAAAGCTTGGAGACTACCACATGTACATGAAATTCTTCAAATTTCTCACTTCTGGTACACCATCTCACTCTCACAGAGAAGAAACCAACATACAAAGGAGCACTCTACTTTAACAACCTGCCTGATCACCTTAAACAAGATACTGGAATAACTCTCAAGAAAAAAAACTACTGAAATCGCTAGAAGACCACCCTTTCTACAAGTAAACTTGTAAGACTTTATCTTCTTTATTAGGTGCGTGTTGAGTTTAATACTGAATGCAGACTTCTAAACCGACCACATGTCAACTGGCCTAACCAATCAGGAAAACAACTTTATTTGATCCATCAATTTTTGGCATTGAACCGCCATCAATTTTTTGCATTGAACCGGCCATGTCTTACCAAAAATGGTATAAAGAAAAATTATTTACATATCTGTCTGTTAAATAATGGGCACATCATTGACCTGATATAAAATATTTGTTGAAGGCCATAGAAAAATTAATTTATAAATATATAAATGTATTAAGGTGCATCGGTTTAATTAACCTGCCAATCAGTTATATGGCCTTAGTCTAGTCCAGAGGAGACAGGTTACAAGGGACTACTGTGCAATAGGCTCAATTAAAAGTATTTTTTAATTGTATTGGTTTTTTCAGTATTTAATGAATATGACTCCATTTCTGTTCATTCTTTTTTTTATAATTTTAACTGTTTAGAATAAAAAAAAAAAAAAAAAACATGTAAGGCCTGTAATGTAAAAAAACTAAAAACCTGATATTAGTTCAGTTGCTTAACTGTTACTTATACACCTAAAATTAACTTCATGCATTCCAGGTTATGGGTCAGGATATGACCTCCAGACTGGGTATTTTCTGCATATTTACAGACCAATCATCATTATAATGCACTTGCAACACATCTCTCAATTTATCATCATCTATATAATTTCATCATCATGAAGGCTCTACGATCTCTTTGCATGACTTAACATTGTTTACAAACAAACTACGCATTTATGCTAAAAGTCGATCACTGGGAGAACAACAACTGACTTCTTAACGGTCGCTGCAGTGATGCGGCTGCCGTGAATGCAAAACAAAACATACCACGATAAAGAGCGCTACAGTACCAAAAACAATATCAGTTCTTCTCTGCTTGAGATTTAATTCAAACTAACTAGAACGCGGTCAGCATCAGTGGACTGGCGGCAGGGCAACTGTGCGAATGTGTATATGCACACGCGCTCGTGGGATGCATGAGGTTAATCCAACAACTGATTATTAAATAAACTTTCATTTTAAAAAATCATTGAGGCTTACTTACAAAACACCCGTGGTGAAGAATGAAAGAAAACAAAGCAAGTCAGTTACCTGTACCTCTTTGTTCTCTTTGTTGAAATAAACTTCAGGTACTTCTAGCTTTGACTCTGGTGGGGCTTTGATGACCAAGGTGGTCTGCTTGTGAGACGTAGAATTGCGGAGGTCATGGTACGTTATGTATCCGTACCGCTTGTCCTCATTCATTATTTGAAGATCATGAGCTGAAATTATATTAAAAGGGATAAGTCACACACAAATAACTTGAACAGTAAAAGAATCTCAAAACATTTTGCTTTTTTTATGAAGTTGGTTTTAAAGGGCTTGATAACTAAGAACTATTAATTTGTTAAGTTTTCCAGATCATTGAAGTTTTAACTTTTTATTACTATTCAATAATACTAGGGGGAAGGTAAACGGCAATACTCGCCACAAAATCCTTATAGAAAAATCAAAATTATAAAGTAATATAAACTTTGCCATATCAGATAGCACTTCAACTATATCTGATAGCATTGGACCACTCACCTGCGTTCCTGATGAGTTGATCCAGCCCCCTCTCTTGCCGTTGCAGATCCTCGATCT
Source organism: Neoaliturus tenellus (assembly GCA_030545055.2). NCBI lineage: Eukaryota > Metazoa > Arthropoda > Insecta > Hemiptera > Cicadellidae > Neoaliturus > Neoaliturus tenellus. Next base: position 222,635,557 of record CM061532.1, read on the forward strand.
CGGCCTGCAGAATGTTCTGCGAATCCATCGGGATCTGGCCACCCCTGCCACAACGTACAATTTTACTGATTGTTATTCTCATTTTACATCATTCATTATAGGACACAATACTTCTAAAACAAAAATATTCTGTTGGGTCATTCCATCGGAAATCATCCAAGGGTGGTTGCTTGACTATTTTTAATTTTTTTTATTTTGTAATATGTTAATCCTACATACATACCTATAACAAAAATGCGTTTGAAAATTTTTTTTATGACTTCGTTTGTCTTCAGGAGCCGCTTTTCCAATATGGCCGACACTCAATTTCACAAAAATCGTCATTTGCGGAAAGTTCCGTATCTCTTGATCCACTAGAGATAGAGCTATGAAATAAAAACCATGTTGTACTTCATAAAATGGGCTATCATTATATATAAATTAATTGAGGACCTATGCTTTAGAAAGTTGGTAAAAAAAAACCTAAAAACAAAACGTCAAAAAGTATAAATTGCCATTTTGCGAATTTTTTTTAACTGTGAAGGAAATGTTTCTAAAAGTTTAAAATTTTGTCATTTGTTCCTACATGTCTGGAGAGTATATACACAACAATTCAAACTTCAGATAGTTACCCTTTCCAAGATATTAAATTTTTAAATTTAAAAAATTTCAAAAAACTCAAAGTTTAGAGCTTAATATCTCAGATGGGGGACCTCCATAAAATTTGAAAAAATTGTAAATTAAAGTCCTCTCTAATACCTTTAAACTAAAACAAGTTTCAAGTTTTAGACTTTTGTACTAAAGCATGTATGAATTTTTGAAAATAGTAAAAAGTTGCGTTATAATGCACATTGGCCAACAGTTGTTGTAGGGGGAAAAACTGTTGGGAGATTTATTTTAATAAAGTTTATTCAACTAGAACCAATAGATTGACTATCTCATGAGTAGGAAAAATACATCATGAGTCATCAATCCTGTCACAGCCTGTCCATCTCATGAGTAGGAAAAGTACAGCATGAGTCATCAATCCTGTCACAGCCTGTCCATAACATGTAGCAACATGAAAGCTCCAAACAAAAGCCAGCACTGCTTTGCTACTCAGTTTGTTGTTGACTGTGGCTGAGTGATGTTGTTCTGTGATCTTTTTCTCAATTAAAGTTTTGGTATATGTTTTTTGAGTGGATTTGATTTTTTATCTGAGTTATGGTCTTTCGACAAAATGGAATGCAGTGTAGGTATTTTGACTGAGGAAACTTGCCATCAAGAAACCTATGGTAAAGTAAAAAAAGATCTTATTAGTTTTATTGACATTGATGAGGAAACCCAACAAATACTTCAATTGAGACTAAATTCAGATAATATAAGAACTCTATGTGAATTTCACAAAAAAAAATATTTAATTAAGTTTAATCATCTATTTGGTGCTAGCTGTTCTGACCCCCTTGACTACCATAGAAGCCTAAAGAAAAAGGGAACCAAAGGTTGTGTAGAAATTAAATTGGACCACGTCAGTAAGGCTAAAGTTAAGGGAATCACTCTCATACCAGGAAAATCACTTTGTCCAACTTGTTATAAAAAACTTTTCTCCTTGGAGAATACTGTAACTAATGACGAAGATAAAAGTGATGACTGTTTTATCCCTCCACAGGAAACACTACAATCTCTTGATAGCCTTTGTAGTGTATTAAATATTTCTCCTGCATCAAAAATCACCAAAGTTAGTACAGCGAAAAGAAAAACTGCTTTAGTTTCTAAAAGTGAAAGAATAGCGAAGGCTGTAAAACGTAAACTGCAAGATTCCTTTGAGGAACCTTTGGAAGAAGAAATTGAAAGTCTTAATAATTCAGATCATTTATGTAAGGAATATGAAGAACTAATATTAAAACTTAAAAACAAATGTAGTCTAACAACAAGTAATCAAATAAAAGCAAATGCTATTAGTGTTATGCCTTCAAATTGGTCGAGAGCAAAGATTTGTGAGGAATTAAATGTTTCTGATTATCTCGTTCGAAAAACTAAAGACTTGATGAATAAACAGGGTGTTTTACCAATTTTTCCCAGAAGGAAAGAGTATCACCAGTTAAGTGAGGAGGAAGAACAGTTAATTGTAAATTTTTTTGAATTAGAAGAAAATAGTCGAATTTTACCAGGGAAAAAAGACTGTGTTTCAGTAATAGTGAATGGAAAAAAAGTTCAAAAACAAAAAAGGCTAGTATTGTGTAATTTAAAGGAAATTTACTTGCATTTTAAAAATACACATCCAAATGTTAAGGTTGGCATATCGAAATTTTGTTCACTACGCCCAAAATGGTGCAAACTGGCAGGTTCTGCTGGAACACACTCAGTTTGCGTATGTATATACCATCAGAATATTAAGTTAATGTTACAAGGGGCCAATATGAATGTAGATTACAAAGACTTGTTATCTCTTGTTGCTTGTGATGTCGAGAACTATGACTGTATGTTAGGTAACTGTGAAGACTGTGATAGTGTGGAAATATTGAAAGGAATGTTGGAAGAAGAACTATCTGAGGTTGAAGACGAAATATCGTACAAGCTATGGACCAGTACTGATCGATCAAATTTGATTGAAGTAGTCCAATCACCTGAAGAATATATTGAGGATCTTTTAGAAAAACTGATTCACTTGAAAAAACATCATTACATTGCTAAAGAACAAGCTTCCTATCTGAAAGAAAAGAAAGAAAATTTAACTGAATCCGAATGCATTGTGCTAGCCGATTTTGCTGAAAATTACTCGTTTGTGGTCCAAGACGAGTCTCAAGGGTTTCACTGGACAAAAGCTCAATCTACTGTCCACCCATTTGTAATATACTTCAAAGATGGCGATAAAGTAAAATCTAAAAGCTTCTGTGTCATCAGTGATTACCTGAAACATGATACCGTTTCAGTTCATGCGTTTCAAAAACATTTAGTTGAAAACATTAAAAGTACCTTACCTAACGTTAAAAAACTTATCTATTTTAGTGATGGGGCATCAAGCCAATATAAGAACAGGAAGAATTTTGCAAATCTATGTTATCATAAAAAGGACTTTGGTCTTGATGCAGAATGGCATTTTTTTGCCACTGCACACGGTAAAAATGCATGTGATGGGGTTGGAGGCACTACCAAAAGGGAAACTGCACGAGCTAGTTTACAGAGACCATACAAAGAACAAATTATGACAACTCAGCAGTTTTTTGATTTCTGTAATGAAAACATTCAGGGTATAAAATATGTATTGGTAACGGAAGAAGAAATAAAACGAGGAGAAGTGAATTTAAAAAAGAGATTTGATAAGTGCTGCAAAATACCCAAAACAAGAGAAATTCATAAGTTAGTACCCTTAAATGAATGCACAGTTCGATGTTATCGTACATCAAAGACAAATGAGTTCGAAGACACTTCAATTGCTGGTGTTCCAAAAATAGCAATTTCTGATCTACAACAAAAAGACCTTGTTGTGGTTGTATATGATGAAGAATGGTATCCTGCTGAAATTGAAGCTGTAAACAATGAACACAACGATGTATTTGTTGTTTTTTTTACACCACCTGGGCCAAGAACATCATTTAAAAAAAGTTCAGAAAAGTGCTGGGTACCAATTGGGAATGTTTTAATGAAATTAACACCACTTCAATTAAGTATTTCTAGTGGTAGAAACACTTATCAAATTAGTGAGAAACTATGTAATGAGGTGTCAGCAGTTTTTAACAAATATAGGAAAGCATAGTCAAAGTCCACGTAAGTATTAACAAATTTTTGTTTATATCTTCATATAAATTTCATTAATAGTCATATCTTCTTTCAAATGATGTTTGAAGTAATTTGCCCCTATATAAAGCTTAAATATGATACTTAAGTGTAAATACAACAGGTTTTCCCCCTATAACAACTGTTGGCCAATGTGCATTATAACGCAACTTTTTACCATTTTCAAAAATTCATACATGCTTTAGTACAAAAGTCTAAAACTTGAAACTTGTTTTAGTTTAAAGGTATTAGAGAGGACTTTAATTTACAATTTTTTCAAATTTTATGGAGGTCCCCCATCTGAGATATTAAGCTCTAAACTTTGAGTTTTTTTAAATTTTTTAAATTTAAAAATTTAATATCTTGGAAAGGGTAACTATCTGAAGTTTGAATTTTTGTGTATATACTCTCCAGACATGTAGGAACAAATGACAAAATTTTAAACTTTTAGAAACATTTCCTTCACAGTTAAAAAAAATTCGCAAAATGGCGATTTATACTTTTTGACGTTTTGTTTTTAGGTTTTTTTTACCAACTTTCTAAAGCATAGGTCCCCAATTAATTTATATATAATGATAGCCCATTTTATGAAGTACAACATGGTTTTTATTTCATAGCTCTATCTCTAGTGGATCAAGAGATACGGAACTTTCCGCAAATGACGATTTTTGTGAAATTGAGTGTCGGCCATATTGGAAAAGCGGCTCCTGAAGACAAACGAAGTCATAAAAAAAATTTTCAAACGCATTTTTGTTATAGGTATGTATGTAGGATTAACATATTACAAAATAAAAAAAATTAAAAATAGTCAAGCAACCAGTTTATTTTTTTTTTTGGATGATTTCCGATGGAATGACCCTGTTAAGAAAAATCCTACATTTGAAAAACAATATTACGAAACCATGACTTAAACTTAATATATTGATGAGATCACAAAGCACAATACAAGCATAAAACACATTTTGGTTATTTGCAAAGAATTTATGGACAAAGTTAGACTAAAACACTGGTTAAATAAAGATATAAATCACACATTAAGAACTTACTTAAGCATGATAGCACTTACTTCCATTGTATGTTGTTTTTTGATTTTTTCTCGAGAATGCCGATACCCTCCAAAACATTGGTGATGTCATAAATTCGCCTTTTCTGCACTTCCAAACACTCAGAGGCGACATTAAGGTCGACCACACCCTTGGGTGAGTTTTGCAAAAGGCCGACAAACTTCTTGGTGAGTAGGCCTAGTGACGTGTCATACCTCGTCAATGCCGGCTTGTCTGCAAACACCATTATCAAATGAAAATGCTGCTTCAATTTGGAACGATAGATTGAGACAGTTAGAATTTACACCTTGAACTTGAGACCTGACTTGATAACATGGATTCACAAAAATGATAGGCTAGTCATTTAGACTCGTTGAAAACTAATCATTAGACTCAAATAAACTGACATTCTCACCTTCATTGAAAATTGCACATCAAAGGGTTGGTAATAAAATAATTCATGTCAATTTTTTCAGGCGACAGTATTTTGTAAGCATGTTGAATCAATAATAAAATGGTTGAAAATATTAAGAAATGAAATAGGCCTAAAAACGCTAAGTGATTCATTTTAGTAGTATGAGCTATTAGGAAATGGAAGGTTACTTTCGCTCCGCACGAACAAATCAACTGCCTCATATATCAAAGATTACATAGAAGATGATACAAAATATTTGACACTCATGAAAACATAAAATCTTTTACCTTTAGAACAAAAATTAATGTCTTTAACAATATGAATAAATATTTCAAAATATATCGAGACTATAAATAAATTTTGTAGGAGGTTAAATGAAATAGGAATTAACAGAAAACTATTTATGTTTATTGAAATAAAAGCTACTTTTCACCAAACTACTTCTATTTGAACAACCTACCAAGTCTGGATTTAAACCAAGAACCAGCTGATTGCAAAATGCATAGACAATCAAATTTCATTACAGGTTAGCAGCATACGGAATGACATTTTACCGGGTTCCAGCTGTTTCTTGGGGAACATTTTTGTAGTAAACTAAAGGCTTTCAAAACCTCACGAAGGTGGAGTAGATGTTTTAATGTCAATTGAATCACATGTAAAATAAATATTTGTTCATACTTAGAGATTTAATTTTTTTGAGTGGTTTATGTACGTTAACTTGTCCATAGGTTTTTAACAGACTCAATGATAACTCCGCAGTAGACATTGTCTCGCACGAGAACTATCACACTCATCCGGTAAACACACCGGACTAGTAAAGTAATATACTATTACATTAATTGGATACTCACTCTTACTTGCTGGGCTAGCACTTGCTGCTCGAGCCTTTTTGGTTGACTTTGGCGTTTTGAATCCTTCGTCCGCTGAGGTAGCGTCCAGATTGAGTCTTCGTTTCACAGCCTGTGAGCGAGGGGGCTGGGTGGGGGGTCCGGTCATGATCTGGTTCTGCGGGGTCTGGCCGTACTCATGGTCTAGCAGGTGATACGGAGACGGACTTGTCATCACGGTCTCCACCATCTCCGGCGAGTCCATGAGTTCTGCCAACAAAAGCACACAATTAAAAAAAAATTAATTTAAATACTTCGTGGTTTGTCGATGATATTAGTAGCAGCCGTCTTATAATTATGAAACGGTAAAGAATTATGGGAAACAGACAGTCATTCAAATCTATCACCCTTAGCCCAACATTAACGGAAACATATTAGTTCTGCTATACATTTAACAAAACACGAGGTATAGAGGACCAGCAGAATTTCACTGATATTTTGATCACTCAAAACTGCCTGAGGGAATTTGAACAAAAACCAGCTTAGTAATAATAAGAGGGGAGACAGCTGCTTTGGAGGGGGGTGTAACATGTGCTGCAGGGATGCTAATACGATCTAAACAAATTTTCGGTTCGGTCTCAGAGACCAAAGGTGTTAATGATTGTTTTTAGTCATATGAAATAAGGGAATGAAAAACAAAAAGGTTTTGGCATTGTTGACACCAAAACTCAGAACTCTCAATTACAAGTCTCAAGGGAGAACAATGATAGAATATAAGTTTTTGACAATGATCCTCATTTATGTTATTGACCCCAACTGATGTCACTGACTGAGCAGCATTGACAAGTTAAATTTTCAGACATAACCGTTAACTTTATTCGAGACAAATTTTACAATGTTCCATTGGTATATACACCAATCGGCAATGTTATCGGCAATGTTGGTAAGCCATAAGTAATTTCAATACTAGGCCTATATGTTGATAAATTTTGTATATAGATTTAACTAACCTTAAATTAAACACACCCTATCTTCAGCACGAACTTAAATCTAAATAAATTCAAGAAAGATCCCAAGATTTTTTTAAGACCATGTAAAATGTAATATTAATTTACAATTTTCAAGATTTTCAAATGGGAGACATACGAAAATAGTGGACTAACTCTCTTGCACACTCCTTAAAAGAAGCTTTGGAGCATTTTTTTATCACTTAAGTTAGCTGTTCATAGATTTGACATGGTGAGCCAACAAGCAAATGTTGTAGCTTCAAAAGATCAATGATTAAGGGTTAGACCTAACTCACCAAGCTTGACTGCAACGTCAGACGCAGGGACTCCATCATCCAGTTGAAGTGCTCGCTGAATACGAGACATCTGCAATAAAATTTCTCTATTATAAACTACTCATTTAGACATTGTATTATGACAAATTATATCGCCCACAATTCAATTAACTTCACGAGATTAAATTTAATATTATACATAGGTTGAGGGATGTACAAGTTAAAATGTTTACTCTCCACTTTTTTACTGTTTAAACCATTTGTGTGAGCCTGTTTCAAGTCTTACAGGCTTTTAGTTAATTACACGTAGGCTTTTTTTGCCTATCTACGCCAATGGCATTATTTTTGACGTTTTGACGGGGAACGGTCCAAACCACAGTATTGTTACTACAGTCAACTCCCGATTATCCTGGTAATGACTGGTTGAAGGATCCCGGATAACCCAAAACCACGGTTAAAACAAAGAGTTCAATAAATTGAGTAAAACACAGAATAAACAAGTTTTAATTAAGAGTCAGCGGGTTTCCGATATTTATTATTTTTTATTGACCAAACCTTATTGGAATGAATAAACAGATGTTCTAATTGAGTGAACAAGTAACACAATAAAGGGTCCAACGTGGACAAAAAACCAAAAGCAGGTGTTCTATTGTTTGGCATCGGGCCGGGCCGGCACGGGTGGGTAGGGCGAGAGGGAGAGGGTCCGGTGCTGGGTGAGGGGGGGAGGGTCGCTTGGGATAGTTTATTCAAGATAAGAGCACGCGTACAAAAACAAGTGATGGTTCATCTTTTTGTCTAATTGGTAAAAATTTAAGAACAATAAATTTTTTACATGTATGCTAATTACTAAATTAGGCTAATAAATTTATAATTTTGTCAAATAAAATTTTAATGTCACTTTATCAAACATTTCTTGAAGTGCAAAAAAATGCATTTTGAAAGGTGTTGTTTAGCATAATATAACCCAAAATTACTAGGGTCACTGAACAGCACACAAATCAGAACGATAATTACACACAGAACTGAAAACTAAAAAGGACCTTTCTTGGTTTCTATTTTTAGCATATGGCGGGCGAGCAGTTAGTTGTTTCTAGCAGTCAAGGTCACTCCGCCATTGTGCCCCGTCCTCATCCCACCACGCCATCGCTCTGACGCGTACCTCACTAACCACTTTGACTACGATCACAATTACGCCACCAAATAATTTACGGATTATTTTCCATCTTTCATTGCTTTTTTCTATTGATAAATCAAATAACAATTAGTAAAGAGATTTCTTCTCATGTAATTTCAACATGATAAGATCAATAAATTATAGTATTGATGTCTAAACTGAGAAAATAAATAAAATTGAAATTGACTTTTTGTGACCCCGGTTAATCCGCAACCCGGTTAACCCGCCCCCGGATAATCGGGAGTTGACTGTATCTAACATCAACCAGTTGTTAGAATGCATCATTAATTAATTGCCCAATGACAAATGGCAACTTGGTCTGAAATCGACCCTTTAAAAAACTACTAATTTGGATTCAAAGGCGAGCACTATAACCACTCAGCTATCCAACCAGTTAATCAATACACAATTTGCAAAAAAAAAAAAAAAAAAAATACAAAAATGGTAAAATTAGGAATACCACATCAGCAATGAAGTATGCCTATAACACAATGAGAAAAAACAAGATCTGCGGCCTAATAAGGCCTACCAGCTAGGTCGAATTGACTAATCCTGTACTCCAATACGATAAAGGTATATTTGTATGTATGTTTACACACTGATTTCGAAAACAGCTCCAACGATTTTCCCTTAACTTCGCAAATAACTTTGTTTTGAGATAAAATAAAATACATACGAGTCACTACGATAGGACAAACCTTCTTTCATTATAAATTGAAGTTCAAAAATTTTAAGATTAGGCCTAGTCTTGTGGAGTTACAAATCAAAACAAAGAAATAATTAAAACAGCTGGTTCAACAGCTGTCATTGGATGTTTAGGTTGATTATTTTAATTAGGCCCTACTGTTATTTAAATATTCAGGGTTCTTACAACCACATCTTAACAAAATCCAAGGACTTTTCAAGGACCACGAGAAGTAAAATATTTAGCATACATCAATTGGTAGGATTACACAGGGATTACTGCAATTGTACTAAATTTACCCCCCCCCCCCCCCCCCCCCCCGCCACCGAATGAAGGTTGTCACAAAACTTTATAAAGATATGTAGAGAAATAAGTGGTAAAGTATAAAACCTTTTTAGAGATTTGGTATCATGGTCAAGGGCTTGGGTCTTGCCGCGACTACTACCTTAGTAGAGTATCCCTCTGGGGAAATTCTCTTAAGAATAGGTCTTAGTATAAATATACTAAAATTTGTAGGCTTATGCAATTGTTGAAATTTGTTGATAAGTTTTATTTTTAATCAATTTATGTCTCAGAACAAATTCTTCACATATAATGTAATAAAAATAACAAAGAGCCCTCCCACGATCGCTAACCACCACTGATAAAAATCTGACTAGCTGCAATTGATATAAAGGCCTTGGAGAAAGCTCATCAGGTCTACTACATGCCTACATCCATAGAGTATTAGTGTGGTGCAAATTTCGGAAGATAATCTTCAATTTAAATAGGGTGTCAACTGATATCTCATTTTGGAATTTCAGTATATTTCCAGTACGGTACCTTTTTAAAAAAAAATTCCAGTTAGACTCATTTAATAAATTACCCTTCTTCCAAAAGATTAACATTTAAACTTTGATACAGGGCGTACCCCTGCAGGCTGATTTGAATTATAATGGCTTTTTGTTCATCTACAGAATGAACCTTTTTAACAGTATGCGCGGATTTCTCTTACAATACACACAAGCTGAGAAAAATAGAGGAAAATAAACATGCTTGCCTATTACTTTCCAATGATAACACTTTTTAATATTTTTTTTTTATTAGGCCATTTAAACTCCTCTAATAACTTTCCAAACCATCCACTTTATTTTGTATTTTTTCGATACCGTACAAAAATAATAAAAAAGTACAGTTAACTGCAAAAAATTAATGAAATAGAATAATACTAAAAGTAAAATATTCTTCACATGAATGAAATTTTAAAAAAGAAAACTAAATTTTTAGTACAAAATCTAACATTTTCTAAGCTTAATCTCTACACAAAAGTTTAGATTTCTTAATTACCGTACTTGATTAATTATTTGAATGAACTACAAGTTTCCTAATTTTTGTTAGCAAACATACTTGAACAACAAAAATAAGACTTAATTCGGAATGTACGGATTAAATGACAAAAATATATACAGTAGAGTCCCGATAATCCGAACTTCGGTAATCCGAAAGTCCGCTTAATCCGAAACCGATGTTGGTCCGTTTTTTTTTTTTTTTTTTTTTTTTTTTTTTTGAAAGATATTTCGGGGGATAAAAATAAAATAAGAAACAGTATAACCGTGAATAAAGTGTATTAGGGCATGTAAAAGTTGCAGTGAGCAAAACAAAACAATGCTACCCTATAGAATGGAAAACTAAAGAACATGAAATAAGTGTACAGTGTTACATCATATATAGTACAAAACAAAAAATACAGTAAAAATTACACAGTATACTTCATTTTAAAGATAAACAATGTATACAATACGGCAGTTCTGAACTTTATATTGGTTTAAAAAAGTCTGTTACACTTTTTTGCCGAAGATTTGACGACCTCTCTTTTGAAGCATAACTACGCCAGCGCCTCAGAAACAACGTATCCGCTGGGGTAGAGACGGCTTGTTGCTCTACGTAGCGTAGCGCTAGATCAAAGGCAGCCGCCGCGTCCGAGTGGGATACTCTCTGCTCGCTGTCGTCGTCTGTTTCATCGCCTTCAGATTCGTCTGAGATAGTGGCCTGTTGTTTCAAAACCTTTTCAACGATCTGCTGATCGTTTAAAATTTCATGGTCATTGTCGTCAGCTTGTAACCACTCATGCACGTCATTTGCATTTACGTCTTCACAGCCGGGAATGTTCTGTAAGAGCTCCTGCACCTGCACAACATTGTTTCTTTCTGCTTGTTGATTTGGGTTTTCTTGAAAAGATAAAGTAGGCCAAATTTTACTCCAGGATTTTCTCAGCAGCTGTTCACTTGTAGAATCCCACGCTTCTGCTACCCAATAAATTACGTCTTTAACATTGACCATCTTCAGCTTTTGAATCAATGAAAGCGTTTCGTCTTCATCTTCCAGGATTCGTCTCAATAACTTCTTCCGGTACAAGAGCTTCACATGCTGAAGTACATGTTGATCCATTGGCTGGATCAACGGGGTCACGTTCGGTGGAAGAAATATGGCCTTTATATCGCCACAAACTAATTCGTCGTCTGGAGGATGTGAAGTCGCATTGTCGAGAAAGAGTAAAGCTCGGACCGGTAAGTCATTTTCCTTGCAAAATCGAGTGACTTGGGGAACAAAGTGATCGTCAAACCATCCCTTAAATAGTGCTGAGGTCATCCAAGCATTTTTGGAGTTTTTGTAGGTGACAGGCAAGGCATTTACATTTAGGTTTTTAAATGCCCTTGGTTTTGCAGCTTTGCCGATAACCATGAGAGGGAGTTTATGATTCCCTGCAGCATTACTGCACGCCAAAACTGTCAATCTCTCCTTGCTGATTTTCAAACCAGGTGCACTTGTTTCGTCTTTAGAAGCCAGACTTTTTTTTGGCAATGCCTTAAAGTTGAGGCCTGTTTCGTCAGCATTATATATTTGCTGCGGTGAATAGTTTCCTGCAGCAATCAGGTCAGCAAATGTATTTGAAACATAATCGGTTGCAGCAGCCTCATTAGATGATAGCCGTTCCCCAGTAATGGCTAACTGTCTTATGCCGTGACGCTTCTTAAAACGATCAAGCCAGCCAGTGCTAGCAGAAAAAGACTTGTCTCCGTTCAATAATTGATTTAATTGTAGAGCCTTTTCTTTGATCAAGGGTCCACTAATCGGGGTACCTTTTTCTCTCTCTTGAGAAAACCAAATAAAGAGTGCACTGTCAAGGTTTTCCAGTGGCGTGGTTTTCGCCGTATGACGGGATTCAGTACACTTACTTGTTGAAGCAATACAAAACTGTTCGATTTTTAGCCTATTTTTCTTCCAGTCGGTGATCGTAGAATTCCCCACTCCAAACTCAACAGCCAATTTTGACGCACTTTCACCATTGTCTAATCGTTTTAACACTTCAAGTTTGTCTTGTAGTGTAACCGAAGTATGTTTCCGTTTCGAAGTCATTTCACTACATTCACAACTCAAAAGCTGACGCTACAAAGTTATAAACGTTTCTGAACACCAGCTTTGTTTACGTTACCGTATACAGTAATTTACTGAACACCAGGATTGCCAACTAAAAGAACAAAATTGTATTAAAACTTATGCAGTTTATCGTAAAAAAAACAAGCGACCCAGTAAATGCTGTCACCTATCGGGGAAAGCCGAAACTGCTAGCCATGTCATCTGACGAAACAAAGTGTGACCCTGTACGTGCTGCTACCTATTGGAAGAAGCCAAAACTGCTAGCACCGTCGCGTGACGAAACAAAGTGTAACCCTGTACGTGCTGCTACCTATTGGAAAATCTGAAACTGCTAGCACTGTCGTGTTATGACAGTTCGTTGTACCGCGTCAACGTATTCTGTAGCGTCCGAGCGGCCATGCGAGATAGACGTAGTAGGCCAATGGGCCAACTTAAACGTTGTATTTCACCAATACGTGTATTTTGGTAAACATTTCGCTTAATCCGAAATATTCGGTAATCCGAAATGGGTCCGGTCCCAAGCATTTCGGATTATCGGGACTCTACTGTATTTTAGACCTACTATGCATTTTAAAAACAACAATTTCCGGATTAAAAAAAATTCAATTTTTCCAGTATTTATTTTGAAATTCCAGTATAATTCAAGTATTTCCAGTATGGCAATAAAATTCCAGTATTTCCAGTAATTCCAGTATCAGTAGACACCCTATATCGCAGCGATCTGATTGGTACCAACCATATCGTTGCGATGATCGGAGCGTGTAAACGGGAAATCGCAGCAATATATTGGGGTTGGACGAAAAATGAAAATTTCATTTTTCTGGCGAGATTGACCACGATACCGCAAGGTTGGAGCGACATATTGGAACGTGTGAAAACAGCGCTCCAATTTATCGCTGCAATCAAAACAGTAAACAAACGGTTCTCCCCCGGTCAGTGTGAAGCAAGGAGTTCATTATGGGTGACTTAGCCTCTTATTTTCTTATTTTCTAATTTTGGGTGTTTCTACGCCAGTATGGCATTTTTTAACGTTTTGACGGGGAACGGTCCAAACCCCAGTCTTGTTACTATCTAACATCGACCAGTTGTTAGAAAGCATCATTAATTAATAGTCCAATGACAAATGGCAACTGGGTCCGGAAACGAACCTTTAAAAAGCTACTAACTTTTCTCAGGATCGAACCGGCAACCTTTGGATTCAAAGGCGAGCACTATAACCACTCAGCTACTCATAACTACTCATTGCCTCTCATGAGTTTTTAACAGATTTTATGGAATTAGTCTTCTGTCATTCTCAAATAGTTGCGCCAGTCGTTCGGTTCATCCCTCAATTCTTTCAGTAGTCTCACATGCGAAAACTTGTCTCTCTTGAGAAGCCAAAGTCAAAGTCAAATCATTTATTTGCCGTTGATCTTTTCACAAGAAATGGGCATTGTCATACAGAGAATACATCAATATTGATAAAACTTAAATACTTATACTAATATTGCTTAAGAATTTATCTTAAAATTCTATATTCACATTACTGTTCATAAATTCAGAGATAGAATAAAATGGGTTGTTTAAAAGCCATGTTGTTACTTAGTTTTTAAAATTGGTGAGTGTAGTGTCACAGGCTGACTCATTGAGTTTATTGAAAAAATGAATGCAATTTACTTTGTGTGATGTTCCTGTTTTGGTTAGTCGGTGTTGCGGAATGTCAAGTTTCAATCTATTTCTTGTTGAGTGTGAGTGAATTTATTGTCTGGTAGAAAAAAGGTGTAGGTTAGTCTTTGTAAATGTTAATATATGTCAAATGTAAAGGTTAATGACTGTAAGAATTTTCATCTGTATGAATAAAGGCCGACAATGTTCAAGACGATAAGCTCTGCACATTGTTTGAAGAACTTTTTTCTGGATCAGAAGGATATCAGATACAGATGAAGAATGCCCCCATAAGATCAAGTCATAGGCTAAGTGAGATTGGAACAACCCAAAATATGCAGCTCTGAGATATTCTAAAGAGAAGATGTCCCTTAATTTCCAGAAAAGGTAACTCACACGAGAGAGCCTTTCACAAAGATTGCTGACATGATCAGACCATGTAAGTTTTGAGTGAATAAAAATGCCCAGAAGCTTCACAGATTGGAAATCCTGCTTATGAGTTACACTGAGAATAATGTTCTGAATTTTGTCCTGATTACAGAGCAATTTGTTTGAAGAAAACCAAAGTTGTGCATCAACCTGTGCCAGTCTAATTATTTAATGCAGGTCGCCTAAGTTTTTTCCACTAGTGAAAAGAGATGTGTCGTCAGCATGAACTACAATTCCAACACTGACATTTTTAGGCAAGTCATTTATAGCGATTATGAAGAAAAAAGGCCCCAACACCGAGCCTTGCAACATTGCCCAATTCAACATTCTGAACTGAAGGAGATTCTTCTTTTATACAAACATATTGTTTTCTATTCGAAAGATACGAAGAGATGAGTATACAAGATAGTTCTGAAATCCCGTAAAACTTGAGTTTCTCCAGTGCAATGTGAAATGGAACACAATCGAAAGCTTTACTCAAGTCAAGTAATGAGAGTGCAACAGATTCTTTTTTCTCAAAAGCATCCAAGGAACAATTTACGATTTCCATTACTGCTGATGTTGTTGATTTCCCTGGACGAAAACCAAATTGTGACTCAGAAAGAAGATTATAACTGCTAAGGTAACTGGAAAGTTGTTTATGAATCAGAGACTCAAAAACCTTGGGAAAAATCGGAACGATTGAAATGGGGCGATAGTTTTCAGGAAGTGACTTGTCACCCTTCTCATAAATGGGAATAACCTTAGAAATCTTTAGTAGGTCAGGAAAATAGTCATGTTTCATGCATCCACTAAAAATAAAAGCCAGGGGTTTACTGATTACCCTGATTGTTTTCTTGACAATGTTATTTGAGAGCCAGTAGCAATCCATGCTTCTGGAGTTAGAAAATTTAGAAACAACATTTATTATCTCCTCTGGATGGATATTTTGCCAGTGAAAGGATTCTGGAGGTACTTTCATATTTCCAAGGAAATCATGAAAGTGTGTGTTAGTGGTGTTTATGTTATCTGAAAGTGTTTTAACGGAATTGAGAAAAAAATTGTTCACCTGCTCTGGGTTAAGTGTTACTTCAGGTGTTTTTTGTGAAAATTGTTCTTGAGAAATTATTTCCCAGGCTGCCTTACATTTATTGGATGCAGTCTCAATGTAGTTTTCACATGATTGTCGCTTTGCAGCCTTAAGATTATCTCTGTACCTTCTTTTACACAGAATATACATTTCATATGCCCTATCTGCATGAGGCGAACAATCTTTCTTAAAATTCTTATAGAAATAAAAAATATTTAACATGTGCTGTCTTTCTTTTACCAATTCCTCAGTGTACCATTTGACATATTTCTTATTGTGAATGTTCCTACACTCCTATTGACTTTCTCTATCAAAGGAGAACATGAATGCCAAATATCAACGTATCGTTTGAAAAAATTATCAAAAAGTACATTGACAGGTAAAGAACCAGCAATAAACTCCTCAACCATGCTCCACTTTTCCTCCCCCAAAAGTCCAACAAAAGCTTCAATTTAGGTTTCAGTTTGTTTTCTGAAAGATGTTCTTTTAAATTTATTATTACAACCCTCTTTTTTTTAGAATTGTAATTAAAAAAACAATGTTAAAATTTGGGCAGTGTGCAAAGAAAAAAGGCCCTCCATGGAGCATGCCTGATATAGCTCACCCGGAAAATTGATCAGAATATTATTATTAAGTGGAAGTTAAATTTAATGACTTGAGCAAGTTTGAAAAAACTAAGGATTTTCGATCAGTGATTTTTGCTAATTCAATATTAAAATCGCCGCTAACAATAACTAGGGATCCTTTACTCATGACTGATTTTAAAACCTCTTCAAACTCCTCAAAAGACTTTTCAACATTTTCCTGAGGAGACCTATAAAGACTAACAACAATAATATTCTATTCAATCAATTTAACACAACTAAATTCACAATCTAATTCATAACTAAACTGCTCTACATAAATTACATTAAAATCTAAATATTTTTTAACAAAAGTACCTGTGCCACCATTGTTGATTTCTTTTCTACAGTAAAAACTTGCTGGTACTTAGCCCTCAGGCACATAAAAATTTACTTTATCCCAGAGCAGCCAATGTTCAAATAAACAAATTATGTCAATATCTTTACTATTGCAAAATGTTTCCAAGTCTAAAAGTTTGTTTCTCATACTTTGTAAATTTACTTGCAAGATTTTTATTTGTTTAAATTGAGGTTTGGACTTAAAACTATTGATTTTACTTAAAGGTGTGTGTAGAGGTGCACCAGGTCTATTTAACACGAAACTCTTTCTAAAAAAGGTTTGTCTGGTTCTTTTGGTGCCAAGAACGACACCACTTACTTCTTGGTTTGCGTCTCTTTCTTGTTAATCTTGACAACCAAATTACATACATGGACCACAACAGTATCTATTCCATGTTGATCGCAACTAAGACAAGGCCAATAAATTGCGAAGAAAGTTGGGGCAAAAAATCTATGCGTGTAAACAGAACATCAATGTCCAATTTATCGCAACGATTTGTTGGTGCAATCAGATTGCTGCGATATATCGTAGTGTGTAAACGGGGCTTTAGACTCTAGAAGTCAGATCGCTAACGTTTTTCTAACATCAATGTTATTACTAAAACAAAATGTTTTAAATTATAAGTTGTATTTTGTAAGAATTTCTTTCATATGAAGTAAATATACACCTGTTGATTTCACCATCTGTCAACAATAAAGCATTAAATTCACGTGTTTTGCTAGCGCCGCATCAGGTCACTAACACCACATCATATCGCTAACGCTCACAAAAACTAATATAAAATTAATTTCTTTTTTTTATAGCATTTTTGATACACTTATTTCAATGATTTGTTCTATCTTTTGTTGAAACATTAAAAAATTATTACAAAGAAAAAAACTTTAACCTTAAATATTCCAAACTTTTAACCAAAAAAGTGTTATACCGTAGCCTATTTCTGGTTTTTTTAATGTCTTATTTTTACATAGAATAAAAAAGTAAAATTTAAATCAAATGAAAAATTTATTATTTACCAAACAAGTTAGATGTTTCATACAAATATTGTTTTGAATTTTCAGTAGTAGGCCCTATTTACTATTTTTTACTCAGAAAAAAGTTAGTGACTAATTTTTTTTTTGTAGTACTATAGGTGAGAATATAATTTTAAAAAAGGTGTAAAACCTTCAATTTAAGCTCTGCTGAGGTTAGTAATGTATAATAGCCTATAGTGTTTTTTTCTTTTTTTCTCATTATTTTATCAATGGTACCATAATATAATAAAATAATATTGTTAATTTTCTGTTATCATTTTCTCTTACTCAATTTGATAATCACCAAGACACCCTTTAATTGAATGTTGAGCCTCCATAAACATTATTTTCTTCTAATGTTGGTTCAACATTCAGATAACAGCGAAAAAATCTTCGTCTATCAACAGTTGATTAATCAACCTATCAACTTTTTTATAGCATCATTAATTATTAAATTTTTAACATGTTTTTTTTTTTTTTTTTTTTTTTTTTTTTTTTTTTTTTTTTTTTTTGAGGGAGAGGCGGAAAAATGCATTACGCACACAGGTGGCCAGCCTGTAGTGTGGGGCTCCCCTAAAAAACGGGTTTACCCACTAAAAAACCTCCTCTACTCTTTAGGAATCTAAACTGGAATTGTTTATCACATTACGTCAGGCTAGGCCTAAATTTGGCTTACGCCCGTCGGGCTCGCTCCTTATCCAGCCGCTCTATCAAGGGATCTGGGCCACTTCGCGGTCCAGATCGGTTTTCTTTTCCAGGAGGATGCCCCGGACGAACTGTGACAAACAATCCCAGTTGCCCTCATCCTCCAAAATCTTTTGGCAGACCGAGTCCACCGAAAATGCACCAAATATTTGTGTGGCCTCCAGGCGGGGCCCTTCCCAACGGGGACAGCGGAAGAATGTGTGTTCCGCATCGTCGGGAACACCCGGGCAATAAATGCAGTCCGGTGAACCGGTCTTTCCCATCCAGTTCAGGTACGACCGAAAATAGCCGTGACCTGTCAAAAATTGGGTCAGGTAGTAGTCCACCTCTCCATGCCGCCGTTCCACCCATGGTTGGACCTGCTTGATAAGTCGCGCAGTCCATCGTCCTCGGGTGTCGTGCTCCCAGCTGTGTTGCCACTGCTGGAAGGTTCGGGAGCGCTCTTCTGTTCTTGCCGTGTCCTTGCCGATCTCGCCACGTCTCTGATAAATCGCTTTCCTCTCCCCTGCCAAGAGCTTGACAGGGATGACTCCGGCGACCACCAGGACGGCAGGCTCGGACACCGTCCGGTAGGCGGAACACACCCGGAGCGCAGCTTGACGCTGAACCCGGGCGAGTCGCAACCTGTAGCACTCCTTATCTAGAGCGCCTGCCCACACCTCTGCCCCGTAAAGGAGCACGGACTGGACCGCGGACATCAACAGACGTCTTCTGCTGGATCGGGGACCCCCGACATTGGCCATCAGCCTACTAAGGTGAGTAACTACCTTAGCGGCCTTGTCCGCCGTACGGAAGATCTGATCCCTCCAGCTTAACTTGGTGTCCACCATAACCCCAAGGTATTTGGCGGCACGAGTTGATGTGACCACCTCCCTTCCCACTCGAAACGGGACGACGGTGTTGATCCTCTTCTTCGTAAGAATCACGATCTCCGTCTTACTAAGAGCAAGCGAGAGACCGTAATCGGACATCCAGTTGTTGACAACCCGCATAACTCGGTTCAACTTTAGTTGGGCCAGCTCAACGTTGCGTGCAGCAATGAGAGCTGCGACGTCATCGGCGTACCCAACCAAAGTGGTTTCCTCAGGCATCTCGGACCTCAGGAGGCTGTCATAGGCAACGTTCCAGAGATCCGGGCCGAGTATCAAACCTTGTGCGGCACCAGAAGTGACTTCCATCGTCCGCGTTCCGTCCCTCGTGTCATAGATCAGGCTTCGAGAGCGTAGATAATCCTCGATGAGCCGCAACAGATATGCAGGAATACGAAAGGTGTTGCGAAGCGCATCCAACATATCGACCCACCTCGCCGAGTTGAAGGCATTCTTGACATCAAGCGTAACAAGAAGCACTACTCGGCGGGAGAAATGGTTGTGGCTCTCGGCTCTCTCCACAGCTCTCTGAACTTCGGTGACAGCGTCGATCGTTGACCGTCCCTTTCTGAAGCCGTACTGACGGGGGCATAAGTCCCCGGCAGCTTCCACGGCAGAAGTCAGGCGGGAACGGATCAGCTTCTCGAACAGCTTCCCAGCCGTGTCCAACATGCAGAGAGGCCTGTGGGACGACGGCAGTTCGGGATCACCTTTGCCCTTGCTGATCAGTACAAGCCTGGCTGTTTTCCAGGGAGCCGGAAACACCCCTTCTACCAAACAGGCATTGTACATTCTCAACAACAAGTCAGCGTTGATTGAAAATACTTTCTTTAAAGCCTCACTGGGAATCCCGTCCGGGCCAGGAGCCTTGTTGCTCTTCAGGGAGAGAACGGAGGTTTCCAGCTCCTCGAAAGTGAAGAGTGGAACGTCCTCTACCCGTCCGAAGTCAACCGGCGGTCGCTGTGGATGTTCAGGAAACAACGCAGCGACGATCCTCCCCATGGTGGCGCCCTCCATGATGGAAGGTGGAGAGCGGGCGCCGAGTTTCTGTGTTACAAGTTTGTAACCCAGGCCCCACGGGGTCGGAGTCAACGTCGTCACGAAGTCTCCTCCAGCTATTCGCCTTGCTCCTGTTTATCGCCTGGCGGAGAGATTTTCTCGCAGCTTTATAGGCCTCCGACTTACGAACTCTGTCTGCGGGAATTCTCGCTCTTGTGGCGGCTCGTCTAGTTCTTAAACATGTTCTTCTGAGTTCCGCAATCTCTTCAGTCCACCAGTAAACGGGTTGTTTGTCGCGTCGGGGTTTCCTTCGCGGCATAGACTGGTCGCAGGCCGAGACGATCAGTTCCATCGTGGATGTTACTAGTTCCTCGGCCCCAGCCTCACCAGGATTCCCCTGCGCTCCCCGAGAGATGGCTTCGGTGAACTTGACCACGTCCAGTTTGTTGGTGTTCCACCGTCGTGGCCCTTCCCGAGATGCGGAAACTCGACGATTTGCCTGATCATGCAGGTCAAAAACGATGTATTGGTGGTCGCTACCCGTGTAGTCCTCCACAACCCTCCAGCCAGAGATCCTCGGAAGGAGCGACTCAGACGCAAAGGTGACGTCGGGGATCGTGCCTCTCTGCCCGGGGCGCCGAAAAGTAGGTGTGTCGCCCTGGTTGAGGACGACAAGACCGGCCCTGGCGATGAAATCCAGGATGTATTTCCCCCGGGAACTGGTAGAGGGCATTCCCCACTCGACGGCCCTGGCGTTAAAATCGCCACCAACGACGACATGCCCGGTGGTGCCGAGAACGCACTCCTCTAGGCTATCTATCTTGTCGCGGAAGTCCTGGACGGCCTCGTTGGGTGTGAGGTAGCAACTGAAGATAGTCACGTCCCTACACCGAACCCAGACGAATCCTCGGCCGCGCCCGTGACTCCGCACCAAAACATCTCGTGTATTACGTGCCCAAAATGCAGCAATACCGAGGCTGTCCGAGATCCAAATGTTTGGGTCTCTGTCCCGATACTGTTCACTGATAAGGAGCGCGTCAGCACCAAGTTCTCGGGCGAGCTGATCTAGAAGGTTATCAGCTCCCCAGGATCTATGAGGGTTGGCCTGGAGGATGCGAATTACCGGCCGCTGCCTTTTGCCTGTTCAAGTGCGGCTCTGAAGGCACTGCACTGACCAGACCCGGGTAAGTGACCGAGGGCACTGGAGCCTGAATCCTTGCAGAGGAAGCAGGAGGGGCTCGAGGAACATTCCTTACGTTTGTGGCCCTGGCTTCCACACTTGAAGCAGTTGGCACTCCTGTCGGGCCCTTTACAGTTTCGGGAGGAGTGGCCGAAACCGAGACAGCGGAAGCATCTCGAAACTACCACCCTCCGTTTGAGCCTGCAACTGACCCAACCGACTCTGAGGTGCTGAAGGCTAAGCAGCTTATTGGCGTGCTTTTCGCTCATCTCGGCAACAGCCATCCGGAGTTGACTTCGGTTAGGCTTTGTCAGCCATACCCTCACTCCATCGGCCGGTATCTCCGGGAGTGCCACCTGGATCGCACGGGTCACCTCATCTTCGGTGGAGAGGACATCAAGGTCCCGAATCTCGACCGAACACTTCGGTTCTAGGGCCTTGATGGAGCCTTTGTCCCCAAGTGCAGTCTTGAGGGAAGCGGCAAAACCGATCTTGTCACTCGACTTCCCCAGTTCGAGGAGGACATCCCCGTTCTGGGTTCGCCGAATAGACTTGATAACGGTGTCGGTCTCTTCCGGTTTGGCCTGCGATCTAATCTGACCCAGAACATCGGCAAAAGATCGCCCCCCTAAGGGCTTGATCAAGATTGCCTCCGTCCTGGGCTTCTTAGGCCTGGGATGTTTAGGCTTTCTGACAGACTTGCCAGAGGCCTCCCCAACCGGGTTTGAGACTTGCGTCCGCTCCACCCTTGACGCACTTTTCGAAGCTGCCTCCGCTTGCTTCTGCTTCCTCCTTTCTTTCTTAGACAGGCGCGTCTTCCAGCCCCCCAAAGGTGTTGAGGCAGAGTTTGCTGCCAAGGCAGGATTAGCCGCCGGAGCAGGAACCTCTGCAGGAGTAGCCGCTGGAATCACGGCAGCGCCCGGGGCGGATTCAGTAGCCTGGACAGGAGATGTCTGCGATGCCGCAGTGACAAAAACCGGTCTCGGCACTGAGTCCACCTCAACAATCTCAGGGCTTCCCGGCGAAGAACCGCTCTGCCTCTTCTTTCGCTTTCTGGCTTGAGTCTGGGACTCAGCCAGATGAGCTTGAGGTGAAGCAGAGATGACTCGGTTCGTGACATCGCGCTCCTGCTTCACTGCCTTTAGCCTGATTTTCCGGCATTCCTCGATTTCTTCTAGAGCATCTTCGAGTTTCGGGATCCCCTCTTTTATCGCCTTGTTTATGTTCTTTTGAATTAGGAGGACCTTGGCCATCTCCTTCAAAAGAACTTTCATCTTCTTCAGACATGAGTCTTCCTCCTCGTGGGCGTCGTCCTGCTGCTGCCGAAGCATTTGCAGCTCGAATGCCGCACGAAGAGGGCTCTTCCTGGGAGGGATTCCTTGCATCCTGGCTAGAGGTGTTACCGGCTCGGTCACACCCATACCCAGATCAACCTCATCTTTCTCCTTTCCGGTTACGGCCGATGATCCAACGACACCAGCAGCCTTGAACGGGGCCGGCGGAGGGGAGGTTTTAATTCCAACCGTCGGCGTCCCAGTCTTTGAGGTCGGAGACCTCTGCACAAGTGAGCTGCGCCTAAAAGCAGCCTGTTCGTTCTCCTTTCCAAGATTCGTGTTTTGCAGTTGACAATCCATACTATTTTGTAACCAGCGCATCGTGCGGCAAGAGGCGGCCCTTCATCGGCCGAGAGCGGGTACACCCTCGGAGGTCTACCCCCCGTAGGAGATAAGACACCCCTACCCCGGAACTCCGGGGCCCGAACCTCCGTTTGCCCAGCACCGATACACAAAATGTGCCGGACGTGCTGGGGGTCGCACCGTGGCAATGCAGAGTCCGATCCCTGCATCCATGCCGCACTGCCTGACTAAGGTCCGAAGCGGCTGGCTTCTGACGACACACTGGAGGAGACCATCGGCAGTGCGAGGCACACATCAGTCCCTGCAACACAACAGGGACACTCCCAGGACCCCCCAGCATGCGCCGGTCTAAAGAAGGTGGAAAGACACCCTTGATTCGGGGTCGAAAACAAGAAGGTGAGCAAGGTTAGCTCAGGAAAGAATAAAGACGGTGAGCTAAGACCTGAAAGATGAGAAGAAAGGCCCTAGCTCGGGAAGAACTGTGAGGAGGGTCTCACAGCTTGGCTCAGGTACCCCGGGGTCGCCAAGAAACACCCGTACAGTGGAAAGCCCACTGCCCCTGAGGGCTATTTTTAACATGTTTAGCCCAATAAGCTTATCCACAATCAACCCTTCCAGGTAGGCCTGAAATAGCGTTCTCAGGATTATCAAGTGAAAACTAAAACAACTTGGCTAGGCTTATCCAATCAGTTTATAACAGATATCAAGGCATAAGAAATCAGGCATGAAAATACAGCAAACATTAAGCTCACTACATTAGGTTATGAGGCCACATAGACAAAATATATGCATATTATATCAATGCACTCACAGAAAACCTGTATATTCAACTACACCTGTACCTATTCATAAACTCCATCTATAGCAAGGAATCTAAAATAAATAAAGACAAGGTAGGGGTCAAGACAGGCAACGCCCTCTATGCACCAAGTTTTCTTTTGCACCTATGACATCACCATTTACTAATACTGTTAATGCTAATGATGACGTCAGAGGTGCAAAAGAACACCTGGTGCACAGAGGGCGTTGCGTGTCTTGACCCCTACCTTCTCTTTATTTATTTTAGGTTCCTTGATCTATAGTACACTAGACCTAGATTCAAACTGTTTTCAAATATCAAAGTTGGCACATAGTAGATATCAATCACCCTGTACGCTTATGTAGAGCCGAATGAACAGGGCGAACAAGCTTAATCAAAGTGCAAGTGAGCAAAGGGAGTAAAGGATTCCCAGAACCTCACCCCTGAGGTAAGGGAGCAGAGCAAATGATATCCTATTTGAAGTACAACATTGGGTAAAAGTAGGGACGGGTCTGCGAATAGTGATTTTTGGGTTCTAATCAAATAATTATTTACTAGCCTATTCCAAATATCAAATAATTTCTAATAAAATAGTAACATTGAAATTTGTTTTTCACAGGTAATTTCTTTCAGCTATGAGATTGGCTATGGTATAAAATTCAGACATAGGCCTTATAGTAGCCCTATTTAAAATAAGTAGCCTAAGCATTTCACAAAAAATGTTTTCAGATTATTTGGGCAAAATAAAGTGTTTTTAGTGTATTCATTTGGTTTTGGTATCTGTTCCTAGTCCAAAGCAAGAATGGTAATTTTTAGCACAATGTTTAGCTTAAAATGAAAGTATGACTATACAAGTGAAAAATTGCAAGCAACAACAATCGATTGACTATGGTATAGAATTAAGGCATAGGCATCTTTTTTATTAGCATCCACATCTTTTTATAGGCATAGTAGGCCTATATAAAGTGTAAGCAATTTCACAAAAAAAGTCAACTAAATTTATGAAAAAAGATGCTAAAGTATATAAAAATAAGTTTAAGTAGTATTTTTATTGCTTTGTTATTTTAAACATATCAGCAATGCTTTGGTTTTCTGAACACGTTTTGAAATTTTGAGATCAAAAGCGTACCTACAATACTTATTTTTTCTAATATTCAAATTATGAATGGTGGTTGACGTTAAATAAAATAAATTAAGTTAATGAAATGAAAGAAGTTGGGGTAAATACTATTAAATCAAATTTAACACACAGTAGAACTAAACAAAAGTGTGTATATCACGGCAACAGTGATCAAAACTATCCACAATCTCTCAACTATCAACTTATTCAATGACATCATGCAAAAAAGAGACACTCTTTTGTAGGCCTTGTCTGACTTTATTTGGTGACCAACAATTCATCTAGGTAAATTAAACCATATTCGCGGAATTCAAGCAATGTAGATAACATTTTTAAATGTTTTACATGAGGTGTAATAGCCAACTTATTTTTCCTACAGTCACACTAATTTAATTACAAACAAAAAACTTGAAATATTACAGCCAAGAAGTTGTGAGGTTAAAAACGAGTCAACAACACAGTTTATCAAATAACTGTGAACGCCATTTTAATTTTTAGTGCGACCTGACTTGGCTGTCACAGAGTACAGTCAAGTTTTAATTCATAGAATAATAAATTTTTACCATTTCAATATCCTGTTGTTGATGAGACAGACCTCATGTTTCGTGGCGACAGCCACATTTTCAGGTAATCTCCCAGAAGGTCCGTCATAAATTTAAAATTGGTAACACAAACACAACAAATAAATAGATAAATACACGACACAGTTAACACTTAACATTTAACATTTCGACAACAAAAATACACAGGATTTATGACGAATTTTCTGGGACAGTGTTCCCCAACCTTTTCGGGCCCGCGTACACCACCTAACACTTTTTCAGTTTTTTTGGCGTATCACCCAAAGATACCGACCTCCCCCCATCACCTCCCACCCATACAGATACAGCGGAAGAGAGCTTAGAATATTGTTTTCCTTTTAATGTGTTTTATATAGGCCTCTAAATAGTGGTGTGTGAGAAATTTAGTGTAAATTTTATAGATATAGATTTACAACAATTATAAAAGATCTATTTAAATTGAATAAACATAAATTGGAATGAACCTTAGAATTTGAAGCTATAGTAATATTAGGGGTAATGCGATTTTAAATAAACATGAATAATATAAGTAAACTTTGCTTTAATGTTTGAAACTAAGAACTGCTATAGCTGCAACCTTTATAAACAAAGTTGAATACAATAAAATTCACACTACTCCACTCCGCAAGAAAGAAAGTAATTTTGCATTTCTACAAAAGTAACCACCGCAATAAAAATAGATACAAAATGACCAAACTATTAATATTAACAGCAAAAATGGTTTATTAATGTGAAACATGCTGTTGTTTCTTGTTCACCAAAGACTAAATAGCCTAATATCAAGACTAATAATTCTGCACATGAAAAAATTACATGTCAAGGGACTAACTATTTTGACAAATCAATCACTGGGCTTTATGAAACTAAAACACAGAACGTTGGGTTCCAGTGGTATCAAGTGATAAACTTAAAATTCTCTGTGGATATGACCAAATTAATTTTTCTTAACTTTCCATTGTTTCTGCGTAACGTGTCTCGTAACTTTAAAATAAAACAAGGTACACCTTGACCTTTAAAATTTTCAAGTTTAGAAAAGCAAGTACTGGCATAAAGTCTTTATTCATTAATATAAATACAAGACTTGGTCGTGTATGTCGATGACACCACCCTTTTCACCAAAAACCTCGACCAAACAAAGCTTGAAATGGATTCATATATTTAAGTCAACCAACTGGCTCAATACTTTTCCGAATTAAAGCTCTCTCTCAATACCAATTACATTTTCATTCAATCAAGAATACGGCAAAACTCATAATTTCACAGTTTTCACACCTAGAGATAGGTGACAGTCAACTTTCCAATGTCAAATCAGTCAGTTTTCTGGGAGTGAGATATTGGACGATGGGCTGACCTGGGATGAACAAATCCACCATCTCAGGATCTCGGCCGGTCTGTACGTCCTCCAGAACATTGCTAGGTTGGGCAGTGTAGAGTTAGCTAGGCTTATTTATTTTAGTCTAATAGAATCTCACATCAGTTACTCCATAGTTCTGTGTGGTAATTCGTAAAAAAAAATCTTGAAATAATCTCGGCCGGTCTGTACATCCTCCGCAACATTGCTAGGTTGGGCACTGTAGAGTTAGCTAGGCTGGTTTATTTTAGTCTAATAGAATCTCACATCAGTTACTCCATAGTTCTGTGGGGTAATTCGTCAAAAAAAATCTTGAAATAATTTTTAAGCTACAGAAAAGAGCGATCAGGTGCATTTATGGCCTGCGCCCTAGGGACCATTGTAAACTTTGCTTTTCAAAATCTCCAAATACTAACTGTGCCTTCTCTTTTTATTTATGAAATAGTCATTTTTGCAATTAATAACAGTTTCACTAACGTTCCTGTTCATCATAGCTATAATAAGTTACTAGATTAAGAAACAATAGAACGTATGTAAATTACATTTGTTAGAAATCAATATCAATAAATCATAATCAATAAATCACATCAGTTTGAACTTAGATTAGGCCTACTGGAAAATAAGTCTGGCTTTCTCACACCTAAGTTTTTTAATAAAATCCCACCTCACATCACTTCGATTATTCGTAACTATTCAAAACTCAAAAGTAAATTGAAAAGTGCATTTATAAGTGTTTCTACAACCAAGAAGAATTTCTGACAGAACAAACTCAAAACCTATCCTAAACCTATCCTTAAACATTCCGTGCCACACAAGAAGAATGAGCCAAACCTAACTAGGCCTAAATCTAATTTAAATTGACATGGCAGTGTCTGAATCACTGCCTCCTGACTGATCCCATGCCGCAAGAGAGTGGTCTACGGGACAACGCTTCGTAAGTAAGTAAAATAAGTAAGTAAATGTGCTCAGAAAATGGGAAAAATAATGAATGGGTTAAAATAATGGGCTGTTAAAATAATTTTCTCTGCTAAGTTGGTACGAAATTGCTTTATGTAATAAAATGTATTACAACTTATTGGAGTCTCTCAATATGTAAATGCGTTGTCTAACGCAGAACGAACTGACCAAAACAACGTCGGTGTTACGTCGAGCAGTAACGCTTTTTTTAAAATTGTTTTTGTATTAATTTTTTTATTTCTTCCGTTGGATCTCGCGTACCACCTGAAATGCGTACCACAGGTTGAGATACACTGTTCTGGGAGATTACCTGAGGATTTGGCTGTAGCCACGAAACGTGTGGTCAGTCTCATCAACAACAGGATATTGAAAAGGTAAAAAAATTTTATTCTATGAATTGTATCAGTGTCCGGAAGTCGAAATCACAAATCTAATTTTTAATTCGCGAATGGTATACTCACCATCGGATAATAGCCTAACATGCATGCCTGTATCTATTTTTAGTCAATTTAAAGATGTTGATCGACTATACAAAACTTTTTAGATAACACAAGACAGCTAACATATTCTCAACTAAAGATTATTTTAATTCTCCTATAAGCCTACATGCCAAAAAAATGAAGTAATTTTTTTATTATTTTAAAGTATTGCACAATCAATGTGGCAATGGCAACATTGCAAACTCCGCACTACTGTTATTCGTTCGTCTTTGTCAATATATAGCGGTTGGAAGTTTTGAATCCATTCATTGCATTTGATTTTCTACATTTTTTTACATTTTTCTGCTTTACATTACGCTAATTTGATCATTCCAACATTTATTTTGAAAATTATAACTAACCGTCGGACATTGTTAGCGATTTTGAGTAACCGGCAAATTATTCTCTGAAATATTTATTCTGAAATTTCAAATCTAATCTAATATGTTTACCACAATACCTATTCAATTCAAAATTATTCGAAGCTTGAGTATTTGCACACCTCTCGGTAAAACCTTGGTAGTTGCTTATAAATGAAAATATTAGGCTTAAGCTTATTTATCTGGCCTAAGTCAAATATTGAAATGACGATACTATTTTTTAATGAAATTTTTATTTAGGGCCTTTTAACTTATTAGTACTGTTTAAGATCATTTTTACCATTTGAAAAAAAAATTTAAAAAATTAGTTTATTTTGACTATTACGGTAATGGTGTTATGCTTTAGCCTAGTCAAAGAGTTATTGTAAGTATGATAACAAATTACATACTAAGGCTATATTGTGATTATTTTTATTTAGCCTACGATACTTATTATTGTTTGCTTATTATATGGCTGGTTTTCTATAATAAATTTCATTTATAAAAAATATTTTATTGGATTCATGTAATGAACAAATTATGCAATTTCACAAAAATGTGCACTGTAAAAGTTAAAATGTTTAAAAGGAACCTAGGTTGGGCTACCACATCACCGAATTTCTCCCGAGATAACCATACTGAATTTTAACCGGGTGAAATTTTAACACTGGGGAATTTGAACGTAAAGTGCGAAAACTCTTTTGGCTTGTTACTGAAACGTGTTAAAAGATCAGGAATGACCAAGTTAAAATCATGGGCCTCATCACAGAACATATATTAATCTGTATTAGTCCCTACTAAAAAATGTTATCTCAAAATAAGACAATTCTAAATGTTTAGCATTTTGATGATGAGGTATTTTGTTTTTCGACTTGTGCTGTACTCATAGTTATCAAGCGTTTCAGTAACAATGAAGATTTACTACAATGGCTTTTAAGTAATCTGACCATAAAACAGCAAACCGAACGAGGGAGAGCAGTGATGATAAATGTCCGTAATGTACAAGGCTGTCTGAAATTAATATCAACATAACTTCATAGGTGTACCACATTATGCTATGGTACACTTCAATTTTATGAATAATCCCTTCATAATTTTAAATCATACACACTTGTTAAGACTTCTACTTAAGTTAGGCTATATTTAACTAAATAATTTTTATTAAAAAATATTGAAACAGATTTGTTCTACAAACAAAATTTACTGAATTTGACTAATCGACCACTGCCTATTCGATTTCCACAAGTGAGCGTGACCTTTCCAGTGATTAAATTAACCTAAGCTTAGTTAAAAATAATAACATTTTTGAAGTGAAGTCAGGTTTTGTTTTTGTAAACTTTATTTTTTCGTGTTTTCTTGTTAAACAGGATATTTAAAATGTAGTGTTCTAAAACAGGAAGTATAAGTACTTTCTTATCATACTTTGCAGTTTTATGCAAAAATAATAAGTAATACAGTAAATTTACCATATGGTACTATGTTCAAAATTAACTGACACGCCTTTCTTCTTTTATTTGAGGAAAAATTACACTTATGAAGTATTAGCATACTGGATTATTTTATTGGTATTACAGATTTTATATAACTCAGGTGCTCTAAAAATATTATGTTTTAGGACCCCAGACACCGTTTAGATCGCTAACAAGTAACTTAAAATCTGCTCCTTTTCCCTTTATACTAGAAACCTGAAATGAAAACTAAATGGAAAAATTTATAGGCCTAGCCTATTTCGAATTTTTAATTAGATTAGAGACTGAAAATGGGCTCAGAAAAAAGTCCGAAATATATAATTTTTTTACAAATATTGTTTTTATAAATTCTTGAGTATATAATATCTAACAATTAAATGGAAAAACCTAATTGTACCAAACTTTATCCCTCCGAGCGTTCAATATAGCACCCCTGGAGCGTTACGCATTTTTTCAAGGTTTTGCATACTTTCAAATAAAAATGAGTAAAAAATATATTTTATGACCTAGCACTATAAATGTATATATTATATGAAATTAGATAAAATGGACTATCTAAAAATACAAAAATTATTACCATTACTTATTGCTACCTAAATTAAGCTATAGGTTAAAAATTAAAATATTACAAAAAAATATTTTATGTAACTTTGCTCTCCCCAAAAATAATTAAAGAAACACATAATCAAAATTCCAAGATATACATTTTGTTTGGAATTTTATGCAGTTCAAGAAAATATATAATTAATATAGGCTAGAAGCATTTGAAAAAAATGTATGTTGAATAAAACTAAATATGTCTTATGGTACTTACCCTAATCCCATAAGAACACATGTAAAATCAAGCTAGGAATATTATACTAATTCCTACTCATATTTATGGTTATAAACTAGATAAAACGTATTAATTTATTAAAATAATGTAAATTAACAGTATTAGTAACACTTTTAATCATTTATAACCTTAAAACAATTGGTAAAAAATTTATTTAATTGTTTACAAAGTTAGCAGATGGTAACAGTTTTTTCCCAGATGTTTCATTGCATATTACAAACAATTAATCATTTGAAATGGGTGTTTTTGGATAGCTTAGAACCTCCCGGTAACGGCGGGTAGCGTTCACGAGTCCGTTTTTGTCATTCACTATAAAGTTACGTTGCGTTTTCGAAGAGTCGAAAAATCGACTCAAACGCTCGGAGGTCGAAAAGCTGGGCCGAAAAATCGACGAATAACGCTCGGAGGGTTAAAACCCTCACAATCGGTTACGGTAAGTTTATACCTAAGTAAATGAACTTCTAGAGATATTGTGGGTTATGTTATAATGGCATTTAAAGAGAGGCTTTTATACTGTTTTATTTCTACTTAATTTCAAATCCACAAAGCCTAGGCCTACAATAATGGCGTTAACTGGCTGGGTAGCTGAGTGGTTATAGTGCTCGCCTTTGAATCCAAAGGTTGCCGGTTCGATCCTGAGAAAAGTTGGTAGCTTTTTAAAGGATCGACTCCGGACCCAGTTGCCATTTGTCATTGGGCTATTAATTAATGATGCTTTCTAACAACTGGTCGATGTTAGATAGTAACAAGACTGGGGTTTGGACCGGTCCCCTTCAATACGTTAAAAAATGCCACTGGCGTTGATAGACATAAAATAAAACAAATATCAAAATAAATTAAACAATATATCAATTATACAGTTTACTAGGCCTATACAGCCATTCTAAAGTAATGAAAGTTACAAGCGTACAAACTAATTTGTTGAAAAAATAAGTGAAACAACTTAAATACCGTATTATAAAACCAACTATATGACAAGTTTAAGTTTTGTTTGTCTAAAGGTTTAAGAGTAAAACAATAGGCCTATCATTTCATCAAGTCGTATCTAAAATATCAACTTAGAATGCAGTAACGGAGGTTACTCACACGCATGGCTAAGTTGTGACTCCTTAACTACGGTATTCCTTTAATTTTCTGTAAATTATTAAACTTATGGCAAACAAATTTTATTTCATGTTAATGAAATTCTTCAAGAGTTATGCTATTTACTTGCAGTGTTCTTGTTAAAAATAATTAATGGAATTTAGGAACAAATAATACAACAAAAAGTAACGAAGGTTACCGTTCGAGTAACAGAAGTTACATGTGCGTTTCAAGATGTGATTTTGGCTGTTTATGGTTCATATTAAAATAGCCTAATAATGATTAAAGTGTAATAGGAAATGAAATTGTAGGGATTGTATAAAAATGTAATATAATTGTGATTGGAAAAATCATGGTAGGCCCTTGACTTAGGGGGCCCGGGTATTTCCGGGGATTTTTTTGGGGATTTAGGAGTAGGTTTAGGAGTAGGAGATCAGTAGCATTAAATACCCACTCCCTCTAAGTCAAGGGCCTACCGAAATCATGTTTTTATCAGCAAAAACAATTAGTCTAAATTGCTAAAGTCACATTAAACTTACAGTACCTTGACTTTTTGGTTGAAAATTAACTGAAAATGACAGTACCGGTAGTAATTTGAGAGAAAACTATTACAAAGCAACATCTTGTAAAATAAAGAACTTTAAATTAGTTTTTAAATCAATAAAATTTGTGTAAGTACACAAGTTTTATCACTTGAATATTGCCAAGATGCAGCATCATTCCCAAGAATTATTAAATGTCTCCCACACATTTTGTATAAACTCATTAAAAACAAGTAGGCCTATTTTTCCTACCGGTAGTTTTTTTCTAATTCCCTTGGCGTCAAAATTTTAATTTTAAATAGGCCTAGGGGGCCTATAGTTTTCTTCCTTCCCTCTTCATCTTTCTATGAACTCTCTTTCCACTCGGTTTCATTTTTTTTTTTTTTTTTTTTGTTCATTTAATCTTGCTAAGAAATCTTTTTTTTCGAGGGGGTGAAATGAACTGCAGTTCTGAGGTCCGTGGACAAAACTACCGTAAAGGTCTATTTAAGTTAGCAGGCATCCATGGCTACTTTATTGGGGTTCAGCCCTACAGGCTAATTTCTGACTAATTTTGCCCAAAAATAAGCAAAACCTTGGGAGTCCTAGAAGGGAATGTTGATTGGACCAAGGCATGCACCTATTATAGAAATTATTATGGTAAGTTAGGCCCTAGGCCTACCAAAATGTACTAGGCCAATGAACAAAAAATAAAATGGGATCATGGGATTGACTAAAAATGTTATTAGTGTAGGCCTAGTCTACCTCCAAGGCTCAGTCTGTTAACTGTTACAAAACACATCTAGGCAAGGCCTAACCCTATTAGTCTACCTATATGATTAAGGCCTACCTTGACCTACAACCCAAGTTAAGTCAAGACTAAAAATTTCTAGGCCTATAAGAAGGCACACTAAGAACAAAACCTAGGCTAGCCTACTTAATTGCAATCAAACTAGCCTGGTCATTCAACTTTTATGGGGTTGTTTGTTATGTTGAAGTCTATGTAGCCTTTTATGGTAGGCTATGCCTAAAATGCTTAAGAACAAAACCAAAAACCCACGCTGAATTGGATTTTTTACTTGGAACTTAGTATAGGTCATAGGTCTAGGTACATTACATATTTCTCACAGAAGAAGTTGAACATGTGGGCTGATACAATGACATAAGTTAGACCCTAACTTAGATTGAATAGGAATAATTTGATCCACAAAAAATTAACATTACAAAATTTCTTCAGGGGCTGTACAGATAATTTAGGCTGAAATGCACATAATAGGGCTATAAAAACTAATTTTTTGCAAATCACAAAAAGCAAAATAATAACTTAAAACTTCTAAGTAAGTTACTGTGGGTTTAGAAATTAAATGCTCCCACCTTGCATTAAGTCCAAAAAGTCAAGTAAAATAACCTTTGGCTTAATCTAATAACAATCACTACCGTTGGTTAACTACTTTGAAATCGAATGTATAATCCATTTTTATTGATATTAGCTCGAGTTACGTACATGTTGCCTACGGGGACAAAAATAACGACGCATCACATCCTGTGAGGTCGATTTTCTTACCCCACAATAAGTGAACAACGAACCGTTAAACTAAATCCTTTAACTTAAACAAAGCTCAAAATAAAGAAACTTACACTTTGAAGGAATGTAAATGGCTCGTTAAATCCTTTGAGGAAATCTGCCAAGGTGCTACATATTCACCTTTCCCCAAATGATGCCGACATTGAACGTCTAGGGTTGGAGTTGGAGTCTATTGTTTGAGTTGACTTTGCAAGCCACCGTCACCGCATAATTTTGAGGCTTTGTGTTAACACAAAGCTCGATTTTTATCACAACTTACTACCGTTTTATGAAACGCACAAAACAAAAAAAACATCACTTAAAAAACTGAGTCAATAAACAATCTTGATTGCTTTGGTAACAGCTATAATGCCACACGGCAAAATGCTACTCACTAGCAGCCATCTGCAGCAGCTGCTTCAGCCAGTAGCATCAAATCGAAATGGCGCGAAAAAGGAATCTTTGTATTTCCCGCAAAATCAAACATACGGAAGGGCCCTGTAACAAGCAAATTCAATATTATCAGAGTTTTAGAAGTCTCCAATTAATTTGTCTTCAAATTTAATGCAATTAATGAGTAAAGTGGTGTTTTTAAATCAAGATTTCACTTTTAAATCACTAAATACTACCTTAATACCTTGGAAAACTCTGATTAATATCAGGCTTCTTGCTCCAATTCGTTACTGCAATGACTTTGGTTCAGGTGGGCGGCCATTGCTTTCTACTGTTTCTAGACGTAGGAACAACGGAGTAGCACCATCTGCACGTTGGCGCGAATCAATTTAAAATTCAAACCCAATACTTTTTCAATACTACAGCGTTTTATGTGTGTAACTTACCAAGTTACTCTGCAGCTTGAACCTCTATTAGTACATCGTACATATAAATAAATACTGTGATTTTCTATGCACAAATAACAATGTATGATCGATGATTTAACTAATAAAGATTACTAATAATCTCTGAACAATCATTCAGAGATTAAATTGGTGACATTCAATCTCTTAGTTTTATAAGGTGAAATATAATCAGTAATATATAGTTACAGTCAGGCCCGGATTAAGACTTTTTGACGCCCTAGGCCAAGAGCCAAAATAACGCCCCCCCCCCCCCAAAAAAAAAAAAAACCACGCCGATTTATAGGCTTATTTGAATTCTAATTACTTTGGCTTTTGTATAAAACTCAGAACTATTTAATGAATGTGATGATCAGCATTTTCGTCACTTTAATCCATGGAACTAATCCTTTTGCATCCATCATTTAATGCACATTTTACTACCATATTAATTTTAGATCTGAAATAAAATATTATATAATTAATTATAACAGAGAAATCAATTTAAATCTAGGGCAAAGGAACAAGGTCAAGGCAAAGGGGCGCTGTTTCCCGTCAATTAGAGGAATGTTTACCGCTGGTCTTTAGTTGCTCTTTACAACTGATCACAGACGCTATTTACGCGTATTGGGGCGCTCATTACAGTCGACCAGGGCGCTCTTTACCGCCGGTCGGAGGCTAT
Organism: Neoaliturus tenellus; assembly: GCA_030545055.2. Classification (NCBI taxonomy): domain Eukaryota; kingdom Metazoa; phylum Arthropoda; class Insecta; order Hemiptera; family Cicadellidae; genus Neoaliturus; species Neoaliturus tenellus. The sequence continues at coordinate 222,671,276 of CM061532.1, forward strand.
GTTTACCACCGGTCGGGGGCGTGATTTAACTCTGTTCAATGTTGCTATTTACCGTCAAGGGCAATGTTTACCACCAGTCGAGAGTGATGATCTTAACCGCTAATCAGGGACACTCTTTACGGCAGATCAGGGGCACTCGTCCCCGCGGCGTACTTTGCCCTCGGGTCCCGGCAACTTTGGGGGTCCCCTAGTTCGCCTAAATAGATCTTTCTTCTTTCTATTTTGCCGAATATTCTATTCACTCTTGTTATCACAGAATTTAAAAAAATTGTGAAAAACCAGAATTAAATTGTATTTTTAGTTTAATATTTTTTTTACTGAAACGTAGTATACAAAAAGGCTTGTTTCTCTAGCATTTGTTTTAACAACAGCTGTCTAATGATTCGACCAATCATCCTTCCTCCATAAGATTAACACTGAAACTTTGAAAGCCTGTGGGACGTGGCCCTGGCGGCCGATGTGAATTATAATGGGATTCTGCTCACCTACAGGTAGATCCCTCATACCTTTCTAACAGTATGATGAGCGGATTTCTCCTATGATGCACAAAATCTGTGAAAAAAGGAGGAAATGAAACATGCTTGCCTATTAATATGTAGATGATGTAAGTTATAGTATGCTATTCTTTTGTGTCCAACTGAAATAAATTATACAGAAAAAGATATAAATTATCCCTAAGTATTATGGATCTTTATATCTAACTTCTAATAATGCTAATTGAAAATTTCCAAATGATCTTAAAGAAGAACAAAACAAAAACATTTTAAAAGGAATTTGAAAAATCCTCTTAGAAAAGGCTCTCCATTCATTTGGAGATTAAGATTTATTATACTACCATTTAGGCGAACTAGGTGATTGCCTAGGGTGCTGAGGCCCAAGTTGCGCCATCGCGGCGGAGACAAGCGTCAAAGAGTGTCCATAATCAGCAGTGAAAAAAGTAAGTAATTAGGAAGTGTCTAGACAATCATTAAAAAACGTTCACCCGAATTCAGCAGTGTTATTCACCAGCTAAGAAGCAGAGGTTGCCAGACATATAAATTTAAGATTTTCACTAAGATAAGATATAAGTAATAAATGTATAAAATTTGTAAATTTAAAATAGTAAATTTTAACTACAAAAAGTTTTTTGGTGTTTACTGTAAACATGGTTTTTCACTATGCTTACTGAGTATTTCAAAGCATTGATATTTCTTTCAGAGTTTGTTTTGAGAGTTCTTTTCATTTTTCCCAAAACTGCTTAAAAAATGTGGGGGCTCCAACCATCATTCCAACTACTTGAAATTCAAAAATGCCATGCTTTTCTTTTAACTCTTCTTTTGTTTCATCTTATATCACTTTATTTTCTTTATCTATTTTTAGTAGTTGGTTTTTGGCCTTCTCAAATTGTATAGTTGGGTCAATTATGTATCCCGTTTTTCTCTTCTTATTTATAGCCACAATATCACATCTTCTATTCGATCCATTATTTGCTACACATGGAACTTCAACATACACTTGAAAATCTGTATTCTTAAATTCATTTGATATTATGGATCTACGGTGTTGTGACGTTTATTTCTCAGAAGTTCCCCAAAGGGGCACGATCCAAGGACATGTTCAAATTATTCAAAGTGGTATTTCTCGGTAACAACACCCTGCACCGGGTTCCATCATGAGATCTAATGGCTACTGACTTAGAGGAGCCACATCTCCTATTTTTAGAGTTTCATATTTTGTATTAGAGTTTAATAGATAAAAAAATATTTATTCCGCTAGAAAACATTTAATTTTCCAATATCTGACAATCCTGTGACACTGATCGATACAAAAACCTTAGTACATCTTAAACTAGCTGTTGCCCGTCACGGCTTCACCCGTGATTGAATTAATTTTACAGGTAGAAAAATCTCTTATAAGAGCAACGAAATCTTCTTCCTTAAGAATTATATTAAAAAATTCAAGCACTGTGAGTAGAGCCCTGAAGTAATTTTACAAAAAAAAAAAAAAAAACCTTTTCTTAGTGAGCATCTATGAGTATAAAGAAGAAGAACAACCATGTCAAAAACTTAATTTGAATTTAAAATTTTATAAAAATAAATTTTAACCCCCTTAGGCCATATATAATCATTGTGAAGTCCTGTGGGATGGAGCCTTAAAGAACTTAAAAACTATAGTTGCAAAACCTTTTCTTAGTGAGTATACCTATGAGCAAAGAGGAATGTCCAGGTTAAATTTCAACGCCATAGGATCTATGGTAATTTTGAGGTTCTGAATGGGGTGAAGCCCCAAAAACATCGCAAACCCGTTAGCAGAAACTGGAACCCATTATGAGCACCTATTGACCACCTATTAGTAAAGAGGGACGAACATGTAAAAATTCAAATCTGTAGGCCTGAGAGAAATTTAGAAGTCATGTGGGGCGGAGCCCTAAAGAACTTCAAAAACTATATTTGCAATACAGTTTCTTAGTGAGCACATATAAGCAAAGACGAACGTCCATGCCAAATTTCAACCCTGTATAGTCCCTACAGTAATTTTAAGTCCAAGGGACTATCTTGAGGCTGTCCATTGTTACTGCACCTTGCTATTTAAATTTATTGCTCACTTATTTATTGTTATCATCTGTTATTGTTTACTTGTTGTTGTTACTGTACTTTAATGTTATTTATTACTAGTCTTATCGCTTTATGTCATTATTATTATTATTATTATTTTTAGGAGTAGTCATGTCTTTGTTATGACCACATTGAGGCTGTCTATTGTTACCTTGCCATTTAAATTTTACTATTGGTGTAATCCGTTGGAGTAAATAAATAAATGGCTTGTGGATGCGATATTCGCTGGTGGGGATTAACATCCGCACTAGTGAATACTAGTTCATCCATAAGTACCATCCTCATAATTAGACCAATTCGTATATGGGAGGTTGAAATTGTGGTTCGGATCCCACGTTAAACTGTAGGTCCCTAGATACCATTGGCTGTTGGGCTATGAATTAACAGTCCTGTCTAAGGAGAATGTCGGCCTTAGTCAGTAACAAGACTACAAGATCGCGCCACAATCATCCTACACTCATCCCTCATTCATACTTGGCTTTAAACTACCTATTGAGTTAGGTCGCCATTTCAATAAAGGTATTAAAGGTATTAAAGGGTCGGAGCCCTAAAGTGCTTAAAAAATTATATTTGCAAAACAGTTTCTTAGTGAGTAGGGGAGGGTGGGCCACAGTGGAACAAAAATTACAAAACAATTTTTGTTTTTTTACCTATTTGCTTAACAGCTTCAGAAGATCAATGTACTTAAAGAAAAACCTTTCCCACATACATTACATATATTTTAAAATTTATAATGAAATAAAAACTAATTTTTATGAACTGTTTTTCAAAACCTATGCAAGTGTTCCACTGTGGCCCAATATAGGGCCACAGTGGAACATGATACGGGCCACAATGGAACAACGAATTAAAACGCAAAAATATTGTAATAAATCATGTTTATTAAACTCAAATGTTATTTATGTAAAGACTTAACAGTTTCAAATGTTTCTCCTCTTCTTTTTTATCCTTTCTTCTTTTTTCCTCTTCCTTCCTTTTGACATACTGATCTCTAAAAAGAACAGCCAGTTCAAGACTTTATGGCTTTTCCATAAATTTCCAAAAAGATAATTTAATGAAAAAATCTATAATTGGGTTTCAAACTATTAAATTAAAAACATATAATAGGTAATATTTTTTGTTACATTGAGATACATGATGTTTGGCCACAATGGAACAGTTCCACTGTGGCCCAACATCAAGTGTTTCATTGTGGCCCATGTCTGTTTGATCAAAAAAACTAACCCTAATTCCACTCCAGAGCTTTGTACAAATATGCTAAATAGTCTAAAAGTTTTAGAAAGAGTTGTTCTTTATACTGGTGTGTGACACTTACCCCTAACCACTACAAACAGAAGATAAATTGGTGACGAAATAACCTGAGAAAACTAACTTTTGGCGGTCAAAAACAAAACATGAATTATTTTTCTTCCTGACAGGAAGGCACCCATTTGCACCAATGAACTATGGGTAGACAAATAGTTTTGGAGTTCACTCACAGAGTGCAGCAGTTGACAGACTAGCCAAATTCAAAAATATATAATTGTTCCACTGTGGCCCACGTTCCACTGTGGCCCACCCTCCCCTACCTATATTAGCAAAGAGAAGAACGTCTATAATAAATTCCAATACTGTTAGGCCCTAGAGTATAATTTTTAAGTCATGTAGAGCAGGGCCCTAAAGAAATTAAAAAACTATATTTGTAAATCATTTTTAATGAGCACCTATGAGCAAAGAAGAACTCCATGTCAAATTTAAACTATGTAGGAGATAGAATAATTTTTAAGTCCAGTGGGGCAGAGCCCTAAAGTGCTTCAAAAATTATATTTGCAAAACCGTTGCTTAGTGACTAGTGACTAGTGAGTACCTATGAGCAAAGAGAATTGTCTATGTCAAATTTCAACCCATAGGTTATACAGTAATTGTGATCTTCTGTGGGGCGGAGCCCTAAAGTAGATGTCCAAAACACTTCTTTTATTGAGCATCTATGAACAAAGAGATCACTCCAAATTTCAAAACCACAGGCACTGTAGTTTAATTTTTTTCTTTTTTTTCTTAGTTAGTATTTAATTGGCCATACGTATAACATTATATTTAAATTTAAAAATCCTGTGGGGCGGAGCCCTGAATAAGCATTTTTTAAATTGTTTCTTAGTGAGCACCTATGAGCAACGAGGAACATGCATGTCAAATTTCAAACCTGTAGACCCTAGAGTAATTTTTCAGTCCAGTGGGGGGAGAAACTATATTTGCAAAACTGTTTCTTAGGGAGCACCTATGAGCAAAGAGGATCGTCCATGAAAAACTTCTTGGGCCCTAAAGTTATTTTGAAATTGGCCATAAAAACGGTCCAATAAGAATTGGTAAAAAAATTGGCCATAAGAATAACTTTATTTTATCAAAATTAAAATTCTGTGCGGCAGAGCCCTGATGGAGTTTTGCAAAACCGTTTCTTAGCGAGCACCTTTGAGCATAGAGGAATGTCCATGCCAAATTTCAACATCTTATGTCCTATAGTTTTTCAAATTCGTTGTTTCTTAGATTCGTATTAAAATTGGCTAATAACATTAGATAGAAATTTTAAAGTCCTGTGTGGCGGAGCCCTGATGGAATTTCGCAAAACCGTTTCTTAGTGAGCATCCATGAGCAAAGCAGAATGAACGTCCATGTACATGTGTCCAAATTTCAACATTGCAGGTCCTATAATTTTTCAGATTCTTTGTTGCTTTGATTTGTATAAAAAATTGGCCATATAAGAATATAAGATAAAAACTTTGAATCCCTGTGGGGCAGAGACCTTAAGGAATTTTGCAAAACCGTTTCTTATTGAGCGTTTTTTAGCAAAGAGTAACGTCCATGACAAATTTCAACCCTCTATACCCTATGGTTATTGTGATTCTTTGATACTTGAGTGAGTGGTATTTGACAAATATATAGTGCATTTTGGAAATACGCGGTTGTCAAACGCGACCATGTCAAATTTCAACCCTTAGGTTGAATAATTCTCAATATAGTAATTTTGAAGTCCGGTAGGGGGGCACTAAAGGACTTCAAAAACTATATTTGCAAAACCGTTTTTTAGTCCTATGAGCAGAGAGGAATGACCATTTTAGAGTTCAACAACGTATGCAATAGAGTAATTTTTAAGTCCAGTGGGGCAGAGCCCGAAAGGACATAAAAAAACTATATTCGTAAAATTGTTTCTCAGTGAGTATAAATATGGAAACAGGAACGTTGACGTCAAATTTCAACCCTGTATGCCCTAGAGTAATTTTGAAGTCTAGTGGGGTGGAGCCCTAAAAGACATCAAAAACTGTATTTGCAAAACCGTTTCTTAGTGATGAATAACTATGAGCAAAGAGGAACATCCATGCCAAATTTCAACCCCGTTGACACGTGTGAGTAATTTAGTAGTCCTGTATTGCGAAACCCTGAAGGTGCTTTCCTAGAGCGTTTCTTATTGAGCACCTATGGTCGAAGTGGATCTCCAATTCCAAATGTTCCTAATAATTCCCTTAGGTCATCTGGTTTTTAAGATTAGTTTTTTCCTAGATTCTTATTAAAAATGGCCATAAGAATACCATTAGATAGAAATTTTTAAGTCCTGTGTGGTGGAGCTCTGATGGAATTTTGCAAAACCGTTTCTTAGTGATCATCTATGAGTCAAGAAGAACGCCCATGCCAAATTTTAACATCCTAGGTCCCATAGTTTTTCAGATTCGTTGTTGCCTTGATTTTTAGTAAAAATTGGCCATATAAGGATAACATGAGATAGAAATTTTGAAGACCTGTGGGGCGGAGAGCTGAAGGAATTTTGCAAAACCATTTCTTAGTGAGCATTTTTTAGCAAAGTGGAACGTCCATGCCAAATTTCAACTCTTTATACCCTATGGTTATGGAGATTCTCTAATATGTGAGTAAGTGTTATTTGACAAATATATTAGTAGATAAATTAATTTTTGTTTTAGCTGGCATACAAATGGAGTACTCTTTTTTAATCTAAAAAAAAAAAAAAAAAAACATTAACAAGTCATTGCCCGGCGATACTCGATGGATACAGCTCCAGTCACGGTGAATGGATTGCTAGGCAGATGATGTGAAACATGTATAAAATGTATTTTTTTAAATTGCTATTTTCATCCAATTAATCAGCTGCTTTACATAATTAAGTAACTTTAAACATTTTAACAATAAAAACTGATTTATTGTTTAATCCACCAACGATAAAACATGGTGACTAAGTTGCCGCCGCACAAACGCTGCGATAAAGAAAAAAAATTTGAAACATTGAATCAAGTGAAGGCGGCCACACTAGGCAACCCGCGACACGCAACATCAAATCGAAATTGTTCGGTAGCGTTTTCTGGTCGCAACGACAGGCGATACATGTTATCTTATTGAGCTGGCCACACTTGGCGACACGTCGCTACAGTGTCTATAACTTCACCTATTGTTTTTACGCCAATCATACAAATACTGCAGGAGTATCAAAACTAGTTGGTTTTCAAGCAAGTTTCCCCTTAAAAATGTTTAGGAAGAAGTTGAGTTCGGTATAGGCTACATGCAGAGACGTTGGTAACATTGTATTTCGAAGCCCTCAAAAGCCAATTACATAAATCGTAAAAGCATTAATTTTTGCATCACACAATTAACTACATTAAAAGTACAATTGTTTTACTACCTCATATGAAGGTGTTACCAATCATCGAAGCCATGATCACAGAGGAAGGCCGAAGTTAAACACTAGATAGAAAAAGGTTAAAAAAACGCTTAACTACTTATTCCCATGAATTAATTATTTCTTTACACATTTATATTTATTTTGTAAGCTTATATAAACATTTATCTGATTTTTTCTTATGTATTATAGGCAGGGCCGCCGAGAGGGGGGGGTAGGGGGGGGCAGTTTGCCCCGGGCCTCAAGAGACAGGGGTCCTCATTCATCTTCAGGCGTTTTTTTTTTTTTTTTTTTTTTTTTTTTGGTAGCAAAATTTTATTTCTGCATAGTCTATGTAGTAACACCATGTATTTTTGATGACATATAAAAATCTTCACACCGTAACAAAGTACCCCAGGACCTATGACCTTATATACAGGCCTATCATCCTCTATTATGAGTCTCCGTGGTTTTAAGCTCTGTGTCCGTGAACAGACCACGGCGCCGCGCTCGCCACCACGTGTGGTGCTGTGCCGGTATTTGACAGCTATACCATTGCAAAAATATTATATTTTGCAACAGATCCTTCACGGCTTCGACTAATATTGTCGTGTCTGCATTTGTTGTCCAAGTATATAAGATAAAAGTGTCTTTTAATAATGTCATAAATGAATTTGCCATATTGAAGGCAAGGAAGAAACGTTTGCGAGTTGGTTAGTTTTTGTGAACGGTACTTAGTTTTGCTTAAGGACCAACATTGAATTATCTAATGGCTTATTAGTGAAGTTGAGGGTTAGTCTCGAGTAAATAGAACCTTGCGTTATGCTTTCAATTTTATAAATTATTATAAAGCAAAATCAACTAATTAAAGTACAAAAAGCGTTTATTAAAAAAATTTAATTAATTAACAATTTTAAAATAAAATGCATTTTTATATTTTTCCCTGTAAGCCTAGCCACATCAAAATACGTAAGTTAGGCCTAAAATCACTTGGTAGCTCTCCAGTAAGCACTCTCAAACCCAGCCAAAGTGCAAGTTTGATCAAATTATATCATGTAGGCCTACTGTAAACCTAAGTACATCTATCCTATCTATATCTTAAAATAATACAAATAAAATATTTATGGAAAGAAAGGAAATTGTGTGCATAGATACAAAATAAATATCCAAAGAAATAAGAAATAAAAATAAAAATGTGTAGCCTATATTGCATCTGGTTCGAACACAGACGGCGACACGGGAAGGGATGCACCGAGCGGGTGGGTGGGGGGCCTCACACCGGAACTCTGCCCCGGGCCACAAAAATTCTCTCGGCGGCCCTGATTATAGGCATAGATTCTTTGTAAACTTATAAATATCTAAAAACCAATGACATTATTCAACAATTTTATTGTGATAAGAAATCTTGTTAATCTCTACAGCATCTTTTTCTTTCATCATTACAATAGTTTTACCTGGTGATAAAAAACTTTTATGTGTGGGATGAACTACCCACAGTAAAATCGGTCGGATTGAGGCCAAATTTGGTTGAGATGTATAATTATTCTGATGAGTTCGTAAACTCGATATATCGACCTATCAGAAGGGGTAGCTCTGGGGGATTTTGTACCCAATAAATGAGTTTTTTGGCGTTTTTCATATGTAATTTTAAAATATTTCCAATTTCAATTTTTACCTCTGGAATTAGCTCAAAATAACACACAATTTAGTCTGTTAAAAAGCTTTGCTCTATTTTCATTGGTTACCAATACATTAGAGGGTCTAAAGACAGATATACATGTTGTATTTTGGGGCTCCAATGTTAATCTTAAGGAGAATGAGGATGTGTTAATATTTTACTTATTATTCAATATTTTTGGATGGAACTTGGTATTAAGCTTCATTTGGTTGAGATCCTTCCATTTATGGTAAGATATATTATTGGTTTTTGTAACTATCCAAACCTGCATACTCTTTACCCATGTTAACCATGGAGAATAGGCAAACTACTTTATTTATAGACAGATGATATTGATGAAAAATAGTATATGGCATATGGTCAAAATAAAATGCAAAAAAATACCTAATTTCAGTGTTCTCCATGGCAGCATACCTGCATACTCTTTTCCTATATTTATCATATGGAAAATAGACATTAAATTCTTTATTTATGAGCACGTGGTGAAATTTTGTTTACTGGTTCATCTGGTCAAAATTAATATTAATAATTTGGAAATTCGCTCAGTACGCAAGTCTGCTGCGACGGGGGGTATTTTTTTATTTTATAAGTGTTTGACTGAAAACTTGATTTAATCCCAACAAATACTTTCTGATAACTCTTTTTAACAAAAATCATAAACTGTAACTTATGCAAAAATTTTTGGCCTACTTATTTTTGCAATAATCTTGTATACATAATCGCTAAAGTAGGTAGTACTTTAACAAAAAAATCTGTTAAAATTTTTAATGGTTACTACCATTTAAAATGCCTCAAAACTCACTATTTTTAACCCTTTTAAACTAAATCTTGGACCCCTAACTTTGTTGGGGGGTATGGAGTACCCCCAAACCCTTATTCAGGAGGGGGCGCCACAACATAGATTTGCCAGGATAAATATTTTGCCTTGGGCCAGCCCTGTTTACCTTCATGGTTAACGGCTGATTTCAACATTGTTGCTAATTCTCTTATTTTAAAATTTAATTGAAATTCTTAAAAATGATTATATTTGTTTTATCCTTTTACTTTACTTTTATTTAACTAAATAGTTATAATCTAGGGGGGCCACCAATTGACCTACATGACACTTGGCCGTCGTGCCATTTGTCTTACATTTTAAAATTAAATAATAATTATTCAATAAATAGCCGGAACCATGTGTACGATATGTCACTTGGCCGTCTTGCAATTTTTCCTACATTCTAAATTAAATATTTAAAATTAAATAAATAGGCGAAACCACTAGACCTACATGACACTTGGCCGTTGTGCCATTTGTCCTACATTTTAAAATTAAATTATAATTATAAAATAAATAGCTGAAACCATGTGCACGACCTGTCACTTGGCCGTTTATCAATTTGTCCTACATTCGAAATTAAGTATTAAAAATTAAATAAACAGGTGAAACCAACTGACCTACATGACACTAGGCCGTCATGCAATTTGAACGTATTACGGAAACACCCCACAGTTTGAATACTTTTCGACAAATAGCATCGTATATAACGACTAGAGCAGCAGATGGCGCATGAAGGGAGACTCGCAGGTGTGGCAAGTATTAATTCCCGTCAAGCCAAAAATTCCCTTGATGTTACTGGGAGCCCAAATTTTCATACGAGTGAGTTGAGTTAGAACTCACTTTTCACCTAATTGGTATTTTAGAACAGTTTAGTTGGTGACTATCCCACTCGTCAACTTACCCACTCACCACCTAAACCTAAATCAATGTATACAGTGTACATTGACCTAAATCACTTACAATACAATAATTGTTTTAACTAAAAGCTGTCAAGATTGGGTGGACCATCTTTGACGCTGATCTTCCTTTGTTCGTTGCATATTCATGAGAATCTACTTTTCAAATTTTACTTTCAATCAAAACAAACAAACTGTTAGTGGTATCGTGGCATACATGTATTTATTTTTATGTTTTGGTGATAAACAAAGATTTACAGGATACACGTCAGCAAATACTACAATTAAAACAAGTTCAGCGTCAAAGATAGCCCACATAATCTTGATAACTTCTAGTTAACAAATTTCAACGTATATTTGCTTACAAATCCACGTGGCGGCAAATCTAAGTACTCACTCCCATGGTGTTTATGGGTAGAATAAAAAATAACAGAACTTGTTACAAATTGCTATGTGCATTCACTAAGTTATATCTGCTTACAAAACCTATAGACGAGGGTGGCAAAACAACACACTCACCCTCCTGAGGTTTATGGGAAAATAAAATAATATAAAAAATAAGTTGGAAATTCGCTAGAGTACGCAGGTATGCTGCGAAGAGAATATTTCTTCATAAAATTCGCAGGATGTGAATTTAAATAATAAACTTATCATTTATTAAATTTAAGTATAGTAACTGAACAGCTTTAAGAAAGAGACTGTTGCGTAAATTCATGCCAAACACAAAATATGCCTTCCACATGTGATGAAGATAATATTCTAAGAATTTATGGGAATGCAATTCTCTTGAAGTCTAGAAATATGTGAGTAGGCTGTACTGTAACTAGTAGTGTTTAACAATTGACTATGTACACTAACGTGAATAGACCTCTCATCCAATGCATTTAGTTTGAGGAAAAAATTTGGAAGTTCGGAGTACGCGGCACCAAAGTCGCTGCCATCGATGTCCCCTAGAAACTGACAGAAACTGACACCATTGCTCTAATGGGATGTAGTTCACCTGTGGCACTACAGTCATCTTGGTTCGTGTTACAATACTAAATCCAACACAATTCAGTCTAGATTAAAGCGAGTTTGAAACAGTTCCGTAAACTCTGCATACTGTTACAAATCAAGACGGCTGCGTTACTGAGTTATTCCGTACACCACAAGTATCGGTGTAGTTTAAAAAAGGGGGAAATATTTTCATACATATTGGTATAACTGCTAAGAGATCAGTCATGTGACCACTTAAATTACGGTCATGGAGGACGTACGACGATGATCATTGGTTGATGTTCTGTTGGGGGGCGTTTCCGTAATGCGTTCATAAGGCACAACGGCCAAGTGTCATGTAGGTCAATTGGTTCCCCCGTTTATTTAATTTTTAATATTTAATTTCGAATGTAGGACAAATGGCACGACGGCCAAGTGTCATGTAGGTCAATTGGTGGCCCCCCTATGTATTTGATAATTATTATTTAATTTTAAAATGTAGGACAAATGGCACAACGGCCAAGTGTCATGTAGGTCGAGTGGTTTCGCCTATTTATTTAATTTTAAATATTTAATTTCGAATGTAGGGCAAATTGCAAGACGGCCAAGTGACATATCGTTCACATGGTTCCGGCTATTTATTGAATAATTATTATTTAATTTTAAAATGTAGGACAAATGGCACAACGGTCAAGTGTCATGTCGTTCAATTGGTAGGCACCCGATCATCTATCGTATAAATTAGAATAAAGAAAAAAACTGATAAATTATTTTTACTATTATATAATTTAGTAATTTTTAGTTACTGGCTCCAATGGAGAAAACCTCGTGTTTATTGGAGCACGTGATTCATGCCATGACAGTTGATTAAGCTGTTTCAGCAACTCTTTTTTTTCTTTTTTTTAACACCATAAGACCAAATTTAAAATTTTTAGAATTTTAATTCAAGATTGTAGCGAAGTAGGTTTTTCCTAGCATAGATGAGACTAATATAAATATTATTTTTATCCCAGAACTAAGTTACTTGCTAAGTTTAAGGGTCATCTTCACCTTATTTGGGCCAGTAGCTGTATGTGGTGTACTAAGGAAAATCGAGTTACTTTGCAACACCACAGAGAGTAATATTTGTTAAATTTTCAAAATTTCGAGGTATGAGGGGCCTAATATAACTATTCAACTACACACTTAACAAATTGAAAGAAAATCTGTTTAAAAACAGTGTCCGAAACATGGGAATAAAATACCATGTTTTGCATTAAAAGCCGTATGGTTAACATTGCCGACAGCGCAACAATGGGCTACTGGCCCAAAGGTGAAGGTGAAGGTGGAGTTTGAGCCATTTTCGAGATCCGTATGCATACATACGTACATACATACGAATATACCTTATTTGTATTAGAGTACTAGCAGTTACCCGGCGCGCGTTGCTGCGCTCAAATTAAGTTGTTTACATAAATAAGCTATTTTATTAGTTTTTTTTAAATATAAAAAGGTCAATGGAATAGAAAGTAAGTATATTAATATTATTGTAAGGCCAAAGGATAAACAGGCATTTTGCAAATTTAAACCCAGAATAGTCAAAGTTTGCTTTATAGAGTATTGATCGTAATTGCAAACGCAAGAGCACCTATGAGCAAAGAGGCCCTAAATTAATTTTCAAGTCCAGTGGAGCGCAGCCCTAAAGTGCTTAAAAAACTATTATGAGCAAAGAGGCACGTCCAAGTAAAATTTCAACACTGGTGGCCCTAAAATGATTTAAAATCCAGTGGGGCGGAGCCCTAAGGAGCTTAAAAAACCATATTATTTGCTAAACCGTTTCATAGTGAGTACCTATGAGCAAAGAGAATCGTCCATTTCAAATTTCAACCTCGTAGGTCCTAAAGTAATACTGAAGTCCAGTGGGGCGGAGCCCTAATGTGCTTAAAAACTATATGTGAAAACAGTTTCTTATTAAGCACCTATGAGGAAAGAAGCACGTCCATGTTAAATTTCAACCCTGGTGGCCCTAAAGTAATTTTAAGTCCATTAGGGCGGAGCCCTAAAAAGCTTCAAAAACTATATTTGCAAAACCGTTTCTGAGTGAGCACCTATGAGCAAAGAGAATCATCCATCACATTTCAACCCCGGCGGCCCTAAAGTAATTTTGAAGTCCAGTGGGGCATAGCCCTAAAGTGCTTAAAAACTATATTTGCAAAACCGTTTCTTAGTGAGCACATATGAATAAAAAGAATCATCCATCAAATTTCATCCCCGGTGGCCCTAAAGTAATTTCAAAGTCCAGTGGGGCGGAGCCCTAAAGAGCTTAAAAAACTATATTTGCAAAACCGTTTCCTAGTGAGCACCTATGAGCAAGAGAATCATCCATCAAATTTCAACCCCAGTGTCCCTAAAATAATTTTGAAGTCCATTGTGGTGTAGCCCTAAAAAGCTTTAAAAACTATATTTGCAAAACAGTTTCTTGGTGAAAGTACCTATGAACAAAGAGGCATGTCAATGTCAAATTTCAACCCCGGAGGCCCTAAAGTAATTTTAAGTCCATTAGGGCGGAGCCCTAAAAAGCTTCAAAAACTATATTTGCAAAAGCGTTTCTGAGTGAGCACCTATGAGCAAAGAGAATCATCCATCACATTTCAACCCCGGCGGCCCTAAAGTAATTTTGATGTCCATTGGGGCGGATCCCTAAAGTGCTTAAAAACTATATTTGCAAAACCGTTTCTTAGTGAGCACATATGAATAAAAAGAATCATCCATCAAATTTCATCCCCGGTGGCCCTAAAGTAATTTCAAGGTCCAGTGGGGCGTAGCCCTAATTAAAGAGCTTAAAAAACTATATTTGCAAAACGGTTTCCTTGTGAGCACCATAGATATATACTAATACAACTGGATCGATAACTCAAATGGCGGAATAGCGGTAAAAACGAGCCGGCTTCCCCCACCACTAGCCAGTATTGCCGCCGCTGCGCCGCCGCCGCGCCGCGCTGAATATCAGCTGACATGATTGTTGTCGGCGCGTCAGCTGCATTCTTGTTTGTTTACATTCTTTTAAATTTTCAATTATGCTTATGATGATGACAGATGGTTCTGTACTGTGCAGCTTTTTAATGTATTAGTGCACATTCCAAAGGCTGAAATTTATCATTTCATAAGTAAGAAAGACTAAAAAATACAGTATTACTACTGTAGTTTATTTAATTTATTTGTTTATTTATTTAAATTACAGTAAATGATTACTCGCACAGGGTTGGCAACACTGACCACGAATACTGGCTAGTGGTGGGGGTAACGGCTCGTTTTCGCAACATGGAGTTATCGATCCAGTTGTATTAGTATATATCTATGGTGAGCACCTATGAGCAAGAGTCTTATTTTTTAATCATCCATCAAATTTCAACCCCAGTGTCCCTAAAGTAGTTTTGAAGTCCATTGTGGTGGAGCCCTAAAAAGCTTTAAAAACTATATTTGCAAAACAGTTTCTTGGTGAAAGTACCTAAGAACAAAGAGGCATGTCCATGTCAAATTTCAACCCCGGAGGCCCTAAAGTAATTTTGAAGTCCAGTGGGGTGGAGCCCTATAGAGCTTAAAAAACTATATTTGCAAAACCGTTTCCTAGTGAGTACCTATGAGCAAAGAGAATCGTCCATGTCAAATTTCAGCTCCGGAGGTCCTAAAGTCATTTTTTATGTCCAGAGGGGCGGAGGCCTAAAGTGTTTAAAAAACTATATTTTCAAAACGGTTTCTGAGTGAATGTACCTATGAACAAAGAGAATCGTCCATTTCAAATTTCAACACTTGTAGGCTTTTAGAGTAATTGCGAGCTTCTGTGAGGCGGAGCCCCAAAGACAACACAAACATCAACATTATACTTCACACCTGGTTACTTCTATGATTATAAGGATATGCTTGAATGAAACTTTCATTTTTTTAATTACAGCAGTTAATTTTGTAAACACTAAATTTCTAAAACCTGACACTGCACCATTGCATGCCCTCTGGGCCAGAGCCCTTTGGACAGATTTGCACTAAACTTCACACAAACCATCCTTGAATAATGCTTAATAATGCCTGAAACTTTCATTCCAATCTGTTTAGCGGTTTCGGAGTCTATAGGCAACATACATATATATTTGTAAAAAGAAATATATTTATAAATATATAAATATATATATATATACTTCCTCTTTTATAGATATAGATTAGATACAATCTACAATTTTTAAAATTAATTTTCCATAAGAATATGGGAAACTTTATTTGAGTTTTGTATGTAAAAAGTTAAGCTGAGTTAATAATTTGAAATTCAAAGTTTGTTTAAAAACTTCTTTTAATCAGTTGGAGTTAAAATTTCAAACTAAGAGTAAAAAGTGCAAAAAGTCCATTTTCTTTTTTTATCCTCATAGAAATCCCGTTCCTATGGTCTGATGATCCTAGTTGACAAAAGCATCTATATCTATATATATAATACGTGATGCACTTTTTTTGTTAACACTACTCCTCCCTTATTTCTCGACCAATTTTAAAGTTTGAGGTGTCAAAAGAATGGTCTCAGTTTGTAGTTTTGCAATAAGGTTTTAGATTTTTGATATTTTAATTCTGAAGCTCACGGGAAGCCCTCAAAGTTCATTTTTTATCCATAAGATTAACATGGGGAACAATTTATATTGAATTTCTAAATAAAACAGCTGTTGATAGTTAAACAAACAAACACATATGTTAAGAGGGGGCTAAAGGGTCAGTCCTGGCGGACGTTGCTCAAACTACCGGAGCACAGTTCGTTCCTGGTTCGTTCCGTTCTGAGTTGTGACGCGGCTGGCGGAGGGATGTAGTTCGACATCGGCTGCCACTTTTAGGCCCGGTGCACACGAGCGTTTTGCGTTTGCGTTGATGCAGCTTTATTTTGCAGCGGCGTTTGAGCAGTGCATGTACTCAAATGGAACAGTACACACGTAAACGCTCGTGTGCACCGGGGACGCCGCGTCGACGCAGCGTGCACGCAGTGTATTTTGACGCTCGTGTGAACCGGGCCTTACCTCCCTTCACGTTTTCCCGTGTCGCTCTAGTCAGCCTTTGCCTATCTTCTCCTTCCGTGTACAGATAACACGGAATATCTATATCTTGGCCTCTGACATAGGCCTACTTCACTACTGGATTCAAATTTTAAAAAAGTGGGACTAAAACAGTCTCCAACTTTGTCGTTCTACTCCAATTAATTGTTTTAGCTGAAAAATGTTATTAAGGATGTTAGTTATTACGTTTTAGTTACGTGTAGGCCTACTGCCCTACCTCTGAGGATCACTGAATGTGTTGTTGTCACGTGCTAAATGGTTTTTAAAGGCTTTAATTGTATTTAAATGACGAAACAAATTAGCATACGACCACATTAGATTCAATTTATTTACTCCCTTTATTTTATTACATGATTAAAATTAAAAATTGTAATTTTGAAATACTTCAGATAGTTTGCTTGAACACCAACGCACTTTAAGTACTTATTTTTAAGGTGGGTATGATTGTGATGCTTTATTTATAAAACAATCAAATACACATTTCGATTTCATAAGTTTAACTAAACGCCTTTCCTCTTGTATAAGTTGTATTTCAAACTGAAATGACCTCTTCTATGCTATTATGTTATCGTAATGAATTCTGAATATAAGTTACGTTCACGCAATTTAGTCTTCAAAAGAAGTAACAATATAGTGAAGAAATAAAGAAATATTATTTTATGTCAAAAAACAATAAAATTTAGTTTAAAACTGGTAACACAAAATTAATGAAAATAAAATAAAAATTAATAAAAGTTAATAAACATTATGAACCTCAAAATGAGAATATAGTACAGTAAAATTAGGGTTTTAGATCGGCAACTGATGTGCATTCCCAAAAATTTGATAAGGGCTTCTTTTAAGCACTATAATTAAAGATCCGATGAGTCCCCAAAAAATAAAATTGTTTTTCACCTATAAAACCACTTTTCAAAATGGCGGTTTTTTGGTAATGGGATACATTTCGAAAAATTTTGTATTTTTTTTTCTTTTTCACCTGCATTTCCCAATATAATGTTGTGTCACCGCCACCGATAATTTTTTAATGGAAAGTAGTTCATTATGACCGGTCGTTAATTTTTGGCCGCCATCTTGGATCCGCCACATTGGATGAAAGTTATTTTTTTGTAACATAAAGATAGTGTTATGACACATCATTTCAAAGTAAATTTTTACGCTGATTACAATGCCGCAATCCGTTTTTGAAAATCTTGGTTCGTTTTAAAGATACACTCAAATAAAAATTCAACCCTATGAATTTCTTATGGACATTTCGAATTTTAAATTTATTTTGCATTATTTTTCTTTTATATCTAGTTCTAATTGAGGAATTCTTTTCATTGTGACCTTAAAATACTCAGTAATATTCCTGGCATTAATTAAAGCTATACTTCATTCCATTTGGAGGATATTGAGACGAGTTATATTCTCCTATATACTAGAAACTTCAATTTTTTTTTAATTCGCTTTTAGTTAAAGATTAATATCTCAAGTTCTAAGTAAGACACAAAGTTAGTTCTGGTCTTAATACAACTAGTACATCAATGTCTTTAATTTGAGTTATTGACCATTGAAATTCGTTGGATATTAAGTGGCTTATAACTGTCTAATCAACATAAAATTTATTGGTTCCTGAAATTCGTCTTCAGTTAAAGACGTACAACTCAAGTTGTAAATAAGATTCAAGGTTCGTTTTGGTCTTAAATTACACCGTACATTATTGGCTTTAATTCCATATATTGATTGTTAAAATTGGACACGTTTAAGATGTGATATTATACACTTTTCAATAAAAAATATTTCCATTTCTGAAATTTGAATAAAGTTTAAAATTTACAAACCGTTTCAAACCAAGCCAATTCGAACGAACAAAAACTTTAAAGAAGCCCATTGATCCACTGAGTGATCTGATACCAAAATTAACAACCAATCTCAATTAGAACAGGATATATGAGGAAAAATAAGCAATAAATATGTTCAAAATTTGAAACGTCCATAAGAAATGTATGGGGAAGAATTTTAATTTCCGTATATCTTTGAAACGGAAAAATATTTTCAAAAACGGATTGCGGCATTGTAATGAGCGAAAAAATCTACTCTGAAATGATGTGTCACAACACTATCTTTACTTTAGAGAAAAACAACTTGTATCCAATATGGCGGATCCAAGATGGCGGCCAAAAAATAAAGATCGTTAAAAATAAAGTATTTAGTACCCAACAATTATTGGAGTTGGTCCCACAACATAATATTGAGGCGATGCACGTAAAAAATGAAAAAGGAAAGCTTTTTTCAAAATTTATTTCATTACAAAAGAACCGCCATTTTGAAAAGTGATTTTATAGGTGTAAAACAACTTTATTTTTTGGGGACTCATCAAATTTATTTTTCTAGAGCTTAAAGGAAGGTCTCCTGAAAATTTCATAGGCGCACATCAGTTGCCGATCAAAAGGTTGTTTTTGGCCTTATTTTACTGTACTAATAAGGATAAAAACAAAAGCCGTCTATTGCCCGTTTTTTAACCAGTACTATCCCAAATTTTAAATTAAGTGCAGCTGCTCAATGTTGCGAGTGAACGTAGCAAACTAGCACATCTGAAGGGCAAAAAATTCTTCAGGTTGGTATTGCAAAGAAAATTGAACAACGGCTTTAAAATAAATCATGGGGACACAAATCTTCAAAACTCTATGGCTGACGGGGTTGTAATTTTTCATACACGTTCCTCTTTGTGCTCCTCATAGGTGCTCACTAAGACACGGTTTTGCAAAGTTCTTTGGGACTCTGCCCCACAGAACTTTATAGTTTCAATAAAATTCGTATGGAAGAATATTTATTTGCATTTTAAATATATTTCATTATGTATGAAATTAAATCACAACCGCCAGCGAAAGCCGCGACTGCTATAAAAACTAGTAGTTTGATTATAGGCCTAATGGGAAATAAATGGCTTTATATTTCATCCGTATTAATGTTGCCTGATTAAATTTAGTTTGTAGCCTACATTCAGAAGGGAGTGATAAAATATAAGCTGAAAACACTCCTATGACAGAAAACCTAAATACTTTTACCAAATCTGTTCATAGTAAAATCAAACAAAACACTGTATTATAAATTCTCAAACTTTCCAAGTCTGCTTTGATGGATTTATACTACTAAAATTTACCATAAAGGAGTTGGGACCTCAAATTTTATTAATGTCAAGTTGAAAAACACTAATAAATGTCCTTCATTAGCCCTTCCAGTAACAAATCTTGTAAATAAAGGCATTACATCCATTGTTTACCAGAAGAGTCACCATGGTTAGAGGCCCCTCTGCATATCAGAAGAAAACACTTTAATTAATTAATAATTTAATTCTAACCAAATAAACCAATCCAATTAATAAACCAATTAATTCTTTAATTCTGTAAAAACATTCTAAGGGTCGAAACCATGTGCAAAATGTTATTATTATTATCAGTTTTTTTTCGGCTTTGGCAGTGCACCATGAAAGCCCACTTCAAAAAAAACAAAATTTTTGTACAGAAAACTATAAAACTAACAACATAAGTAACAAAGTTCAACAATAAATTTGAGGTCCAAATGGCTTGAAGTTTACACGTTTACATCACACTAAATAATTTTCTTCAACTAAAAATTTTGATAATGAAAACCAAACTAAAGGATTGTCGTCTTTTAATAAATTTATAATTCTAAGATCTTGAGGATTTCGAAAACCGAGATTTTGAAGTGCAGAATGTAAAGTTATAAACAATACACAACATAATGAACATGGGACAGATGTAAATTCATATTAAATTACAATCAGCTGTTGGAAGTAGATCGTATTCATGCGCGCCCGTCGTTTTCAGCGGCTGCCGCTAGAGGCTGTCAGTGTCGGGGGTCACTGGGACCAAAATTTCATCGTGCAGTGCTTTGCCTGCTCCAAGTTTTCAAATTTATTTTATGTCCGATAAAAGTGGGATTGGTTTTAAATAAAAGTTAAAGACTTGGGCTATTTCGCTAACTTTTTGATTTTTTCAAATTTGAATCCATATGAAACTATAAGGGATACGATAAACTTTGATCCATTATAACTTGATGTGGACTCAAAATATCAAAAAATCCAAAAGTTAGCCAAATAGCCCAAGTCTTTATCTTTCATTTAAAACCAATCCCACTTTTATCGGACTTAAAATAAACTCGGAAAGTTGGAGCAGGCGAAGCACTGCATGACGTTTTGAAAGGGGCCATTTTGCCCCCTCTTAATTAAAAGGCCTACTTTCCGCGGAAAAATCTCCTTCCTCACTATCATCTACCTAAATTTTGGGCCTCACACATGGTGAATTGCAGCAGCGTATCTCTATCCAGAGTGTTTTACACCAAATACTAGATATTGTTTCCAGGCCCGCGGTTTGTATGTGACGCGCTATGGGCCCGAGAGATGTTTGCGCCCCCCCCCCTTTCGCCCCTCCCTCCTCCTTTCCCGAGGATATGAATCACCTAATAAACAAATCCAATGTCATATGCAGTTGACGATTTGAGACTCGCATTCCCAACATAACCACAAAATGAAACAATGACAGAACTATTTGTATTGTGTTCATTTTCGACAGCTAATAATGCGGTTGCGCATTGTAAAAGTAAAGTGTGGGCTCGGGTTTTGGGGGGGGGGAGGGAAGAGGGCGGGGTGGCGTGGCAGGGGGAAATGGACCTGTGGTGGGGATTAGTAGTTTGCGCGGCTGCGCGCCGTTCGGGAGACGGGTGTTCCTGCCACGTCGCCTTTCCGCACTTGTGTGCTACACAGTACAGTAGGCGCTGTATATTGCGACCTCTACTGATCGCTAAACTTTCATCATTATTACTGTTAGGAGTACGAATCCCCGTGGTTATGGCGTCAACGTCAAAATCTGCTTGATAAATTATAAAATATTTTCTTTGTCGCGCTCCCAACAAACCCTTAGGCTCTTGCGCCCCTTGGCCCTTGCGCCCCTGGGCCCGGGCCCACCGGGCCCATTTACAAAATCGGCCCTGATTGTTTCTCGCTCTCAGTACGCTTGTAAACGTATTCAGGTAGTTTCAACAACGTCCGCCAGGACTGACCCTTTAGCCCCCTCTTAAAAGCTGAATAGAAGCAAATTGAACTGGTACTGAAATATCAACACAATTTCATACTTTAATACGAGGAGTGTCTAATCTGAGATTTTAACCTTTTCTCAAAATGTATCAGGTAGATTTTGCTTGAAACTTTTATTTACGCGTATTTAGGCACAAAAATAAGTTTTGTAACTTAACCCTGGAAAAATTCATTTTTGTTTCCGAAAACAATTATTGAAATTGAAATTTTTGACATGGGTCTTATTGGTTGTCCGACTGGTATTGAAATAATAATGAAAGGTAACAAATATTAAAATAGAACACTAAATTTGTGTGCATGGGTTTTCAAACTGCTGTAAACTATAAGGAAAAGGGATAGTTGGTTGTAAGTGTAATAACCTTTTTATTTACTATTATAGTATATTCATGTTTTATACAGAACTCTACACATATTTAAAACCCTGTGTAAAGACAACATTTAAAAGTTTTTAACCTCCAGTATAGAAAACAAGCTTATTACAAAAATGGTTTTTATAAAGAGAAATTTTAACCAAAATAAAAATGCCACTAAGAACAAAATGGACCACACCAACAAAGATGTAGATTCTCAAAAATTTTCCGATTTCTTTATTTAAATTTTGTAATGTCATGGAAAGTTAAGTTAAAGATGATTTAGGCATGAATAGTAATGTGGACTCATTTACTATGTCATTGACTACCTCATACAGTAGTACTACAAAAACAGCCACAGTGAGTGCTGTATAACTCATACAGGACCGGGGAGTAATAAAATGTTGATTTTTATTCTGTTGGCATTTACGTTTCATGTTTGATGAACTATGTGGATCCAACATCTGTGAATTCATTCTAAATTTTATAGGAGGGTTTAGATAAAGGCCCTAAGACATATCGGCAAAAGAAAAACTACGTAATCTAAGCTAATTTAGACCTAAAAGAACAAGCACCACATCTCAACACTATCACATTGGGAATGTTGGAGAATTGGTATTGAAGTTCGCTCGATGAAACACCTATAATGTTCTATGGGGTCATCCATAAATTACGTCATCTGAAAATAGGGGGGGAGGGTCCAGATTGAAAATGACGGTAAGGTGATGTGCAAGGGGGGGGGGGGTCAGCTTTGATATGACGTCATTTTACATATGATGTTTTATATCAAATTTTAACAGTAAAACAATTATAAGTTCGAACACACCTCAACTATTATAAAATAATTATCTATTAAATACATTAGACTATTTTAAGGTGTTGTTTTATAGTTTATTTTTTCATTGAGAAAGTCATTTTGGCTTTATTTCTGAAGGTAAATTCAGATTTGATTGGTAAATAATTTGTTTAGTATATTATTTAGCGTTTAACAAGGATTATTTTTACTTAAAACGGGGGTTTGTTAAAAATGACGTCATTTTTCCGAGAGGGGGGGTCAGACAAATTATGATGGTAGGATGATTTTAGGGAGGGGGGGTCAAAAAATCCCCAAAAAGCGATGACGTAATTTATGGACGGCCCCTATCTGATTTTCACTATAGTGAAAATTTCTTTCAAAGTATTACCATGGAGCAAAGCTTGATCGCCAGGTACCCTAATAAATGCAGCGCATTGCGCTGCACAGGCCCCCTAGTTTAAATAAATACTTACCTTTTTACCAAATTTAATCTAAATCCTTTTGCGTTAACAGGATTCACACAAATAATTGACAGAGACATAATTTGAACACATACTGTACAGTGTTTTTGCCTTCTTGAGACCTACAATGAAAAGATCATGATCCCAGGCCATGACTATTTCTACCTTGATTATAGGCCTCTAATAGCATGTTCACCAGGGTCGATCGGTCTGCCAGGTCGGCTTGTCGGCGATCACCGAGGGCCCCAGGGCCCTCCCCAGACCAAAGCGGCCCCCCCAGCTGGGGTCCACAAAGCTGCTAAATATTCCAGACAAAATTCAGATACAACAATAATGTTTTTGGAAAATGAAATAAATTATTTTATCACAAAACTTGAAACAATAAAAAGTTTATAATACCAAAATGTTTTGTTTGTTTATAACCATAAATAGGCTACATTTTATGTCCTTTAATGTAATATGTTTAAAAAAAAAACTTTTTTGGAGGCCTACTCCATTTTTGGCTATTGTGTCCATTTGGCTTTCACTTTGAAATTATGATTAGGTACATCACATCACGGGGACATGAGAATGGTATTTAAATGTTGTATTTTACAACTAGCCTACTTGAAATGATATAGGCCTATATGAGGTAGACTAGTGTGTTCACTATAGGGAAAATTGGCTAAAAATTGTTACTAAAGCGTTAGCTCAGTGGTCAAATTTTGGCCTCAATAGCCAGCGGTCCCTGGTTTGATCCTGAGCCATGATGTTTCACACAAAACCCAGAGCGGTCACCTATGGCTCGCCTATGTGACTATACCATAAATTAAATGGTACCTTGATGTGTCTTTAGATCAACGCATAGGCATATTGGCTTAGGCGACTAAGTAGTAGAGAGGTAAAAAAATCTATTAATTAAATTTTGACACTTTTCCAACAATTGCAGTACTTTCTGTCAAAACCCATTGTGTACTTAATTTATTAATTCTTACTTGATAAGTTACTTACTTGATACTTGAAGTAGTCCCACTGGAATCGCTTCCGCGACGTGGTCGTCAGGCTTGGCATTTGGATCAGGCTCCGAGTAACATTTCCTCAACATTGTAGTAAGCCATATCAACCAAATGATCCTTCAATAAAGATTTGAACTTGTTCGGGTTTGCTTTCACTATGATATTGAGTGGTAACTTGTTGTAAATTTTTACACTGCTAAAATAAGGGCTTTTACTTGCCAGAGTTGAGTTAACTTGAGGAACGTGGACATTTCTGGCACGTCTTGTATTATACTGATGAACCTGATTATTGGTCATGAAAATTTCAGGATGTTTCCGCACCACTAGAGCTGACTCCATAATGAAGAGTGATGGAAGGGTTAAGATGTTGAGTTCCCTGAATAAGGGCCTGCATTGAGCAAGGCGATGGACACCACATATCCTTCTTATGACTCGCTTCTGGAGAAGAAAAATTCTTTCCGCCACTGTACTGCCACCCCAGAAGACAATTCCATAGGAGATAAGACTGTGAAAACAGCCCAAATACACTTTCAACAGCACTTCACGCTGGACTAGCCTGTGGAGTCTGTAGATTAGATAGATAACAGATTCTTCATTATTTATAAAAATAATATAACTGCCAACCCTCAGTAGTCAACAATCTTCAGTGCCTTGTCGGAGAGGGACAAGATGCTTTCAAACTATCATAACCTTACATTGTGGGGAGTGGTCATTTTTTACACCAACACAAGTATTTTCTTGGTACAATTAAAATTTCAAATAAATGGGAGATACTTAATTCATTATCAGTAAGAGAAACATTCATAGGTTATTGACCTCTACATTTATACTAGTAAAATGTTCCTATGCACTAGAATTTAAAAGTAATTGGGCTTTATAGAATGGTATGTGAGATCTAAAGAAGGAATGAGTGAAACTAATGTCCATCAAGCGTTAGGGTACAGTAAAGCTGTTATAATTTGCAATACTTTACAGCTTTTTACAAATCTGTCAAAATTAATTCATATAATAACTGGAAATAATATTCCCACCTTAAGCCGCGTCCGCACTGGGCGAACATTCGTGGCAAACTTGTTCGGCGAACACAAAAATCAACAAACATTCTTACTGAACAATTAACCGGCCATATGATTTACATTCTCAAAGGTTAGCAACGAACAAACAAATGTTCGGAAGAACTTTGTTCGGCGAACATGTTCGGCCAGTGCGGACGCGGCTTTATATTTTTCAGTACTACATTTTTTTAAATAACTATTTAGACTGAAAATTGTTTATAACTCACCGGCCTGTAAAAAACTCTTTTTAAAATAGTTTCTATTCTATTAAATTATTTATGAGTATTTTTATGCTCCAAAAATTAAATCTATATCTCTCTATTGTGTCAGATTTCCCCAGAAAATAAAGTAGTATATAATTAATGAAAATAATAAGCCTACTTAAAACGCAATTTGCAATACAGGCCTACTTTTAACATTATTACTTATGGTTTCCATTTAGAATAGACTTGGCAACACTGTTGTATGAGTCATGCTTCCTTTTCCTGTGGTCATGCTTGCATGAGTCATAAAATGCCTGGTGGGGATGTGATGATTATTTTGCTTCACTGTGTTCTCTTTGTTCTCTTGCAGTTGCTCAGTTGGTAAATCTGAGTCCAACTCATCAGTCACTGATAAAAGTGCATCTGCGTCTCAGCAAAGCAGAAGGGACAAATAAATGTCAGTGTTCCAAACAGTTGTATCACTTTTATAAATGAGCTAAAGAAGATAACACAAGGCATGGTAAGTATACGGTTTACATACAATTTTCTTTTTTTAATAGAGACAGAGTATTATCCATGTTTACAAGTCATATTCTGAAAATTATTTAGAACTGGTCAATGGACTAGGTGAAATATATCTTTTATCCTCATTATGTACACATCATTATACCACTGACAACATCAAGTAAACTAACGAACTTTAAAAACTTTTTAACTTTACATCGGGATGAATAGGATTAGATTTTAAGTGTACACAGTATTCTCCACAATCCAGAAAGTACATTTTAAAGGGACATAAACTATTTTCTTCAAGATGTTTAAATTTTCAGTGCGATAACAATATGAGTTTGCCAAGTTTTTTCGGTCACACTTGTGAAATCAACAATGCATGATCCTCTGTACAATCAATGGTCGGGTTCACGTTCATCCACCACTTCCACCGCAACCGGGATTTTGATAATCACGTGACAAATCCCAATGGTCACGTGATAAATCCCGGTGGATCCTAGTGACGTCATTTTGCTGCCGTCTTATGAACCCACCGGGATTTTGATTGTTGACGTTCACGTGCCTTTTTTGCTAACAGCAAAACAAATCCACCGAATCCCGGTTGCAGTGGATGTAACGTGAACCCGACCATTGTTGTCATTATTATTATTATTATTTTTTTATCTGAACCATTTTGGATTTTGTTACGTAAATGAAAAATAAATTTATTTGTTTTTTCTTGAAAATCAATCAGTGGCCCACAGTTTGTTGTGCAATGTGTTGTGTTGACACAGTTCTCTTGGTTGTCGGTGTCACTTGTTAAGAGTTATGGTAGCTTTTTAATTTCTTCAACAATAGCATAAGGAGTTTATATATTTTTAATTTGAGATTAAGCTGTTAGTGGAAATATTTGTTTTGGAACACCTTCTGAATCCAAAACAACTATTTTTTTTTATATTGATGTCGGTTAATCTGTATGTTTATACATACACATGCTTGTATGCAGTGCTCGATTTCTAAAAAAAGAGGTAAGGGAACTGTAAAGGAACTGGCTAACCACGGGCCCTCCCCCGGAAGATTTTTTAAAATTACTCTTAAGTTGCAGCGTTTTTAAAGTACCTGAGAATATTTTTGCAGCTTTTTTATGACACTCAAAATACAGTTTTAAAGATTTAATAAAAATCGTTAAGCCTTTTGGGAGCAGGCATGTTTCATACTGACTAAACAATGTAAAATCTAGATAATGCCTAATTTTTCTGCAAGTTTAAAAATATCCGGGTTAAGAAGAACATCATATTGTATTAAAAACTTTTTATTGAACATCCAATATTATTTGAATGAAAACTAAATTAAAGGACTGGGATAAAACTAAAAATATTATTAATGTTAATTTAACAAACCATACTTGACTTTAAAGCTTTCCCTTGGTTTCTAAAATAATATTTTTTTTATTTATTTAGTTTTTAAATTTTTTTATTTTTTTAAAAAGGTACGGGAACGCCGTTCCGCCGCGTTCCCCCTGAAATCGAGCACTGCTTGTATGTATAAACATGTTGGATGTTAACAGAGTTTTAAAAGACCCTTAAAGGAGAATTTTGATAAAATTCTGTATGTAGATCCTAATTCACTATACCCAGTTGTTTTTTCGTTCGCAAAGACAATTTTATTTATGGGTGGTTCAAACTAAAAAAAAAAAAAAAAAAAAAAAAAAAAAAAAAAAAAAACGGAGCAAATACTGTATGTAAAAAATTCAAATTCCATAAAATTGGCTAATATCAGCTTTGGATACATATATACTTTGGGTACAGTATTTTGGGTAGCATAACAGAGACCAAGCAAAATACCGTAACCCATCATCAACATTCATGAGAAATTGTGTTTAATAAGCTGAAAAGAGTAATGTATTGGCTACACAATTGAAGTCAACCTTGAGCTGCTCAGGATTATTTCAGCCCTCAATATTACCTAAATTTGATATTGAATTTTCAGCATTGTCTTTCCCTATTGAGGGCTTTAATATCATGAAGATATCAACCTGTGTTTAAATTTTTTAGATTGTCTTCCGTCTCCTCATGCCTGTCCACCAGGACAAGTATTTGATCACTGGAAGATTGTAAAAATAGTATTTCAAGTTCTAGAGCTGTGTTATATAGGTTTTAATGGACTATCTTAATCCATAAGAACCATAAAAAGCTGTCCAGGGTTTTTTAACAAACAATATAAAATAATACACTTTTAAAAATATTGTTTTCATTCACATTGCTAACATTGGATTTCTGTAAATTTCTGTAAAATTTCTCTGTCTACTAAAAATTCAATGTTGAAACTATCGACCAAATATCAGCCTTAATTCAACCAAAAGAGAAAACTCCGTTTAAAATTACTAAGGTTAGCTTAAACTGATATGACCAATACATTCCATGATAGTAAGTAAACAATACATTTTAAGGTATTTATTGAACACATAATGAAAGTCAATGTTGTTGAATATCAGTTCATCGCTTGAAAATCTTGATTGTTTACAACATTAAAGGAGATAGTTGTCATTCTGAGTTTCATATAAAATAACCAGGTGAATTTCACATTAAATTGAGATAAAAATGTTCATGACTAAAATAAGTGTTAGTTTGTGTAAACAACTGCACCCAACTCTAGTTGTCAGATTATATTTAAAACATATGATCTGTAATCATTTTGTGTTTGTTTACCTGTTTTTGTTGATGCAAGAAAATGTTGTATTATAAAAGTAAAATGGTATCTATTTAAATATGAGTTCTTAATTATTATATTTAGTAATTAAAGTCCAACTATAGAGATTTTCCCCCATTGTGAATGTACTACAAAGGTCATGGGCCCAGGTAAAAAATACTTTGATAAGCCTTAAGATTTCTTTTTTATTGTTTACAAAAGTCTAGGCTCAAATAGCTATTTCACTAGACATGAATTCAGTCAATGAATACAGAGTCTTATAAGAAGAACAGACCTTATGGCTTTAATTCTGCCGGTTTTTTTAATTGGGCAACTCAACACCAGGCTGCGCGTGCTGTACTCCTGTGCCGTTTCTTTACGTGGAATCCCCCCCTTCAACCTAACATCTACGGCGAAATGAGCGTTAATTTAAGGATAGCGCGCCGCCGTTTACTCGCCCCTGGACATAACCAAACTGGTTGATATGCTATAAAACGTATATATTCGGCTTCTGTATGAAATGCAGAATCTAACAATATGAATATATGAATATGAATTTGTGAAATATATGTAATTTACAAGTTGGAAAATTTTAATTTTTTTATTTAGTCTGACATTAAAAAGTTACTAAGCGAGGAATTTTTTTATTTTTGGGTCAGAAACAAACTTTCAGCGGGAAAGTTGTTGACATTTAGATGAATTTCATCATGTAATTGAGAAATTTACGATTAAATGTTTTGATCGTTGGCAATTGAATTAATAGTGCCTTGAAGAAATTCACTTTGAGTCTCGCGCTCTCTTACTTCATCGTTCGGTCTATGATTTCATAAGAATGACAAGGTGTATTGACTATCTATTTTTTACTTAATATTTGTTAAGCACATAGTTGTGAAATCTTAAAATTTTTTTGCACTCTATAGAATTAAACATAACCATTATTTCGTCCAGCAATGCTGAAGTATTCTATGATGCTTGTTTTTCTAAACAAGATATGTTATTTTAAATCACGATTAAATAAATAATGTAATGCTAAATATTTTAAAATTGAAAATTACGTTTTTAACCAATACTGTACTCATAAAATATGTAGGCTAGTCAACAGTAATAAACACAACATCTTGCGAAACTTTCGATTCTAAACTATATTAAAGGCGCTAGATCGCAGAGCGAGGAGTCTACTTATTTTGAGCCCCAGACTTCTTTGGGGTCATTAACAAAAATTAATATCGAGCTGTTTTATTATTATATTATTAGTATAATCCAGTCTGTTATTTACTTTGTCTTCAATAAATTTCATGGCCGCATAAATATTAAATCAAGTTGAATAAAAATTATGAAAACATTTGTTATCCTGTACATTCATTTGTAACAGTGCTAAGAAATTGCTATTTCAAAAAATAAAAACAGTTGATTTATAATAAAAATAAATTAAGAATGAATTTATAAAGGTAAATGTAAATTATATAGTGTAATTAATTAAAAGTAACCCTCTAAGTTTTCGCCGTTAACATTATACAATGTCGTTAAAGTGTGGCCAACATGAACGTTAGAACCAGAATGTACTCTAGAATTGGAATCAAAAGGTCATGCAACAATAATTTTTAATGGTTTAAAATGTAATTTTAGTCAGATTTTTCGCTATCCTACCCATGTTATCAGCCTTTTCTGTAGGGAAAAATTAAATAATGTTTCTTATAAAGGCAGAATTGGCAGAATTGTATGATGGTAAAAAATTGATTTTGCACATCGTTTAATGTATAAAATTTTACAACTATGTAACGCTCATTGGAATATTAGTTAATAAATTAATCGGTATAGTAGCTCCTAGACAAGACAAAACTTTCTGATATGTAAGATACGAGAGTTTAATGTTTATGGATTATTGACCGACCTGGAAAGAATATCTACCTTTTATTAAAACAAAATTTTTAACGTGAACGAGCTTTCGTCCACAGCCAAAATACCTTTTTTATGAATGATTTAATAGGCCTTATTAAATATTTTGGCCATGTTCGTTCAATACATTTAAGTAATTTAAAATCCAAACAACTTATAGAATGAGTCATTACATTCCAATAAACATTTAAATACTTTTTTTGGAAACATTAATGAGGAAAATTGATATTTAAGTAAACTTAATTACAAAACTACAAGCTAATTTAATCACTGCCCGTCGGCATGGCCCACGGCTACCTGCCAATCAACAATTAAACTTTTACCTTTGAATAAGCATAGAAAGAGTCCTATGGGTTTTAAAAATTAGGCTAACTTTAAATTAACTGTGCAAATGTAAGTATTTCTCAACTACTTTCCCAAAGACAAAATTTACCAAACCAATAATAAAAAAAACTTTCTCGCAGACCAACCTTTTCATGTGATTAATTTGAAAGAAATTGCTTCGCAATGTTTTTACATATTTTTCATAACGATCATAGATATAAAATTAAATTAACACCGTAGTTATTTTATTTAGGCCTAGTGGTAGCCCAATTTTTACTATGAAAGATTACAATTTTCAATGTGAACGATTATGTTTTTTTGCAATGAGCGCTGTAATTTAGAATTGGTGCTTTAGCGGCGGTGACTGGAGGGGGGATGTAGTGTAACTGGAACAGCCAGCTGTGTGTAGTCCGTACTTTGTAACAGCCAACTCTCGACGCAACCTGGTGGTAAGATGCCCAATTAATTACAACAATGAGAGGCGTGGGGGCGCGTAGAGCAGTCGGAACAGCCAACGCTCAGCGCAGCCAGGTGTTGAGTTGCCCAATTAAAAAAAACGGCAGAATATTTAACATGGGGTCTGTTCTTCTTATAAGACTCTATATTCATTGATTCAGTTCACAGAATAGAACCTTTAAAGAGAAATAATTATGACACTTGGAAAATTCAAGCTGAAGCTATTTTAATACAGCAAAATTTATGGGATTTTGTCATAGGAAAGAAAACATGTCCAGAAGATGATAGTAGTAAGTCAGCTTGGGTTGAAAAAGATTTAAAAGCTAGGTCAGAACTAATTTTGATTACTTCTCCAAGTGAACTAAAATTAATAAAGAACTGTAAAACTTCCAAAGAAGTATGGGATGTATTGCAAAACACTTATCAAAGTTCAGGTCCTGCTAGGAAAGCCACTTTGCTTAAACAATTAATTATCCATAAAATGAAAGATGGTGATAACGTTAGGGACCATGTAAACAAATTCATGGACATTGTAGATAAACTTAATGAAATGAACATTGATATTAATTCAGATTTACTTAGCATAATGTTATTGTACAGTCTATCAGCATCATTTGATAACTTTAGAGTAGCTATTGAGTCTAGGGACACTTAACCTTCCCCTGATGACTTGAAAATTAAAATCATAGAGGAGAGTGAAGCAAGATCAAAACATAATTATGAACGGAAGGAAGACACTTTGTATTGTAAATCTAAACAGTTTAAGCCTAAGAAACATTTTTTCAATGGTAACAATCAAAACAAACAATTAGAGTCTAACTCTAATTTTAAAATTAAATGTTTCAAATGTGGTAAAATGGGTCATAAGGCTAATAACTGCAGATCTAAACCTAATGGATCTAGTTTTAAAGTAGAAGCTGAATGTTTTTCTTCTAATTTAAACTCTTTTGATCTAACTACTTCTGAATGGTGTCTTGATAGTGGCTGTACGTCACATATGTGTGGGGAAAAATCTCACTTTAAAAGTATTCAAAACTCGGATGGGACTTTAAAACTTGCATCTAAAGGTCAAACAGCAAAAGTTTCTGGTATTGGACAAGTTTCTCTTGAATTGAGTAGGAATGATATTGTTCACTTAAATGATACTCTTTTCGTTCCAAACTTATCAACTAACTTAATGAGTGTTGGTAAAATAACTGATCGAGGATTTAAAGTAACTTTTAAAAAGGACGGAGCTGTAGTTCAAAATCCTAGAGGGAATGTAGTTTTATCAGCAGAACGACAAGGTGGTCTTTATTATGTCAAAAATGCTAAACCAATTTTAGAAAAATGAAAGGTCAAACTTTTCTAAACAATCTGATATCCTAGATTGGCATAAAAAGTTAGGGCATCTTAATGAATCTGACTTGAAATTAGCTTTAAAAGATGAAGTTGTAAATGGATTATGTTTTAATCCAAAAGACCATGTGGGAGAGTGTGAAACTTGTATTCAAGGAAAATTAACTCAAACACCTTTTCCAATCAGAAAAGTTCCAAAGAATGTTGATTTATTAGAAGTAATTCACTCTGATATAGTGGGTCCTATGAGGATTAATTCACAAGGAGGTAATAAATATTTTGGTACATTCATTGATGAAAGCTCTCGATATTGCTATGTATATTTTCTGAAGAGCAAAGATGAAATTTTTGAACGATTTAAAGAATTTAAGAACGAAGTGGAAAACCAAACAGGTAAGAAAATAACGTACTTACAGACAGCCAATGGCAGGGAATATTGCAATGGCGATTTCGACAAATTCCTTAAGGAAAATGGTATTAGGAGAAGATTAACAGTCCCACACACTCCACAACAGAACGGTCTAGCTGAATGGAAAAACAGAACACTACTAGATATGGCAAGATGTTTATTAATAGAATCTCATCTTCCTGAAAACATGTGGGCTGAAGCTGTCAACACAGCTAACTACATAAGAAATCGATGTCCTTCCAAGTCTGCAGGGAACTCAACACCATTTGAGAAATTTGTGGGTAGAAAACCGTCAGTCCGCCACATGAAAATATTTGGCTCAAAAGTATTTTTACTAAATAAAGGGGCAAGAAGAGGAAAGTTTTACCCTCGAGCACAACAAGGAATCTTTGTCGGTTATGCGAGTAATGCTAAAGCATACCGAATTTGGGTCCCGCAAGAAAAGAAAGTTAAAATTGCAAGAGATATTAAAGTTCTTTCAAAAATGTACTATGAACAGGGACAACAGAAAAATAATTATAATCTTATTGAAGAACAAATCACAGAAATCGAAGAAACTACATCAAACGAATATGATGACATAGAAGAGGACTTAATAGAAGTTCCATACAGAAATGAAACCAAAAATAACGAACCAGAACAAGGTCAAGAGGAACAATTTGATGAGAATATAAATGAAGATGAAAGTAACACAGACGAATACTTTGAAGTACTGGATGATGGATTTGAGGACCAGAATGATAATTTTAATGAACCTAAAAATGATGAAATACAACCTAAACTGAGAAGGGAGAGAAAACCTCCTAAATGGACTGAAGATTATCAAATGTCTGCAAATAAGTGCAATGAAAACTTAAAAGAAGAAAATTTAGAGGAATGGAATAAAGCTATAAAAGATGAAGTAATTGCTCATTTAAAGAATGAAACTTGGGTTCTGGAAGATGAAAATAAAGCGACAAATGTAATTGGATGCAAAATGGTATTAAAAAGGAAATTTAAACCGAATGGAGAACTGGAAAGACGCAAAGCACGATTAGTTGCCAAAGGATTTGCTCAACAACCAGGAATCGACTTTGATGAAACTTTCGCACCAGTAGCAAAGCTTAGCTCAATCAGACTTTTGACTGCTATCGCTGTTGAAGAAGACCTAAGCATTGAGCAAATGGATGTTTCAACCGCATTTTTAAATGGAGACTTAAAAGAGAAAGTTTATATGAAGCTACCAGAAAACCTAGAAAAATATCTTCAAGATATAATGATCGATGAAAGTTGCAATGAGGACAAATCCTTATTCAACAAAGCTAAGAAAATGCTAAATGAATTAAGGAAATCAACAGGTAAAAAGGTGTGTCTTCTCAAAAAGGCAATATATGGTTTAAAACAGTCAGGAAGTCAATGGTATATGAAACTTGATTCGAAACTGAAGGAATTAAAATTTACACCTTCTCACGCTGACCCTTGCATATATACTTCAACTGTGGGTGGAAGCAAAAGCATAGTCGCTGTTTATGTAGACGATATTTTAATTGCTACCAAAAATCAAAAGTATTCAAACCACATCAAGACTCAACTGATGAAATCATTCGAAATGAGAGATTTGGGTAAAATAAACTACTGTCTTGGAATAGAATTTACTGAAGGAGATGGAGAAATCAAGATGTCTCAAGCTAAATATATAAATGAAATCTTAGAACATTTCAATATGAAAGATTGCAAAGCAGCACCAACTCCTCTAACCCCAGGACAGAAATTAGTCAAAGGAAATGAATGTGATGAAAGTTATCCTTACCAAAAATTGATCGGTTCACTGATGTATCTCTCAATAGCAACCAGGCCTGACATCACTCATGCAGTTAGTTATTTGAGTCAATTCAACTCATGTTACAGTAAAGAACATTGGATTGCTGCTAAAAGAGTTCTTCGATATTTACAAGGAACTAAAGAATTATCTCTTGTATTTCGAAAAACTGGCAAACCACTGATAGGTGCAGCTGATGCAGATTGGGCTAATAGTGAAGACAGAAAATCTTACACTGGATATTGTTTTACATTTGGTGATGCTTTAGTCAGTTGGGAATCAAGAAAACAAAGGACAGTCGCATTATCAACAAGTGAAGCCGAATACATGTCTTTGACCGAAGCAGCAAAAGAAGCTATTCATTTAAAGCAGCTTATTGAAGACATGGGAAGACCTCATAAAGTGATTGAAATATTCAGTGACAATCAGTCAGCCATAGCCATGGCGAAAAACTCAGTGATAAGCAGCAAGTCTAAACACATAAATATTCGAGAACATTTTATAAGAGAGAAAGTTCAAAGTGGTGAAATAAAAATAAATTACAAACCTACAGAAGACATGGTTGCTGATATATTTACAAAAGGACTTAATGAAACTAAGCATGTCAAATTTAGACATTGCCTTGGACTCACAACGCCTTAGTTGGGTGTGGGGGAGAGTTAGTTTGTGTAAACAACTGCACCCAACTCTAGTTGTCAGATTATATTTAAAACATATGATCTGTAATCATTTTGTGTTTGTTTACCTGTTTTTGTTGATGCAAGAAAATGTTGTATTATAAAAGTAAAATGGTATCTATTTAAATATGAGTTCTTAATTATTATATTTAGTAATTAAAGTCCAAATATAGAGATTTTCCCCCATTGTGAATGTACATCCAATAAGACCGAGTCAAACAGCTATACTAATATACATTTTTTTCGTAACAAAGACATAACAGATTAAACGTATGTCTAGGAGAACCTCTCGAAGGATGAGCTATGCAAGACACTGGATTGGATCGTACAGCTGGCGAGCTGTCCAGTGTGCCAGGAGACGTTGACGCCTGAGTTCGCCCTGTGCATCAGGGGCCACACGGTGTGCATGTCCTGCAGACAACAGCTGCAGAAGTCAGCGTGCCCAGTGTGCAGAGATCCCTTCAGTGGCGTCCACCCCACTGGATTCATACGACAGGTCATCGAGTCCCTGCCTCACCCTTGCAGGTCAGCAGACTGTTTCAATTTTATTTACAACGATTCAATAGCGTTAACTGGTATTGTTTAGTAAAATATTGGAGACAGCACACGAAAGCCAACCACATGTAAGCAATGTTGGGCACATAATGGTGTCGCCTCAATGAAACAAGATGGCAGCTTAAAACACGTGGAACGCTGGGGCTGGGCTTCCGGTTCCCGGATGTGCTGCCATCTTGTTTTGTTGAGGCAACACCATTAAGTACTGTACATTGCTGGTACACAAACATTACATTAAAACGAAAACAAAAAAATTATGGTTATTTAAAAGTAGAGTATAGATGCTGGATTTACACAAAGCCTGCCATGTCCATGCCATGTCCCTGCCATGTGATTTTGACAACCGGTAACCAGTCGCTGCTGTGCCCCTGCCATGCCATGCTGGTGTCTTGAGCGCACTACCAGACCAGACAGTTGCTAAAATGGACATAAAAGTCCGGAGGAGGTAGATGTAGTCATCACGACTGCTGTTATTTAGTTTTACGAAAAAAAGAAGAAACAACGAAAGATCTACTGGATACACAAGGTGTTTCGTACGCAATAAGATGAGGAGGGAATGTTCCATTTGCTTTTTGGTAGACTGAAAGATGGGCCAATATATTTTATGAGGTACTATGAGAAGTGGCAAAATATGATATATAACATTTGCTATATTTGGCATTTGCTAAATGTAGCAAATGTTATATAACATTTCAATTAGGAATCTTTTACTCCTGTTAAATTTTACATGTGGCAAATGTTATATGTTGTATGTAGCAAATGTTATATAGCATTTAGAATCACTAGAAAGGCTACATGCTACACGTAGCTAACCCTTCTCCATTTGGGAGAGTGTCGTGGATGTTGGAGAGCTACATCTACAATTCCCCATCAGGCGTCAGAATTTTTCATACGGATTTTATAACAAAAAAATATTAAAAAATTTTATCTCTATCCCATACTTGATCAGATCCTCTCACAAACGTCCATCGCAAAACTATAATTAGTAAAAAACAAATCAAAACTCAAGTCCGCCTCACTTGACTCAGCCACACCAAGTGACTCCCACCCAATTAACTGATGAACTGACAGAGAGTGCTACATGTAGACTAACAGATACAGACGAAAAATCTGCTTAAAACATTGCTAGATGTATAAAATGCAATATATAGCACAGTTTTCTTTGATCTTTACCGACTCTGAATGGATAGCACTATTTTTGATAAATGTAGCAGAAACTGTTTTTGTATTTAGAAATGTTATATGTAGCAGCTTAAAAACTGAAATCGTCAATTTATAGCAAAATGCTATTTAAATTTAGCTACAATTTTTTTTAATAACCTTTGTACAAATTTTAGATGTAGCAAGCAAATTCTGCTATAAATATTTTTCAAACTTTTAAAAATGTTAGGCCTAGGAACAAGTGGGGTAAGTGCACACCCAAAACACATAGTACCACTTTGACTGCAGATTAAAAAACACATATAAGTTATATAAAAATAAAATTTTGTATGATTATTCTTTGGAATGTTTTGTATATGTAGTATTTTTATTTTGTTGAAAATGTTAATTTTGTACTTTTTAGAATTTTTTTGTAAAGTGATGTTTGGGGTGTACGCTTACCCTTGAATCTGGGGTAAGTGTACACCCCCCCTCAATGTAGCTTAGCATTGCATATATGTTGATGTTGGGGCAAGTGGATTATAGAGAAGAAAATGAGCTTTCTTTTGATTTTTTATTTATCAAAATATCTCAAACGGTCCAGGAGTTATGAACTTTTTTGTGAACCTCCGCACGGTAAAACGGAAAACCCAGTTTTTTTTTAAAATTGTAAAGTAAATGAAAACATAGAGATAACACTGTTTCAATTAATTGACAATTAATAGGTCTTAAAGAGCAGAAAATTATCTTCATTTTGATTTTTTATCTATTAAAATATCTTGAAAAATACGGTAGTTAGGAAATTTCTTGTAAACGTCCGCTTGGTGAAGTAACTTGAAACCCTATTAAGTTATTTTGATTTTATTTTACTCCTGGAACAAAAAAATAAATCTTCATTTTACAAAGAGCTTTTTTTATCTTGCCATTCATACATGAGATAACAGTTTGCCATATCATCAGCTAATTTATCCATTATTGAGAGGGGCGTACACTTGCCCAATTGGTAAAAGTACACTTGCCCCAACAGCGATGTAACACAGGGTATCTACTGTACGCCTCCCCCCCCCCCCCCTAACTCCCCCAAAATTACTTTGTAGGACATCAAAAATATTATTTTTGAATTTCTCTTTAAAAAATTAGTCAGACCACCAATTTTAAAATAATTACCTCAATATTTGAATTTTTAGTAATTTTTTAAATTTTCCGAGCGGCACTAGCGTTTAGAGTAGAAACTTAAGATGTTTTTAAACTCATCAAAACACACAGTAATAAAAACCGGATAATTTTTTAGTGATTATAATTTGAAAGAGCATAGTTTGAAATACCTTTGGCTAAGTTTTGAAATTTTTTTGATAATAAACCGATTTTTTATTAGCTGGGAGTCCACTTGCCCCAGGCGTACACTTACCCCACTTGACCCTATATATCTTTTGCTATATCTAACATATGGTACATTTTGCTATAGTGTAAACCCGGCTGAACACTAAGTGCAGAAAACATTGTAACATAAATACATTAGTGAGTAAAAAATTGTAGCAATATTGTAGGCAAAACATTCGTTGTTTGTGTATAATTAAATGTAATAAAAATACTCTCATAAAAAAAAGAAAATCACACACACACACAAACAAAAATTAAATAAATTAGAACAATGTGACATTGGTGGTTTTCATACCGAACCGAACATTTCCAAGGTGTGATTGGCAGATGAAACAACCGCTGCCCTGCGGTCAGCGCGGTCGTCAGAGTCATTGAGGCGCTGACTCGGTGCCCAGGCAGTTGTCTTTATAACACGCTCCCTGGAGCTGCAATGCCCCTGCCATGCCACTGTCGCTAATCGGTCGCATGCCATGAATCACCCTCAAAATCGATCAGATGAATATGGCAGGAGCACAGCAGGCTATGTGAAAACAGCGAACATGCCGTCCTACGAAAATTAAATGAGTAATGCAGAATAGTGATTTCAACTAAAATGGCACGGCACGCTATGTGTAAATCCACCTTATATCCTTTTTTACAACTTGTTTATGGTACTCATATTAGATGCTTTTAACAAACACCCATTTTGCTATAATGATCTACAGTGCTTTTAAATTTGTAAATTGTTTAATTTCATTGTACCATTGACTATATACACTAACGTAAAAAGACTTCTCATAGCATTCATGATTGAAACCAATTTACGGTGGCGCTATGTGTGACATACATGGAATTACAAGAGACATATGATAGGTAAATCAGTTCTACCACTCTTCTCAATCAAGGATGAAATGTTTTATGACTTATGGTCAATATGATTATGTTTATATTGTGATGTTTTTTGCAGCACCTTAAATCCAGCTCGATTATAAAGAATTTAGGGAAGCATACACGGACATTCCAGATTTCAGTATCAAACAAAATACATTCGATGAGAAGTCTATTCAATTTAGTGTATATAGTCAATGATTGTACTATGTGTTTTCAGAGATTCAGAAACGGTTAGTAAACATTCAGTGAAAAAATCTCAATCTGGAAAAGATTCCTTGGTTTGAATGTGTGGTATAAATTTTAAACAATACAAGTTTTAACATCCTTCCCTACTGACTCCATTATCTCCAGATCCACTGATAAATGTTTGGGACATATCTATTTCAGTATTAGTACCAATGAAATGTTAAGGGGGAACTCAAATATGGAAATTTATGTTTGTATTATTAAAACAAGTGTATGTATAAGCATTATTTCTGTTTAGGCACAAAAACTGTGACTACTTGGTGACGGCTAAAGACAACCATGAGAAGTATTGCTCCTACAAACTGACAAATTGTCACTACTGCAAATGGGAAGGAGCTCAAAATGAAATTGTGAAACATCTAGAAGTCGAACATACTGAAGTTAAAAAGTATTTTCTACCACTAGTAGGGAAGCTTGAAAATGGAATTTCGTTTAATCCAAAGGTGCAGGGTTCAGTTTTTACACCAATCTTGGCTGATGGGCACTTCTTTTGGGGAGAGATGAAAAATGAACCAAGATTAGGAAAATTGTTAGCTGTTTTTCACCCACTTGGTAATGGGAAATGGGAAACTAAAACTGTATTCAAAGGTTCAGTGAAAATGTCAGACTCTTTTAATGCAGATTTAACATTAAACATGGATCCTGAGGTTGACCCTTACGAGGAGAATTGCATTTCAATTCCAAGTTCCATAGTCGATAAATTTACTGTTGACAACAAGCTATGTTATAGAATAAGTGTTGATGTCATTCCTGGCTTTGAATCTCTAGCAACTTGGGTTGACTCAACGATAAAATCCGGAGTTGAGTTGTTTGGTACTGTGAGGGATAAATTTAAAAACTTTTAAACATGTCAATCTAAACTATCAATCTACGTTGAAACAATGAATGAGCTTTTTTATACCTCTTAAAGAATAATAACATTGACATATAGTAGTATGCCATGACTAAATACAAAGTGCATTATAGCTTTTGAGTGGATATTTGCATGTATGACTATATGTAATAATGTCTATAACTGTATAGAAATAAACAAATAAACATTTTTTTATATTGGTTAAAGAACTTAAGTCGTGGCCACGAAATCAGGCAGGTGAATGATTTTGCAACGTTGCCAAAATTGCCTGTGATGGTTATTAATTTAATCATATGTGTTCTACTTATATCAATGTTTTATCTATTTACTAGATGATACGGATTTTTATCATTTTTATAGAATTTACGTTCAACATATGGTCTAGGCAACGCTGGACGCTCAGTGTTGCCAGTTTGTGCACCAAAGTAAATAATTTTTGACAATCTCTCACTTTTTGGTCCTATGTGACAACATTGCGTTTTCAATCACCTGCCTGATTTCGTGGCCACGACTTTAATTTCATTTAGCACACCTCATACTAAACACAAAATAGAAAGCATAAAGGAATATAAACTTCAAAAACAAAATTGGAGTTAATACAAATTGTCGATGGAATTAGTTAATTCCAGTACTTTTAGTCTCCATCCAAGCAATTAATTGTTTTGTATTTTTACACTGTGATTTATCGCTTTTCACTTTTTGAAACGCAGTAAAAGCAATTAAATCATACAACAAATTTTAGAAGTAAAATATGTGTTTTTTGGTCGGAAGTGCATTAAATCGACTTGAAGTCACGCGGTTCCGCCATCGCTGAAAGAATGACACATCATAAACACAAAATGCAATGACTCAATTAATTTATATATGGAATGTGGAAAAGGATGACAGGTATATGGTAGGGTTTCTATTTTTATAACATTGTCTGTGCCCTCAAATTATTTATATAAGGACAATGCTATAGGGGATATGCTATATCCAGTCTTTATTGCACTTATTAAAATCAGGGGTGCCCATCCCCCCAAAAGGCCATAGCGCGAATCTCCCCCAAAACATTTACCCCCCCCCCCTCCCCGTCAACAACGCACAAGTTGTTGTACTGATGTACTTAATGTTATTGTTGTTAGCTTTTACATCGTTGGATTTTAAATGGAATTCCCATAAGAAATAATAATAATTAAATGGAATACACACAAGAACACAAACTTTGCTACCCCTTATGTAGTCTATTGTAAGGTTGTTATCGTACCTCATGTCTAGTGTACTTTTGAAGTACTGTATTTTGAAGTACCACTGTACTTGGTTTAATATAATCCCATTTACATATTTAAATCAACATTTAAAAAGTTACCAACCAGACCTATTTTCACTCAACTTTCTTAAATGTTAAAATAAAAAAATGGTGACAATGTTTTTTTCATTGAGGAATTATTGTGTCAGTGCAGTAAACCTCCCTCAGTTGTTTCAGTTCAGAATGTTAAAGTTACATTTTTACTTAAGAAAATTTGAATGCCATAATTTGATAACTATATGGAACTTTTTATGGTCGAGTATAGCAAATTGACCAGGAAGGGTAGGGACAGTATAGGACTGAAATTATGTAGCCTATGATAAGTTACTGAAGCCATTACAGAGAAATTTTTCAAATAAAAATTGGAACTGTAGGCCTTATAGCACAAAATACGGAATTCTAAAATTATTCATTCTCCTATGGAAATGTTTCTTCACCCTGAACTCAAAATGTTAATTAGGCTTTGTAAGATTTTATCAACTGCCATTTTCAACTCGATTTTTTAACTATGGGATTTGTAACATTTTTCTCAACAAATGGAGACCTTCAATATGATCTACGAAAGCATAAATCTGACTCCTAAGCTGTCCCTATCTTAGGAGTATCATGTAAAAAACCTCGTTCAAAAGTAGATTACATTTATAATATATAAAAAATAATAATCGTCTACATATTTTCACACTGTAGTGTGTATATAGGTTGCAATATATTATAACATATGGTCCTATAATGGGCTTGGTTTTCTGTCCGTCTATGGTGTTAAAAATAATATTTCATCATACTGCATGCGAAACAGAGGTTTCCGTCCTGTTGTTATTAGTCCGCAAGGGCGGAGCCAGCGTTTGCAATTAATTGTCATCGTCTGAAAAGTGCATGGATAAAACGTCTGTTCAGGACTCCTAAACAGAACAGAATAACAACCGCAGCAAAATAAACTTCTAAGTTACTTGTTTAACTTATATATTTGAATGAAATTATTCATTAAAGTTTGTCTGCTATTAG
This sequence comes from Neoaliturus tenellus, assembly GCA_030545055.2. Lineage (NCBI taxonomy): Eukaryota > Metazoa > Arthropoda > Insecta > Hemiptera > Cicadellidae > Neoaliturus > Neoaliturus tenellus. The sequence goes on from CM061532.1 coordinate 222,714,302, forward strand.
AATTCTCTATAATTTAGAAAGGATTAAAATAGAAAGTATAATAAACTAACCTAAAAATAAAACTAGTTTATTCTTAATGAGTGGTAAGTGGTAAGCCAAAGTAGAATACAGAATTGAGTTAAACCATTGACTATTACATTCGTCAATGGTTAAACCCCCTCAACCTCAATAGCAAAATATTTCTCTATTAAAATTTCACAAAATATGATCCCGAATGCGATCCGAAAACTGTCACCGAGGTTGCTTGTTTACTTGGTGAGCTAATGATCTCGGCAATTTCAAACTGTTCTTAGTGTTGCCATCCCATACACCACGCAAGTTTGGACAGTAAAAAGGGTTGTAGGGTAAATAACTAAAAAATTTTTAACCATGAACTCTTTTAATGTACTTAATATATAAATTAAAATTCAATTTCGAGTCAGCATACTCTTATTCTGCTTTAAAAATGTTGTAATACTATTTCTCTTCGTTCCCCCCCAAATCCAAAAAAAAACCCCGCTAAATGACAAAAATCCCCCCCAAATTTTGGCACGATAGCGCAAACCGCGCTATCGATCCCCTCCGTGAGCGCCCCTGATTCAAATCAAACGATACTGTAGAACTTATAGCCAGCATTAGCAGATGTCCTCACGATTAATTTAAGACCATTGCTCTATTGATAAAACTATACATCATTTGTAGAATTAAAATTTTTTATCAGATTACAAGAAAACTAAGAAAACGTTATCTGAACTGTTTCACAATTGCTATAGTCTGTTTCACAATTGGTGTAATATTAAATATACATAATTTATGCATTACCGAACTTCGCGACAATATGCATAATATCCACCTGATCCGAAAATTTGCTAAACTGAACAGGGTCCGGTCCCATTTAGTTCATATTGGCGGGATCATTCTGTATAGAGCAGTAAGCTTCATTACTTTATTCTGCAATATGCAATAAGACTTGTGCATTATTCGGTACTGGACTAGTTAAGTAAAAGATTATAATAAACTCTACTCAAAAGGCATTTTGCAAGCCTATTGGTTAGCATCTTGACTTAAGTTCAAGATGTCACAGGTTCGATTCGGGATGCCAACAATACCATGGAGGTTTGGACCGGTTTCCCATAAAAGCGTTTCTAGCACACTGTACAACCTCTCAACCAAAATACAAGGTACGTTCAGAAGGTAAGTTTCGTTTCCATTATTCTCCGCGACAGCGCAGTTACTGTGTAGTCATTGTGTGTCAAACATAATAAAATTATGCCATTTGTGTGTAATCAAGGAGTTGATTGGAAGTCACGCCGCTTGTAAAATTCGGTTGATGATTTGTTTTCTGAATGCAAAAAACGCAAAACCAGTTGATATTCATTCAAATTTTGAAGAATTATAAAACTTTTTGCCACGAGATGAAACAATTAATAAAGAAGTTTATTACAAGGCACTGAAGAAGCTCTGCAGTGCATTACAGAGCAAGCACCGAGGAATGCTGACAAAAGGTGTGGTTTTCATTCACGATGATGCCGAATCACACACTGCAAATGTGACAAAAACCTCTTGGCTGGGATGTGTTTAACCATTCTCCGTACAGCCCCATCCTCGCTTCTAGCGACTTTGTTTCTGCATCTAAAGTCTTTCCTTGGCAGTCAGCGGTTAAAGAATGACAAAGAGCTGAAAGAACATGTCACATCATGGTTGATTACACAAAGGGAGCAACATTCTACGAAGAGGGTATACAAAACTTGTGCCAGGCTATGAAAAAATCTGGAAACCCATGGGAGCTATGTCAATAAATAAAGTAAGAGTTGGAGCACAATGTCTCGAATAGCTACATTTCAATACATTTAATAATACTATATTACATTAATTTACATTAATGTATTATTGTATATACATTAATTAAATAAGATAATATATATTAAATAATTTAATCTATATTTTATATAATATATCTTCTTGCAGAAAAGATTCACATTTTAGCGCTACGTACTATAGTTATAATAATTCTTCAATATTAAGAAATATACTTTGTGATATATAAATTGTTCATAGGATTTTTTGGCTGTTTGCAATATTTATTTTACTGTATCTGTACTTGTTCCTTTTTTTTTGGTAACAATTGACCTTACTTTCTGGACATACAACTAACATTAAAATACAAAAAAAAGTTGCAGCAAAAAAATTCAATGCGGAAAATGACACCATTAAAAAAAGTAAAGATTTTAAATCATTACAAGTTATCACATTGGTGTAATCTTCACAAAAATATTTTTCTCAACTGCTGATCACAGTTTTGGATCTACCATGTGAACATCATTTGTTGGTGGCCAAATATGCATTTAATCGGAACTAAATTTATTTAATGGCCATGGTGGATTTAGTCTGGCATACCCTCTGTATTGTAATGGCAGTAGACTAATTATAATGCATTTAAAATTTGAAAGAGTATTTATTTTTCCTTAGGTATAAAAATAACAATATTTAACAAATATACATGTAAATAATGATTATTTGCTGATTGATGAACTGTCAGGTCCTCATGAACAACCTTATGGTCACTTGGAGAGGACCACTTTTAGTCTCCTGAATTGCCACTATATAACAACATGCATTGGGAAAAAAATTGTTTTTACATAAGGTATAAGTGAGAGAACGCAAACAAATCCGTTGCACTTCTCTTCTTAACACCGTCTTAAAGCCTATATATTTTTTTAAAGCTGTGATAATATGTTTTTCCTACCACTGCATGGAAATAATCACATTTCAACACCTGTAAACCCTGACACAAAATAGATCATTTCCGGTTTCCGTTTCTGTTCCGCTCTACAGCAGCAATGTTCTTTACCGTACGCTAAATCAAACAGCAATTTAAAGTCAGGTGTTATTACAAACCATGCCACAGCTGTTGTTCATTATTGTCGTTTAGAAATTACTTCTTTTTTAGTTTGAGGTTATGTTTGATAGTCAACAGTGAGTTCAAACAGAAATAAATTAAACATAAGCTAAATGACATTTTGTATACAATAAAACATTTAATCTGTTGCAATTATGTTGGAAGGGAAACTCTTGTATGTATTACAAGCGCAAATAATCATTGACGCTCTCAAATTGTAAGAACACTTTACTATAGAAAGATGTAAAAAAAAAAAAATACTCCGAAGGAAATTTGAACAGTTGTGTCACTCCTTACCCCCTACACCCTGCAATGTTGTCATTTGTAGCTATGTTAACCATGTGCAATACAGAACAAAAATGTATTTCTGAATTAAATTGGCAACAATGCGTCAACTCATCGGACTATTTTCGTGCATCTTACTAAAACTGATTTATTTTGTGGCAATTCAGAAAATTAAAAGTGTATCACTTCATTTGTGACCGGGCAGCTCTTCGCACACTTCAGGACTCCTGGCTCTCCTGAAAAACATAAAAATAGAAAAATAAGACTCATAAATAGTTAGTATTAGAAAAGGCAACAATAAGCAACACATCCTTATTGCAATGCTTGGCAACAAAGAAACAAATCACACACATTAAAATTATTGTAAATTCACTCTTATTTTTTTAAAGAAAATGTGATACCAAATTCAGTAAGTATTTAAGCTATTAAAAGGAGGTCCTCCTGGCAGGTAACTCTTCTCTGTGGTACGGTAACTGGTACGGTAACTGATGATCTAAAACCTAAACATTAAAATTTTTAAGAGTTACTGAGGACAGATGTTACCGACAAGGAAAGTTAACAGCCAGAAGGCCTCCCTATTTAATTTATACCTATTAAAATACTTAATTTTTTCTAAAAAAAAATGTACCCCACACAATCAAAATATCAATGTGTCACATTTGTTCATTACAAACAAAGTCACCTTAAGACTTACGTCACCTTAGAAAGTTTTTACCGATGCCAAATTGTATTTTTTTGTATTATTCAAGCTACTATAAAAAAATTACAATATTCTAAAACTGCAAGTCTCGGTTGTTGTACCACAGCTCATGTGCTAACTTGCCATCCTTCATTGCCACATATTTATCTCAAGGCTCATTAGTGTCATATCACTGGCCAATCCATCCTGCCATGACAAAGTTTGCTTTTGTGCCTAATGACTAATAAAATTCTTGAACCAAAAATAAAATGTCTGTTACCTGTCTATTAAGTTAACTGGCATACTTGATGGTATTAAAGGCAGTGGTTTTAAAAATTCCACTGTGTTTATTAACTACATAAGAACCTCTATTAACAGGGACTGGGACTAGGACAATTAAATGAATAGATGGATAACAGAAATAATGTTAAAAACCTTAACAGTGAGTAGATTTAAAAGGATTTGGAAGAAATTATACCCTATGGGCCTACAAGTGGATAATATGCATTTATATTGAAATACGGCAAGAGTAATACAAAGCTGCTATTCACTTGTACTTAATAAATCCCGTATTATGTAATTTATGATCATTCTGTCAAAACTATAAATGAGTCGCCGAGTGCCAAAACAGGCTAAATTCAATTTTTAAAAAAATTCAGATTTTAATGCCGTTAGATTCTGTATTACCTAGGCTAAATGTTTACCAATTGAAACTTCTCCAAAACCAGCTAAATTCACTTAGAAATAAATATTGAAAAGTGAACACTGTTCCAAAACCAGTTATATCCTATTGCCACTCGGTTCCAAAATCAGTCAAATCAGTACGAATGATACTGTTCCTAAACAAGCTATAATACACTTTAATAATGCTGATGTTTCAAGTTTCGGTGCCAAAGCAAGCTAAATCCTAAGAAATAATTTCCATTGCTCTATGAAAAAAGTGCGTTTCTCCTTCTGTACATATTAATATTCTTTGTTTTGTTGGCTAATAATTTAAATTCCAAAAGCCAATAATGTAGAGCAAGAAAATAAGCAGACAAGACGACAAGTCTGAAGGCTCCGGTCTACCCGAGCTCGAATGCCACCTCGCGGCCGCGGCCGTAGGGCTAGGCGAGTTTTATGGATGCAGAGGTTTACGGGAATCGTGTTTTAAAAATAACTAATTAAGATAGAGATTGGCTATTAACTTGTTCTAAAATCAGAAAAAAGGATCTCGTCGGCAATCTTTTACGAATTTTTAAATAAAATTTATAATTTTAGATGTCTAAAATCATCTATTTTTTCTAGTGGCAAGTTTTATAGATGCAGAGGTTTACGGGGATCGTGTTTTAAAACTAACCAATTAAGATAGAGATTGGGATTTAACTTTTTTCTAAAAATAGAAAAACCGATCTTTTCGGCTATATTTTTAGAATTTTTAAATAAAATTTCTAATTAAAATTAAAACGGACTAATAATATCATCTGTTTTTTCTCGATGCAAATGCAAGGTTTTTTTTTAGAATCCTGTTATCTTCTGCTAAATGCAGCCTATAGCTATAACTAAGGTGTCATATTAAAAAAGAATAACCGTGCTAAATTTCCTTGGTTACACTTTGGTAATCTCACTTTGGTAGTTTCATCAAAACTAATGGAAAACTTCAGTTAAAAATAAAAAAAAAACAGATGATTTTTAGATACTTATAGCTGAAATTAGAAATATTGTTTTAAAATTCTAAAAAATAGCCGACGAGTTCCTTTTTTCTACTTTTAGAAAAAGTTAACAGCCAATCTCTATCTTAAGTGGCTAGTTTTAAAACCCGATCCCCGTAATCTATAAAACTCAAAAACAGATGATTTTAGGCAGTTACTGTATAGCTGATATTAGAAATTTTATTTAAAAATTCTAAAAAGATAGCCGACGAGATCTTTTTTTCTACTCTTAGAAAAAGTTAAGAGTCAATCTCTATCTTAATTGGTTATTTTTAAAACACGATCCCCGTTAACCTCTGCAGCCATCAATATCGCCTAGCGCTACGGCCGCGAGGCGGCATTCGGCATCGTTGTTCGGGCTCAGGTAGACCGGACTCTTAAGTCTTCATGACAAAGAACAGTTTTTTTATAAATTTGTACAAATTAACCCACTAATTTGATTTTAAAAAGCAGTTTTTTGTCAATTTAACCTAACCTTAACTAACAATAGGCCTGTGATTTAACTGATTTTGGAACCGTAAGAAAAAAACAAATGGCGGTCAGTAAGTTTCCAAAAGCAGCTAAATCTATATTACTGTTCCAAAACCAGCTACACCAATTTTTAATTGTTTTAAATAATTTTTTATATTTCATCACTATTATACATGTTTTTAAAGCAATTTCCTTCATTTTTTACCTTTTTCCCAAAACAGAAATCATGAAAATATCTTTGATGTGAGACTAGCAATCAGTTTTTTGAGATTAGCCAAAAAAACTTCTTGTTGGATTTAGCCTGTTTTGGCATTCGGCGACTCAAATATGCGTGATTATTGTCAGTTCCTAAAAAAATAGTTTTACTTTTTAACCATCTTCGAAGCACAAAAATTAACAGTTGGTTGATAAACAGTACACAAAGTAACAGAAAGCACTACATGCCGTTTCTCATGCACTGAGTACAGAGTTACAGTCTAATAAGTATCGGGGGATAGTCACGGCAATCAGATAGTTTCCGTGGGTCACAGGAAAGAAGCGATTGCACTAATGATCCCAGCGTCTAGACTAGCAAGTAAGTTAGTCATTGACTTTTTTGAGGATTTTATTAATGGATTGGCCATTATAGTAAGCTGATTTTTAAGAAAAAATAAAGTAAGCTGTTTCCAGACTTTTCAGCACCTCTTATGAGAAATGTTATTCATTAATAGGCCTTCATATATGACTGCCTTAAAACTCAACAGCTTACAATAGGACAGTGAAATGATAATGATTAGTCATTATCAACGGACTTTTAGTTTATTATTTTAAAACTTAAGTTTATTATATTTAAACCTGTAATTAATTGGTACATAGTTTGTTGTTTAAGTTGGAGAACAACACCTCATTGTAGTTACACCTCATTGAATGAATTTTCAATGATTATTGAATGCTACACCACCTCGTAGAACCACTTGTTGAATATACAATTCCTCAGATTGTCTATTGGCATATTGCCTTAATTGTCATTGGAGTTTAATATCCTCTTAAACCGGAAAAAGTACTGAATAACGAAAATGTAAAAATCAGAATAACTAATCCGTTACTTGCAGGTTTTTTAGATCCAACTGTGACAGTATAGAAGAAGAGGATATAATGTAGGTTACGAACAGTCATATATAAACGGAAATGGATCTTTTGCGTCTAATATTAATCTGCCTCAAGATAACAGAATATTGTCATCTTCTACCCACACCTTCTTATAACATTTTTATAGAAACTGACATAACACAAAAATCTTCGATTCCAACATATGTTTATCAACCCCCAACTGTCATCGAGCCGCAAAATTCCTTGGATTCATGAGGTAAAGATAGCTTATTAATGATATTACCATGTGTTAGAATAATACACAGCAAAATTTAAAAATACAGGTTGCTGAAATGACATCACATTATTCTTAGAAAATAAATAATATTTATCATATTCAGACATTAAGAATGTACATATTGAGTATAATGTATATGGTTTGTAATTCTAATTAGGCCATGTATATCCAGTCTTTGTCTAATAACGGGAAACTGTAGGCGAGCGGTTAAGTTATAGTCTCATAAGCCAAATGTTCCCAATTTTGTACACAATTATGTGTTAGCAGAACAAGTTTGAATAGAGCTAAAGTAACCCAATCAAACGTCCCATCGTTAATATATGTATCAAAGCTTAACTATTCAAAATATCCACCTATTCTGAAATTCTTGCTAAAATTTACAAATCTAGGAAACATTTTTTCTGAGCTTAAGAGCTAAATAAGGGTATCATTTTAAAATATAATGTTAAGAGCTTCCAAATAAAAAAATTTGGACAAGTTGAAGAATACTTTTAATCATTTAAGAAATCTCCATCATTCCATGCAGAGATCTTATTGAGGTGTTGGTAAGAGACTCAAGTCCTGCATTCAAAATTATGGACATAACCTTAAAGACATTATTTAACACAAATACCTAAAATGGCAAGTTAGAGATGGACGAGATTGGATTTCTTGTTTAAAACGAGACGAGATGGGATTTTTTAATTCTCATAAAATTTTGAAACCAGATTGAGACGGGAATTCCCTTTTCGTACACAGCGGGATATATGCGTTTGGAATTTTTATCTGATTTGGTAACATTGTTAAATCCTGGTTTATGACAGATAATTTATGGAAAATGTAAATTATAACAGGCAAGACTGATTAATAACTTTTATTTATAATAAACATCTTTAAAATACATCAGTATAAAAACAAATATTAAGTATTTTATTACAAATAACTCTTAAACTTAGGCTAAGATTTCAGGATACAACATTGAATTTGCAAAATTAGCTTAAATATTAAATTACAATTTAAGTCTTGTCTTTTTTGTGTCTTGATTTTGCTACATTCAGTTAAATACGTCTCTCACAGTATAGTCCGGTTCAAGAGCGGTGGCGGCTGAGGGATTAGAACGGCCAGGGAGGCCTCCCTTCCCCTCACCAACCCTCGGTCGGCCGCTCTGGGCCTGGGCCATGAGTCACTCACTGGGCAAGATATACAATTAGTACAAATTTTGTTACTTCACAATATATTGTCATCTAAATGCCATTTTTGAAGCCTTCGTAAAATTACAAGAGAATCAAGCCCAAGAATGATGTTCATACGTTAATATTAAGTATTCGAGGTCCTAAATTAAATTATAAGCGGGGCAAGAGTTGAAACTGGTACAACCACCGTATTTTATTTCATAATGTATCGTAGTCATAATGAAATTTTTACGGCTTTCATGAAATGTGAAGAAACCAATCCCAAGAACGATGCAAAATACGATTGTATTGAGTATTCAGGGTACAAATTTAACCAAATGTTATACTATGTTTTACAGCAATAAATATATCTGATTTATGAAGTTTTTCAAATTGCTTGCTATACGTTATACGCACATGTGGATTAAATTATACCAGACTTTACTTCGTTTTGTACTTGTGGTTTACTTTTTACAAAATGTATTACATATTTCCAAACGATTTATTGTCTAATAACCTGCATACTTTATAAAGTTATTGTTATTATCTTGTTATTGATTTCTTGTCATTTCGTAAAATATACAAAAAGGGGGCAAGCCATTTGGCCGAAAAGGCGTTTGGTACCCAGTAGCCTCGAACACACGCCCAACCAATCAGAGGCCAGTAGTAATTGACCCCCCAGTCGAGACTACAGCCCGTATGTTTCCTGGCCAGGGGTGCCAACGTTAAACAACTGTGACAAAACACGAAATAACTCAACGCAATGTTTAATCTTAACGATTATTATTATTGCATACGTTATTGATATTTCAACACATATGGATATGTATTAAATTTAAATAAGGTACAGCAGTTAATTTAATTGGAGTTTTTATTTTAGTTATTCACAGAAATACGGCAGTTGAGTTAATTTAAGACATTTTACTCAGCTTTAAACTGAATTTTGTTACAAAACATACAAATAAATAATTTGTTTATTGATATTTTACTCCTATGAGTTTTATTTGTTAATTTAATTGCACCAATATTATTAGTCTTAGTCTTAGTATAATAGTTTCAGTCAGGAATTTGGAAGAAACACGTAAGCTAATAATGTTTTAAGTACCGGTAATGTATATTTATGGGTCGGTTTCACAAAATGTTTCAATTTCCTGGAAGAAAAAAACTAACTTCTATTTAAAAAAAAATTAATTTTTGGCCTAATCAATTGAACATATGAAACTGATCTCAACAAAAGCAGCTAAGCTGAATTTTTATTTTTCCCCATAAAAAGTTGTTTTCTAATGCAGAAGGCACACAAAAATATAAGTTGTTCACGCGAATTCCTGTGTTGCCGTAAACCACTAAAAAACACATAACCTAAAATAAAATTGCTATCTTAATAAAAAATATAATTTTATAATCAGCAATAATTAAAAAGTATATAATTTTATATATATACGATTTATTACGATTTACTACGTTACTCACGTGAGCGACTTGGGCGTGAGTGACTTGTAAATTCCACATCTAAACTCCAATAGCCGGCATACAGCCGCATGTAGGCCGGTTTAATTTGAGATTAGGTTATGTTGTAACTCTTCGAACATAAATATGCCTTTTTCGTGGGTAACATATTCAAAATTGCAAGTTTTATTTGAGTGAGTGACTTGTAATGGAATTGAGGTACGGTATAAAACTTTCCTGTTCTGCGAGCCTAAATTCTGCGAAGATCTATTCTTCAAAGATGCGGGAACGAGGCAGCTCGTTTCCGTCAAATTCATCGGGAGGAAGCCTCCTGGTAACTAGGCCTATACAGTATATAGCCTATAGCTAACAACAATATGTGAAATAATTATGTATGTTTACAACAATTATTATAGAACAATTCTCCCTAATAAAACCTCCGGCAGTCTGTCCTGTCGTAGCCTGTTGACTAGATACGCAGGACTATAATAGTCGGAGTTTTAACTATTAAAGGGTTAAACATTTTTAACTATGAAAGTATATTTAAGAAATTATATTAATATAATAATTTGTTAAGTCCTGTCATATTAGGACTGGCTTATGGAGTTGGTTGGCATACGGAGTGGCACTAAAATTTTGACGTTTCAGTAACCTTTCATGAATATTGAAATATATCAGTATCGTTCAGAAAATTTATATTAGGGCCTAACATTGTGAACAACTCACCTGATGTATTTGAACTTGTAGGGTGTAGTCAATTTACAATTTGTCAATTAATGATAATTTTGGATATTAATTACTTTTCATATCAAACTGTTACAAATTCTTTATTATATTCTTCATAACTTAACATTGAATATGTAAGTAGCCTACACCTACGTCAAGAAAAAACATTTAGGGCCTAATTAAGGTAATCAACTAACTTATCAGGTGCTATAAAACGTAGGCTACTAATCTATTCCAAATTGTACACAGATAAAAAAAATTGTCTACGACATACATGGCATGTTTAGGTATAACTGTTGGTTTTAGATTTATTATACATAGTGATCTGCATAATTTAACTTACATTTGGTTGTCACAACAATCACATAACTTGTAGGCCTAAACAAAAAACATGTAGGAATATAGTCCCCTTCTTGCGTAGTCAGTTGGACTATAAACTCTTATGTGATCCACCCAATGACGTTTTTCAACTTTTTCCGAATGTCATCGTCTTTATTAATCCTCACCACAAGTTAAACAGCAGAAGATTATCAAATTAATATATTTAACTTAACGTGTTGCGACAAATCTTATAGCAAGCCAAACATATTTCAATGACATTTTATCTAGTGTTAATTTATTACGATTTTTTTATTTACCCTGAAAACTACTCAAATTATCTACAACTTGTTTGTAACATTGACCAGAAGTTTAAAGAATTGCTATACATCGGAATAAATAGGTTTGGTTTGGTTTCAGACCAAGCCTAAATATACATAAGTTGCGATTTATATTGAAATATTGATTCCTAATTGGGAGCACTAATTAATTTTTGCTCTTTTGTAGACCCATTTTTAAAAGTAATAATATATATGCGTAATGGTACAGAAATATCATCAAATAAATTTTTGAACTTGTATATTGGCCTTTTTCGTTTTTTCCAACAACAAAAATGTATTTCACTTACCAAATATGTAATTTAAAATAGTACTGAAAATGTAGGCCTAACATAATAATTTCAACGGATAAAATATTAATAATAACTCTTACTGTACGCCTACTTCATGTCGTATCAGAAATCTTGATTATTTCTAATTAATTTCAACAATATAATCTTAAATCATACAAAAATCTCTTTTCTTTATAATGTAAGTTAATTTACGGAGTAACCTGACATTCTATAAAAACTAAAGTAACACTGATAACCTAAAATATGAGAGTATAACACGTTTAAAATAGTAATTGCTAATTAAATATCTATATTTTAAAATACCATTTTTCGAGTTCGTTTATTAATATAAACAGAAAATACTAGTTGAGTAATTTGATTTTTAGAAAGAACGATGGTTGGCAACAGTGATCCGTGTTTCCAGGTTTTGAGTAACATTATATTCGCGTATTTAGCTCTTAGCCAATGGCGTTCGACCAGTCAACAGCTCGCGCTCCTATTGGCTCATACGGAATTTCGCATTAAAAACCCCAAACTGGGTACCAAACGCCTTTTCGGCCAAACGCGAGGATCCCATACAAAAATGACATTATGATTACGATATATTATGAAATAAAATACGGTGGTTGTACCAATTTTAATTGCCCCAAGTATAATTTAATTTTGGACCTGGAATACTCCAGTATTAACATCATTCTTGCCCTTGATTTTCTTGTTATTTTATGAAGGCTTCAAAAATGGCATTTAGATGAAAATATATTGCGAAGTAACGAAAGTTATACTAATCGTATCTCTTGCCCAGTTGTTGTTGTTGTTATTGGTGGATAAGGAGACCCGGGCCAAACCGTTGAGCACATCTGCCTCAAAATGGGCATTTTGCGCAGGCCCCCGGAAGGATGGGATATTGAAGGAAGAGAAAGGGTGAGCAAGGGACAGACTGTCCACTCATGTTCCAGATAGGGGTTTCTATGCCCGTCGCACTCCTCTCCCCCTGCTGTCTTGAACATTTGTTCCAGCTAGGGGTTTCCATGCCCATAGCATTTCTACTCACCCCCTGCCGTCTACATATATTCCCGCTAGGGATTAACTATGCAGTTCGCATTAACCCCCCGCTGTCTTGAACATGAATGGGGTTTGACGGAAGGAAAACTGTCATAGTGGACAGCCAAAAGACTTACCACAGTGTTATGACAACTTTGTTTGCTGTACCCAATGTCAACTTCGCAACTAGTATAAACCAGTTTTAAAGTTGTCCTGGGATCTCTTGCCCGGTTGGTGACTCATGGCCCAGGCCCGGAGCAGCCTACCGAGGGTTGGTGATGGGAAAGGAGACCTCTCCGGCCGTCCTAATCCCTCAGCTGCCACTGCTGTTGAACTGGACTATAGTCACGCTTAACAATACTTCTCAAATATACGATGTTATACTCAGATTAATAAATTTGCATAGTTTCGATCTTGACGTTTTTCATTACAGTTTAAATTTATTTTTAAAAAAATGTAGCAACCTCTTTGTTGGAAGCAGTTTTTAATTTGTTTTATTAACATTATGTTAAATGTTTCTGTTATATGTACTATTAGAGTTCAGATATTTGAGTTAGTGTTTTATTCATTTTAGTTTAATAAGGATTGAACAATTGTTCTTTTCATTATTATTTATTATTTTTTATATAACTGTCAGTATATTATTTTAAGTTATGTTGTACATTATTATTATCATTATTATATTTGTTTTCATTTATATTTTGTTAGGATAGCAGTTTAGGAAAGTTTATTTTCTGTGCTATCATGTAAATTGTGTAAAATAAAAAAATAAAAAAGTCCTAAAAATGTATGATATAAAAATCTGCTGGCCAAGTACGATCTCTAAATAAAACAATAATAGTTTACAGAATGTTTACCGAGCATTAATCAAGAATCAAGAATTTATTGGCCAATAAGTACAATACAGAATGTTATTGTACAATAGCCTTCGTCACTAATACTACAATCTTGCAAAAACATATTTCATAATAAATTTAAATATTTTGGTCAAATTGGTTTGAAACAGCAAGCTTTCTATTTTGTAACAGACTTTTCTTAAATATAATGAACCGGTTTTATGTACTTAGCCTATCAGTAACTAACCATCTCAATAACTTTAGGACTTAAGTGCCATTCCTAATGTAATCTCTCTATGTGTGAAGACCCTCTTAAAGATCGAATTAATTTGTAGAGTAACTATTCTAAAACTAATGGCATTGACTTGGAACAAATTTTGATATCATAAATTTTTAGGACTTTGCTACCCCTCAACTTTTCGTGTTTTTGGATATAATTTAAACTGTCCACAGCTGCCAGTGCGGGAGAGAGCAGTGGCGGCCTATGAGGCGACAGTCACCGTTCCGGCCAGCATGAGGGTTGGGTCTATTGTTTGATGCGATGACTGTATCAGAGGGATGAATTAAACACTTGGAACTCAGAGGGGCGAAATAAACAAACTGTTTAGTGAATAATGTTTTAAAGTGTTCATTTCCTCTCTTTGTAATTTTGTCCCTCGGTTTCCAATGGGCAAAATCAACATTATTGGTTTAGAGAGTATCAGAGCGACAAAATAAACAATGTTACATAAGAGGGACGAAATTACGAGAGAAGAAATAAACCCTCCCATCATTCGCTGTACCAGTACCTGAATATATCCGGTCCACCAGAGTTTGACACTGTCCTCGAACTTGTCCGAGGGTCTCTCGGGGGCAAACACGATGTCCTCCTCCCCCTCCCCCTCCACCAGCTCCGGGATGTAGCGTTGCCCAGAGGCAGTGGCCACCAGGGGGACGTGCCTGTGAACACTGCACACACAAACTTGCTATCAAATTAAGTAATGCTCAATGAAGAGACCTAAGTGTGTGCATTTCAATAAAATTTGTTCCTAATAGACTGTTTTTCTCTTTATTGACTGTTGACTTGAAGATCTCATGATCTACCTAGGAGAAGTGAAGATTCGACAGAATTCATTTACAATTTAGTCAGACTTATCTTGAATTCTGGAAGTAATGTGAGCATAAGGTAAAACACCTTAATACTGACACCTTAGGGGTACTGTAATGTAAGAAATTGTATATCAAAACTAACCAATGTCATATCTGTTGAAATGTGCTATATTTTGATTTGTCAATTGTTTACACATGTATCACTTAATCATTATTTAAGACGCCGTTGCTACCAGGGCGTATTTTAAGGCGAATATAAATGAAGGATGAGTACTTATTTTAATGAGAGTAATGATCGTAAATACACCTGTTGTCTTATTTTTGTTACTTAGTCAATTAACATACGGTACTCAGTTGGACATTGGTAAATTAAATACTGACTTATAATTACCAAATAACAACAAAACATGAAATAACTCACAAATAACATCCTTAGATTGTCAAAACATACTCTAAGAGTACAAACAGGACAAATAGTTTCCATAAAGTTATAGTACAATCAGGGTACAGCTTAACCTATACTTGATGATAGTCTAATCTGTACAGCCATGACACTTGTAGTGACGCTACATGTTTCCCTGTTGTCCCGGGGGTTACTAGCACTTAACAAGTCTAGCAGTTTGAATTAGTGTGACTGAATTGTAAAACACTTCCGCCCTTGATCAGCGGGAACTGAATGCTCCCTCAGAGAGTGACAAAATTAATTAAAGAAAAGAGGAAATTGCTCACAATATAATTTAAAACTTCAATATTGATGACAACTAAAATATATTGTAGTAATTACTAATATTAAACACAATGTTATTCTTATGTTTGCTAATTTATCAACATTCTCGCTAATAATAGGCTTATAATATTCTAAAACAAAAGTACCTGAACATATGAGCAAATGTTTTGGACGATAACAAGATGATGATCAAGTAAGAAGGGAACAATTTCTTTCTAAAACTCTTTTAGTAAAACTTGAATGATAAATCATGGGTGGCTGCAATTGCAACGTCAACTCAGATGCCAACCACTGTAAGCGGTGGTAAACCCATACTAGCACTCCAAGCCATCGATTTGAGCGTTACAGGAGTGTCTAGTGGTTTCGGGCGATACCTGAAATAACCAAGGGTCATGGCTGTCTCCCAAATCTATATAAAAGCGAAATAACACTCACTGACTGACTCATCACAAAATCTCAGGAACTACCAAACGGATTTACTTGAAACTTTAAACACAGGTTCGTCTTGCTCGCTAAGACACGGATAACAAAAATTTGTGATCTAACTGTGGGAATCCACAAAAAAGCGTGAGTTTACTATCTCTCCAGAATCACCGAACAAATATATACAAAACTTTGTACACAGGTTCGTCTTACTTTCTACTGCTTGCTAACTGTTAATTGTGAAAAATTCACGATCCAACCGAGGGAATCCACGAAAACCACGTGTTTTCTATATCTCATATCTCCAGAATCACCGAATGTATTAAGACATTGAGTGTGGCATGTATTCGATAGGATGCAAAGGCGCACCTTCCCGGGTGCAGATGTATCCGATCGGTTACATATGACAATGTCAAGGTAATGTGACTGTTTCTCTTCTAGCGTTTAAGAAAGAAACACATATTGTGCATTAGAGTGTAGGTAAGGGTATTGAGTTTTTAGATTACTTGTGATTAGTATATATTCTACAGGGTTTTCAATTTCACGCTATCGGAGGAATGTAAATATATTGGAATGTTAGCCTCCAGATTACCAATAAATACTATTAATGGTTTAAATACCTGAGTTATGGTAATCCAATTGTTGTCGAGCAACTAGTTTCAACCATTCAAATAGATTCATCTTCAGGCTTTTATACAAAGATGTAGGCTAATTTCTCTTCATAAGAAGAACGTCACGTTGATAAAAGTTTAATAAATACACACGGAACGGACACATTACAAATAACGACACGGACACGACAGACACGAACACACACGAATGGAAACACTTAAAGACTTTTAATACTGATGTGGCTGGCCAGTCTAGACTCCACCGCCGCCGGGATTGCGTCAATGTCAATTCGCCAACCACATCAGTATTAAGTCTTTAAGTGTTTCCGTTCGTGTGTGTTCGTGTCTGTCGTGTCCGTGTCGTTATTTGTAATGTGTCCGTTCCGTGTGTATTTATTAAACTTTTATCAACGTGACGTTCTTCTTATGAAGAGAAATTAGCCTACATCTTTGTATAAAAGCCTGAAGATAACTATATTTGAATGAGTTGAAACTAGTTGCTCGACAACAATTGGATTACCATAACTCAGGTATTTAAACCATTAATAATGTAAATATAGTTAAGCGTGGGGGTTGAATTTTGACATTTGATGTGCAGCAGCAAACAAGTTAATACAAAACTTTTGAGCACAGGTTCGTCTTACCTTCTAGCTGCTTTCTAACTATAGGTTGTGAAAAATTCGTGACCCGACCGCGAGAATTCGCGATAAACCACGTTGTTATAAATATATATGGAACTACCTAGCGGAATTTTATCAAACTTTGTATGCTGGTTCATAGTACTTTTTATGTGCTCAATAGGAGATAGTTTTAAAAAAAAACATTGCAACCGAACCGCAGGATTCCGCTACAACACACGAAATAGCGCCAGACTATCATGTTTTGAGACACAAACAAATTACTATAAAACTTTTTACACTGCTTCATTTTAGAAATAAGGCCTGGACGTTCCTCGTTGCTAATAGGTGCTCACTAAAAACAGTTTTTCATATATGGTTTTTGAAGTCCTTTAGGGCTCCGCCCCACAGGACCTTAAAATTACCATACATCCTATGGGGTTGAAATTTAATGTGGACATTCCTCTTTGCTGTTAGGTGCTCATGAAGAAAAGGTTTTGTAAATATAATTTTTAAAGTTCTTTAGGGCTCTGCCCCAAATGACTTCACATAAAAATTCTGAGCCAGTGTAACATAAGCGAGGACAAAAAACACAATTTTGATTCTTTTTATTCGTACTATATGCTTCAACTATTGTTTTGGCACACATTTTCTGAAGTTGAGATTGAAGAATTGGCGGGATCGGTGGTGTCAATTGTCATGCCGTTTGCTGAGATCCTGAATGAATCAGTTAAGGAAACAGGAAAGTTTCTTAAGGTTTTATGTACTATGGTTAGTGATATATTCCCTATTTTTACTTTCTCCCTCTATACCATAGTATATGGAGAAAGTATTGTTTTCGTCAAAATTTTTGAATTTGAGTTGTTGGTGGATTTATCCATTTTGGTTCCCCCTGAGTCCAAAAAAGTGGTTTTTGGAGTGATGTCTGTCTGTGTGTGTGTGTGTGTGTGTGTGTGTGTGTGTCAGGATGTAAACAGAGCTAGAGAATGCCCTAATGGTCCGATTTTCATTAAATTTGGTACATAGGTCCAAATCCACGATAATTCCAGGCGTTTTTTTTTTCATTTTTTTGAATTTTTGATTTTTAAGGGTATTTTACCCCCAAAAACCCTCAAAAATCGTCAAAAATCAAAATTTCTCAAAAACGGCTCTAACGATTTTGATTAAAATTTTGTGGTTTATTAAGCTTAAAATGGTGAATAAAATGACACCACCCGCATCTCCGGGAAAATCCGCGTTCAAAAGTTATGAAGTAAAAAGTGTTTCAAAAATCAATTTTTTGGATTTTCAAAATAGCTGTTGTCTTGAAATAAATTTTACTTATCACCATTAAATCAAGCTCAAAAAACTAAATAATCCAGTATTTTAAATTATTGCTCTACGTCAAGTGGTTGTGGAGAAAATTCAATTTTTCGTTTAGCGGTAAACGCAGTACGTTGTTAAAAGTCACAGACGCGCGTAGGGTCAAACGAGCGCTGCTCAGCCGGTAGCTATCCGACTGAGTCATCAAGACATTAATGTTTGAAGCTTTTAACATTTTGTTTATATTGTTGGGAGAAAGTATGTGTCAGTTAACTGATACCGTTTATTAGTTTTGTACTTCTAAATTAATGATCAAGTTGTATTTGTTGATATAGACAATAGACAATAGACAATCTTTATTCTGAATAGAATACAAACAAGGTGTACATCTCAGTCGTCAACATTAAAAACTAAAAAATGAACTTATGGTAAACATTGTAAATTGTCAAGTGTGGTCAGGTAGAGAGGAATTCCTGAACACTATAAAATTCCCCCTCAACTAAAAATTCCCTCAGTTTCTTCTCAAAACTGGAACATTTCATTTCCTTAATTTCCCGGGGAAGTTTATTGTAAAAGGCCGGACCCGAATAATTTATTCCCCTTTCGGAAAGTGCCAGGCGATGTCTAGGAGTGCGGAGATCGTCACCATATCTAGTGGGATATCTGTGGTTTGCTCCAACAACTGGGAAATCGTTAAAGGTTTTCAACGTGGAAAGCACTATTCTGTAAATGAAAATAGAGGGGAGGGTAAGAATGCCAATTGAGCGGAAAACTCCTCTGCATGAGTGTAGAGGAGGCAGTCCATGCATGATACGGACAGCTCTTTTCTGGACTAGAAAGACTTTTGACGAATGGGGAGACCCTCCCCACACTTCTATTCCATAAGTCATTGCAGAAAAGAAGCATCCATAGTAAACCATGAGAAGGGCATTGAAATCCAAGAGTGGATGTAGGGTTCTGAGTGCATAGGTGACTCGACTCAGCTTACTGCACAGATGTGTTATGTGGATGTCCCATGACAAACTACTATCCACTGTTAGCCCTAGAAACTTTACTGAAGTGCTCTCATTAATGTTAAATTCCGTCAAAGAAATATCTTCAGGAGTTTTATTGACTGTAAGGAATTGAATAAAAACTGTTTTATCGGAGTTCAAAATAAGATTGTTGGCTGATAACCACGTTTGAAGTGCTTGTAGAGTTTCTATGACTCTACATCTCAGATTAGATGAAGGTCCTCCAAACAACAGTGTCGTGTCATCTGCATATAGTGTTGATTTTGCCAAAGGAAGATGTTTTACAAGATCATTCACATAAATTATGAAGAGTAAGGGCCCCAAAATGCTCCCTTGGGGCACCCCACATCTGCATTCAGCGTATTCAGAACGCGTCCCAGAAATGTCAACAAACTGCCTTCGGTCAGAAAGGTAAGACTTGAACCAGGCAAGTGCAACACCACGAACACCAATTCTCTCAAGCTTCTCGGATAAGATCTTATGGTCCACTCGATCGAAGGCTTTGGAGAGATCGCAGAAAACTCCCAAGGCTGGTTCACGCTGTTCCAGACGTGATACTACATCATTTATGAAGGTTACTGCTGCTTGAGTGGTTGATCGTTTAGCTCTGAAACCAAACTGATGTTCTGTAAGAATATTGTGGTTGTCAAGATGATTTACCAACCTAGTATATACAACCTTCTCCAGTACTTTAGATATTGTGCATAGAAGAGCAACGGGCCGATAATTGTTTACATCACCAGGGTCTCCCTTTTTGAAAATCGGAACTATCTTAGAGATCTTATAGATACTTGGGAAAATGCCTGATGACAGTGAAACATTGAAAAGTTTGACGAGAGGTTCAAGAAGGGCGTGATAAACCTGTTTTAAAAGAAAGCTGGATATCTCATCCGTTCCAGAAGATTTTTTGGATTTTAAAGAAAGGATTGCTTTTTCCACTTCGAATGCGTTGACCGGTGTAAAAAATAAAGAATTGACTGGAGAATGTTTTAGAGAATGATTAGATGAGAAATTTGATGTTTGATTTGAATTGGAGGAAACGCTTGTACATGAGATATTTGAGAAATGACAGTTAAAAAGATGAACAGTTTCGGACTCCGATTGAACAGTTGCCCCTTGGTGACGTATGACAGGGAATGATGCACGCTGAGGAGCCTCACGTGTCTCTCTCCGCACAACGTTCCAGACAGCCCTTTACATGCAGTCCGAGCTCTGAACTTCGTTAGAAATTACCGCTCTTTTCTCTTGGAGCAAAAGTTTGCGGAAAAGTTTCTGCCTTGTTTTCAAAGTTTCTTTTAAGGCAGGGTCATTTGAATCGCGGGCCATAATTCCCAGATCGACATTCTGATTGGCAAAATCCTTCAAACTCTTGCTTAACTTGTGTTTTTGACCCCCCTGCATTCTCCGGACAGTCTTGAAAGGAAATGATTTATTGAAAAGGCCTTGAACCATATCGGAAAAAGATTAAAATTGACTTTCAACCCCTTCCATTTCGAACAGGAAATTCCAATCCACCCGAGACAGATAATTGTTAAAATCTAGAACATTTTGTTTTGAGAAAACCCTTTTCATAACTTTACAGTTTTTTGTTTTACAATTTAATTTTACCTTAATTAGTTGAGAGTGGTGATCAGACACTGAAGTGAAAAATACATTACAAGAAACCATATCAAAGTGCAAGTTGGTGACAACATTGTCAAGAAGTGATTTACTACTTTTCGTAATTCTAGTTGGGTGCTTTACTAATTCACGGAGATTAAAAGACAGCAATATGTTTCTTATCTTTACAACACTAGGGTCAGCAGAATCTAAAAAGTTAACATTCCAGTCTCCGCAAATTAAAATGTATTGATTCTCTCTCAAAATGCTGCTCACAAGTTTTTCAAATCCATCAATGAACTCTTTCTCACTGCAATCAGGAGCTCTGTACAAGCAGATAAGTACAAACTTCATGTTGGAATTTCCCAGGTTTAAACTATGTACAAGGTTAACATTAGCAATTGAAAATTCAAAACAATTTACATTACAAACCTTTTTGACTAGGTCATTCCTACAACTATTTATTTGAAATACAGTGGAGCTTTTATTATGATAGTATATGGAAACACCACCACCAGCACCAGAACCTCGACAAAACCTCGTTACACAAGTGAAATCAGGGATTATTAGTGGTTCGTCCTCATGCAACCAGTGCTCAGTGAGACAGAGAATATCAGGTGGTTGACTCCAAGAAGCACATAGCTGATCTATTTTATATCGAGCGCTTCTTATGTTGAGGTGGTATATTGAGAAAGCGTTGCGGCTCAGTTCGTCTGGTTCAAGTGCGGATGGTGACACTTCTCTAAAAAATGGGTTTCATCAGTGGATTTTGTGGCAGGTGGCAAAGGGGGGAAGTCATCCAAGGAAGGAGGCGATCGTGGAATGGCTACTTCATTTAGAGGAGTTTGCATGAGTGAATACACAGGAGTGGGAACTGGGGATGAACTGTGAAAAATGGACACTTCAGGATAAGGTTCAATAAGAGAGGATTCGTCACAAGAGGGGTTTTTTGTAACACTTATCTTAGAGGTGGACACACACTTTTCACCACACACTGGAGGAGACGAGATGAATCGGCGCCTGGTCGTTCGCCTGATGAACTGCACAAAGGATATTTAGTGGGATGTCGGTATTTGGTTGTTTTACCTTATGAGACAATTTAATTGGATATTTACCTGAGACCATTGACACAGTCATTGCTCGCCCTCCATTGAGTCGTAGGCTCTAACTTGATATTTGCACCGAGGGTTGATGTATCAGTACTTGGTAATGCTGACTGCAAGTCCCACACTCTAACATTCCCGTCACTAGAACCTAGAAAATAAGTGGAGGAAAGAAAACTTAAACTTAAAATATAAAATAAATGCCTTAATAAATATAAAAGGCAATGACAAAAGTCTTTTTTCTGTCTTATTTTCTAATCACAATAATTTGTATTTTAAATAAAAAATTACATAAAATGCAAATGACATTTACACAAAGCAATCCTACAGCTATCGTGCCTATTTCAGCCCTTTTAAGAACACCATTGAGTGTAGATGAACTGCTTGAAACTCCTGACTTACAGTGCCACTGATATGTACATACGATAAACTGGGAAGTTTCTATTTTTCTTGATAAAAAATCTTTGTTTGAATGACTATGGTCTCTGAGTTTAAAAATGTAAGTTAACTCATCAAACCCTAAAAAACAACTGTAACTTCATTGAAGCCTACAGATTAGTGTTAAATCAAACGCAGATGTTTGTACATTGAACTCTTCTTCAAAATTACTATAAAGAAATCCATCAAATCTGTAGTTATTATTAATATAAAATTGATATACTACCTGACAATAAATAACGATTGTCGAGGGAGATGTCGAAGTATATCCGCTGGTTTGTGGTGTGCGGACGTTGCAGCACGTACAGGATCTGTCCCAGGTTGCGCAGGTCCCAGCACAGGATCTCGGAGTCTTTGCGACCGGCAGCGTAGAGCCGAGCCCCATCCTGGGAGAACCGTAGCTGAGTCAGGCCCCCGCTCTGCCCCGCCATGAGGCACATCGCGTGTCCGTCGGTGCTGTAAAGGCCTACAGTGGGGAAGTGAGGTTACAACGGTGGTTTTACCACTAGAAAATCTTATTGTGATAGAGTTAAATAACCCTCCAACTGGTCAAGATCGCGATCGCGACGCAAGTACGTACGCGTGTACTGGTAAGATTGTGATCCATTTGCAAGGGTTCAGTAAAATGCATTCTACTCAGTTATTTTATGGTCAATATCAATGGTTTTATATAGTATTAAAGAGGAAACAATGCCTAATCTAGTCATCATATGTTCAGCTGTATCTGTTGAAATATCAGTGTGTCGGTAAGACTGAATTTCTGGTGTTTGTTTTTGTTTACGCGTGTCGTAGAGACGGCGCTGTTTTGTGGTTATGTTTTTGAAATGCATATTTTAGTGAATTATAATTAGTTTGCAATGTAATAATGAGTGAATTGAGTAATTATAGTGCTATTAGGGCCTTCTAAATGAAGATTCAGAGTACAAAGTGAAAGTGAACATGAAAGTTGTGAGTTAGGCCTCGGCCTAGGTGAGTGAATAGGCCTAGGCCTAACTTTATTTATTATAAATAAATATAATTATTTATATACATAATAAATAGTTATATTTATTATTTATAAATAGGCCTAGTAAAATTTTTATCATAAAAATTAATAAAATAAAAAAATAAAATATATGGCGGCGAAAAGGTGGTTTGTGTTTACCTCACATATTTGCTTTGTAATATTTTATTTATAATATAAACAATCAAGTGTTATACATCAGTAAAACTAAAAAGCCAATAAAATTGTGGTCATTTTGGCTATCTTAGTTTTGTTGTATGGACAACATACCTTACCACGATACTACTCTAAAAGGAAAACAATGAGGAAAAAATCTTTATTGTTACAAAATAGGAGGATTAACATAATAAATTTTCGTAAGTACACTAAAAACAATATTATTTTTGAATAGCCTATTTCATTCTGAAAAAATGTATATATAATTTGTATGTTTTATATAGCAATTTATATGTTTTATGTTGATTTTACTAAATGTGTGCGCGGCGGTCAAAAATACCTTACCAGTACATAAAATTATAATGACCAGTTGGAGGGTTAAAGTATGAGGTAAATCAAATAAGAAAACAATATTTTTTGACACAAAAAAATACTTATTACTATTTTAAGTTTTATTTAACTGCCATGTCATACAAATAATGGGTCTTAAACATACATCTAGAGTAAAATTATTAGTGGCAACTATGAAGTGATACACTGACTACTGTGAATAATTCAGTACTACGATACAAAATTAAGGCTGATTTACACGCTACCAGCTGGCATTCCAGTGGAAGTTTCCAGTCACTGGATGCCAGCAACTAGCGCCATGTAAACAGGCTTCGTCAGTCACTGGGGAAGCTAGTTAGCCACTGTCATGCCAGTAGCTGGAAGCGCCAGTTGAACAAAAATTTTGAGGCTGGCGCCAGTTGACTCGCATTTTGTAAACAGATATTGTATTTGAACAGCTCATTGTTATGTCATTATATACAAAATAAACACCAACAATATTCCAGTAGCTGGCAACATGTAAACAGACAAATTTTGAAGCGCCAGTTCGCTGGCATTCTAGTCACTGCTTGCCAGTGCCTTTTCCGTCAAATCTCACCTGGCATTCCAGCCCCTGGCAGCGTGTAAATCAGCCTTAAACATTAAAAAGCAATATGGCTAAAATGATAAAAACTACTTATTTATTAATTGATTATTACTACTCTAAAAGTCTTATTCATAAACAAAATTTTAAATGTTAAGGGAAGGATTTGCTCAGACTGGGCGTTGAATGCAGGAGAATCTTAAGTGATGATCGAGACTGGGACAGCCTCCAAAGTTTTAATATCGACTACGATTGGTAAAGTTTACAAGCAAAACAAAATAAAAATAATGACCCAAACTTCTACATTAATTTTTAAATAAGTAAGTTTTACCAACTGTTTTAGAATATGTTCCAGCTGCAAAGATATTAGGCATACTGGGATTGACAGCGAAGCAGGAAACTATGCCTCTCTGGTCACACAATTCTGCAACCGAAAAATTACATTCTTACAACCATGAAATGTTGAGCTGAGACACATGAAGCTTTGAAGCAGCAAGCTATTGAATTCGGCGCAATAAAGACAAACAAATAAAAGGGAGAATTATTTTAAACGTATTAAATTTGAATTCTTTAGCAATGATGGTAATACTTTTCAAATTTATTGCTTTTTAAATGTCTTAAAGAAATTAATGTAAAGTGGCTCAGTAAAAATAACTATTAAATCATTACTTTGTTTGTGTCAATGCTCAACCAATGGTGTTACCTAAAACTCTTTCATAACTTCATATAATATATGTAATAAACTGGCTGGATAGCTGAGTGGTTATAGTGCTCGCCTTTGAATTTAAAGGTTGCCGGTTTGATCCTAGACCTAGTTGCCATTTATTATTGGGATATTAATTAATGATGTTATCTCTCAACAGATCGACAAGATAGTAACAAGACTGAGGTTTGGACCGTTCCCCTTCAAAACGCTATAAAATTCCACTAAATACATAAAAAAATAATCCTTGTTCAAATAGTTCTAAAGCTGACAACATACTACAAGTTTACAATGTGCTGTGGAGATTAAGTTCAGCATTTTAATTTTCCGTGTGTCAGAAATGCTTTCACTAATTTAAAACAAGTCACCTAGTAGCAAAAGTCATAATTCTGACTGTCTGGAGAGCTGTTATAAAAGCCAAAGTCAGGTTTTGAAGGGAGCATCTGTTCTGCTACTCCTCAGTCACAGTCAATTTGCTGAATATTTAAATGCTATTGATGTCTTTGCTATGAATGACCTATTGAAGTATTAATGACATATTAAGCAATAGATACCGTACCCAACCTAACTGCCACCATGGGCTGTAAACTAGTTGAGTACATGTAGCACTCCGATGTTGTGGCCATGGGTGGAGATGTATTTTCCGAGACGTACATGACTGTCTGTTGGGAATTGGAACTTAAAAACCGTTCAACATTGAATTTTGTATTTTGCACAGTAATTTTCTTTAATACTCTTCCAACCGTTTTTGCATTTGTTATGCTCCAGTACAAAAATACCTACCGTATTCTTAAAAATAGTGACATCCGTATTACAAACAAGAACCCTCACCGACCAGTATGTTGAATGATCACTTTACAACATGGACGGTACCTTTGGTTGACAGGGTGGCACAATCCCTGCCTGGGATGTCCGTGTTGAACATCTTTATGTTGTCCTTGTAGCCACAGAGTATCAGACCTCCGCATGGGCTGAATTCCACGCTCAGCGCAGCATGAAGCTCGTCCTGCCTGCAAATGTTATCCTCAATCAACAATTTAACTGACTATCCAAACAATTCAACTTAATAGATTGTTACAATTAGTTTGTGCTGTAAAAAAATTATTGAAGGCCAATTTTTGTTTTCCAAATTTTGTTAAATTTTGTTAAATTTGGCCAAACCATCCAACATATGTCTTGTTTGCTTAGTTTATTTACTTATCAGTAATTAAACAATAGATGTAAGTAGGTATACTTCATTCTGTGTAAACTTGTTAAACTTGAAAACTTGTTAATGATTTTTTTTACTGTTATAGTACATTGTCATCAGATTCAGAAAACAAAATAACCATATATAAAAAAACAAACGCTTTTGAGCCCTTTCATCCTAGACTCATATTATTCACTATTGAATTATAGCAGTTTAGATCACTCATGTGATAAGAGTATTTTGTTGCATAGTAGGGGTATTAAAAATTACATATCATGGTGTTGTGTATTGCTTTAAGGCCTTCACTAAAAAAAGTTAGTATACGAATGTAAAAAATTACTGTATTCAAAACAATGCTCAATAATAAAAATTTTTGTATAATACAATAAAAAATTTTTTATTTGTATCTGTGTAACCATTATTAAAACATTGATGAATTAATTTAAAACTAGAGATTACCGATTGGTCGCAATTCGACCAGAATTTCACTTAATCTGGACTCAATTAGTGAAAAAATGGCTTATAACTGAAACATCTGCTCGTCCTGTTTTGCTAGCATTTGTTATTATTACACCTGATTATTGATTAAATCAATTTCTCCTCTCCCATAAGATTAACATTGGAACCTTGAAAGTCTGTAGGGCAGAGCCCTGGGGGCCGATGTGAATTGTAATGGGATTCTGCTCATCCACAGGACATAGACTTTCCAACGGTATGCGCAGTCTTCTCCTACGATGCGTACAAGCTGAGAAAAAAGGACGAAAAGAAACATGCTTGCCTATTAATATATAGATATTGCAACTCACGCATTGAATCCTCTGTAAGAACAACGAAGATCTCCTGTGAACGCATCCCACAGTTGAACAGGAGCACTGAAACTCGTGGTCAGAAAACTGAAACAAGATAAATTATACAGTAATTATCAGATGCTACAGGCAACAAGTACACTGAAACTCACAAGCAAACTATTAGAAGGATCGATGCTCAAGATTGAAAATAAATAATTATAACTCCTTCATTTAGAGTTTAAGACATTCTATTGCTATTCCATATGCGGACAGCACATCAGCTACACTATGCCAATCAAAATACTACCATAACACTACCCTAAAATGCAAATTATTCTCTTTTCCACTCCCATGACGTATGTTAAGTATCCTAAACTGAAAATATTGCTGAGATATAAAGAATATTGGGATATAAAAAATATTGCTGAGATATTAAAGTGTTTCTAAATATCCAACACACTAAATATCCAACAGTATTACAAAGTTTGTCTTGGATATTTCTCTAAAGACTGAGCACTGGGTATAGGTAGTCCCACCAGCAGGTAGCAGGGTCGGTGGAGGTCATCAGAGGGTACCAAGTGTAGTCGTAGACCAGACCTCCGACCCTGGTCCTCAGCGAGGGCTGCAGTTCCGGGAACTCCATTCCTGCTGGCAGCTGATGGCGGTTGTACAGCTCCAGGGGCAGGTCAAACAGGCGCATCGTG
The DNA here is from genome assembly GCA_030545055.2 of Neoaliturus tenellus. Lineage (NCBI taxonomy): Eukaryota > Metazoa > Arthropoda > Insecta > Hemiptera > Cicadellidae > Neoaliturus > Neoaliturus tenellus. Next base: position 222,742,178 of record CM061532.1, read on the forward strand.
GCATCGTCACTATTGGTCAACAGACATGTGCCGTCCGGTGACCTGTAACATCACAGCGTGTTGTACCGTTAAATGCAAAACTTTAAGTTTATCTACATAGAAAAATATTTGACATACACATTGGTCTTTTGTTCTTATAGCTTATAAAAGGTAGCATAATGGGCTAGACTCTGAAACCCACACTGTCCAAGGAAATCCATAACTATATTACCATCATACAATGGAATACACACAGTTAAGTTTTTCCTGTAAAACTTTTTTTTTTTAATAAAAATCTTTAGTGTAAGGTCAATGTGTTCTCTGAAGTTTCAAGTATTTATATGTTTCCTGATATTTAAATATTAATATCACTAGGCATAAAAGCTAACTAGGAAAAAAGGATTTGTTGATATTATTGTCATGATTTCCATTTTTTGTGACATTACGAAGAAAGAGCCTAATAATTTATTTGACAGCTGCTTGGATGGCACACATAGAAACTGAGAAACATCAAGCCAGGTTTTGCTTTTAATATTTAGGCAAACTGATAATTTTTTTTTTTCATTTTTTAAATTGAAAATTAAAATATTTCCAAATATTTAATGATTTAAATAAATGATTTAAATTTCATCTGACTATGATTGCTGTTAATTTTGGTTATTGTTACCACATTATTAGTTTTGAGAGGTTTATGTATACTTTTGTCCAGGAAAAAAAGCATCACTATAGACTATGTGACTGTTTAGATTCAGATAGGCCTACCATGAATGTGGATGTGTGCAGTTAACACTTTGAATCCTGAGCCCGAGTATAGCTCGGGGCATAGCATATGTCACCGCAAACGAAGCCCGAGTATAGGTCTGGCCTCGAAATAAAATTCCATAGCAACCTGTATTCGGCTTATATGCGCTATTCGTTGCTACGGAACGCTTCCTTGATCATCTGGCATTGATTATAGTATCCTCAAGTCTCACAAAAAGCCATCTGTTTTGTAGCAGAAAAAAAAATCCAAATGCCTGCAGCCAATGTTTTGCGTCGCCGGCTGACGACGCAGTGTTGTTGTCTGCAGTAATGGCTGACTTTGTTTACGTTAATTTTGGTGTCAAATAAAGAGTAGTTTTACTGTTATTATAAGTGTTTAGACTGTGAATTAGCTTTTAGATTCACAGTAAATATTAAACTATGTTCTAAATATAAGTGTACGCACAATCGCAATTTTTTATTTTCTTCAATTTTTCTGGTAAATTTTATGTGGAATCCTAAAATTATTTTTTATTGTAATTGTATTAAAAGTTATATTATTAGAAAGGTTATATTTTTCTCTTTATTTTGATATATAATTTATATGGGTAAAAAATATGTATAGCAAGCTACGAATTTTAATATTAACCCCAAAATTAGCCAGTAACGCACTTAAAACGGCAAATCAGCGCCCAGGGTTCAAAGTGTTAATCACGATAGTGTGACAAGCATTTAGTAGTTGGGGTCTTATCTCTGAAATAAATCAAATAAATTGCAGGACCCTCTACCGGATGTCACTATTCAAGGTATCTACCATTGTATTTGCACAATGAGAAGACAGCCAAGCACCAAAAGTAAACAATACTTCTTCAGTAAAATAAAAAATAACTTTTGGTAATCCGACATTTTTGGCAATACAACACTTGTACTGTCAAATTGTTACAAGTCAACTGTATCACCAGCCAGTGAGTTTTAGCCTGACACTACCAATTACTAACTGAACCTTTTCCGTATTTCAGAGTTATCCTCTACTGGTAGGCTACCCTTTTGGCCGTTTGATCAAAATGAGGAAACCCAAATAGGTTTAGGAGCTTAATTACGCTACCTTATACACAGAAATTATCTTCACAGGCCTAGATCAACTTACCATTTACAGCCCTTCAAGAATATGTCCTGTTTATTTTTTTGTTTGAATTCGTTCCATGAGCCTGTGATTGCTTTTATATTATTGAAGCTTAAGGGTGGTATTAAGATCTTTTGTATGCCAACTAAATCCAAATTTTCTGATGATTGCTTTAATTCATCTCCAATATTTTTTTCTCTTTGTTCTTCCGGTACTCCCTCATCATTTTCTATTTGCTTATTAATCTGCTCATGGGCTTCCATTTCTTTATTGCCATCAGCACACTCAGATTTCCATTAATAATTAATTACAATAATCAATAATTACTCTTTCTTCATCCATAAAAATTGTAGCCTATTAGCATTCACCAACACTGCAGCGGAGTAATCTAAAAATTTATTAAATTAATACTTGTGTTAAAGGTAGGCCCATATAAAAGCAAGTACATTTTATTTTTACTTATATATAAAGGATAATAATTTAGGAAAAAAATTTTGTAAAACTAGTTTGTCATTTTTTTTAAAAACATAGTCCTCCGTTATTATACAGTCGACTCAATCTAATCCGGACACCTCAGGATCCGACTCTTGTGTGGACAGAAAAATATTCCGGACTATCCAACAGTTTTTTACTAATGTAAATTACAAAGCTTAATAGTGTATATATATACCGTGATTAAAAATCACAGTCTAAGAAAATTTTAAAGAGTACTAACTAACCCTAACATTATGGCCATTGTACAGAGTTTTCATACTAACACGTTGGATCCTAATTTTGTGATATTGATAAAACAAACTTGACAACAGAGCCAGACAATAGGAAAGAACATAAAATTATAAAGTTCACCAAAAAAAAAACACTTCAAAGATTTTTTTTAGAAACAGGCTGCATTTTTAGATTAATTAGACTATTATGGAGTTACTGTTACTGCAATTTCACCTAACAGTTAAACTCATAATAATGCATTGAATATTATTGAAACACACAACAATATACAGTACTATATACTTATTTAATACGCTAAGGGTTTTTTTGTGTTGAGAACTCCTCCTACAGTTTTTAACCGATATTCAAGTTTTTGGTGTCGTTGGGTAGGGCTTGGTCTGTAGTTGTTTCCGCCAAAAATTGATGAAAAACTGACACAAAATAAAGGCGCTATACACAAATTTAATTTGAAATTTTTCCATTAGAATAACATTGGGTTTGGGTTGAACGTTTTAAACATCTGTTAATGTACAGCTGTAAATTCGTGTAATTTTTTTGTAATCACTGATATTTACAACATCGGATTGGTCGGATATCGTTTAAAACTAAATGTTACTTTTGTATTGTTTCAGAAGAAACTGCTCGATTTTGAGCAACAAGTGGACTAGTTTTAGTTTAGTAAATTCAGCCTCACTGTAGTATGACGATTCTGAACACAATCGAACGCCGAATTGAGATTCTTTGTGTAATGGCTATAAATGATCAGACTCATTCAATATCTTGTCGATTTTAGTTGTGAGAAACCCGGCATCCTCTGTGACTCATTTCCGGATGAGTAGTCTGGACCATTTGGCATCAGAGCCATCAGAGTCCGAACGAGAGGAAGTCAACTGTAAACAAGTTTAGAATATTTTTCATTTTATATTTTAAAAAAATGTTAAATTGGCCAACAATAACCCCTTCCACCATTTATTTAACTTCGACCCTTCCAAAAACATTAGGCCTACTTGATTCAGATCATTCAGAGTTGTACCATTTTGTAAAACTTGGGCATAAGCGGGGATTGAACCCACCGAGCCCTTATAGAGAATCAGGCCAAGGTACCTACAGGGGCTTTACAATGCAGTAGCTGTGTGAATTTGGTGCAAGTTCATTATTGGGGAAAACTGTAGACCAAAGAAGTTTAAGTTATTGGTTGATGAATTTGCAAATGGAGTGCAGTATCAAAACAAACGTAGCATTAAACTTCCTTGGATATTGTTTCGGGCATTAATTTAATGGATGATATAAATTTTTCACATGCTGACCAAAACCAAGACCTATCAAGCCAAAACAGGGGGTTTACAGAATAAAAAAGATGTTTCTAACAGTTAATATATAAAAATAAAAACCATCAAATATATTAAATAAAGTTCAATTCACTTTATTCATGGCATACACCATTTTATAAAGCAAAATACAACTTTCAAACTAATACAGAAAAATCAGAACTATCAGCTTAAATACTAATAAGGTCAAGTGGGGTAAGTGTACGCCTATAAAACACATAGTACCACTTTGACTGAAGATTAAAAAGCACATGTAAATGAGATAATAATAAAGTTTTATGTGATTATTCTTTGGAATGTTTTGTATATGAAGTATTTCTATTTTGTTAAAAATGTTAATTTTGTATTTTTTAGAATTTTTTTACTAAAGCGATGTTTGAGGCGTACACTTGCCCTTGAATCTGGGGTAAGTGTACACCCCCCCCCCTCAATGTAGCTTTGCATTGCATATATGTTGATGTTGGGGCAAGTGGATTATAGAGAAGAAAATGAGCTTTCTTTTGATTTTTTATTTATCAAAATATCTCAAACGGTCCAGGAGTTATGAACTTTTTTGTGAACCTCCGCACGGTAAAACGGAAAACACCGTTTTTTTAGAAATTGTAGCCTAAAGTGAATGAAAACATAGATAACATGATTTCAATTAATTGACGATTACTAGGTCTTAAATAGCAGAAAATTATCTTCGTTTTGATTTTTTATCTATCAAAATATCGTGAAAAATAAGGTAGTTAGGAAATTTCTTGTAAATGTCCGCTTAGTAAAGTAACTTGAAACCGTAATAAGGTATTTATTCATTTTGTATAAGTTATTTTTAGCTACTTCATTTTACTCCTGGAACAAAAAATAAATTCAATTTTACAAAGAGCACTTTTACTTTCTCCCCCTATACCATAGTATATGGAGAAAGTATTGTTTTCGTAAAACACTTCACATTAGTTTGATGATGTATATATCCATTTTGGAGCCCCTTTTCCCTCTATAAATGTATATATTGAGAAAGTATTGGTTTCGTCAAAATTTTAAAATTTGAGTTGTTGGTAAATTTATCCGTTTTGGTGCCCTCTGAGTCCAAAAAAGTGGTTTTCGCGTGATGTCTGTGTGTGTGTGTGTCAGGATGTAAACAGAGCTAGAGGATGCCCTAATGGTCCGATTTCGGTGAAATTTGGTATGTAGGTCCAAACGCACGATAATTCCAGGCGTTTTTTTCATTTTTTTGAATTTTTGATTTTTAAGGGTATTTTACCCCCAAAAACCCTCAAAAATCGTGAAAAATCCAAATTTCTCAAAAACGGCTCTAACGATTTTGATTAAAATTTTGTGGTTTATTAAGCTTAAAATGGTGAATAAAATGTCACCACCCGCATCTCCGAGAAAATGCTCGTTCAAAAGTTATGGCGTAATAAGTGTTTCAAAAATCAATTTTTTGGATTTTCAAAATAGCTGTTATTTTTAAATAAATTTTACTTATCACCATTAAATCAAGCTCAAAAAACTAAATAATCCAGTATTTAAAATTATTGCTCTATGTCAAGTGGTTGCGGAGAAAATTCAATTTTTCGTTTAGCGGTAAACGCAGTACGTTGTTAAAAGTCACAGACGCGCGTAGGGTCAAACTCCCGCTGCTCAGCTGGTAGCTATCCGACTGAGTCCTCAAGACATTTATGTTTGAAGCTTTTAACAGCTTTTTTTATATTGTTGGGAGAAAGTATGTGTCAGTTAACTGATACTGTTTATTTATCTGGCCATTCATACATGAGGTAACAGTTTGTCTCATCATCAGCTAATTTTTCCATTATTTAGGGGGGCGTACACTTGCTTCATTGGTAAAAGTACACTTGCCCCAACAGCGATGTAACACAGGGTAAGTGTACGGCCTCCTAAACTCCCCCAAAATGTCTTTGTAGGGCATTAAAAATATTATTTTTGAATTTCTTTTTAACCCTGGAACCGTACACCTCAATTTCTGTTACACTAACCGTACACAGGGGTACTGGGTGCCCCAAAAATAAAAGAATAATTTTGAATGGTAAACACTTTTTTTATTCAAGAAACATTATAAACGTGTTATTTAGGTCTTAAACTATTGCAGAAACATGATTTTAGTTATTTGTTTAAGATGTTAGTGTAAATAATAAAAAAATGAAAAAACTTAAATTTTTTAACAAATTTTCTTTAGTTTGTGGTTTTAGAGTTTTTTTTTCTACTTTTTTCTAGTTTTCTTCACTACATGTGACACAAACACTATTTACATGGTCCTTGCAAGTGAACTGGTTACACTCAGCACACACAATTGTGGTTTTTGTGTCTTTTTTGTGTTTTTTTTGTGTCTTGGTTTTTTTTGCTTATTATGGTTTTTTTGTGTCTTGTTTGTCTTCATTTCGTCTAGTCATTTTTCTTGGATGTGTTGTTTGTGCTTCTTCTTCCTCTTCTAAATCATTTCACTACGAAAAAACTCATCTTCAAATCCATCGAGTGAAGAAAGTCAGACATAACGTCATCTTCCACAAATTCTTCTTCATTTTCACTGTCTGGCTTGTCTTCAAAATTATCAGGCTCAGAGGAACGAGCTAACTCACTTAAAATGTCCTCCTCAGTTAGTAATCTATCCATAACTAATATAGTCTAAAAACACCTAGGTAAAATTAAAATATGTCCACAAAAACGGAATATGTCCAATTGAAGAAAAACTTACACTAACCGTACACTGGGGCACTGAGTGCCCCAACAACGTTCTACAAAAAAAATGCGTTGTGTCTCGGCTGCGGCAAACAAAGCAGCTGATAGCACGTCAAGGCCAAGTAAAAGTCACAGGAGCTGTCTGCGGTCAGTGATGCCAACTCAAAATTACAGCAAAACTAAAATTCCTTGGAGCACTGAGTGCCCCAATGTACGGTTCCAGGGTTAAAAAATGAGTTAGATCACTAACTTTAAAATAATTACCTTAATATTTGAATTTTATTCTTAAATTTTCCGATCGGGACTTGCGTTTAGAGTACAAACTTAAGATGTTTTTAAACTCATCAAAACAAACAGTATTAACAACCAGATATTTTTTTGGTGATTATAATTTGAAAGAGCATAGTTTGAAATACCTTTGGCTAAGTTTTGAAATTTTTTGGATAATAAGCCCATTTTTTTTTAGCTGGGAGTCCGCTTGCCCCGGGCGTACACTTACCCCACTTGACCTTACTAGCAAGAGAACCCATTGTGGTTAAAGAAATATAAAAGTCTCTAGAAAAACAGTACATACAGGGTAAATCACACCACCCGTGCACATACTTTTAAGTTATGGGAGTACGGTTTCACCTAGGAACTAGAATAAATTATTCCAAAAAATCACATACGAAGAATCGACTTAAAATACTTAGAACATGATCCAAGCACAGGGTGTTCAGGAAATAAAGGTCACGGGTTCAAATCTCGGAATTTCCCTGTGTAAACCTATATCACATTGTACATTTTTTGAAAGGTCTTGCTTAGAGCAACATTTTGATGAAAAAAGAAATCAATTATATCAATTGGTTTCAAAAAGGCAGTTATTATTGTGGACTTTGCACGTATTAACGGAATACCTGTACCAAAACCGCTAAACATTTTCCCGTTCTGATTGAAAATTTGAAATCTTGGTAAACACAGCTTTTGCAATGATACACATGTGGGCCTATTAATTTTTAAAATATCAGTTTTTACAACAATTTTATTTTTTTGTAATGTTGGTACCTGCTCTGTTTTGGTAGCTACAGAAAACACTTTTTAAAATTGATTTTACAAACAATTTACCAATTGTGATCATCAAACTATAAAATAATAAAATCAAACAAACGGTTTGTTTTTTTCATTTTATCAAAAAATGAGAAAATTTTGTAACTGCTTTTGTAACTTTTTTTGTAATAATATAAACTTAGGATGTTTTCCTTTGCATAACATTTTAAGGTTAGTTATTTTAAAAATCATACTTAGATGGGTAAGAGAACAAAATCACACGAATTAATTAAGATCTGGTAGACTAAGAATTTAGGCCTAGTAATGGGGTAAGTGGAAAAAAAAACTTTGAATAATACTTACAACATTGGTGGTTTTGTTTGTCATATTATGTCAGCTTCTCATTATTTTAAGGTACAAATACTTTAACCTCATTGGTAAAAATTCTTTAGTTTAATCCTGGTTTAATCATTATAAAATGATATTATAACCTAACATAATTTAATCACAGCAGTCGAGCAGTCAGCACTAATTGAATTGACAGCAGCAGCCGAGCCGGTCTCTGTTATTGTCCTCCTGGCGGTGGGGGGGGATTTTACATAGAAGTAACAGTATCTAGAATATATATGCATAGAAGTATATGAAAGGGGTATAGAGCATGGAGTATAGTAATCTACGAGTTTTTTAATGGCGTTACTTACATTACATAGAAACAGGCAAATGCACACGGGATCGGGCAACACCTCCTAGAGTAATAAGAGAAGGCCAGACAACTGAAAATCATTACGTCATATAAGTAGGCTGATGTGTTAAATCATTAGTTCCAACTCATGCTTTAGAGGGAGCTGGTTGTCCCCAAAAAACGGTAAAACATCTAATCTTGTTTTGATTTTTCGTTGTTTGTAAACAAATAAGTTAGTCATGACAGATGAAACCCCGTCAACTGACAGTAGCACATCTGTTTTCTTACACCGTAACATAACACATCAGCCTACTTATATGACGTAACGAATTTCAGTCGTTTGGCCTTCTCTTATTATTCTAGGAGGTATTGGATCGGGTCTACAGTTGATTTTTAAAAATTAGAAGTGGTCCAAGTTGGGTGGGCTATCTTTGACGCTTATTTTCTTTGGTTCGTAGTGTAATCATGTGTTTCTACTTGTCAAATAAATGCTGAGTTTCAATCGAAACAAATTCCTACGCTGCTGTTGTCAACGGAAAACATTCACCTCACAAACTTCCCCCAAGAACCCGAACTGTTTCCTCAACACATGTAGCACGAGAAAACGGATCAGACCAACCCGTCGCTGTTGAACAGCCCAGCTCATCCTCTTTTGAAACTCTAATAATGGACTTTGTTAAATCAATAATTCCAATGATTAAAACATTTTTTACTAATGTTTTAAGTTCCTTCTTAACAAATGACACTGCCTAATGTGGTTGAATTTCAAAGCTTAAAAATCCTGAATTGGAATGCAAATGGTTTATACAAACAAAAATCTATATTTTCTGCATTTTTAGTTCGTCATAATATTGACATTGCTTGTGTAACGGAAACCCACTTTGTAAATAATCAACCATTTAAAGTAAGTGGATATGATATTTATAGAGAGGACCGGGCCGCTCCTTTTGCATCTGGAGGCGTTGCTATTTTTATTAAACGATCAATAAAACACAATAGTCTATACTTACCTCGATTAGTGTCAATTGAAGCTACTGCTGTTAAAGTATCCCTGAATGACGGGAGTTTTGTAAATATTGTTTCTGCTTATATAAATCACCTAACCGGAGACTTCACTTGCATGACTTAACGAACCTACTTACAGCTCAGACTCCCACATTGATCATCGGCGATATCAACTGCAAACACCAAAACTGGGGTTGTAGAGTTAATAATCCTAATGGTACGCGCCTACTAAACTTTATTAAAGATGTTGGTGTAAATGTGTCGGCTCCGGAGGAACCCACATTTTACCCGTTCCAATTCAACAGTGAACCAGACATCTTAGATATTATCCTCTATCAAAACTTTGCAGCTCCAATCCAACACAACATTGTACCTGAACTGGACTCTGACCATCTGCCTGTTATAATCAGTTTCATGTTGCAACCTGACTTCAACCCACCACCCCCAAGATTGATAACGGGAAAGGTTGACTGGGAAACTGTTGGCATCAAACTGGACGAATTAATTCAGCTGCCCAAAAACTTGGATTCAGTTATTGGCATTGATACTGCTATTCAAAATTTAACTACCAGTATTCACAGAGCTACTAAACTTGCAACATTTAAACAATTCACTCCAAAAACAAACAATTTCCTCACTCCACCTGTTCGGATTGTAAACCTAATCAAAGCTAAACATCAAGCTCGACGTCAGTGGGTCAGATATAGGGAACCCCAAATGCGTAGGAGGCTTAACCAGCTAATACGTCAAGTAAAGTTCGAAATCGACAAATTCAAAATAACTTCTTACAAAACTTATGTGAGTGACCTAAGCCCGAATGACTCGAGTCTATGGCAAGCAACTAAACGCATTTTGCGCACCCCTACGGTAATTTCTCCCCTGATCGAGACACAACAACATTACCTACGAAAGTGACCTCGAGAAGTGTAACGCTCTTGCTGACTTCTTTCAGGAAGCATTCTCACCAAACAATGTTACCGATGACGACACCACTGCTCTTGTAAGTGAAGCTATGAAAACCACAACATTGACTGCTGAACTTCCGATACATTATGTTTCTCCAGCTGAAGTCAAGGACATAATCAAGAGTCTTCCTTTGCGAAAATCCCCTGGACCTGACCTAATCCCAAATGTTGTTCTAAAAAATCTAACCAAGAAATCAATATCAGTTTTAACTTCTATTTTTAATTCCTGCATTCATCAAGGCTATTTTCCTGATTCTTGGAAAAAGGCAGAAATTATAGTATTTCACAAACCCAACAAACCAAAATTTTCCGTCTCCAGCTATCGACCAATAAGCCTGTTGTCCTGCCTATCAAAATTATTAGAAAAAGTTATCCAGAGAAGACTAAATACATTTCTAGAAGACTCAAACTCAATTCCTCCCCATCAGTTTGGATTTCGGCCTAAACATTCAACTACTCATCAAATTCAACGCATTGTCAAACAATTGTAAAAGGTTTTGAAAGAAAGGAACACACTCAACTGCTATATTCCTTGACGTTTCCCAGGCATTCGACAAGGTATGGCATGAAGGCCTTCTTTATAAAATTGATTGTCTGGGATTTCCACTTTATTTAAAACAAATAATTAAGTCATTTTTACTTAACCGTCAGTTCTGTCACAGAATGCGACCTTGGCCCTTTACGCTGATGATACAACCATCATCACTCAAAACAGCGACATTCTCCAAGCATACCAGCAGCTTCAACATTCTATCGATGACATGACACAATGGTTCAATAAATGGAACATTTGTTTGAACCCTACAAAGTCAGAAGCGAAGATCTTCACCCTAAGACGACCATTTCTGCCACCTGAAATCATCATAAATAATTCTCCCATAAACTGGAATCCACCTGACCAAGCAGTAAAATATTTAGGAGTGTTATTGGACAAAAAATTAAACTTCAACCTTCATGTAAATTCTAAACTTAATCAAGCGTATTCTCGGCTCTCTATCCTTTTTCCACTCGTCAACAGAAGATCTACACTTCAGACACAATGTGCAATATTAATTTATAAAACTATTCTCCGGCCACTAGTTTTGTATGCCTGTCAAGTATGGGGCCTTTCAATTTCATCTAAAAAACTTTCTAAAATACAAATATTTCAAAACAAAGTTCTGCGAATTGCAGTTAATTCACCATGGTTTGTTCGAAATTCACAAATTCATCGAGAACTTGGAATAGAACCAATGGCTACTTTCATCAGTAAGTCTACATTAAAATTCTCGCATCGCCTAAATGACGTCCCAGGTGCACAACATTTTGAAATTGGATTACCCCTCCCAAATAGAAGGCTACGCCCAAGACTTTTTCAAGATTTGTTATAGTTTTCTTACCTTCCATATTATTCATATTTTAATAATCTATTACTAATTTTCTATTATCAATCTTATAACTTTGAAAGAAGTGTTTCCCCCCTCTATGAACTTATTTTAGTTACAGGGTGTCTCTAATTCAGAGCGAACCCACAATGTTAATTTACTGTTAAAATTATGTTTTTAGATGTTCTGTGTATAGCACTCTGTATGTTGAACCACAAATAAATGTTGTTAAAAAAAAAAAAAATCAATCGAAACAAACAAACTATCAATATACAGTTGATGGTAAACAAATATATAAAATTTAATGACTGACAGGACCCACATGATTTACCAGCTACAAATATAAGAAGTTCAGCGTCAAAGACAGTTCACTTAGTCTTGGCCAAGGCCTAGGCCGTGTCTTGGCCGATTCTAGTTTTAAAAAATCCATTGTACATTGGTCTGCAACGGGAAAAATTGTCTCACATCTACACATAATCTAGTTTTATACCTTACTTAGTTATTATGGTCTTCGCCGCAGTCTTGTAGACAGGGGAATCATCAGATTTCTTCACAATTTCTTGTGGGTGCATGATCAGCGGTCAATGGTATGGTCTCTGTGGTGGTTGTGCTCCTCGACAAATTCATTTAGGCTGTAGTAGGGCTTCTTTATTATTTTTTTCAGTTCCCTGTAGAAGGCTCGGTTGTCTATCACACTCTTGAGTGATTCTGGTAAAAAATTATAAAACATCGTTCCACTGTACACTGGAGAATGTTGTGATTTTGCCAATCTATATTGAGGTAAGTTGAGGTTGTTCTTATGTCTAAGGTTGTGGGTGTGTACCTAGTTGTTTTATAGTATTTTTGCCCTGAACACAGAATAAATAGTGAAAAAATCTACCCCGTATGGTTTATTTGTAATATGTTGTGTTATTTGATATAATCATACTTTTCACATAAGCCAGTTAATAAAGGCTAATAAAATATCCACAAAATGTATTTATAATTGTTTAATAGAGAGTAATGAGTAATGTGTCGATCTCAGAAAAACGCTTAAAAAAATTTCTCATTCCTAAAATTTTGCGATAACTATAAGTAGAACGGTTGATTCAAAAGCAACTTTATAAGAAATAATAAGCTTTTAAATAATTTCTGGTTATTTAAAATTTAATTATATTATTAATATTAGAATTATTATTTAGTGTTTCGATTTTTAAAACTTTGAAGATTTTGATTCATCTTCTTTTGTTGTGGTTAGTGATGGCAAAATTTCTTGAAAAAAACGTTTTTTCGATATATCGATGTATCAAAAGAGTAAAATCGATTTCGATAAAAAATCGTGGACAAAAAATCCATGTCTTAAGAAAATCGATTTTTTATCGACGCTTTTAAATAATTGACTTTAAGTTATACCAGGAAGTAAAAATATAACCAATAAACATTTAATTAATACTTTTAATATGACAGTATTTGTAGTCAATGGTCACACCTTTGATTATATCATTGATTTTGTAGGTAAAATCAATGATTAACTTATGTATCTTCAACGCATGTAAGGAATACACTGCTTTATTTGGTTTGAAATAAAACAGAGTTATGAAAATAAAACATTATTTATTCATTCAGAATATATATTAGATCGTAGACTAAAACAAAGTTATTTAAATTACTTCAAATGCTGTAAGAGCTAAATTGCGTATAACATTGCAAGACTGGAATAAACACAGTTTTTGTTTTGAGCTATAGAATCAACATGTATTGGAAAGCTAGATAAACACAAATTCATATAAAGTCAATGGAGTCGGGAATTTATACATGTTTTAACGTCATTCAAGGATTATTCAAATATTTTATTTTACAGTAAAAATTATTTTATTATCGTTGGTTGCCGGTCTTGAACAGTACTGTAAAACCTTCATCTAACCTTCGTCTCTATTTTTCCAAGTCTCTTTTTTTCAATAAAATTTTTATAACAGCAAATTTTAACAAAATTAAAGGATGAACCCTATTTTGAACTGCTTTGAATAAAACGGTATGATAGAGTATACATATACTTTGACTTTATATGATATTTTGGCCGATGCGAAATGAGTTTAGCGATAGTCATAGCAACAATCACGCCCATCTCTATTCTTTAGTTAACTCTCTACTAGAAATGACCTTGCACCAATACGATATACAGCCAATAATTATAGTAGGATTCACGAAAATAGTCCGATGATAGTCGATACATTGTTGCCAAATTTATTCTGAAACGCATTTTTATACTGTATAACACCACATGGTCAACATAACCACAAATGACAAAATTGTAGGGGGTGAGGGGGGACACAGCTGTTTAAATTTCCATTTTCGTACGTCTTACTCAATGTATTTAGAACAAACCAAGGTAGGTGACACCAACAGCTGATTGAAGCATTTTAGAGGATCTCCTGCACCATTGACGTCATGTTGTTTATCTTGACACATGAGAGGTTTGCCTTGAATATTTTAAGTGCTGCACCTTTGACGTCCCATATGTAAGGTTAAGTAAAGTTCAAAACAGTTCTTGTATGCTTAGTATTAAGTTTTTTAATAGAATTCCTGTCAAGGCTCGGAACCAGCCCTTTTCAAAATTTGAAAAAAATTGAGGGGATTATTATTGACCTACCCAATATACTCCCTTCAGGAGTTTTTTTAGATACCAGCAGCTGAAGTAAGTACCTTTTTTGGTAGGTAATGTTTGATTTTTTGTTTTGGTTTGACTTGCCTGTGTGAGCTTGTTTTTATTTGCTTGAACTTGCATGTAGCATGTCATTTCTTTTGAATTTTGCATGGTTTGTAAACTGTAGATAAATTAGAATTAAGGATTATGACGATGTCCAGTGCATGTTTGTAATGCTTGACGACAATAAATATTGCTTATTGTTTATTGCTTATTGTTTATTGCTTATTGATTTTGTTATTGTTTTTGTTGATGGCACCTACCTCCTTCTCATTCTAGATTTTTTGGTCTTACTATAGTTATTTGACTTCATTAATATTTGGCTCTGATGCAACGAATTTTGTAAATTTATAGCCAAACTAAGGTTAGGATCTTAAAATATACTCAAATTCAAATTCTTTCAAAATCAAATTCAAATTCAAATTCAAAATTCAAATTCTTTATTTAGCCATTCGATCAGTTGACAATAGGCCACGTCATTAAAACTAACTAAAACTAAGAAAAAAAAATTACAGTCAGATCAAATCCTCTTGATTAACAAAAAGCAGTCCATGAAGGCAAATCAAGTTCATAGTCTATGCACACCATGCAGCACACCACTCCATGCACAGGTAAAAAAAGACAAAAGAAAAAAAATAAAATTTAAAAGCCACACGCATACCTCTGGGCCAGTTACTGTTCTGTTAGGCAATATTAGAAAAATCTGCTTCCCAGAATTCTTGTAGGCTATAAAAGGGATTGGCCAGCATCCACTTTTTCAGAGTTTTCTCAAATCTCTTGGGTGATTGTTGCCTAACTTGCAGAGGTATGGCATTAAAAAACCTTATACCTCAAACAGGAAAACAGTTTAGAGATTTGCTTAATCTATATCTACATCTATATACATTGTGACTTGTCCTTGTTTCATAGTCATGCACATTACTGTTTAAAATAAGATCAGACTCCTGTTTCTTTACTTCAACTAGGCACTGATAAATGTATATGTTGTACACGGACATTATGCCACATTGGATAAACAGAGGTTTACAATGCTCGAGATGCGGAGCTCCGCAAAGGATCCTTACAGATTTTTTTTGCAGGAGCAAAACTTTTTGAGTGGCTGGTGTATGCCCCCATAGCCTTGTGCCATACTGAAGGTGAGACTGAAAAAAAGCAAAGTAAGCGAGGCGAATAAATTCCTGAGGCATGTCAAACTTAAGGCGTCTAATCAATTAAGTTACTCTACTGAGTTTACAGCACAGAGATTCGATGTGCACAGACCAATTGAGCTGTGGATCCAGTGCAAAGCCCAGCAGCCTAACAGGTGGGTCAATCACAATATCTTTGCACAGACCAAAAGTGATGGACTGAGTTTTGGCTTCATTGAGTGAGAGTTTGTTTAAGCGAAACCATGTAGCAGCAGTATCTAATAACTCCTGCACTGCTGCCTTAGCAACAAAAAAGTCGGAGTGACACGAAAACAGGGTGGTGTCATCTGCATACATAATCACATTACCTGGAACTTTGTTGTACAGATCATTAATTGAAACAATAAACAAGAAAGGGCCGAGTATGGAGCCTTGAGGGACCCCATACTTCACATCCAAGGAGGCAGAGTTACATCCATTCCAGGTTACTACTTGTGATCGACCATTAAGGTATGACCTCAAAATTAAAAGAGCATCGCCCCTCACTCCATACCGTTCAAGTTTTGACAAAAGAAGACTGTGTGAGACACAGTCAAACGCGCGTGATAAGTCACAAAGCATGACAGATGTAGAACTTTTATTTTCAAAAGAGTTTAAAATTACTTGAGTGAGGGAGTCCACAGCCTGGACTGTAGACATGCCCCTCCGGAAACCAAATTGTGCAGGGGCGATGAGGCGATGCTCCTCGAAGAACCCACACAGCTGCTCCAACATGACAGATTCAAAGACCTTGGCAAAGATGGGAATGATTGAGATAGGCCTGTAACTTGTGACGCTATCTCCATCGCCTTTCTTGAAAACAGGAACAGTCCTGCTAACCTTTAGCATGTCCGGAAAGGTGCCTTCCTCAAGAGAGGAATTAACAATACTGGCTATCATTGGAGCAACTATGCTGGCACTCCTTTTCAACAGATCCACAGACATATTAAAATAGTCTTTACTCTTAGATGTTTTATAGTTATTTACAATTTTAACAACATTGTCAGGACTTATAGGATGCCAGGAGAATGTTGCAGGGTTATGAGGTATGGAATCCAAGGGATTTATTGATAGGTCATCAATGGTCAAGTTGGACTCACAGTTTACAATTAAACTATGCACAGATTGCAGGAAATAGTGATTAAATTCATCTGCAGTACAAAAGTATCTAAAAGCAAAAGCTGCAGCAGGATTCTTACGATTCGAAATGTGGTCCCACGCAGCCTTACAGGGGTTGGGCGAGTCAGTGATTGAGCTGGCAACCGCAGCCATCTTAGCTTCCTTCAACTTGGTCCTGTACTCTTTCCTCAATTCCCGCAGGTTAGGGAGAAGATGGGGCCTGCTCTTTGACAGGTCACTAATCACTAAAATATAATTCTTAAATCTAGCCAAGTCGGGCGAATACCAGTTCATATTATTGGACCTAGGTTTGTACTTACTATTTGTCACCTTTTTGTATGTCTTGGTGATAAGGGGGAAATAGAACTCAAAAGCCCGTCTGAACCTGTCAAAAAAATGGTTAAAAGACAAATCAGCACTCATAGCCTGAATTTCATTAAGCCATACAGCAACCTGGCTTGCGACATACCCAAGAAAGCCTAGAAACTGGTTTTCACTGAACTTTCTGACAGATATTGTCCTGTCCTGTTTCAGTAAAACATTAGGATCAGGATCATTCAAACTAAGATCCGAGCTGAAGAAAACATGTTTATGGTCAGACACTTGGTCCTGGCTAACATGAACACTGTACATCCATCTGTCTAGGTTTGTTATAACAGTGTCTAGAGGAGATAACCCTCTTGTTGGCTCATCGATGCTAAAAAACAGATTAAAACTACGAAGAATGTTTTTAAAATCATGAGCTTCATTTGGATGGGTCTTGGGATTCACTCTTTTAGAGGATGAGTAAAAACCGCAATTCTTCGTCATTTACCCGACCGATTTTAAAATCAATATTTATAGCAAGAAAAATCGATCTCAGAAAAATATCATCTTGAAAAAATTCGATGTATCGAATGGTAAAAATCGATTTTTCCGAAAAATCGATTTTATTTTGCCATCACTAGTTGTGGTTGCAAGAAAATTTTATTTTAGTTGTCAGGAGAATGATTTTACCCTCTCGTTGAGAGAAAATAATTTAAAAAATAAATTACAACTGACCACATTTTGAATATAAGCGATTTAGACCGTACACACCGATCATCATCAGTCCCAAAGAGAGAATGGAGTCTGGTCGGATCAGGTCCAACGTCTGACCATAGATGAAATATACATGTATTATATTTCATCTATGGTCGGACCCAACGTCAGGTTGATCATTTCGATAGAGTGTGGACCCCTTAACAGAAATCACAGTATCTAGAATATAAAAATGACTTTTCTCAAATTAGCAGCAGAGGAAGCAACCAAAATTTTGCTACTTTTCATCACAAAAGTCATCACACTCATTGGGGCTGCGAAAAGGTTTGTCCGAGAGGAAGACTCATTTTTAATGCTGTTAATGATTCTAACCTAGTTTTTTTAAATGACGGTAAACCAACCACAGCTCCAATTCCAGGGCTTAAACAGAGTGCAATAGACCTCAGTGTAGTTTCACCAAATCTTCTTGATAATGTTGCTTCTTGGGAGGTATTGGGTGACTCGAGAGGAAGCAATCATTTTCCAATCATGATATCACTTGAATATAATTTTCACTCGCAACCACAATTTTATAACCCTACATTTTCTTCAAGAAATATCAAATTGGCCGACTGGAAAAAATACTCTGAGCTGATTGAATTTAGATGCTTTGAAGAATCTCAGCAAATCAGAAATATGACTTTAGAACATTTGTTGGATATCATCGATGATGCGGCAAACATTAGCATTCCTAATAAGAAAGTTTGTACAAACGCAAAAGCTAAATTTGTCCCCAAGTCGTGGTGGTCTACCAAATGTTCAGAAGCTGTGGCCTTAAGACGCTTGTATTTCAAAAGATTTAGGTTAAACATGACCCCTGAAAATTATGATATGTATAAAGATAAAGAACGTCAGGCTAGGGAAATTATTAATGACGCAAAGTACAAGGCTTGGGAAACTTTATGTACACAATTAGGTTCTAAAAATATTACTCAGTCGTGGAGGATTGCCAAATCGTTTAAAGGTAAACTTTATAACAGTTCAAAGTCCCTCATTTTTCATAGTATTGCTTTAGCTGAAAAGTTTATGAATATAATTGCTCCAGATTATGTTCCCCAGTTATCTGAACTCACGTGCCCTTACTTCCAGACTACGAATGGGCCTACTACTTTGTCTGGAGCACTTACTAGGAATGAGTATGAAATAGCTCTAGAATCAAAGAAATCAGATTCATCGCCTGGACTGGACAAAATTTCATATTCTATGATCAAACATTTACCTGATGTAGGTCACCAATACCTTCTCAACTTTTTCAATGACATTTGGTTGGCTAACGGGACAGTCATACCCTCACACTGGAAACATATCAAAATTGTTCCACTTCTAAAACCACATAAGGACTCTGAAAAAGAAGATTCATATAGACCTATCTCGTTGATGTCATGCGTTGCAAAAATATTAAATACCATGGTTAAAAATCGTTTGGAATGGTTTGTTGAACACAAAAAGATTTTATCTCCAACCCAGTTTGGTTTCAGGAAAGGCCGTGGGTGTGTGGATCATATATCTACTCTTTTGTCGGAGATTCACTTGTCGAAAACTAAAAACAAAACGTTGGCTTTAGCCTCGCTTGACCTAACTCAAGCTTATGATGATGTTTTAATCCCTGTTCTGGTTCAGAAAATGTTTATTTACGGGGTTCCTACCCCTATTATTAAGTACTGTTTTAACTGGCTAAGCAACCGAAGTGTTTCTTTGCGTACGCAACAAATACTAATTGAAAGACGTCTATATCGAGGCTTGCCTCAAGGATGTGTACTAAGTCCGATTCTTTTTGTCATTTACATAGCTGATGTAAATCAAAGTGTTTCACGTGATTGTTTATCGCTTCAATATGCTGACGATATCATAGTTTGTTCTTCGCAAAAGTCTGAAGTTTCGGCATGTGAAGATTTGCAACTGTCTTTAGATAGTCTATCCAAATACTGTTTATCTTTGGGTCTGGTATTTAATCCAAAAAAATGTGGGGTGATGATTATTTCCAGGAAAAGAACGCCGGTTACTCACGATTTTATTATGTATGGTGAGAAGATTCCTTTGGTGAATAACCTTCCAATTTTAGGCATAATCTTCGACAATAAACTGAAATTTACTGCTCAATTGGAAAAAAATCACTCAATGCTGCTGAAAGCTTATGGATGTCCTAAAGTGTTTATCCTGCAGGACTAAGGGGACACATCCATCGCTTTTATTGACAATATATAAATCTTTGATTCTGTAAAAAATTGACTACTGTAGCTTTATTTACGGTGACCTTAGTGACAAATTTTGAAATTTTTAAATAAATTGTCTTTGATTCAAAATTTTGTAATAAGACCTTGCATGCATGGGTTCTATAAAAACCACCCCAATTAAGACTCTTGAAAGATGAGAGGCTTCCATACTACCGATTCCTCTCCGAATTAAACAGCTGACAGAAAAATTAGCCATTAAAATTTCATCGGAACATCCGGCATTTTTAAATTTGGCAGAGCTTCTAATGTTATGAGATCATCACCCGTATTGGTCAAAAAAGAAAGTTCCTGGCATAGTTTCAGCTTTCCAAAAACGACAGGAAATTCTCGATGGTGTTTTTTCCGAAGATGGCTCATTATCAAGATATGTTTTCCCTTCCCCTCTACAACTGATTAAAGTGGACTTCAAGCTCTCTATTTAAATATATAGTGTTAAACAGCTTTCTCTGAGCCAAATGAGATTTTATCAGGCTAACTCTTTCGCGTTGATTTTTACTGATGGCTCCAAAAATTCAACAGGGGTTGGTTCCAGTGTGTATGATCCTGACCTTAACCTGTCTCTCAGTTATCGATTACCTGACGCAGCTTCCAGCGCATCGGCTGAATTATATGCAATATTTCAAGCCCTTTGTCATATATCTGAAGTCAACAGAGAAAAGTTTGCTCTTTTTACATACTCTAAAGTTTCCGTACAGATCATTTGTAGGGCTCTGAAAGGTGTCACTGATGAATTCTTGGTTTTAAAAATTGTGGAAAAACTGTTGTCACTTCAAAGTACCAAAAAAGTGATTATACAGTGGTTACCAGGTCATATTGGAGTAGCTGGCAATGACAAAGCTGATGATATTGCAAAGAACGCAGCTTGAAACATCTACCTTCCTAAAGTACCCAATAAATATATTTTACAGAATGATTTGATGAAATTATTAAAGAGAAATGTTTTTCTAACGGCCCAAAACCTTTTTGACAGTTCATTGAAAGGATTGTGGTATAAGGCAATCCAACCGGAGCCCCCCATCCTGCCTTGGTTCAAGAACGTCTTTATGAATGGAAGACACACTTCGTTAATTTTCGTCTGCGGTTTGGACATGTCTACTGTGCTAGCCGACTGTACCAAATACGTAAAATTGATTCTCCTTTGTGTCGATTTTGTAGTGATGATGTCGAAGAAACTATACACCATATATTTGAGTGCTCCACATTTAGCAGAGAAAGGTCTTTCCTTCTTCAGAAGATTGCAAAACATGGATTTCCGTTTGATGTTCAATTTATTTTGTCGTCTTAAAAAATGTATTTGTGGTGTGATTTAGTGGCCTTTTTAACGGAAGTTTTTTCAAAGTATAATTTCAAATTATAGTAGATCTTAGTATGCTGCCTTGTGCCAAAGAACTCTAATGCAAATTTGTTCCTGCCTTTTATGAACATTTGAATCTCTGTACTTTAATTTGGTTTATTTTGTGTAAAATTGTTGGTCTGGCTTCATAATATATTTCAAGCCACAATAAAAGATAAAAAAAAGCAACCCAAATTGAAAGAAAAATATTCTTGTGTACTACAGAGTTTCATAGAAAAAACAAAGCCGGCCAATCTTGGCAAAAAATGGACATTAAATAAATAAATAAACATAACCTCGCAAATTCAAAATTCAAGTAATTTGTTAATGACAATCTAACTATTAAAATAAAAGTTTATTTTATTTATAAATACTTAACGCATTTCCAGAAACTACCATAATAATAATGTGCAATAAAGATGATTTCATTGTTAACAAACTATATCAGATAAACCAGATAACTTAGTGGTTTTTATAATGTAGGTTATTTCCTATCAAAATTTAATTTCGATTGTAAGTTATGCCCAAGTAGTTTAAAAATTTCAACGTGAGTTTTATTTTATTGAAATTAATTAGTTTATTGCATATTTGTTAAACATGGAAACAATTTTAAAATTGTTCAAGTGTGGACATTTTGAAAACTGTCTTTTATTAATCAGAGAAAATGTTCCAAAGGAATTATCAGAACTGACCAATTTGAGTGAGACTGCTGCAGGATTTTTATTAGAAAACAATAAGATAGTGTGCCTGGCAATTGTAAGTAAAATTATTTTTGCAGTTGTAGCCTAGTTAGGCCTACACTATCTTAAACATCATGTACGAACTAGACTAAGGTACTTATAAAACTAGGCTTAGAACATTTTGTGTAGGCTTTAAGTAAGATTCTTAAGACTGGTAAGTTTAACTCATTTATTTTTAATGGAAATTTAGATGTGGTAGCCTATTTAATCATGGGTGTATATAAGGGGGGGGGGGGCAAAAGAGCCTGGGCCCTCCCCAAAATGAAGGAAATATTTTATTAATTTGAAATAGGCCTAATAATTATATTAATAATTTAATCCAGCAGTATGTGAGCTGAGTGTGCTTTGGGGTAAAAACTTGAAAACAGGACAATTGTTGTCCCCAGCTACTTTTCACTCTTCTGTCATGCATTCCCTACCCCAAACAGGTTTAAAATAATTTACCATAAAACTTTACTTTATTTAAAAATGTCTAGGTTTTTTATTTTGGCTCTAGGCCTATAGGATAAAAGAAAAGTAGGCTATGTTTGAAAAGTTCATGTCACATAGTTTTAGTGCAAAAACCCTGTAAAAAAAAATATGTAAAAACACATATAGGCCTACCTGTAATCAAACGTATGTCTTGATTACAGCCGTATGTGTAAAATGAAACGTATGTTTCATTTTATTAAATGACGAGAGTGAAAATGTAATCATAGGTCAAGGTAATTTTGGTCACAAAATCTGAGGATCTGAGGTGTTCCCACCGTTACTTTTGGTCATTTTTGTGACCCAAATTACCTCTCTTAAAATGTATTTTCAATGTCGAGAATAAGTTAATTATTTTTTGGCAACTCACGCTATGATTGAAATTTAATTTAATTTATTTTCTTTATGATACCCATTCCGTTGGGGGAGATTACACAACAACATGGGCGGCCCGAGTTTGGTTATGAAATTCGCGAGAAAAATACAAACCTCGCCTAGTACAGATTCTTCACTCAAGTTCAAATTCAAATGGTTTATTTAGGCCTAGCCATTCAATCCTAAGACAAAAGACAAAGTCCTAAAACTAACTACCGTATATCCAAGGGGAAACACAAATATATTGTGTTGAGTAGTGTGCCTGTAATGTCAGTCACGTGACCTACATTAGCTGTAATTTGGGTCACTCTTTTAATGGTGGGTCACAAAGTGTTTAATGTCATATAATTAAAACCCCTATTTAAAACTAACATTTTATAATTGTAACTTGTACTTAAAAGCAAATAATTTTAAAATAAAAATATTGCAGTGTAGAATTTACATTGTTTTTTGGGTACCGTAATGAGATGTACAGTGATCCTGAAATCATGAACACAAATTTATTGAGTTCTCTTTGAGCTTCTAACAACCTATTTATTCATAATACATCATATTTCTATCACTTGAGTATTAATGGGTACCTAAAAGGCCAATGGAATCATAATTATTATAATAATTTCAAAATGTCCTTGTAAAAAACTAAAGATTATGTGTGTGACCCATAATACACAAAAACCAGTGGTAAAATTTCTCTTCTAGTAATAAATAATGTTATTCTCGTGTTAATAATATCATTTATATGAACTGCAAAGACCAAACATTAAAAAAAGTAAGATTTATTATCATAGGCAATTATTTATTTTTTAAGGGGCCGGGGACAGCAATTGTCCTGTTTTCAAGTTTTCACCCTTTGATGATAATTTTACATTGTTTCGAGCCAGAGCTATATAGCCTAGTTTCAGCCCATCAAATACGACGCCACCGCGGCCCGGCAATACTGATTCACACTACACACAGTCAGATGCAGTGAGAGCAAGGCATGAGCTTGAGACAGCTGCTACTATAGCAGTAGACTCTTGGAGCGGTTGGCAATAATGTCAGGTATATTTTTTTTTTTTAAATGCGCAGATAAAGCTTTGCAATAATGGTAAGTATAGTAATAAACATGATCTTGCTTTGACAATAGTAATAAACATAAGTCATACAAATTTACAAAAAATAGCCTAAATATTTAAACTGTCCGTGATTATCATAAAACAGTTATATTTATAAATAAAGTAATAAAGTTTTTGAAATCATTCACCATTATTTCCGTGTCCCTACAAGACCAATAAAAGTGTAGTGATGTTTTGAATTTGCCGCTAAATCGGTGTTGTCCATTTTGTTTCTCCTGTTCCTGGCAGTAAACGCTCGGCTGAAGTTGTATGGTAGGCGTGTTGTGGACGCAGTTTCGAAATCGTCATATTTATGGATGTAATTAATGTAATTAAGGATGTATTTCAGGCTAGAAATTGTGCGCATGTTTATTGCTGTTCCCCTTGCTCAACCCTCATAACTCATTTATAATTATTATAACAGCAAAACTATCAATGGTAGAGTTTTAGGAATGATCACGAAGCCATAATCTCAAACAACGGGTGGCTTAATACTGGCGGTATAGTGGGGTCAAAAATCAGAGATCTTTGACATTTTCTCTTCGCTCACCTTCCCCCTCCCGCTCACCGATGGGCCGTGAATATAGGATAAGTTATCCCTTTGCTATTCTCATCTTAATATTATTACTTTACCTTGCATTATTAATTGATACAACTTTTTATTTATTAATTTTTATTTAAGTTATTAGTTCCCTTCGCTCACGACAATTTCCCCTCGCTCACGACGTTTCCCCTTCTCGCTCACAATCACATTTTCTATATTAAAAAATTGCAAATTTTTAAAAATAGCCTAATTTATAAATTTATATTAATTGAAAGTTAATACTTTTTACCATCATTTTACTATATTTTCAAAACAAAAATAATAAATAATCTTGAAAAAATGGAAAGTTTAAATGTGGGTTTTTGAGATTGTAATTGTAATGTACAATTTAACAAATTTTCATTTAGCCTAATTAAAATTTTATTTACTCTTTTTATATACCGTAGGCCTATAGACTTTTTTATTTTTAAATTTTAAACTGAGGTTAATTTGATATTTTTCTTCTTTCTTCTTACTTCGTTCACGATAGGCTTGGCCTGTGAGGATGGTTCCCCACTCAAGAGTTAGTGGATCCGGGGCCTACGATAACTAACGGGCCTGTATACTTCTCCCCACCACCAAAGTCACGTGACTAAATGCGGCCGATCTGCAGTACAAGTTTCTATAAGATAACATTGTGTGTGAAAACGTGACATCCCTCACTTATTTTCAATCTCTTAGGGATTAGATCATAGGTTATTCGACAAGACTTATATACCAATTCAAATTTAGATAAAATAAAGAACAAAATTATACCATAACCGGTACTGCAGAATTGAAAAATATTCCTAGGTATTTCATTACGATATAAAGTAAACATTTTAATCAATTTATTGTTTTGTTTACATTTTTCATCAGTTGTTGACATAAAATTATATTTCCTTGCTAATAATGAAGTTTTTGAAGTTAAAATGAACAAGTTAACTTGGTTTTATGGAACATAAAAATACTAACCGGCAAACTTAATTTAGAACTTTTAATTCATGTCTTATTTCCCATAAATATCCTTGAAAACATCAAAAGGAAACTGTTAAGAAAAAAGGCTTTATACCCAACAGTGGTAGAAATTCAAGTTTTTGTTTTACCTAAAAAAAGTGAGTTTTAAGTTTTGCAAAGCGTATCATTATTAGTATCATTCAATTCGTAAATTAATGAGGATTAGAATGAATGCAACACTTAGGACTTCATTGACTTATATTTAAAACTACAGTAGACTCCCTCTTAACCGGCCACCTTGGGACCAGGCTGCGGACGGATAATGAATTGGCCAGTTAAACCGATGTTCATTTAAGAACGCTAACCAACAAATGGCGTAAATAAAATTATCACTCGAAAACAACTTTAAATACATTACTGTATGTGATTTATAGCTAAGATCCGACACCCATAAAATCCACAACAAACCTAAACTAATAATAATTCGTTTCTTTGTTGTGGTCTACTGGATAGTACTGTAAGTCCAAACAAATTGACTTCCGGTGTCATTCACTTCCGTCCAGGACGTTACATTTTAATTGGTTTGAGAACGTCAATATGAAATTACTTTGAATTGAATGATATCGTAGATAAGGAAACTACGTTTCCGGCGAAACACGGCCGCTTAAAGCGATGTTGAGATAAAAAATGGCCAGTTAAAAAGATGTTCTTTTTGTGTTAGGGTAGGCCAATTAAAGCGGAGACCGGTTAAAAGGTGGCCGGTTAAAAGGGAGTCTACTGTACACGCAAAAACTGACGCAAAGTCTGGCTATTGCAATGCTTTTAAATGGAGTTGACAGCTGAAGTTCGGCCGCATCTGGTCACGTGACTAAAAATGTATGCAGGCCCATTAGTTATCGTAG
This sequence comes from Neoaliturus tenellus, assembly GCA_030545055.2. Taxonomy (NCBI): domain Eukaryota; kingdom Metazoa; phylum Arthropoda; class Insecta; order Hemiptera; family Cicadellidae; genus Neoaliturus; species Neoaliturus tenellus. The sequence goes on from CM061532.1 coordinate 222,768,467, forward strand.
GCCCGGTTTATCTGCCTGTGGAACAACTCTAATAGGGCTTCTAACCTTAAGTTTTTAATAAACAAATTTTATACAGTATGTTAGGTCATGTAAGTTTAAATAACATTTTGTTAAAGGTCTCTGAAAAAATAGTCTACCCATTAAAATATAGACTAAAAAAAAATTAATCACTATCCTGTGTTATCTTCACATTCATTGCCCTATCGACTTTTTTCTGGGTGTCCTGAGGCCCCCAGAATTTCCCTATAGGGAATACGCTATTACGGTAGTAGCCATGGTAAGACCTAAGCCCGGGGGACCATGTTAATTTTTCATTTTGAGGCCCCCAGAAGCCAAAAACACCGTTAGTTCATTTTCATATATATGCAGTGCTCGATTTCAGGCAGAACGCGGCAGAACGGCGTTCCCGTACCTTTTTTCAAACAAAAAAATAAATAAATAATAAAATAAAAGAATTATTTTAGAAACTACTAAACAGGGTTGCCAAATAAAGCCCCCGAAAATAAGGGACGGTTTTGTAACCAATCATATATATATATACCAATCCTGAGTCCGAAATAGTGGTTGAAAATTAATAATTCTTTTATAATAATGAGATATAAATAAATCTGCCAATACATACAATTTTTTTATAAATAGGCTATTATTTTAGTCCTGTCCATAAGCTTTTTAGAAAGGGAGTTTTAATATTTTAAAAATAAAATATTGTTAAAACCCCGGTAAAAAATACTAAGTTAACACCGGCACTTAAAGGATTAAAACTAAATAATAGAACATTTTTACTAATTATTTAATGCATAAATATTGCATTATTTACTGTATTAAATGTGCAATAATTAAGTTTTATTAATACTGTACAATCATAATCAATAATTTTCAAACTTTAATATTTTTAAAAGCAAAAATGGATGAAATCTTTTAACGTTTGAACATTTCTCAGTGTTCCTATTTTAGGTTGGTTCGTTTTAACAAAAATGTTTATTTCAAAACTATACATATTACAACATAATCACACTAATCTACATTTATAATTCTTACACTTAAGCTACTGTAAATGGGAGACTGTTGTATGGGTACGGTGTTAAAAATGGCATTTGCCAATCAACACGGTGGGATGGCTCGGTGACAATCGACGACTTGGCGAGACCCGAGATCAGATGAGTTCACATACAGTTCGCACACTGAGCAGATTGCCGAAAAATTACGATTACAAACAATAACAACACACACTTGTCATGTTGGTCGCTACCTCACTGTTTTTATGCACGATAAGCATAATAGTTTTGTAATTTTGAGGTTAGATTATGATTCGCTTCGTGACAAAATTTGTCTTGAGTAAATTTCTGATTTCGGCCAAATACACGGGACATTTACCGTCCCGGATGAGTTCTCTCCGGGACGCGGGACAAATTAACTAAATAAGGGACTGTCCCTTAAAATCCGGGACGTTTGGCAACCCTGCTACTAAAAAAACTTTTTAACATAATTTTTTATGTTATTTTTTGTCACAGTGATTTAATTTTGAGAAATGGCAATAACTTTTTATTTAACAAGAATATAATATTGCTAGAAGTTTAAAGTACCGTCTCTAGGCCTCTTCTAGTCGCTATCTTTTATAAGTGGCGTGAACGCAATGCGCTGAACGGCAGCGCAGTAGGCCGGTTTTCTTGAGGCTGCTTACACACTGGAGTTGCCATCACGATGTCACCGTCATATTTCATCCCAGTCTTTAATTTGGTTTTCTTTCAAATAATATTGGATGTTCAATAAAAAGTTTTTAATACAATTTATAATGTTCTTCTTAACCCAGATATTTTTAAACTTGCAGAAAAATTAGGCCTTATCTATATTTTACATTGTTAAGTTAGTCAGTATGAAACATGCCTGCTCCCGAAAGGCTTAATGATTTTTATTAAATCTTTAAAACTGTATTTTGAGTGTCATAGAAAAGCTGCAAAAATATTCTCAGGTATGTTAAAAATGCTGCAACTTAAGAGTAATTTAAAAAAATCTTCCGGGGGAGGGCCCGTGGTGAGCCAGTTCCTTTACAGTTCCCTTACCTCTTTTTTTTAGAAATTGAGCACTGTATGTATACATACATACATACATATTGATATATCTATCTATGTGTCCGTGGTACTGATAACTTTTGAAGGGGACCTCCGATTGATGAAATTTGGTATCAACTTGTAAGGCAAGGTCTTTTGTCATGAGTTCGCGAACCAGCATTGTCGGGTTATGGGAACGGGGTTTTATGGGGTTTCAAAGGGGTAAAAAATGGGTTTTTGGCATTTTTGGACCTTAATTTTTAAAATTCATCAATTTTAACTGAAACCATTCGAAAGAGCTTAAAAAAACAAACAATTTGGTATTTTGAATTTTTATCTTAGCATTACTGGTTACGGGGAAAATCCAAAAATGTGTTTTCCATGTTATTCTTATGGGAAATCAAGAAAATCCTATATCTTGCTTATTTATTGACATAACTTAATCAAACTAGGTATGTACATTATCTAGATAAGGTTTAACTTATACTTGCTTTCAAAACCCATATGGCGGCAAACCTACATACTCACCCCCATGGGGTTTTTGGGGAAAATAAAAGTTGTCACAGCTTGATACCACTCTTGATAAAATTTTGTGTTTACATTCACCAATTATTGATCAACTAAGACTAACAACACCCAATGGCAGCAAACCTACATACTCGATCTTATGGTGTTTTTATGAGGAAAGTAAGTAATCTGAAATTCCATTGGAAATTCGCTGAGTATGCAGGTCTGCTGCGACGGGGGTATTGCAACTAAGATTCTGCTATGGTCTATTCATTTCTTAAGTTGTAAATATGCTTAATGTACAGAATATAGATGTACAACTTATCTTTGATTCAGTGTTACAGCTCAACTAATATCACTAAAAAAAAATTGATTTATTTTTCAGATTGAGCCAGGAAAGGACGAACAGAAATGGTTGAACACACTGCAACTTTTTATAAAACTCTACTCCAACTATAGGAGCCTCCTTGTGATACCCCTGGATTTAGAAATGAATGTAATACACAATATGCTTTGGTGGTACTGGATTAAACCTCAATCAATCCAATCTAACCCTGCACATACTACATATCATCTAAATAGCATTGTGAAGCTAGTCTCTTGTTGTCTGATCAAAGGTTAGTTGCAACTGTGTGAAAATAAATTACTCTTTATATAAGAACTAGCGGCTTGTAGGGGCAAAGGCCCCTAAATATTAAAATGGTGATGTTACCTCCAAAAATAAGTTTCATTTTATCACCTCTTTGCATTATAACTGTATTTTTCTCAATCTGTAGTGTGAATTTACACTTTTGGGTTTTCTAATGCAATATTTCCTAATCTTGACAAAACTTTTTGGCGGTATCAAATCAAACTTGTTCATGATGAGTTTGTAACTCAAGTAAATAAAATTATTCAATACAACATAAGCCCATTAATACTGTACACTCATTCACCCTGGAAACCTGTGAACCCATTTCCCCACGCTCGCCACGACCCCACGCTTCCCCGTGCCCCCGTTCATCTCTCCTGAGTCCTGACCCGTGTTTATTTTACCCCCATGACCCCGGGGCCCGAGTACCCCCCATGCCCCCGTACCCCCTTGCTTCCTTATACCCCTGTGCCCCCCAATTCTTCAGTGTAAACATTTCCGCAGTTCTTCCCCGTGGCCCCCGTGCCCTCTATGTTCCTCGTTCCTCCCCAATGCCCCCATGCCCAACCACATTCCGTGCTAACAAACGTCTCTAGTACAACTTATGCCCCCATACCCCCGTGCCCTCATGCCTACCATTCCTCCCCGTTCCCCCTATATCCCCATGCCCCCTAACCCCAGTGCCCTCGACAACCCTCGTGCCCCCATGCCACCCCACCTTCGGTCCTTACGTGCCCACATGCCCACCGTTCTTCCCCGTGGTCTCTATGCACTATATGTTCCCCAAGCCTCCCGCGTGCAATGGACGCTCCTAGTACCCATTGTGCCTTCCCACCCCCGCGCCGCCACGTGCCCCCGGGCCCCCCATGTTTCCGTGCCCCCAAGCCCGACGTTGCTTCCCATGGCCCCCGTGCAGCCCATGCCCATCTACCCCTTTTGCCACCGACGCCCCTAGTGCTCCTTGTGTCCCGCACCCCCACCACCACGTGCCCCAGTGCATCCTCATGCCTCCAAAGAGTGCCCCCTATGCCCCCGCACCTCCGTACCCTCCATGCTCTCATGCCCTCATGCTCGCCATTCCTCCCTGCGCAACTATGTTTCCCACACCACCACTTTGCCCCTCATGCCCCCCTGTCTCCAGTGCCACCAACACCCCTCGTGCCCTCATATCCCCGAACCCCCGTGCTCCCCATGGTACCGTGCTGCCATCCCCGTTATAACTCCCCGTACCTTCGTGCCCTCCTGTGCCCCTCACCTGGCACCCTATTTCCCCCACGTCTCCGCCATGCCCCCATGCCACCTTACCCTCCGTATCACCGACATCCCTCGTACTTTGATTGTAGTCTACTTTGTCTGTTCGTCAATGAATCAGAACACTTGATTGATATATTATTAGTTTTAGAACACTATCATTGACATGAAAAGCTTCCCGTCTTTATAGATTAACTTTGTTTATTATTTCCCTACGACCTACGTAAAAAAGAAGCAGAGAACGGATAAAACCAAAACAGAATATTCTCCATACGGAGGTTATCCAATGTTAGTAGTTTACATATAATTATTCAGTCGAAAATAAACAAACACCCAACAAAACGATTCAACTCTTAAACTCTAAATACTAAATAGCCAATATATAAAGCATTAACGTAAAATCTAAAGGAAATTCAATGAGTAAGACAATTAACCATTACATCAACCATGCCACGTCTAAGCCAATTTTAACTTTGATATATTCAGCATAAAAATCATTCTACTCCTTTTTTCTTACTTATATAGATGGTGTCACGAAGTTGAAATCTTCTATGGATCCATAATCCGGTCATAACTATTAGTGTTTCCTTTTTTATAGTGCATTGCCAATTTTAAAAAGATATAGCTATCTTTTACTAATAAAGTTATCTTAACTCAAAATATCTGTCAACAACCAGCTGAGTTTATGATAAAACACTGGAACATCTGCTTAATCACATGTGGAGATCTAAAAATCTTCTTCCCATTAGATTAACATTGGAACTTCAAGGTCCAATGGGGCGAAGCACAGGTAACTTTTGATGATTCTGGTATTTTTCCTTGCGTCCTTGGCCCTCAAGCTTTAAAATGAGCCATCATACGTTACCCTATCTTTCTTATAACTCGAGATATTTCGTGGGGACCGATTCGCTTACGGAATTATATATATAGATTATCAACCAATAATCCCTAAAAGAGAACAAAAGCACATTACTGTTTAAATGTATACACCAATACACTTGGTATTTACATCTACCTATTATCATCTGACACTTAACATTTTGATGTTTTGTTTATCTGTAGATAGGAGTTTAACCACAAAATTAATAAAGATATGTTAAGCCGCGTCCGCACTGGCCGAACATGTTCGCCGAACAAAGTTCTTCCGAACTTTTGTTTGTTCGTTGCTAACCTTTTAGAATGTAAATCATATAGTCAGTAATTGTTCGTTAGGAATGTTTGTTGATTTTTTGTGTTCGCCGAACAAGTTCGTCACGAATGTTCGGCCAGTGCGGACGCGGCTTTACTTTAAAATAAATTTTCATGTTATAAAAATGCAAGTTAATTATTTTGTGTTGAAAGATAGTCTGCCCCTTTAAAAAAATTTATTTAATACATTTAAAAAATTTTTAACTGGCTGGATAGCTGAGTGGTTATAGTACTCGCCTATAGGTTATAGGTGCTAATAATAGACAGTCAATTATACGAACCCCCAACAGCTTATTCATTCAGTGTACATCATTCAAAAAATTCTATTGTGAAATGTCAAGTTTAAGTTCAAATGTCTACAAATATAAAATATTGAACCATTTTTTGTTTTGATATCTTTTATATTGAAACCTATGGATTATTTGGAAGTTATATTTGTTTTAAAACAGTCAATAAACTGTTTAGTGGTTATAAATATTAAATAATTTTTATGTTTGATTATTCGAACAATTGGATTATCCAAACTATTCCCGGTGACAATTAGTCACAATAATCGACTCTCTGTAATATGTTCCGCATGTATAATGCAAAACCTTGTGCTTGCTTTAGTCATATCATGACTCTGTAGTGATTGTATATTTAATTTACAGTACTCAGATCAAGCGGGGAGGTGGTCTTGGATCACCAGATATGTCCGCTTGACACATCGAGTCTTGTAAGTTTGTTGAAACGTGCATCTGACCAGCTGTTATGCCAGAAGCCTGTCGCCTGCTTACAACTGTTGGATATAATTACGATGATTCTTCAAGTTTTTCTTCGAGAGAGAATCTTCGAAGCTACAACAGAATGCATGTCATTTATGAAAAAAATGGTTGAGCAAATTGATCTCTTAAGACTTCACACAGAGCAAAAGCAAATAGTGGGAAATGAAGAGTTTTATTTTAAATTTGGTCTGAAGTGTATAAATTCGACAGCTTCTTTGAGAAATTGCAGGGATTCCATTGATGCATTTATCATAACTAGTAGTTTGGTTTGTGCATCAAATGAAGAATATGAGCATGCTATCAACTGTTTAAAAGGAATATCTGAAGGAGGCTCTTTTACTTTCATTATGAATTATTTGAAAGGTAGGTATGATGTAGACTTTAAGGTAGAACTCTGTTCTTGTTTCTTAATGTTTCTTAATGTAGTTCTTCATAGATTTAGCATATCAGAAATTGATGATCCAGGATCTCAGAATCATAATGATCTTTACCTACAACTGTTGCAATAAACACCAATAATCATATTTCACAATATGATAGTATATATTACTAGTGTTATCAAAAAGAGGTATATTGAGTGGCGGACGCTGGTTTAGGATGGCGGGGAGGCTCTTATCATTATTTTATTTATATGTACGCCAGCGAAGATAAGTAATGTCTGCTTCAGGAAGCACATAAAAAATGGTTTTCCCTTGTGTCAATAAATTATAGTTTCTCCATAAACAGGTACAATTCAATCACAAAACTGCATTAAATTGTAATATAAAAATAATAAAAATTTGAATCACAATTGCCGACGAAAAGTCATCCCTGTTGTTTTAGTTCAATTGATTCAGTTACAATGAATCTGCTTCAGTGCATAGTTCATTTTCAAGAATAAATTTGGTTTTGAATTGACAAAATAAAAAGTTTAACAAAAATGTTATTGCTTCCTTAATCCCTTTTGTAATTCTTATGAAACCCAAAACTTCAAAGCTGGTTTACCCTGTTTCCTTCAGAAACTGTGACTATAGCAAAGATACTCTATCATGTGCGTGTAGCCGCAATAGTTTTTAGGGTGTTTTGTTATTTTGCAGAATCATGCAAGAATTTATAACCTAATCATAAACAGATATGTAACGACCGAGTGGTGTAAAGATCGAAACAACAATAACGACAACGGTTGGAAGCGAAATGAATTATTTATTAATAGACGACAAAAACAAATTTAACACTTCAAAATTGACACAAAAATATTATAAAAATATCTCTAAAAATACACTTATTGAGTTTACAAGGGATTAACACTTAATTTGGAATTAATCAGTCTTTAGAATTTTACATAGTTAAAATGCACAGGACGGGGGACGAGCAATGTACCGCACTTTACTCACATCGGGCCTCGACTACTAATTTTTAGCGCTATCCCACGGTCGGCTCCTCTCCAGCCAATTGCAAAACACTCCGCGCCTCCGCACCCGGTGGAGGCTCTATGCTGAAGTCAGCGGTTGTTACTCCGCGCAAGACTAGAAATGCACTATTCCAGCTTCATAACTTTGCTATTATTTATGATGAAATAATTTTATTTCGGGCTTGGGCGCTCGGGAGGCATTAATTGAGGATTGGCAATGTCTCCTGGTGTTATGGAGTATCTGGTGGCCTATTTACGGGCAACCGCTGCTTACGCTGATCCTAATTATTGATTGATTGATTGACAATAAATAATAATTTCCTGATAGGAAATGACCTCTGGCCAGATTTGGCGGTTGGGTGGTGGATTATTTAAAGCGGGATGTTACATTGCCATACTTGTTGTTCACTTTCGTACAGAAGGAGTTCCTCGTACGAAAAACCACGTCGCCTATTAAATATGTATGGATTAGCCATTATAGGATAAATTATTGAAATTGAGACAAAAACGTGAGCCATCGCTTAGCATCTAGGTAAATTTCTTGACATATTCAGGAAAATTTTATTAAAGGACATTAAGTTGTCTTGTGAGCATTACTTCCATTATCTTGATAGGCTAATTCAGCAAATATACGTGCTATGGCACTGAGAGATAATGTTTAAAGGAAGAATTTAATTTCAGATAAATTGAATTCAAAATTAACTTCAATAGATAATGTTACATGTAAAAGATTATTAAAATGGAAGCAGGTTTTCACATATTTGTTAAAATAAAATGTATTTCTTAACTTTCAAACATTTTGCAATATTTCTAAAACTTGTTAAAGCAGCTTGGTTTCCGTTACATAAATTGTGACTTGTGTCTTTCTAACTATGAACCACTAATAACCATCCACTGTATTCTGTATTTTACCGTTAAGAGTCTGCAGTACGTCCGCCATTTTGTTGTTTTGTCCCATAAGAACGATGTTAAATACAAAACATTACTGTGAGTTTGTATTTCGTCAGAAAATTTCAAACTTGGTGTAATTTAAAATCTTACCATAATATCTTTCATTTGATGTGATAGAAAAATTAATTAAAAATTATCCTCTCAAAGAATGAATAAAATATAAATATTAACACAATTTTTAAAACCATGTTGAACCATTTTTAGGAGGTTTATTAAAAATTTATACACGTCAAACAAACCACCTTACTATTATGGTGAACATATTCAAGTTTCATGCGAATCCGATACAAGATTATTGAGATAAAGTGTTTTAAAAACACATATAATTAATTAACAGTAATGTTTAAAATTTACCATTGTTCTTATGGGACTAAAAATCCAAGATGGCGTACTGCAGACTTTTAAGACCGGCTGTCTGCCACAACCAAGGGGGCTAATTTTAATTTTTTTTCTCAGCTCACTGCTGCCTGATGTCCCAGCACTACAGTGAGGCCAAGTTGAGCCTAGCCTATGTCATGTCGGGGTCGGTCCCACCACTTCAGTTGGCATATTACCGCTTGCTCTTGGCTCGCCTACTCAGTGCCCAGGATGACTGCCAGGCTGCGCTAGTGCAGTGTGATGCAGTGCTAGCCTCTCACCCAGCACACGCCGGCCTCACTAGCCTCGCAGCTCATCTGGCTGCTCAACAGGCTAAGAAACTCAACATTACCACCGCAGAGCTCAATTATCTCAGGATACTCGCTAAGGTCAGTTGGACAATATAGTTACATAAATCACATGATGTACTTACCAAAATCCATCTTGGCCCGTGAGTTTTTCTTTATCTGCGTAATTCTTGAAACGCACCCCACACCTGACACCAATATATATAACCCCGCACGTCTTCTTAGGGAATGATGAAATGACACACACAACATTTTAACAAGCACAAAACTAATTTATTAATTTAATTCATCTATTTATCAGGTTGGCCTAAAATGTAATATTACAAAACTTTACGATTATCAACTGATTAAATACAAATTAAACAACACCGCTCACTAGCAAATTATCGATACATAAGGGACAGAGGACAAACACCCGATAAACCGAAACTCGGGCCACCGCCATTAACGCAACGCGGCGGTGGCGCCGCGGCGGCGCAACGCCAGACGCAGGCGCTTAACTCAACGACTCAAAACCGACTGGGCGAGCTGACGATTGTTTGTCAGCACGCTGAAGCAGTGTCAACCAATCAGAGCACTGCTGCTTCACGCTGGTGCCTTGATTAGTGGAGCGCTCTTTGGATCACCACGGACATTAATGAAACTAAAGCTGGACATTGTCGACAACTCAACGCACCGCTTGGTGATGACAGACACCACGTCAGCACATTCCATAACCCAAACGCCGCCTGAGCCGGGATCGGTGGTATTATCCAAGAGGCTATTTTCTTGTTGCCTTACCGTCTTGCCAAGATGGGCTAGACTACAAATAAAGCACTATGCCCTAAAATACGATATTTAGTGACGGTAAAATTGTTATGATTAGGGTGGTGCAAATTGAGAGTGTTGTTTATGGGTCTAGGGATTTTTGGGCCGTCACATTTAAGTAGCTTTTAAAACTAATAATTGTTAGTATTTTTTTTGTCTTTCTTTAAGAGGCATTTATTAATATTCTAATAGAGAACGATCCAGTCTCTGGTCTTGTTACAACTAAAATTATCCTGTTTTTAAATAACACTATCTACAAAATGTTTCTCCTGAGAATGTAGCCATATGTGTGGTAATATACCTAGTCAATCAAACGGCAAGTAGTGACTTAGAGGACCCCCTTCATCATAATAGCCATTCATGATAGCCATCTATAATTTTTGTAAACCTTGGTTATTCACTGAGTTGGCTTTATTCGTTTGATTTGTATTTCTTTTATTCAGTATGGTTGAATTGGTATATAATTTCTAATAAGATAACAAAGTAATATCTTACATTCATATTAAAAAATTTCATAGAAAAAAATAATTTTTAATGATTCCTCCTTAGAAAGAACAGAGGGATATCTTAAAATTGTTAAAAGTAGTATACTGTAAGCTTGGGATGAAAAAAAAATTAATAAACTGAAAATACAATTGAAACATTATGAAATTTCAGAAGTAGTTATGTACAGAAGAAAACGCTTATTTCAATACAGATCCAACTTGTAACGGTTCTTTTTGTACTTTTGTGGTGGATGTTATCTCAATTTAATTAATGCAATTCAAATCTTAACAGATATTACAGTTCCTCTTAACTTTCTACCTTTTAACTGGCCTATTCCATCACAATAACAACTTATTTTTAAGCAGCCGTTTTTTAACATATCATTGCTTTAACCTCTTATTTTAATGAAACAACAGTTTTCATGTTTGAATCAATTTCACATCATATAACTTATAGGCATTCTCAGTGAACAATTAAGTGAACTCCCCAAGAGGGAAGTAAATTCCACTGGAAGTAAATGCTTTCTTTCTTCCAGTAAACTACAATACCAAATTATTGTGACCTTAGTCATAGACATCAGGTGTAAGTTTTAAACCTACTTCTTGCTCTGTAATTCTCGTGGAAGTGCAAAATGAGTGGTAAACGTAATTGTCGGTTTGTTGCCTTATAACAAGAATATGGTTCTTTATCAAATTAATGGCCAATTTAAGGAAGGTAAAAAAATAAAATTCAAAAACAACTTATTTATTGGTAGTATACAGGGTGAACAACTTAACTGTGCCACCATTGGCATACCCTAAACTATGAGATTTAGAGAAAACTTTAAATGGGGAACATCACTTATTTTTGTAAGATGATAAAAAATATGAATTCCATTTTCTTCTAAAGGGCCCGCCATTTTCCAATATGGCGGCCAACTTTAAAATTTCTTATCGAACACTCTATCTTTTTATGTTATTTTTGGAATGTACATGTAATTTTGAGACATTTTTATTCTTTGACATTTTTCTCTAAATCTAACGGTTATTGAGCTACAGGTAATTAAAGTTCATTTTTAGTTCCATAAGAATAACATGGGACAAACTTTATCTGTCCATATCTCCGAAACCATTCGGTAAAATAAAAAATACTCAAGAATAAAAATGTCTTGAACCGATGTTTTAATGCCATTTTTTTAATAATAACACCAATCTACTACAAATTTTATTTTTTTGACCGCCATATTGGAAATAAGTTAATTTATGCGTAAATGATAATTTTTATGTGTGAAATGTTCTTCAAACATAATTTTAAGGCATTTTTATTCTTGAGTATTTTTTATTTTACCGAATGGTTTCGGAGATATGGACAGATAAAGTTTGTCCCATGTTATTCTTATGGAACTAAAAATGAACTTTAATTACCTGTAGCTCAATAATCGTTAGATTTAGATAAAAATGTCAAAGAATAAAAATGTCTCAAAATTACATGTACATTCCAAAAATACCATAAAAAGTAGGGTGTTCCATAAGAAATTTTAAAGTTGGCCGCCATATTGGAAAATGGCGGCCCTTTAGAAGAAAATGGAATTCATATTTTTTATCATCTTAAAAAAATAGGTGATGTTCCCCATTTAAAGTTTTCTCTAAATCTCATAGTTTAGGATATGCCAATGGTGGTACAGTTAAGTTGTTCACCCTGTATAGTAAATGTACTACAGAACAAAACCTTACACATATCAGAGGTTAAAAATTACATTTAAGACTGATTATCCTGATTTCATTTCACGAAGACACAAAAAGTTTTCCACTTGCTCACGTTTTTTTTCTTGATAAAAGAAGTGATAAAAAAATGGTAAAACAAAAAATTATAAGCGGAATGTTGAAGGTAAATGTAATTACTAATATCTACATGTTAAAACGAGTTTACATTATATTGATTATTGTGTACTAAGACTGAAAAATGTGCCTTATTTGCATTTCAATCGCAAAAATCCACCTAAACTTTCAATTTTAAAAGATTATTTATAATTTTTATTTTAGAAAATATAATATGAGTGAAAAGAAAATGTCGAAGGTATTTGATTTTTTACCCGACTATACCGCCAGTATTGAGATACTCGTTTGAGGTTATGTGGTTCATGATCATTTCTAAACCATTGATAGTGTTCAAGAAGAAAGGCAAATAACTCATACAAAGAAATAGTAATTTTAAAGCAAATCAGAATTAATGGAATTACATGCTTCCATAAATTATTTTCCATTCCTTCACTGTAATTTGTTATTCATTGTTCTTGTTTTTTTCACTTGAAAGGTTCATTTTGTCCCATTTTTAACCAAGTGCCATTTTTTATTGGTAAGGGGTTTTCAGAATCACAACATTGATCGTTTTTTTGTTATATATATATATATATATATATATATATATATATATATATATTTTAAACAATGAATTAAACAAATTAAAAAATATTATAAATTAAACAAATTATTATTTATGAAATAAGATTAAATAAGAAGGAGAGAAATAGGTAATAGAAATGGAAAATTATATAGAAAATTTGGAAGTATATAGAATAGGAGTATAATGGAAGTGAGGGATGGATCTACTCTCTCGATGGTGACTTTTAAACAATAGTATATGAATTTAATGTGTAAAAAACGTGTGATATACACTTTTTAGTGCACAAGTAGGCCTAATGTTTGCAGGAATGTCCGCACGCTTTATCAGAATGGACGCGACATCCAGGGCTAATGCGAATTCTGACGTTGCTGTATAGCACCCCCACCGGAATCGCCGAGTGTGGACGTGACGTTGATGTAAAGCTGCACCTATAAAATTATATCCTAATTAATTGTTCATATACACTAAGTGAACTTTTGACTCCTCTCATTTATTGTATATTAATACTTAAATCAAATGCAAAATTTATGAATAGAGTATAGGTAATTTGATTTTAAATTTAGTTTCTTGTTTTAGTGTATTTCTAAAATTTTATTCTTGATTTGCAGTGCTTAAAGCCAGAGTCTTCCCAAGACAGAGAACATTTTGAATCTTTTGAGGAATGTTGCATCTTGATACTTTCTCGTCAGTTTTCTTCCACTCTGCTAGAAGCTCTTTACACTTTGGCGAGAGAGCTGTATCTCGCTGGGGTATGTAAGTATCTACAATAACTCTTTCATGTTCAATTTTTTGTGTATCGATATGAGTTTTTTTATTATGATTATTTTTAGTTAACATCATGGTAAAGATTGTTATAATCAGCTAATATTATGCTTGAACACCATATATGTTTCACTAAACTTGGAACCTTAACTATCAGTGGGAGAGGAAGTAAATGACACATACACAAAATCTTAAATTTCTCATTCTCCATTTTTGTTCGTTGTTGAAAAAGAGGCATGAGTGTAGGTGCTATGTCTCCCTTGAGTGAGCTTTCCAGGTGATAGAGTTCAATGGCTAAACCAAATTATTATAATTGATGCGAGAAGTTTAAACTAAAAATGAAATTGAAATAACTCTAAGGTTTAATGGTTTAAGTCTTATGACTTTACCTTTTCTATTTACCCATCTCAGCTGTCATTCGTCAACTTAAGGCGAACGTTATTGCGAGTCAACTAATTTACACAACAATAAAAATGGTGTTTTTACAGTATCATGTCAAGTCGTTGGATGGCTACAAGGAAGTTTTAGAGCTTATAAAATCACCAACATGTGAAATGCCTTTGCTACTGCCCTGCAGATCTCAGCTGATTCATGAGTGTGTTCTGGCACATATAAAATCCAACAGCCTCCAAGGTAAGGGGATTATAGTCTTTGACATGAATTAAATCTTAAAATAAGTGTTTAATTTCTAACAATTGTCTTGCAATGATTGCAGGTTAGGATGGTTGTCACTCGCTAATAGCCTCTGGCTTGGGGCCCTCAGAAACTTGAAAATGTAAAATTGAAAATTGAAAAATGAAACTTGAAAAAATAAATTAAGATTAAAATAAAAGTTTGTGCTTACGAATTAAAAAATTGCAAAACACCAATGGAATTTTCAATATTACTAGAACCCTCTGGTAAAAATTTCAAAACAATTTTAGTTGATGTAGTTTGTCAGTACAAAATTATTAGTTAAACACACATTTTATAACTGAAACATCTGTTCTTTCTTATCTGCTAGCATGTGTACATTGTATTTATATATGAGCTGTGATTCAATCAATTACCCTTCTTCTGTAAGATTGAAACTTTAAAAGTCTTTAAGACGTAACCCTGGAGGCCGATCCTATTCAACTTTTTGCGGAAACAACTACACACTGTGCTCTATCCAACCATACCAAAAACTCTAAAATTGTTTGAAAATTCTATGAGGAGTCTTAATTACAAAAAAAAACCCCTTGGGCAATAAACAAAAACCTTTTATTCACATAGTCTTTGAATATCATTACAGTCGGCTGTTATAATTAAATGGTACAAGTTTTGTACGGTATTGATAAAATTTCATTGGCGTACAGTGGGCGGTCGCTAAGCCATGTGCATTTCAGGCTTAAGGCCCTTTCTGTTCTTGCTTCGCAGTTCAGGCGATAGGAAGTTAAGCATATTAAATAAGTATAGGTTTTTAAACAAAGGTTTTAACAGAAAATCTGTCTTTAAAAGGTTCAATTTCCTCTTCTGCTTACATTAAAACTCGTGCTTTGGTTTGATTAACTATAACTAGAGTAAAATGATCACAGTGACTGAAGATAATGAATAATTTATTGATTAAAACTTAATGAGTGGTAGTCAACAAATTATTGTATTCTGTAAATGAAGTTTTACCGAAAATTTTTTACATTTCACAGATTGCAGAATCATAGGAAGGAATTCAAATTGACGACCTTTTGTCCCGCAGACTAGAGACAATAGTGGGTTGTCCAAAACTTTACAACAAAATGACCAATGATATGATCTAATGTGCACTGATCAGTATTCACACGTGGAAAGACATTTCTTGAGCTATGACTATCATTAGCCGTTGAGGCATTTAGGTTGGAACCATTCATGGTTGTTCTAGTTCATATAAATTTCTACTTATTTGATTCGATGCATCGAAATTTTTATTTGAATTGATGCATAAAAATTCTGATTCCATTTTTGGAAATAATAATGCTATTGTAATTTGTGATGGCCAGGTAAAATGAAGAAACATGACAAAAAACTCCAAAGTAGTCTATTCTTCAGCAGATGGTCGGGCATGGTAATTGTCTGATTAGCTTAAAGTACAGTGGAAACTGTAACTCCTGCACTATTTGTCACACAAAAACAAATTATGGCTCATTCTTTTCTAATTTTTACAAATTGATTGAAAACCCAAAGTTGCTCGATTTTTGTTCAAAGGTAGTTGAACTAATGTTATTAATTTGTTTTCAATACTGAAGCTTTAAAAACAACACTTACTGTAAGTTTGTTTGCAGGTGGAGAGCAGTTGTGCCGTCAGCTAGTGAACGACCACATGCCCCACTCTGGCGGAGGCGAAGCATCTTGCAGCTCGTGGGAGATGGCCCTTTACAGTATGGAGGATGATGTTATTGCCCTCATATTGCTTGCGGACATCCTTACGGCTTCGGGCAACAAGAAGAAGGCACTAGAGGAGCTCAACAGGTAAAAACTACCATCTGAACTTATGTTTTCAAATAAATTTGTAGTTAGGAATTTCCCGCAGGCAGTGGTAGGATCGCACGCCTAGTAACCAGAGTGGTGAAGCGGTTTAAACAAATCAATTGAAATAAGTGAAAGACTCTCTTAATCATACATATTTATGATAAACGGTTTATACTAGCAGCGGTTTTGCTAGAAATTACAATTAGGATTAAACAAAATGTACACGCAATAAATTTATAAATGTTGACAAAAAAATATTTCACCACAGGTTAAAATACATTCTTGCTACAGTGTTGGTACCATAACGAGTAATTAACTTACTAGGACCTAAATTTTATTTACTATTTACACTTTTAAAGTTTTTTTTTTTTAACTTGGCAAAATCCATCGAATATGATAGTGATGATTATTGCACTGTATGAAAAATCTGTTTAGGGCTACATTACTTTGAAGAGTGACTTAGTATGTATAACAGCACAGGTTTCAAATATCAATCGTAAATCTTTTATTCAGTAAAGTCCCGCAAAAGTGGATTTCGATAACTTGGGATCCTGGATAACTCGAAAGGCCTGCCATAGAAGTAATGTTTCAAGATCCTAAGCGCAATGGCATCGACCGGAGTACAATGTGTTGCTTTTAAGTTTGTTTTAACAGATGAGGTTTATGTTTTAGTTTTTGTATATTGTACATTATGCAATAAATTATTGTTTTTTTTTTTTATATAACATTAACATAACGTTTTAATACTTTTTCTTATGTTTACTCCTTTCCCGATAACCCTGAATTCTCAAAAACTCGGAAACCTTTCAGTCCAAATTACTTGGGGTTTGCGGGACTCTACTGTACCAAGGATTAAAGGTCATTTTCTCATCTCAATAAGGATAGTGACAGAATGGTTCTCAACAAGATCCGAACCCCACCAAGAAAGGGAAGATAAGACTTTGGCCTACTTTCCTCGTTGAAATAAAACTCCCCAAAGAAAATGTTATATTATCATTATAATTAATCTAGTAAATTCCCATACAATGTTTGTACATTTTTTAAAATTTAGATGGGGAATGGTCCAAACCTTGGTTTTTGTTGCTTTCTAACATCAACCCGTAGTTAGATAGCATCAATAATAGCCCAATAACAACTGGCAACTGCATCCAGAATCACCTCTGAAGAATTAGGAGGAGAACACTATATCACTAGGCTACCCAGTTCGTCATAATTTGTCGGAGGAATAAATTATTAATATTATTACTAAAATCAGCAGAGGATTTAAATTTAGATGTATGAGATGCACTACCTATTTGGAGGGGCAAACCGGTTGCCAAAAACTGTTTGGAAATGGTCTTTTTTCCCACTTTCATGTTTTTTGTTTGTTTGTTTCCAGATCAGAATTAAAATCTAAAACTAGGTTAAGTTACCTTAATGGTCCACCAAATTTATCCAGTGGTTATGGATTACTCGGTTTGGCTCGTTTAGCCATCGTCAGATCCTAAGTAAGAACTTGCTTCCCATCGATTTTGTACATTTTTTTTTAACTTGGACGCACCAATAAGGATTTACTGGATCAAAATGGCAGACCATTAAGGTAACTTAACCTAGTTTTATTTTTCCATTTGTTTTGTTACAAAAGTAGACCTCTGTGATTTTATAATTTTCCATCATCCATAAAGGATGTCTATTAAAAAAGTTAAGGAAAACATTCTGTTGACTATAATACATTAATTAGCCTGGTTTTATTACTAGAGATTATTGATTGTATAGGATTTTTACTTATACCTTAGGTGCCAGAGCGCATTGACTGAGTGGCGAGAGCAGACCGAATCTGAGACCAACAAAGAGCTTTGTGATTGGCTGCTGAGTCGAGTATTGTTACGCAAAGCCAAGATAAGCAGTACCAATGATGCTGTGCACTACTTCCGTAGAGCTCTCTTACACAAACCTGGTGAGTTACCGTATTTAATATCAGTCTTTGCCCCTTGGGAGAAAAAGAGAAGATACTGTAAAATTAACCTGGTGCAGCACAACCATTCTTTATACAACATGTACCTTGTATAAAACCAGTCCCATTTTATTAGTGTTTACTAGGGATGGGTTAGTTGCAAAATTTATTTGTTTGATTTCGGTCCAATTTTTTACTAGCATTAGTTGTTGGTTTATCTGTTTTTTATTTTTTCATTTAGATAGTAACCATGAAACAACACAAGGGGCCCAATTTTTCAATCAAGTGAGAAGTGAGTTAGTTGGCTTATTCACCAAACATTTCCATCCACCCTTATAGATATATGAGAATGAAATTTTAAGACATTTCAAACTTGCACATCCAGTCATTGATATTTTTCATCAGTATTTCAAGGGATATTTTCATTCACCATCGTCACATATATGTATAAAAATGTATTTTGCATAGAAAATCTCACCAACTCACCCGTTTTCACTCACCTAACAAACAGATGGTAAGTGGTTTTGGTAAGAACCTCGCGTGAGGTTGAAAATTCTTCTTTTTCATCTCCATCTCAACAGGAAATGATTCAATTTGTCAACAACAACTTTCATTCTTTTCAAATCATCAAGGTTATGTTTACTTTAGTTAATTAGCCTAAAATGTATGTTGTAATGTAAGTCTTACAATTATGTAATAAAACATTTAAAATAAAATAAGGTTGTAATTATGCTCTAAATATAACAATGCAAGTTATTTAGAATCTTTGAATTAATGAAACTGGCAATATTTAATAATATTATTGTTTTGACGGTTAAAACCAAGATGCAAACACCAACTTCAATTTTACCATCTCAATCCAGTCGGTAAAGAGCAATCTGGTGAAATATATTACTCACTACTCACTTGATTGAAAAATTGGGCCAAAGGTTACAAACTAAAATTTTTATAAAAAATACAAAATTTTCCCGGTATTTGAAAAACTTTAAAAATTATTTTGGAAAATTTACAAATATACAGATGGTGAGGCTAGTTTATTGGTTGGGAATTTCCAGAAAGTAGTCGGGAAATCTCGGGAATGTCATTCGTGTAATTGTTTTAATTATTTATATATGTAGGGAGATAGACACAAATATGTTGGTCATAAAATTTGTGACAAACTATAAAGTATTTGAAAAACGTAAAAAGTATCTTCAAGTTTAGAAAAAATGACTAAATGACAATTGACCCCCAGGACCCGGTGACAAGTGTCACCTTCAATGTGGCACAGTTCCTCACCTGGCAATGATTGAGATATTGTTGACTGTGTAGGCGACAAGGAGGTGATGTTCCACTACAAGCAGTGGTCGCTGTGGCACCCTGACCACGAGTTGTTTGACCCCGGGGACGCGGCGACAACTGTCACCTTTCCTGTGGCACAGTTCCTCACCTGGCAAGGATTGAGATGTTGTTGACTGTGTAGGGGACAAGGAGGTGATGTTCCACTACAAGCAGTGGTTGCTGTGGCACCCTGACCATGAGTTGTTTGACCCCCAGGACCCGGCGACAACTGTCACCTTTCCTGTGGCACAGTTCCTCACCTGGCAAGGATTGAGATGTTGTTGACTGTGTAGGGGACAAGGAGGTGATGTTCCACTACAAGCAGTGGTCGCTGTGACACCCCGACCACGAGTTGTTTGACCCCCAGGACCCGGCGACAACTGTCACCTTCCCTGTGGTACAGTTCCTCACCTGGCAAGGATTGAGATGTTGTTGACTGTGTAAGGGACAAGGAGGTGATGTTCCACTACAAGCAGTGGTCGCTGTGGCACCCTGACCATGAGTCGTTTGACCCCCAGGACCCGGCGATAACTGTCACCTTCCCTGTGGCACAGTTCCTCACCTGGCAATGATTGAGATGTTGTTGACTGTGTAAGGGACAAGGAGGTGATGTTCCACTACAAGCAGTGGTCGCTGTGGCACCCTGACCATGAATCGTTTGACCCCCAGGACCCGGCGACAACTGTCACCTTCCCTGTGGCACAGTTCCTCACCTGGCAATGATTGAGATGTTGTTGACTGTGTAGGGGACAAGGAGGTGATGTTCCACTACAAGCAGTGGTCGCTGTGGCACCCCGACCACGAGTTGTTTGACCCCCAGGACCCGGCGACAACTGTCACCTTCCCTGTGGCACAGTTCCTCACCTGGCAATGATTGAGATGTTATTGACTGTGTAGGGGACAAGGAGGTGATGTTCCACTACAAGCAGTGGTCGCTGTGGCACCCCGACCACGAGTTGTTTGACCCCCAGGACCCGGCGACAACTGTCACCTTCCCTGTGGTACAGTTCCTCACCTGGCAAGGATTGAGATGTTGTTGACTGTGTAAGGGACAAGGAGGTGATGTTCCACTACAAGCAGTGGTCGCTGTGGCACCCTGACCATGAGTCGTTTGACCCCCAGGACCCGGCGATAACTGTCACCTTCCCTGTGGCACAGTTCCTCACCTGGCAATGATTGAGATGTTGTTGACTGTGTAAGGGACAAGGAGGTGATGTTCCACTACAAGCAGTGGTCGCTGTGGCACCCTGACCATGAGTCGTTTGACCCCCAGGACCCGGCGACAACTGTCACCTTCCCTGTGGCACAGTTCCTCACCTGGCAATGATTGAGATGTTGTTGACTGTGTAGGGGACAAGGAGGTGATGTTCCACTACAAGCAGTGGTCGCTGTGGCACCCCGACCACGAGTTGTTTGACCCCCAGGACCCGGCGACAACTGTCACCTTCCCTGTGGCACAGTTCCTCACCTGGCAATGATTGAGATGTTATTGACTGTGTAGGGGACAAGGAGGTGATGTTCCACTACAAGCAGTGGTCCCTGTGGCACCCCGACCACGAGTTGTTTGACCCCCAGGACCCGGCGACAACTGTCACCTTCCCTGTGGTACAGTTCCTCACCTGGCAAGGATTGAGATGTTGTTGACTGTGTAAGGGACAAGGAGGTGATGTTCCACTACAAGCAGTGGTCGCTGTGGCACCCTGACCATGAGTCGTTTGACCCCCAGGACCCGGCGATAACTGTCACCTTCCCTGTGGCACAGTTCCTCACCTGGCAATGATTGAGATGTTGTTGACTGTGTAAGGGACAAGGAGGTGATGTTCCACTACAAGCAGTGGTCGCTGTGGCACCCTGACCATGAGTCGTTTGACCCCCAGGACCCGGCGACAACTGTCACCTTCCCTGTGGCACAGTTCCTCACCTGGCAATGATTGAGATGTTGTTGACTGTGTAGGGGACAAGGAGGTGATGTTCCACTACAAGCAGTGGTCGCTGTGGCACCCCGACCACGAGTTGTTTGACCCCCAGGACCCGGCGACAACTGTCACCTTCCCTGTGGCACAGTTCCTCACCTGGCAATGATTGAGATGTTGTTGACTGTGTAGGGGACAAGGAGGTGATGTTCCACTACAAGCAGTGGTCGCTGTGGCACCCCGACCATGAGTCGTTTGACCCCGGGGACGCGGCGGCGGCCGTCACCTTCCCTGTGGCAGAGCTTCACAACCTGGCCGTGAGCCATGTGATTGGCTGTAGCATCAGTGAGGAGGAGTGGAACCATCTGTTCGACCGGGAGACCAGCCAGAACATCATCGAGTCCTTGTTTGATGACGATGACTGATCGTCATCAAACAATGTGTCAAGAGATTATATTTTGTATATTGGTAAAACCGGTTTTTTAATAACCCTAGGAACAACTGTGTACTCCATTCAGCTGGTGGGTGAAAACAAGTTTTTCTCTAGAAAATTTTGCAGTCAAGGTTCCCAAATATTTTTTGTTGAGGAAAATATTTGAAAGAGCAACTAAATTCTTTGATTTCTTCTAGCATTAGGCCTTTCACTAGAACGATGTGCACCAGCTCATTGTGGGGTTGAATGAGTGTAATCTAATGCTTGGATCCAAGCTACCTTTTACTACACTTGAATTATGTAAGGTATTGATATTAATATTACCACTAACAGTTTTGCATCTTGTTCTTGGGCTGTGAGAAACCAAATTTCATTTTCCTTTAAATACTATTAAGGCAAGGGGGGCAAAATAAAAAAGTAAATAGAAAATAATGATAAAATTTATTTATTAAAAACATTATAATATAAAATTTGTAATATAGTCAAAACTTAATCATGAAGGTATGGAAATGTTACAAAAAGTCATAAACACTCTGTAACTACCTATTTTACTCTATGTAATTCAATTTGACATACTTAAAATCTCACCAGCCATAAATCCACGTATTACTGCCAGAGGAATAACATTGGTCTATCCTCTTATCTAAATTAACATACAAGTGTTTTAATTTAGTCTATCCAACACACTTGGATGTAGTGTACAATTTTTAACATACTTGTATACATCCCCAATTTAGTTAATATCGACAGTTTTAAGCACCAGAGAGCGACCCACACCTAAATTAATTGTTGCAATATTATAATACCTCTGGTTCCTGCCACAGTTTATTTAAGGCACAGTCTTACAACTCACAAATGAGACAAATTTTTTGGACCTAAGTTTTGTAATGAATACTTTTATCTGGTTAAGTTACACTAAAAACATGTAATTAATGCTTAAAACCTAGTCCCACAAAACTTTGCCCAAAGAAAATGCAGGATGACTTAACCGGCTGCCCTTTTAGATTCTTCAATTCCCAGCCAGTCTCGAGGATTCTTCAAAACTTCCACTAATTTGCCTTCCTTGCTCTCAGGATCTGGGATATGCATGTACTCCCACCTCTGGAAAATATGTTGGGGCAGTTTAGTAGATCGATATTATCATCAACTAGTATATGTGTTGCTCGAAATCGAGCAATGTATTTTAATACAATACAAATGTTACTTTTAGCTCTAAATCAATGACATCCGACAAATCCAAATTGTGAATATCTTTAATCACCAAAACTACGCGTATTTACAGCTGATTATTAACAGATGTTTAAAATGTTGTATTCAATCCCAATGTTATTTTAATGGGAAATTTTGAGATTTCAATGGTGGATAGCGCTTTTATTTTCTGTCTGATTCTCATCGGTTTTTGGCGGAAACAACTATAGACCAAGCCCTATCCAACAACACCAAAAACTTGAAAATCGGTTGAAAATTGTAGGAGGAGTTCTCAACACAAAAAACCCCTTAGTTTATTAAATAAGTATAGTTATGTTGTTGGTCAACCGAATCAGGATGGGAACAATGTCCGTTACAGGATGGATATTTTTTATAGATTATAGATATTAATTCATGAATACATTCAGAGAGAGAGAAAAAAAATGTTAAGTCTGAGTGAAAAACTAGAAAAAAATCCTTTACTTTGTATTAATTCTTACCTTTTCAAATTTCTTGTATTAGCATGTAAATGCAAATAATATACAGTTAAGATGTGTGTTTTAATCTTACCAAGTGCTTATGAGGTTTCCTTTAATGAAGCTAAAAAAGATGTCTTCAAGAGTACGGTAGGTTTCGTTATTTTGGTAGAGCATTATTCGGTATTCAAACTGCATGCTCAAAAAAAAAATGAATATATTTTATATTTAGCTATGCTTGAATTCAGGAGTGGAATAAGATCACTTCTGCCAAGGTGAAACTGGAACTTACCGCAGTGAGCGGCAGGGACATGAGGATGCTCTCGTATCTGGCGCCGGGAGTGTAGAGCCCGAACTTGGTGCCGCGGTCGTAGATGAGGTTGAACTCGACGTAGCGGCCGCGGCGCAGCAGCTGCCATTGGCGCTCCGCGTACCCATACCCGTCACTCTTGTGTTTCTCCACTGCTTGGCAACAGTCACATTGTTAAATGTGTAACGTTTATAAGGTAGATGTAATATGAAAAATGTATAGTAATGTGTACACCATCTAAATGATTTATAACCTCGGTTTGAGAGTATTTAATCTATTGCTGGTTAAAACTTGTAATGTCTATCATGTTAAAAAAATGTGAATAAGAGTAAACATGTCAGATTGTAGGAGCATTTAGCAAGTAAAAAAAAAAAAACATTTTTAGAACATTGAAAATGATTAGTTTTAGCACTTTACTTTGCTGGTTGAATTACCTTCAACAGATCATAACATATCAATAGGTATTATGAACAACAATAGGTTAGTGATAGCAAATGATGTATGACTCACTTAAAATCTTGAGCTTGGTAAATAATCTTACTTACAGTATAGCTGAATTATATTTTTAAAACATTTTCATCTAACTGCACGCAGATAGTTTGCAAAGTTTTAACCTATTAAAAGTGCTTTTAAAAGTGCCCAAAAAATTGATTCATTTTTTCATAGTACTTAACGGTACCGATACCTAAAATTTTTTTTTCGTGAGCAAAAATTGTACCCCAAAAGAAATAAGACCAAAACAAATAATCAAGAAACGATTTGAAGACTACATTTTTAATGCAATATTTTGATATTTCATTCATTCCACTTATATAAAGCTGTTTTAAAGGAATATTTAAATTATTGAAACTACTGAAGGTAAAAGATTTGACAAAAATTTATTTATTTAAAAATTAGTTATTACTTTTATCATTGACTTTGTACACTACGTGAGTAGACTTCTCATAGCATAGGCGTGTGTGAAGCATATTGACGGTGGTGCGATCTCGTGCGGTGTCCATCGAAGTACACGTAACGTATGATAGATAAATCAGTATTACCACTCTTCTAAACCAAGGATGAAACATTTTATAACTGAAAGTTATGTTTATGTTTTGGTAAAATGTTTTGGCAGCACTGTAAATTCAGCTGAATAATAACAACATCGATGGCAGCGACTCTGGTGCGGCGTCCACCGAACTTCAAAATTTTTGCCTCAAACTAAATGCATTGGATGAGAGGTCTATTCACGTTAGTGTACATAGTCAATGCTTTTATATTATTGCAGTATGATGAAAAATGTTATCCATTACTCAGACTCCAAAGTATTTTTTTTGTGTGCTTAGTTGCAGTTTCTGAGTTTGGCTTTGCCTAGCTTGTAAAACACGAATGCATACGGGAAAAAGCCACTTTCCATCCTAAGAGATGAAAACTACTTTATCATCACCGTACAGTAATAGGCTACTTTCGAATGTACAGCTGAGAAAAATGAAAAAAATGAAGCACTGCAAAATTGATCAACTGATTTTTTGTAGAAGCACTTTGTTTTTGTATGAGTAAGATAAGCCTAGTTAAGGTAAAAGTAACCCTCAAATAACAAATAGTGGAGGGTTCCATATTAATACTTTGATTGCAGTTTTACAAGCTATGCATTCAATACCTTGGCTAACTTTATTTTGCACAATAAATAAATAAAATAATATCACAACCTAAAGACTTATTGTATTTAAAAAAAATCAATACATAAGTAATAGAAGCATTACCTAAAGGAAGATAAGATGGTGTCACCGCTTCAGCACATGATTTGACAAACTGAAAAGCTTTTTCTTGGGAAGGTGAATCCAAATCATCAAAGAAAATACCTCCCACTCCTCGTCTCTCCCCTGAAAAATTTACAATATTTATTCAACATCACAACAATATGACCTATCCTGTTAATATTATAAATTAAATATGAAAGTTTGTTTATATATTTGTTTGTTTGTGACTCAATCACGCTGAAACCATTGCGCCATTGAGCCATTGAGCTGAAATTTAGGTAGGGAGGTAGCTGATAGTCCCTGTATTCAAATTTTAAAAGTACAACAGGGCTCTTCCCTTATTGCATATGGTTTCTTTCTTCACTATATGTTACTATTTTGTACGGGTGATTAATACTTCCAATACCCTAAAAGACATTAGGGACCATCTCCTCGGCTGTTTCACCATCTATTACATTCACATTTATCTTAACCCTCGAGAGGTCGCTTAAAATTTAAAACGCCGTCTCTCGCTCAAGGAGATTTCCTCCGGGTTTTAAATAAATGCACAAAATGTACTCTAAATACTTTTATTGTTTGAAATAAAAACAGAAAATGATTATAAAATAGATTTCAAGCTATATCCCTGCAAAACAGAGCAAGAAAATCAAAGTTAATTTAACAAATGTAATTATTATAACTATTATGGATTATACAAAACATGTTTCACTTTTTTTACTCAAAATTTAATATTTTTTAATAACAATTTTGTAAAATAGTATAAAAATAGTAAAAATAACGTTTTGGAGTACAAATTAAAAAGCTTTTGTAAAACTCAAATATCAGAATATATAAAAAATTACTATGAGGTTTCCCTGCATAAACCATAAATTAAATACTATAAAAATTATTCTACAATCAATTCAAATAATTAATAGGCAAGCATGTTTCGTTTCCTCCTTTTTCCTCAGCTTGTGTGCATTGTAGTAGAAATCCGCGCATACCGTTAGAAAGGTATAGTTCTGTAGATGAGCAGAATCCCATTCTAATTCATATCAGACTCCAAGGCTGCGCCCCACAGGCTTTCAAAGTTCCAATGTCAATCTTATGGAGGAAGGATAATTGATTGAATCATTAGACAGCTGTTGTAAAAACAACTGCAAGAAAACCAGGAAGAACAGATGCTTCAGATATAAAATATACTCAGTGAACTTCCAATGGAATTTGGTAATTTTATTTTCCTCATATACACCATGGGATTAAGGAAGAAGGTTTACTGCCATGGGGATTGTAAGCAAATAGACGATAATTCTTTCCCAGTGCAGGTACATGCTAGATTGTATAAAATTTTTTTTCCCATAATGGGTGTTGTCAGCAAATATAAGTTACACTCTACCTAATGAATGTAATTACCAAATTTTTTCAATTTATGTCTTGTGAGATAGAGACATTTGTTGATTTGCCATAACAATAACAGGGAAAACAATTCTGGAATTTTCTCCGTCATCTGTTAAACAAGGTAAAAATTCAAATTACTAAATTTTTTTATAGCTCTTTTGAATAGTTTTAGTTAAAACTGTCGAATAAAAAAAATGAGGTCCAAAAATGCCAAAAGCCCACTTTTTACCCTTTTGGAACCTCATAAAACCCTGTTCCCATGGTCCGATTATGCTGGTTTTTGAACTTAACCTGATGAATACTGCCCTAAACCTCTGTACCAAATTTAAACAAAAAAGTATTAAGGTTCCGGGCTTAGGTCTTACCGTGACTACTACCATAATAGCGTATCCCCTATGGAAATTCCCTAAAACATCTAATGTTTTCCCTCTAAAAAATAGAGACATTTTGACCATACAAAGCACCTTTAATTGGACATGGTTTGGTCCATAAAAAGCTCAGAACAGCTTGGAGTTTTTCTCAAGATGAAATCCAAGATTTTTAACCAATTCAAATCCTACAATGGTAACATCAGCTCCTGTATCAATTTTGAAGTTAATTTCCCCTCTTTCTGCATTAATAAAGACTTGGAACTAGAGTTGTTTGGTTAAGTAAGATACTTGCTATGTGAGGCAAGTACAGTAGACTCCCTCTTAAGCGGCCACCTTGGGACCAGGCCACGGCCAGATAATGAATTGGCCGGCTAAACTGATGTTCATTTAAGAACGCCAACCCACAATTTTATATGGCCTAAATATTATTATTACTTGAAAAACAACCTTAAATACATTACTGTATATGATTTTTAGCTAACATCCACCACCCATGAAATCCACAACAAACCTACACTAATAATAGGCCTAATTCGTTTCTTTATTATGGTCTACTGGGTAGTAGGTCCAAACACATTGACTTCCGGTGGCAGACACTTCCGTCCAGGACATTACAGTTTAATTGGTTTGAGAACATCAATATGAAATAAAGTTGAATTGAATGATACATTAGATAAGAAAATTATGTTTCCGGCGAAACGCGGCTGGTTAAAGCGATGTTGAGAAAAAAAATGGCCGGTTAAAAAGATGTTATTTTGTGTCAGGGTAGGCCAGTTAAAGCGGAGAACGGTTAAAAGGTGGCCGGTTAAGAGGGAGTCTACTGTAACTAAAAATTTTAAAAATTTAGAGCACTTATCATAGTAATGAATCAGATTTGATTTAAAAATGTGGCAGAAGTCTTGTTTTAAAAAATTTTAGAAATAAATTTTACATTTAAAATGTTTTATTATTTTAAATTTAAATCATAATTTAAAACATTTCTGATTCGTGCCTTTTTTGAACCTGACAATTAAATTAGACCACCTTAACTGACATCTGACAATTTTACTGATTAGTCTTAGTAAAAACTAGCGAAAACCAAAACCGGATTTAAAACTTCGATTAAATTAACCCTTTGAGAAGCAACTTCCAATATATTTGCAATGGTTGTATATTCTTACTATCACCATCGTTTGTCATTGATTTTATTACATTTTGGAATAAAAAATATACTTATCGGGGACAGCCCGTTTACTCTACCGATCATAGGCTCTATGGCCCCATTTTAACAATATTTAATATATAAGGAGGTCCATTTGCTCTACTGGTTCATAGACTCTATGGCCCTTCTTAATATTAAATAAAATATAACATGGGGCCATTTACTCTACCGATCATAGGCTCTATGAACCCTAGTAATATTTAATAATTTTTAAGAGGGTCATAGAGCCTATGAACCCATTTAAATTAAGTATATGGGTCCAAAGCATCTACTGGCTCATAGAGTCTATGAACCTTTTCAAAATAATATTAAATAAAATTATAAAATAGGGCCATAGAGTCTATGAACCTTCTCCAATTAATATTAAATAAAATTATAAAATAGGGCCATAGGCTCTATGAGCCGTTTTATATTAAATACGTTATATATTGGAAAAGAGGTCCACTTACTCTACGGGTCCGTTATATCTACTCTGTACGCACCACTCGCTTCCTTCAGCTCTCGTGCACAAACGAACTGAGATAATGTCACCCGGTTTTCTGCATCCTATTCTACGACAAATAAATATCCATCTATCAATATATGTATCTCTGCATCTATATATCTATGTACCTATCTATATATGGTAATACGTGAAGCAGTTTTTTTTAACACAACTTTTCACTTATTTCTGGACCAATTTGAACGTTTGAGGAGTTAAAATATTCGTCTCTGTTCATAGTTTTGTAATAGGGCATATTGGAAAAATTGGATCAATCGTTAAATGGTAATCAAATAGGGTGATAAATAATGTATTGCGTGAGCCCAATAAATCAGTATCAGATTTTGAGCTGTTTAGAGGTAATTTACAGAACATTAAATTAACAGAAAGAGGTGAGGTATTAGTAGAAGATGGTGTAAATATTTTTATGATAAGTTAAGACTTAGTGAGAAATTTTATTAATAATCATGGTAAAATTTTTATACCGAGAAACAGACCGAAAAGAGGTACATTTTCAGCCCGTGAATCATGTCCAATATTTTTTAAGGCGAAAGATTTAGTCGGTTTGAAAGGAAACCAGCGGAAAGCTGGATTCGAACAGAAGCCCGTTAGGCAACATCCACAGTTAGTTGTAACCTATTAATCTATATTATCAAAGGATGAAGCTCCCTTAAATGTTTTACTCTCGTAACATACAATTCTGCTTCTGTATAGCTTACCTAAATATTGCCTTTGCAAAAGTTAGCAGGGAAAGTAATCTTGTAATTGAGTTTTTGAAAACAATACAAAATCGTGCTTTATATATAGTTTCGTGTAAGACAAATGAAATGAGCTTAAGAACAAGAAAATTTCTTTGCTTATTACCAAACCACCAATAAAAAAGTAGCACACTGATGGCAGTTAACAGCGATATCAGAAATGAAAAGGCTGCTGAAGAAGAAATAAGTCTTGCAAGGGATCGTGGAGGTATTGACAAAGAGGGCGTTCTGTTGCTGACCGTAGTAGCAGATGGAATCTGGACAAAGAGATCTTATAGAACCAGCTTTTGTAAAATAATAAATTATAATGAGGATGAGTATTTACAAACAAACCTAAAGTAAGTTAGGCCTACTAAACCCCAATATTAACAAATAATATATTTTAGATTGAAAGAATTCATAAACTCGTTTCCGAGTCCATCCGGCAGTTATATTTGATTGATCTGAAAGTTTTATGTTAAAAATTAAAGGTATTCACATGAAGATGACGCAAACAACATCAGCATACTTTCACCTTTCGCATGACTCAACTTATACGCAAAAGATATTCTTCCACATGCATTCCTCATATGGGAGTTTCTTTTTGGAGTCATGTTTTAAGATTGCTTTTTGTAGAGTTCCAAATGAGGTGCATGGTTTTTATGGTCTAAGAACCTCAGTGAAATACGGTCTTACGTTTGAGATATAAATCGTTTAAATTTGACGAGTTTAAGCCGAGTTACGCACACACGACCAACGTTAATTTTACTCAATTTGAGAGGCTAGAAGGTTAAAGTAAACTATGGACATATTTGTTTCAATTTAACATAGTTTAGTAAACACGTGCTTTAAGATTGTTTGAATTGTACAATCATTCGTCATTCTGCTGTCATTTCTTTTTCTTATACTGCTTATTTATTTAGCAGTTTTTTTTTGTTTAGTAACATATCTGCTACAGTTATTTGTCTGATTCATGATCAATTACGATTGTGTAGACTGTAGAGGTTTCAATTATGCTTTTTGTAACTATCTTTGTCAATTATATTATTAAATTAAAAACACAATTTTCGTCATACAACACTTTATTTCATTACATTAACATACAGGTAATATATTTCGGCGTTCCATGACGCCATCTTCAGACCGACTGGTTTGAATCAAGATGGCGGACTGCAGTTCTATATTCAGATCGATAGGTTTAACTATGGTTCTTGGTAGAGAGACAAAATTGTGCTAGGCTAGGTAGAAAAATGAAAAGAAGAAAGTGTCAATCAGTCTTGGACCAGTACCTGATCTCATACAAGATTCTAAATTAAAAACAAAAACTCAATTATCTGTGAATATTATTTAGTTTATAATGTGATTCTTCAAAAAACAATCCAATCATAGGAGATAGTAGTACAGTATTCTATTATAAACAACTAATTTTTACTTAGGCCTACATCATGGAAGTGAAGATAGACGTTACGACATTTGATCAATTATATTGTTGAAAATGTAAAAAAATAAATTCAATTTCCAAAAGGAATTATAGTTTGTGGGAGAAGTCGAGCTGCGCCGATGGTCAGGACATTCCACTGCGGATTACCGTCGACCCTCGGAGGGGCAGGGTCGAGGTGCGCCGATGGTCGTCCTGTTCCCCATCTTTTGCTGCCACATTGTTACTAATTCATTTAAAATTAAAAATAAATGTTAGGTACGGTATGTTGTTATTTAAATTGTGGGAAAATCCCTGTAAATAGTAATTTTTATCACTATGGCGAAAAGCAGGGTTTCTGTGCTAATTTGCGTTTCACGATTAATATGGTTATTTTATGTAAATTGAAAATCCCTGTATAAATAGTAATTTTTATCTCTAGGGAGAAAAGCGAGTTTATTATGGGTAAAATGGCGCAACAGGAATTCAATGATACTGGTTCCAAACATACTAAATTCGATAGTTTCGCCGCTATGAACGAAAAGTCGGAAAAATTCAATTTAATTCATAACTCAGTAACCGCTAGCTCGATTCTTACAATTAATGAGTCTAATAGTATGTTTTCACAACTGAGGAATCCAATGATACTGTTTCCAAACATACGAAAATCGATAGTTTCGCCGCTATGAACGAAAAGTCGGAAAAATTCAATTTAATTCATATCTCAGGAACCGCCAGCTCGATTCTTACAATTAATGAGTCTAATAGTATGTTTTCACACCTGAGGAATTCAATGAAACGGTTTTCAAACATGCGAAAATCGATAGTTTCGCCGCTATGAACGAAAAGTCGGAAAAACTGAATTTAATTCATATCTAAGGAACTTCTCGCTCGAATCATACAATTAATGAGTCTAATAGTATGTTTTCACACCAGAGGAATTCAATGAAACGGTTTCCAAACATACGAAAATCGATAGTTTCGCCGCTATGAACGAAAAGTCGGAAAAATTCAATTTAATTCATATCTCAGGAACCGCTTGGTTGATTCTTACAATTAATTGGTCTGGGTAGTATGTTTTCACACCAGAGGAATTCAATGATACTGTTTCCAAACATACGAAAATCGGTAGTTTCGCTTCTATGAACGAAAAGTCGGAAAAAATTGAATTTAATGTAACTAGGGGACTTGTGCTCCTCCACAGCATTTACGCTGTGCAGTCTAATATTCAATTTTATCCATATAAAACCGTAGGGTAAAAAACACCTTTGGACAGTTCTTCTGAGGGGCCAATTTACATGGGGGATGTGCCAAAACAACCCTCACAACCGCTGTGTCCTTTATTAGTTTGCCTACTAGTTGTTCCTACTAGTGTCCTAATAGTTTGTCTTATATTAGTGTTCCTATACTATTTTTCTGTCCTTCATTACCAGGTTTTAATGTATTTAAAAAGGATTTACGTTAAATTGGTCAAAAATGGAAAAGAAAATCTATTTTTATAATAATTCAGTTTTGAAAATCTTGGCAGAATCGAATCTGGAGTTTCACTGGACCGATTTTAAATTTCAAGATGTCGTTGGAAAGCTCTCATCCTGTAGCAATTAATAGCAATAATTTAACTATCACTCACGCTGAAGCACATACATATAGGAGATATCTTTAATTTTGTTTTCTATTGCTATGATGCCAAAGAAATGTTCTGCATTAATTAATTAATATTATTAGCGAAACTAAGATAATGTTTATTTCTTGTTGGTTATTGACAAAAAATTGTAGCAGGGAAAGAAGTTTTTTTTTTTATCTTTGATTAAGGAAAGAGTGTTCGCGACGAAGTTGTAAGAGAGAGTGTTTAAATATTTTTATCCGAGGTATTTTTGTAACACTATCCGTTTCCGCTACATTGATTCTTTTAAAGACGCTGGCCAAGCAACATGCACAATACCGTACTATAGTTAATTCTACTCTTAAATATTATCTCTAAATAAAAGTAATATGTACTATATATTTGTTAAATACCACTCACTCACGTAGAGAGAGAGAGAGAGAGAGAGAATTATCTTTATTAACAATCTTCAAGATTGTAATAGAATACATTTTTACATTAACTTGGAACCCATTAAAAGTTTCTCCACTCCAAGAACTCTTTTACGGTATAAAAAAGGTCGACATACAAGCCATTTCTGGAGATTTTCCTTGAGGATGGTGGGGCAGGTGCTTTTAATCTCGTCTGGTATTGTATTAAAAAACTTTGCACCAATGTACGAAGGTTTACTTTCATACCTTTTTGTGTGGTGTGCCTGTAAATTAAAGTCTTGTGCATTTCTTGTATTGTGTTTGTGGATGTCTTTGTTGCGAGGGAGTATTTGTTTTGCACAGGCATATGTTATGACCTCCAGTAAATAAATATTTATAACTGTTAATATTGCAAAGTTTTTGAATGATTCTCTACAACTCGACCTCTTGTCCAAATCACACAATATTCTAATAGCTTTTTTTTGCAAGACCAGGACACGATTTAAATTATGATCAGAGGTACAACCCCACAATAAAATCCCATATCTAATATGACTTTCAAAGAGTGATTGATATGTAGTTTTAACAGCATCAAATGTACTGATTGCTTTTACTCTTCTGAGTGCAAATATGGCACTACTTAGTTTCCTACAAAGATGGTCCACATGTTGAGTCCATGTTAAATCTTCGTCAATTATGATTCCTTGATGTTTAGTGGAATCTATTTTTTGTATGTTTGGCATTCCTAGAAACTCTTCCTTCTTTGCACCTAGTACTATTTGTGACGTTTTTGATTCATTAAATATAAGGCCATTCTTATTGCAGTAATCCACAGCCAGGTTGAGGGCAATATATGACCTTATCTCTAATTCTTCCACTGTTTTGCTAGATGATATTAATACCGTGTCATCAGCATACATTATTGTGTTACTGTATTCCTCCGTACTTTGAGGTAGATCATAAGTGAAGAGAATAAAGAGAATTGGTCCTAGTACTGACCCCTGTGGTACACCTCTATTGACTGGAAGCATGGATGATCTTGAAGAAATGATCTTACCGTTTATGTTTTGTTTTATTTCAACTAATTGTTGACGGTCTTTTATGTAGCTATTGAACCATTTCCATGCAGTTCCTTTAAATCCAAGGGTCTTGAGTTTTACCAGAATTAAGTCATGACTGAGGCAGTCAAAAGCCTTACTTAGGTCTAGGAAAATACCCGATACACTCTTTCCTTCTTCAAGACGATCTATGACATTTTCTATCATGTCAACTAAAGCTGTTAAGGTAGATTTGTTCCTTAGAAATCCATGTTGTTTTTCTAAGCCCAAGTTATTTATCAGAAGGTGTTCCATTATTCTATTGAGAACAATTTTCTCCATCAACTTTGAGAAGCTGGACACCAATGAAATGGGTCTGTAATTACTTATTTCAGCGCTATTCCCTTTTTTGTATACGGGTATGACTTTTGAAATTTTCATCTTACTGGGATAGACTCCTTGGCTAAGATTGAGGTTGATTACATGAAGTAAAGGATTTAGTAATTCTTTTTGACAGTATTTTACCATTTTTGAAGAAAATTCATCCATTCCAGAAGAATTTTTAGTTTTCATCGAACCTATGATCCTAAGTATCAGATCTCTCTCCATTTATATATACGTATATAAATTATCCATAATAGATATAAAATTATAATGTAATTTTAATATAAAATCCATTTATAGATACGTATCAGAGTATCTCCAAAACTGTAAGGTCTAGAGGGTTTAAAACTTGGCATGGACGTTCATCTTTGCTCAAAAACGCTCACTAAGAAACGATTTTGCAAAATTCCGTCAGGGCTCCACCCCGCAAGACTTAAAAATTTTGTTACAATGTTATTCTTATGGGGGGATTTTTAATACAAACCAAAGCAACAACGAATCTCCAAAAGTAGAGAGCATGCATGATTAAAATTTGGTATAGACGTTACTTTTTACTTATTGATGCTCACTAAGAAACGGTTTTACGAAATTCCTGCAGGGCTCCACCCCACACGACTTCAAAATTTCGTTACAATGTTATTCTTATGGAACACTTAAAATACGAATCTAGGAAACAACAAATCTCCAAGACTATACGACCTACAGGGTTGAAATTTGGAATGGCCGTTCCTCTTTGCCCATAGGTGCTCACTAAGAAATGGTTTTGCGAAATTCCTTCAGGGCTCCGCCCCACACGACTTCAAAGATTTGATGTAATTAGCTGTTGAAGATTCAAAGCTATCAGCTGTTAGTGAAATAATACATTTAAATGATGATGTAACCATACGACAATATTTTTATCTTTGTAAACAATTTAACTGGTGTAAAAATGTTTATTAGTTAAGAATTTGGGTTAGGTTAGTCTACTTTGTCAAACACCACTCACTCAGTCTCATCGAATCTTTATAACCATAGGGTATAGGGGGTTGAAATTTGCCATGGACGTTCCTCTGTGTTAAAAAATTCTCCCTCAGAAACGGTTTTGCAAAATTCCTTCAGGTCTCTACCCCAAAGGACTTCAAAATTTCCATTTTATATTATTCTTATGGCCAATATATTATATTATACAAATCAAGGCAACAACGAATCAGAAAAGCTATATAGGACCTAAAGTGTTAAAATTTGGCATGGGCGTTCTTCTTTTCTCATAGATGCTCACTAAGTAACGGTTTTGCAAAATTCCATCAGGGCTCCGCCACATAGGACTTCAAAATTTCTATATAATGTTATTCATAGCTAATTTTTAGTTCGAATTTAGGAAACAACGAATCTGAAAAACTATAGGATCTATGATGATGAAATTTGAAGTGGATGTTCCTCTTTGCTCATATGTACGTGCTCACTTTAGTAAGAAAATTCGCCGGGCACTTACTGGGTAAAAGGGGTCACTCACTTGGTCGAGAATGGTCACTTACTGGAGTCGTGTCTGTCAAAGAGATGTTATATTTTTATATACCTTTTTATAATTATTTATTAATAATACTATTTATAAATACTCCTAAGATTTGCATTAAAAGACAGTAGAGGTTTAGGAATTGTGAGGACACAAATGACCTGGTAGGATCTGGTAACACACATAGATGACTCTTTACCGGTTACTCACTGGTGCCTTTACCCTACAGTAGGATTTTAAATCTTGTCACTTTCACAATCACATTTGAGCTATTATTTAATTATATGAAATATAACTAGGGGTATCTGTGCAGTGCAATGCGCTGCATTTACCCGAGTACCTGGTAGTAAAACCTAGCCTCTTTGCCTAAAAATTCAAA
This sequence comes from Neoaliturus tenellus, assembly GCA_030545055.2. Taxonomy (NCBI): domain Eukaryota; kingdom Metazoa; phylum Arthropoda; class Insecta; order Hemiptera; family Cicadellidae; genus Neoaliturus; species Neoaliturus tenellus. The sequence continues at coordinate 222,804,963 of CM061532.1, forward strand.
ATTATATTAATTTAGCTTCTAGGCCAAACTGTTTTATGTCAGCGTTACTACTATTTACTATTTAGCGTTTTACTATTTGGCGTTTTACTATTTAGCGTTGGTCTGTTTTACTATCAACAGCTGTATTATTGTATTTATTTTGCAATTCAATACAAATTATTCTCCATGTTAATCTTATGGACAAAAAACTAACTTTAAAGGCTTCCCATGCCCTTCAGAGTAGAAATGTACAAAATCTAAAAACTTATAAGAAAACTACAAACTAAGACGCATCTTATGACATCTCAAACATTGAATTTCGTCTATAAATGAGAGAGGAGTAGTGTTTACAAAAAACTGCTTACGTTCGTATTAAATAGAATATAGATGGATATATTTAATGAAATTGTTTTCCTCCATAGACTGCTATTGTGAAAGTTCGTCATATCGTAGCGTCGAGACACTATTTTAATTAGTTCTTCCGACTTTTTCCGCGTAGTGCCTAAAAGGTAAACATTTCACTTGAACATATAACCACTTGTATGTTGTTATATGTTTATTGATTCTTGAAACAATCTCTTGAGGTTTAAGGTTTAAGGAAGGTTTGGACGGTAAATTAAATTATTATTTAATTTAGACTCCTTGGGTCGAAAACATATAGTTTGACTAGAAATCTGTAAGGTTTTGATAAGTGGTGTACAAGTTATTGTGTATTCTTTACAATTTACAGGTAGATTTAAATATTATACTTATAATGGCATAATAGTTTGATTAAGAACAATCTTCAAAGAAAAACTTATATCTTCACCATAATTTTACACAGTTATTAACATATCATTTACGCTTATTACTTACATAGTTAGGACGACTTAATTTGTCTAGACCTTCTGACTTTTTCCCCTTAGCACCTAAACGGTAAACATTTCACTTAAAAATATAACAAATTTAGACTCCTTGGGGTTGAAAACATGTAAGTTTGACTATTAATCTGTAAGGTTCTGATAAGTGGTGTAAAAGTTATTGAATATTCTTTTTTATTTAAATGGTTGATTTAATCATTAACATAATAGCATAAGAGTTTGATCAAGAAAAAACTTCAGTGGAAACTTATTGTTCATTATAATTTTACATATTTTTGTTATATTAACATAGACTCTAACCTTATTACTTACACGGTTAATTAATTAATTATTTTAATTTTTTCGACTTTTCCCGCGGAGCGCCTAAATGGTAAACATTTCACGTGACGAAAATAACCAGTTTAGACTCCTCGGGGACGAAAACATATAGTTTGACTACGAATCTGTAAGGTTCTCATAAGTGGTGTACTAGTTGCATTCATTATAATAATTGCTTTAATTATTGTATAAAAATAGCTTAAGAGTTTGATTAAGAATAAATTTAAGAGAACAAATAAAACATTTTACTCCTTAGATCGAAACCATTTAGTTAGACTACGTATCTCTAAAGGTATAAAACTTTTTCTTTAATTGTTACGTTTTTTATCGCCACAACAGTTTTACCATCATTATGTCGTTTTTTCTAATAGTTCGCATGTAAAAACAATTATTTTTAATTGTTATTAAACATTTTTTGCGTTAGGATTAGATTTAACGTTTCCTTGCATTGTTTGTTTTTGTGGTTTTTATTAACGGTTGGCAACACTGACCCAATGCAGGGATAAGTGATGGTAAAAAAAATAATGTGGGTTAAGTGTCTATACATATCTATTTCGGTGTGTATATTCGAACACTTATCCCACGCAGGCGTATGTGACAAATGCAGGGTTATGTGTTTATAATGGTATATATATATATAGGTGCGACGGGGGTGTATATATATATAAGTTAACACGATAATTCACGAAACCGTGTTAACTATTATACAAGAGCAAAATTTCTTGTGTCCTAGGATCTTTTATTTGTTGGTTGAATATGAGAGTTTATTTGACCACGACGAATAAATTGAAGTTGGTCCCATGAATGGTAAAAATTCGTTTTTTGTCTTAGAGCCTATCAAAGTTCCAAAAATCTCCATAAGTTATCCTTATGGAGATTTTGATAGCTACATAATTGAACAAAAATGAGTTTATAACTATACACATCTTAAAAAAAAAAAATACCCCCGTCGCAGCAGACCTGCGTACTCAGCGAATTTCCAAAGAATTATTGTTTCAACATCAAAGAACTTTGTGGCTGTCTTATATAATTAATAATCTTTACAAGGAAATATAATATATTTAATGGCATTATATTTCTGATTCTGAGTAAATTATTTTGATTTAATAATTTATATATTAATATTTATATTGCAATAAATGACTTTTTTATCAGTAATAAAAGTGCATATCCAAAGCTTCCATGCAAAAGGAATAATTTGTTTACAAATAACAAAACATAAACATTTCAAATTTGACAAATATGCAGAAGACAGCTGATCAGCTGATTAGGAACAGATACCTTATTACCTCCATCTCTCTTGCTCCCATTATACACTTATTTTCCATGAGAATACCGTGGGATTTAGCATCTAGGTTTGCTGCCATGTGGGTTTTTGATCAAATCTTAATTAATTACCACCTAGTGAAGGTTCATAAAATTTTTTTATGAAGATATGTTAATAAATAAGCGATATATAACTTTTTAAAGATTTACCCATAAGAATAACATGGGAAACTTGATTTGAATTTTCTCTATAACCCGTTAAGCTATTTTAAAGATTCAAAATACTAAATTGTTTGTTTTTTTTAAGCTCTTTTAAATGGTTTAGTTTAAAATTGATGAATTTTGAAAATTGAGGTCCAAAAATGAGAAAACCCCATTTTTTACCCATTTGAAACCCCGTAAAACCCCGTTCCCATAACCCGACAATGCTGGTTCGCGAACTCATGAAAATAGACCTGGTCTTACAACTTCATACCAAATTTCATCAAAATCGGAGGTCCCCTTCAAAAGTTATCAGTACCACGGACACATAGATATATAGATATATAGATATATATATATACATATATATGAAAATGAACGAACAGCGTTTTTGGCTTCTGGGGACCTCAAAATGAAAAAGTAACATGGTCCCGGGCTTAGGTCTTACCATGGCTACTACCGTAATAGCGTATTCCCTATAGGGAAATTCACTAACAATATGTTCAGCTTTAACCTGTGGTTCGAATTTACACCAAAGTGTAGCACCATTTGGCCTGGCGATTGAGCGAAGCAAACGAGCCAAGAAAAGTCAGCAAGTAAACGGAGCGATTGAGCTTTGCCTGAGAAAGGAAAGTGACGCTTTATAATTTTACCGAGCATAGGCTCTGTCCCCATGATATTATAAGATAATATAGTCTCCTAATGGTTAGTCGGCTAAGGGTATGACAATGAAATAAATTAATTAAACTTACGAGAGATCATTGCAATCACATTAAGTTAAACTTGTTACAATTAACCATAACAACGTTATCTATGGTATCATACAACACGTGATGCATTAAGAATTTTTTTTTAAGTAGGGCTTAGTCGTTTACATTAATACTATATGTAAAAACGTTGTCATTGAAAAACATAGTCCTATAGTTTTGAGCCACGTTAACAAAGATCATCATTTATTTATTTATTTATTTATTTTACATACCAACGGACAAACTCCATTTTTGCATTTACAACAAACAAGATGGAATGATGGAAAATATCTTACTATTAACAATGACACTAGTATTACAACTCTGATCTTAAAGAATATACATTTGTACATATAATATAATACATAATATGAGTGAGCAGATAGTAACAATACTAATGTAAATGTGACAATATACAATAATAGAAACATCATGGGGATAAATATAACGAAAGTAAATACTTAAGTTTTGGTCTGATGATTTGAATCAGGTGAAAGTAAATACAATGTTACGAATTAGGTAGCTTTCTCATTTAAAGTATTGTATGAAGATTGGTAATAAAAACTATAGAGGATAATATAGACTTGTGGAGAGTGAGCGTATAGCAAAAACAATCACCTGAAGAGCCAAAAATTCCTAAGTTTGGCATTGCAAGGCATGCGGATACAAGCTAGTTTTTATGCACTAATGCTGGTTACACTCTTTGCGGTTTTGGTCACGGAGGCAGAAATTTTTAAAACTGCAAAACCCTCCATGTTTGTGTAAACACCAATTAATAGTCATCGTCTCCGCTGTAAAATCACTGAAATATTTCTGCTAATTCCCCAGTTTCGGATGGTGTTTAATAGATAGATAGATCTATAAATATGGGATAGATAATTCTCTAGATATATGATACTCATAAATCTGTGTTTAATATGTAGACAGATACATAGATAGATAGATAGATGAGTGAATGGAAAGAGATGCATTGATTGAAACGAATTTTTCTACACCTTAAACGTTAAAATTTGTCTACAAATAAGAGAGGAGCTTCGTTTAAAAAAAAATCGCCTTTTCGTGTGATATTGATAAATATATAGATAGATAGGTACATAGATATATAGATGCAGAGATACATATATTGATAGATTGATATTTATTCATCGTAGAATAGGATGCAGAAAATCGGGTGACATTATCTCAGTTCGTTTGTGCACGAGAGCTGAAGGAAGCGAGTGGTGCGTACAGAGTAGATATAACGGACCCGTAGAGTAAGTGGACCTCTTTTCCAATATATAACGTATTTAATATAAAACGGCTCATAGAGCCTATGGCCCTATTTTATAATTTTATTTAATATTAATTGGAGAAGGTTCATAGACTCTATGGCCCTATTTTATAATTTTATTTAATATTAATTTGAAAAGGTTCATAGACTCTATGAGCCAGTAGATGCTTTGAACCCATACATTTAATTTAAATGGGTGCATAGGCTCTATGATCGCTTTAAATTATGTAAAAATATTCAAACAGGCTCATAGAGCCTATGATCGGTAGAGTAAGTGGCCCCATGTTATATTTTATTTAATATTAAGAAGGGCCATAGAGCCTATGATCGGTAGAGTAAGTGGCCCCATGTTATATTTTATTTAATATTTAAGAGGGCCGTAGAGTCTATGGTCGGTAGAGTAAACGGACCCTAACCTACTTATCTTCCATATTTCAAAGCCGTAGTGGCACACTCACGGTAAAATAAGTAAAAAGTTAACTTCCACAATAGCCTGCCACCATTTATTTATATGGGCTCTCCCACCAATGTTGATACAGATCGGCTAACTTTAAGAGTTGCACAACCAGGTTTGGTCATGTGTGGTTTTGAACCTGCTCCAACATAGACATCCTGGACAAGGAGCCTACCCCTTAGCCATGTCAGCTATCACGACCGGCAGCCTAGCCACGAAAATTAGGGTTTTGAATGGTGCACACTCCTAGCACGAAAATTTGTAGGCTTTTAGTAAGTGATTTTGCTATGGGAACGCAGCATTTAACTGCTGCTCTCTATTTATAGGAACTTATTTAATCCTCAAAGGGTTAAAAATAGAAATAAAGCACACAAAAATTGAACAGTAGCAACAGAACAGACACAGCATAACTAACTACAATAGACTACCGATTATTTGTTGTAATCGGTTGACGGACTATCGCTGATAATCGATTTTGGCATTATTCATAGTAAAGCCTGAAATAACCTAAAATGGTAAAAACAAAATATCGATAAATAAATAAAACAATCTTGAAATTATAGAAAATCTTGTAAAATATTGAGCATTGAGCCACTAGAGTTAAATTGCAACGCCGATAATCCGCTTAATGATAATCAGGAGTCTATAAGTCACGCCACATAAGTTGACGAATGGCCAAAAACAGCTGGGTAGGGCGAGGGGAGGAGAGGGGGTACTTTTCCAAAAACATCGAGCTTACGTTACATGCAATTTTTTATAGAACAGCTGATTATCCAATCATTTTAACTGAATAGAAGTGAAAATTCATTCGTCAAGTTACGTGGCGGGGGTTATAGTGCAATAACAGCTAGCTCAAACTAACCTCTGTGAGTGATATGGAAGTAATCATCACACCATTTATAATCAGGAGTCAAGTGCAATAACAGCTAGCTCAAACTAACCTCTGTGAGTGATATGGAATCATCACAACATTTATAATCAGGAGTCAAGTGCAATAACAGCTAGCTCAAACTAACCTCTATGAGTGATATGGAATCATCACAACATTTATAATCAGGAGTCAAGTGCAATAACAGCTAGCTCAAACTAACCTCTGTGAGTGATATGGAAGTAATCATCACACCATTTATAATCAGGAGTCTAGTGCAATAACAGCTAGCTCAAACTAACCTCTGTGAGTGATATGGAATCATCACAACATTTATAATCAGGAGTCTAGTGCAATAACAGCTAGCTCAAACTAATTTCTGTGAGTGATATGGAAGTAATCATCACAACATTTATAATCAGGAGTCAAGTGCAATAACAGCTAGCTCAAACTAACCTCTGTGAGTGATATGGAAGTAATCATCACACCATTTATAATCAGGAGTCTAGTGCAATAACAGCTAGCTCAAACTAACCTCTGTGAGTGATATGGAAGTAATCATCACACCATTTATAATCAGGAGTCTAGTGCAATAACAGCTAGCTCAAACTAACCTCTGTGAGTGATATGGAATCATCACAACATTTATAATCAGGAGTCAAGTGCAATAACAGCTAGCTCAAACTAACCTCTGTGAGTGATATGGAAGTAATCATCACACCATTTCTTGAACCGAGCGTAGTAGCTTTTGTCATGTTTGTCACACGCTTTCTTCAATTCTCTGTGGAAGTGCTTGGCATCTTCTTCATTGAGATAGTATGGCGTCAGGTCAGTGCCTCCCCCAAACCACCACTAAAATCCCGTGACCAACATTAACCTAATTATATCTTTATCACCTTCACATTTAAGTCTACGGTCCTGTTAAAAACTTACAAACTGGTTAATCAATTGTTTGATATGTCTTTTCACTGTTATTTTACAAACAATAAATAATATAACAGAGAAATTTCAAACAAAAAGCAATAATTCATTGCTTTACAATTATAGAATTTCTTATCAAATACCACACACATCTGAGATCTCAAAAAAGTAATACCTTAATACCTTAATTGAAATGGCGACCTAACTCAATAGGTAGTTTAAAGCCAAGTATGAATGAGAGATGAGTGTAGGATTTCAGCGAAACAAAATGAGATGCACCACAATAATAAAGAAAAGGGCTTACAGGGGTAAATTTTTACCCAGTAACCTAATAGAGTAGAACAGAGTATGGCGTAAATGGTATGGTGTTGTAGGTGTACATGAACGTGGTCAACTTTAGGCCTAAAGGTCCTATATAATTCAAAGATATAAAGATGTATATATATAAGATATATATACATTATTTATGACCTTTTAATAGGAACTATAGATTTTCATACTGTCTGGATCGATCAGTAACCTGTTAGTCTCTTGTAGCTTTTAGCCCTTTTTATTTTACTGATAAATTTGATACCAAATGTTATGTAGTTTGGACAACATTCAAATTGTTTGAGCAAACAAAAAGTAACGGCTGGAGCATTTAAATGTTGTTCGAATTACATAAAAATTTATATAAAATTTAACAAGAAAATAAGTGTTTTGAATATGATGTTCATTCAGAATTCTTAATAGAATTTCTGTGTCATCTAGATAGGTGGGTTACATGTCACTCTAGGCGCCGAGGTACAGTTTGAATATGGCACATTACTAGTGTTACTACTGCTTGGTACATATAAAAATCAATGACTTTCCAGTGACTTTTGGATGTGAAAAATGGAAAAAAATCAGTGACTTTAGGGTGGTCTACAGTAGAAGGTCTTTAAACCGACCCCAGCGGGACCAGACTAAGGTTGCATTACAAAAAAAGTTGGTTAAACCGCAGAATACCAGAAATATGTATTAAAATCACTTAAACAAGTAGAAAATGTTTAAAATTGTTGTAAAGTATATAATCATTGCTATCACAATAAATTAGTAAAGTAAACACCGTCATGGTATAAAAACTGTATAGTAACAAATTTAGCAAACACAGCCAGTGTTGGGGAAGCTACTTTTTAAAAGTAGCTAGCTACAGCTACAGCTACATTTTCAAAAAAGTAGCTAGCTACAGCTACATTTAAAAAGTAGCTAGCTACAATTTAAGCTACTTTCGTAATGAGGTAGTTTTTCTCTTGTGCTGTATAACCGCACCATTTTCCCACTTACAAGTACATTTAAGCTTTTTTTATATAGGCTTATATCTTATTTTGGTATTGTTCATAGTTTCAATTATTTGTGACTCTGTTGAGCCTAGATAAACAGAATAGTGGTATTAAAATATAAATTGGCGAATAAAAGATTTAAATCAAAGAAGTAAACAATAATATCTATTAAATTATCCTTAACAAGTTTATAACATTTGCGTAGGCCAACCACGGTTAAGGTTAATGCTGACGTATGCACAACAGAATAAGAATTACCAGCTTCTTCAGTTTTATCGCCAATCTCGCTGTATTAGGCTTACTAATTGCCATGATTTGTAGATGAGATACGACAGAACCAGAACATAAGTATGAAGCATTCAGTAAAGTAGGCCTATTAAGTACAAATTTACAGAGTTCGGGAAGTAAACGTTCACACCAACATCAAACAACGTGGTTGAGGTTATGTTTTTGTGTTGTTAAGCCAGTCTTACATTAACAATTAATTAGGATATTTATTAGAACTCGTTTACTCGTCGCGTCGTTTCTCATTATTGCTAACATTTCTTTCGTGACCTGTGAGATCCTGGCGGTACGCAAGCATAGTGCAGTAGTTTAGTTTCTTTTAACTATGAGTTCATACTCAATGGTTTCTATAATACAGAACAGTGGAATACTACTAGCGCATCTAGTGGCCAGCAAACACAACAAGAGATCGAGACTGGTGGTGGTCATATTGTGGTTATGTTACTCACTTTGGACTGCAGCATCTGGTGATGGCAAAGGATTGATAATAATCTTCGATCCCAATGAGCAAAAAAACATAACAGCTTACTAACCACAAAAAGCTTTGACTCGTGTTCATTTGGAAACTATGAATAATTTAAGCACAATTAATTATTATGTTTTATTGAAACTAAAGTAGCGAGAAAAGTAGCTAAATAATCCGCTACAACTACTCTAAAAATGTAGCTCGCTACAGCTACAAGCTACTTATTTTCTAAAGTAGCAGATCTACACTGACGCTACTAAAAAAGTAGCGACGCTACTGTAGCGCGCTACTCTCCAACACTGAACACAGCACAGTAAACAATGTCTGCACGAAATATTGAGAGCAACTCACTAAATTTGACTTGCAACGGAAAAGCACGATTAACCTGTTGAGACTTGTAATTTATTATTAGATCATTATCGCAACATCGGCTCGAACGATGGAAGTTTGTATATTCCTGGAAAACGGCCGGTTAATTCGACGGGCGGTTGAACTGAGGTCGGTTAAGAGAGCTTCCACTGTATTCACAAAATTTGGGGATAACTTAGTTCCAAAAATCGCAAAACGTTTGCTCACAATAATGTTATTATCTCAATTTAGAAAAAAAACAGACTTTTCTTGCATTAAAAGAGAAATAAGTAACTTTTATTTGATTTCCGTGGCCATGTTCATTTTTTCTGATTTTTACTTTATGCATTAAATTTAAATTGTTATCCACTCGAGTTTTCATTAAATACAGCAACATAATAAATGTACTAACACATCTACAGTGACTTTCAGTGTTTTGGTGACTTCAGTGACTAGTAGGCATTCTGATTACATTTGGGCCAAGGGTTCTGCCAGTGTTAACTTGTCATGGACTTAAATGTGTTTTAATTAATTCAGGTTTTCAATTATTAGGCCTATCCATTGTAATCTAATGGACACAATTCAATACTTTTAGAATATTCTCCTGTTATATAATTTTTAGTTTAAAATTATACACTGTTTGAATTTTCAACTAATTAAAATACTGTGGATGTACAGTGCATACATATAATAATGGTAGGAGGATGTTCTGGCAGCAGAGCGAAATGGTTGAGAGTGTGATTGCTGAAGGGAGAGGGCGCCTCCAACTGTAGGGACAGTCTGGGTACACGGAGCACCACTCTGCTTGACTGTCACTTTTGGCTTATTGATAAATTGGGCCAATCATACATACAATTTTTTTTAAAACCTGCCATTATACACTGTATTAGAAACTAAATATTGAATTTAAATCAACTGCCAATTACCTGCACATTATTATCAGAGTCTTGTACTTCGAAGTACCTATAGTTAAAGTGAACAGTTGGAATCATTGGGTTACGAGGGTGAATCACCGAACTAACTCCAGCTGCAAAAAAAGGCAGCTTCTCACCCTCCTTGAATTTCTTGCCCCTGTACAAAAAATAGGCATTTGGTTGAATGAACAAAAATAAAATATTTCGTAAAGCTATCAATCAAATACCCCCTGTCGTAGCAGAACTGCGGACTCAGCAAATTTCCAAATAAGTAATATTAATTTTGACCAGATGAACCTGTTTACAAACAAAATTTCATACGTGCTCATAAATAGGAAAATAAATGTGTATTCTTATTCTCCTTATATAGGGAAAGAGCATGCAGGTATGCTGCCATGGGGAGGACTGAAAGTAGTTAAAAAAAAATCAGTATTTTGACCATATGAAGCCATATTTTAAGTTTCATCCAATATCTGTCCATTGGACAAGATTTTTTCCATAAATGGATGAATCTCAACCAAATGAAGCTAAATACCAAGTTTCATAAAAAAATATTGGTTAATAAGTGAAAAACTAACACACCCTTATTCTCCATGAGATAAAAATTGGAGCCCCAAAATATAATGTACTGTCTTTAGACTTTTTAATATCTCGGTAACCAATGGAGATAGAGGTTTTCCGCCATATGGATGTTGTAAGCAAATATCAGTTAAAATCTACATAGTGAATGTACATACCAAATTTTACCAAGTTATGTCAATAAATAAGCGAAATACAGGGTTTCATTGAATCCCCAAAAGATTAACATAGGAAACCTATTTTTAGTTTTTCTCCGGAATCTGTTAAGCTAAGTTAAAAATTCAAAATACTAAATTGTTTGTTTTTTAAGCTCTTTTAAATTGTTTTAGTTCAAATTCTTGAATTTAAAAAATTAGGTCCAAAAATGCAATGTAGGCCTAATATACTTATTGAATAATTGTTAATAATTTAATTTTTTTTTAAAGTTTTTGTTGTAATTCATGTGCTATACACTGTACTCTAATGAATAAATAGTTAATTAAAAAGCTTGTATGGTATTTTATAGACATATATAATCAAGCATTAACATTTAGTGCACACTGATATTTTTATAATTCGGCCTGGAGATATTAAGAAAATGTCTTGACTCAGCCTCCGCCTTTTTGGATATCCGGCCCGGCCTGGCTGTCCGCCACAAAAGACTGGATAACTGAGAGTCAACTGTAAGTCCCTATAATCTTGTTCATTGATGATGAACAATGATGTTAACCTGTTAGTGTAAATCTTGGAAAAGTTCTCTATAAATACAAAGAGGAAGATTTGCGGTCGCGCACCTGGCTCTCATCTGAGCGACCGCGGCAGCTGGCAGTGTGCCGGAGACGACGGATATGTTCACCCCAGCCTTCTCCAACACTTGACCGTCCTGCAGCACACAGGTGATGCCCCCTCCCCCCTCCGGCCGCTCCCACCGGTCCACCACGAACTTGGCGTCCCCCTCCTCCTGTGCCTCCAGTGCACGGCAGAAGTCCGCCTGTCAACACAAAACGTTACTGTCCAGTCTTTATAACACTAACTAAATTTTTTAAATACCTCAACTGTCATGTGATTCCAACACAGTTAAATAATACTGCAGTTTAGATTTTAGGGGAATCTTCTTCAGGTGTCAAGAACTATCAAAATTTCATTCAACTGAATTCGTCAAAGTCATTAAAAATCAGAGAACATACATTTACACGATAACACGGACACTAACGAAAAAACACTTAACATAAACAAACATTTTGACCGGTACCAACGGAATGGACGGCGGGGACGCATGCGGAGGCCTGGTCTAGACTGGCGTTATCTAGGTAGGCACATCCGTTGTCCCCCTCCCCCTTCCTTATCACTTGTTGACCATTGTTGGCGGGTCCATTCATTTAGTTAGATTGCCGATTCATACACTATGTTAGATTTAAAGCCCCTTTGTTCATTGAGGACATTTTGTGGTTCTTTTTTGACAGCCTGGTATATTACGAATTCCTCTATCGTGTCCATGAAACGGCCTTTTTTTACAAGTGTGTAGGATTTGAAGATTGTTGTCAATTGTGGAGTAGCTGTGGTTGTTATCAATTAAATAGTTGGCATACAAGGATGTTGATTTTGTGTTTGGTTATCCTGGTAAATGCTCTTTAAATCTTATTTGAAAAGACCTGGCTGTTTGGCCTATGTGATAACTAGGGCAATCGTCACAATTTAACTTGTAAATTCCTGTTTTACAGGTAAACCACTTGTAAATGTATGTTCTCTGATTTTTAATGACGAATTCAGTTGAATGAAATTTTGATAGTCCTTGACATCTGAAGAAGATTTCCCAGGAATTAAAACTGCAGTAGTATTTAACTACGTTGGAATCAAATGACAGTTGAGGTAATTAAACCATTTAGGCTATTTAACTACAGTGATTTGGTTGGGTAACATCATGAAAATTTATAACACTTCAAGGGAGGACTTTATTTTACTCACCTTACCACAAAATTTGGCTAGCACTACTCTCTTGTAGCAAGGTAGCCTACATACAGTGGTGACGATACCTACAGTTTTCGATGCTAGCAGCTTGCACTGTTCAAGTTCATACATAATCCATACATCAGGGCTGCCAGTCATAATAACCGAGAGGGCTTGATCGTAGGAAATTTGGCAGATTGTCTATGAAGGTACGAATTTGATTTCCGCTCATGACTAACCTAATACAATTTCAAATTAATACCATAAATATTTTAAATAATTTTTTATATTTGTGGGGCCTTTCGATATTAAAGATATCATCCTCAGACATTTTACAGTTTGTGAACCTGTCTTTTCTAGTTAAGAAACACTTGTAGTCCCATCCTTACCATTGTACTTAAATAGATAGAATCATATACGATAAAGTAATTCTATGTGATTGTCTATTCTGGTCATAGACAAGTGGTTTACACTGGGTTTTAGAAAACCAACAAGGACCAAACATTTTAAGTAGGCATATTGAGAAGTGCTGCATGGTGTTCCAAAGTTCCAAATGTTGTTCTGGCTCAGCAAGTCATTTTTACAGCCATGGCAACAAAAACCCATCATATAGCCAGGGAAGGCGCTCCCATTAGGAGAACTAGGTGACCGCCTAGAGTGGCACTTTCCGGGGGGAAGGCAAAAAATGGAAAAATAAAAATAATAAACTGAAATAAATATTTTTCAAAACTAACAAACCAGAGGATAATTTTTACAACCAAATAATTGTTGTTAGTTATTTTTTTAAGTTAATTTATGTTAGAGCTAAATGTTTCACTGCCGTCCTTGGCACCGATGTCGCTGCGCTATGAGTCTGAAACGAGCGAGCGCTTGCGTTTATCAGCTGTGAGGCTGAGGACTGTGTTCAACAGTTCCGACCCGTCGACCCCATACAGTCACGACACTTCTATTGAAACTACATGTATTATGGTGTCTCCCACATTGGGCCACTCACCATACATATCAGTAACAATTATACCGATGGCTTAGAGCGCTAGTGATGATTTACTTGCGCGTTGTGTGATTGGCTACAGAGTTAACTCGGATGCCAATCACAACGTGAGCTAGTGAACTATCACTAGCGCTCCAAGCGACCGGTATAATCTTTACTGGTATGTCTGGTGGTTTTTGGGGACACATGAAGTGACCAAGTGTCATGACTGTCTCCAAAATACCTCATAGTCTACTATTAGCGTTGACTATATACATTAATGTGAATAGACTTCTCATAGCATAGCTAGATGTGTTTGAGGCCAATTTACGGTGGCGCTATCTTCCGTGGCGTACATGAACTAGGCCTAAGTACAGGATAGTTAAATCAGTATTACCACTCTTTTAAACAAGGAGGCAAACATTTTATAACTGGTGGTTGTGTTTATGTTGTGGTAAAGTGTTTTTGTAGAACTGTAAATGAATAATCATATTGATTGCAACGCCTCTGGCGCGGCATACACGAACCTTCCAAATTATTGTATCAAACAAAATGCATTGAATGAGAAGTATATTTACGTTATTGTATATAGTCAATGTTATTAGAATTTCGCCGCCTCTACAAAACTTTTTGTTCCTACGCTTGAAGGATTTTCCGATTTTCTCACAACTTATCACACTTGAGCACAACATACTCGCCGAAGCGACAGTAATAACATCTGGACATTGTGTGAATCTTGAGACTATTTTTAATGTTCTTTGCCTTATTTGAGTTGTTTGTTCGGCGTAAAGATTTAGGCCTTTAGTGAGTGTCCAGTCTTCGAAAGTATAACTATTTTATTTTTAGGCGCGTTTGTGGCTAACCCGCGGGTCGGTTCTCAAGCAGACTGCATACTATTAGCAGCGGCAAACGCGCTGTGCCACTCCAGTCCGTCAAGCCCTTTCTTGTACCCTAGTCTTATCTATTTCAGTGTTGACTCACCGAAGCAACTCTAAGCGTGAAAAATAGAATGGGCCTATAGTGTAAATAATATTATCTCAAGCAAGGCAACGTGTTATCACGATTTGACGTCGGAAATCGTTGATTTTCAACGATCGTTAATCGTGATTTTCAATGAGAGAACGAATCGGGTCGGAGGGGACTGCAAATGTAACCTCTGCCTTGGGCGGTAAAAGTGCTAGCGCCGGCCCTGCATATAGCTATATGCATTTATTAAATTTTAAGATTAGGCATACATAAGAAAATAATAATGTTCTTACTTGAATCTTCATTATGAGAAGTTCCATTCTTGTTTTCATATCTGAACTGTTCTTTTCCAAAGTAGCAACATCAGTAATGGGTGCCGCCATAAAATCTGACATTTGGATTCTTGATCTGGACATTTCTGCCATATTTTTTGAAGTTTCATAAACCAGAATCCCAGTACCAAGTAACGCTGTGCCAATATATCTAAAAAACATAAACCATCTTTAGCACATCACAATGTTAGTTCTAAGTTAGGTTTAAATACCTAAGTGTTAAAAATAACTAGTAGGTACTTTCGATGTTAACAGTAGCCTGCTTTAGTTTAAGTTAACCTCTGGGTATTTAAACTGTTTGATCGAGAAAAGAGGGGGGGGGGGGGGGGGTTTGGACCGTTACCCTTCAAAACTTTATAAAATGTCACTGGTGTCAAACTCACAAAAAATAAAAACTGTCTAATATGACTGTTTAACTCATTTATATTTTAAAAGCTATATAAATACAAGCATTAGCTTAAAAGTTAGACTCTAAAGATGAAGCTGTCTTATGACTGGCCAGCCAACACACTATGTAAAAAGAACGTTATTTTCACATAGAACATGTTAAAAAACGTAAAAGTAAAATTGAAAATGTTTTTTTCATGTGAAATAGGTAAAAAATGTAAAATTAATGTAATGGTGAGTCATAACATTGTTTTAAAATTTTATTTTCAAGATAATTTTACATTTTGCTTCTTTAAAGAAATATATTTCTCTAATTTTCTACAATGAGGGAGTTGAACAGAAATAGAGACATTTCTGTTAGAATAACAGAAATGTCTCATGTCATTTCTATGACATTTCTGTCATAGAACTCAAACATCTAAGATTTTTAACTTAAAAATATAATAAAAGCTAAACTAGGCCTAGTAATGTTTTTCTTACCGGTATGTAAAAATCATTAAAAAAAAAAAAAAACGTAAAAGTAGAAAACTGGTGAAACTAATAACGTAATTTCATTTAAAAAAATTTTTCACATTACCTTATAAATAAACACTTATAAATTATTATTGGAGAAATCATGTTTTGAGCTGTTATAAATATTAACTTACCGTACCATGTTTGTTTCATAATCATTTGATGTTAAAAACACAACAAAAATTACGAACCAACATAAACTACCACTACTACTACTATGTTAGTTGCTGTATAAAAACTTTTTAGAAACAACTGAAAATGTTCTATTTGTTTATAGTTACTTCAAGTTTGGGTAAATTTTTTGACTTTGATCTACAAACTTTGCAAGTGCATCAGCAAAGGCCGAGTTTTAAAATTACAAGTAGTAAATAAAGTTAATATTTGTTAATATTAATACTTGGGAGAGTAAGCGAGAGGTTGTGGGTTTAAATCCGAGTGTGGGTATCATATTTGCTCTATTTCATTTAAATTTTCTAAATCTATTGATTAGCAGAAATTTACTTATTCTTTTTTTTTTATTATGAATTGTCCGGTGAAAAATAAGTTAAAAAGGTATATATTAAGTGATCCCAGGACAAATTTAAAACTGGTTTATACTAGTTGCGAAGTTGACATTGGGTACAGCAAACGAAGTTGTCATAACACTGTGGTAAGTCTTTTGGCTGTCCACTATGACAATTTCCCTTCCTTCATAATCCATTCATGTTCAAGACAGTGGGGGGTCAATGCGAACTGCATTTAAGCCCCTAGCTGGAACATATGTAGACAGCAGGGGGTGAGGAGAAATGCTATGGGCATCGAAACCCCTAGCTGGAACATATGTTCAAGACAGCAGGGGGTGAGGAATGCGATGGGCATAGAAACCCCTAACTTGAACATGAGTGGACAGTCCCGTGTCTCACCCTTTCTCTTCCTTCAATATCCCATCCTTCTGGGGGCTTGCGCAAAATGCCCATTAGAGGCAGACGTGCTCAACGGTTCGGCCGGGGTCTCCTTATCCACCAATAACAACAACAACAAATATATATTAAGTGATACGTAAACGTTATATACACAAATGTTTTTAATGTTATTTTAACATAAAAAGTGTGATACTTATCTCTGTATGTAATCACATAAAAAAACGTTAAAATAACATTTTAAACAAGAAAATATGGTAGAAGCCCTCTAGTCCAACCTCAGATGGTTTAGCCGCCGGATAATCTGGCCGCGGCCGCGGTCTTCTGGAAATAAAATGTTCAGACACGGGCGTTACCTGCAGCAAAAATAGACAAAAGTAAACTTGTTCCAAATTCAAATTCAAATTCAAAATAGTTTATTCTCGCAGACATAAAACAATACATACAATATCAAATCAATTAATTTTAAACTAATAAAATAATTAAAATAAACTTATCATTTCTAAAGTAAGATAGTACTAGAAATTAACTAAATCAAAACACTTCTAATTGGTTACAAAATGAAATAAATCTAACAATAGAAATAAAAGTAAAAAGCATATCTGCGAAGAATAAAGTACTAAGGCACTAAGAATTTGTTATTCTTGTCTGTGCCTTAGGAGTCATCAGTATTTGTACACCAGAAATTTAAATTTAACATTATCAAAACAAATGAATTCAAAATAGAATTAATACAAAATATTTAAAATAATTTCAAATAAAAGAAAACAGACGGACGGACGGACAGTAACACTCATACGACAGACGGACGGACGGACAGAAGTCAGGGATCTCTGAGTTGTGGGGTTGGGGGGCAATCTACAACAGTTCACCCATATCTCACACGAGATAGGGTGTTATGATAAAATACTATACATATTTTCAATTTCTGAATAAGATAATGATAGTAACCATTTCTTTAATTGTGATGAGAAGGCTTTGGTGGATTTATGACGCTTAATTTCAGGGGGTAAACTATTATAAAATTTAGGGCCAAGAAAGAGAAATGTTTTTTGAAAAATTGTATAATTGGTACGAGGGGTTCTGAAATCTTCACACGATCTTGTAAAGTGGCTAGAATTATAATTAATAGTATTTCCATCATTTTTGGTCATTTTGAAAAATGCATTTAAAACTTTGTACACGTAAAGATATCTTAGAGGCAATATATTTTGAGCACGAAACAAAGGCAAAGATTCGGATGAACGGGGTTTTTTACATAAAATTCTTAAGAAATATTTTTGGGTAATAAAAACAGGACGAACATGAGTTAAATATGTACTACACCAACAAGAAATTCCATAATTAAGTTTAGAGTGAATAAACGCAAAATAAATTTGACGCAAAACATTGTCCGGGCATAAAGGACGCAAAAAATAGAATTTTCGTAAAAATCCAAACAGATACTGTTTGATGCTTTTTAAATGATTTTTCCACAGTAAATCTTCGTCTACTCGCAGACCAAGATATTTTACTGAGTTTGTTTGTGAGAGAACGCTACATGAGCAGTTATGGTGCGAGCAGTTTAAAGAATGATACTTAAGGGGTGCATCAAAAGATAATGAACTTGAAAAAGTAAAGATCATATATGTGGTTTTTTTAGAGTTTAATGATAATTTATTGTAGTTAAACCAAAGGCTCAGTTTATTGAGGTCTTGTTGCATGTTGGATATCAGGCCAGTGAGATCTGCAGACGAATAGGCAAAAGCAGTGTCATCGGCAAATGCTGTTATTTTCCCCTTGAAACTACCGGAATAAAGGTCATTTATGAAGATTAGAAATAATACAAGACCAAGGACAGATCCTTGAGGAACACCGCTTTTAATACCCAATGTATCGCTGTTTGATTTTCCAATTGAAACATACTGCGTTCTATTTTCTAAATAAGATACAAACCAGCTAAGTGCAACTCCCCTTATACCCGCTCCATGCAATTTGACTAAAAGCAAATTGTGGTTCACAGTATCAAAAGCCTTCGCTAAGTCAAGAAAAAGTCCAGCAGTTTTGTTATTTTTAGAGTTATTTAGGCTGTTATAAATATGAGATAAAAAATTTTCTAAAGCAATTTCAGTATTAAGATTTTCTCTAAATCCATACTGGCATTCGGAAAAAAATTTGGCTTGATCAAGAAAATTTAGTAGGCGGGACTTTACAATTTTTTCAAGAAGCTTAGAAAAAACTGAAAGGAGAGATATAGGTCTGTAGTTCCCAACTTGCAACAG
Organism: Neoaliturus tenellus; assembly: GCA_030545055.2. NCBI lineage: Eukaryota > Metazoa > Arthropoda > Insecta > Hemiptera > Cicadellidae > Neoaliturus > Neoaliturus tenellus. The sequence goes on from CM061532.1 coordinate 222,823,996, forward strand.
TGATCCACTCTTAAAGATTGGAACAACCTTTGCAACCTTTAGGGCCCCCGGAAATTGTCCCTTTGATAAAGATAAGTTAAATATAAAGACCAAAATTGGCGATAGGATTAACTGATATTGTTTTACTATTCTAGATGAAATTTGATCTAGGCCAGGAGATTTATTATTTTGAAGTGAATTTATTAATTTCAAAACCTCATCATTACTCACAGGTTTCCAAAAAATCGAATTTAAATTAGATTTACACGGATAAATACGTTTATACTGTTCACATTGATCAGAAGAAAGACTTGAGAAAGAAGTTGATAAAGCATTAGAAACATTTACAAAAAAGGAATTAAACTTTTGTGCAACCAACTTTTGATCAGACACCAATTGTGCTTCATCTTGTAGCTGGATATCTTTACGCGATTGCGCCGATTTACCTGTCAAATCATTTATTATTTTCCATTGTTTTTTAGAATTGTTTTCGTTGATTTTAAATAAGTTGTTATAAAACCTTGATTTTGCTTCAACAATCCATCTTTCAATTTTTGTTTTTAATTTCTTGAAATTATTTTTTAATGTTAAGTTTTCCGGATACTTTCTAACAGTCAAGGCCAATTTGTCCCTCAAGTTAATAGCTTTGACGAGTCCATCAGTAATCCAGGGTTTCAATTTTTTCAATTTACCTGGAGTTTTATGTTTATTATACTTAGATTGATCAATTGCCCCTTGTAAAACTGCTAAAAAGGTGTCAAAAGCTTCATCAACAGTATTACAGGAGTAAACAGAAGCCCATGCCTCATTTATTAAAATTGATGTTAACTTATCATAATCGATAAAAGTTAATGGCTCATTATTGTTAACTTCTAATCTAGAAAAAGGTAGCGAAATGCAGACCGCGTGATGGTCAGTGATTTGAGCATTTATGACTCCTGCAAAATAACTGTCAAAAATATTTGTCCGAAACAGAATGTGGTCAATACAATTTTGGCTAGCTTCCCGAGTTGGAATGTCAATTAAATGTTCAAAACCAAAACTAGATGATATCTGTATATATTTATCAACCATGACATTACTTTCATAATTTATTGGAATATTAAAATCACCAATACAAATTGCATTATTTTCTTAAATTATTTCAATTTGCTTTTCAAAATTATTTAGAAAATCATTTAATTGGAATCCATGCAATCGATAAACGCAAAGCAGGGCTATTGATTTGTTTGAGCATTCTAATCTAAACTTTAAGAAAAGAGAGTCAGCACCAGCAATGTGAGAAGGATGTTCGGTGACGGTGATAGTGTTGCGACAAAACACAACAATGCCGCCGTTGCGAGCCTGACTGCCGACAGCGAACATGGTGTAGCCATCCACAGCAAACCGTGACACATCTTCTATCTCGTCCACCCACGCCTCTGTCAATATTATTATTTCTGGTTTGCTGACACAAGTGCTTAAATATGTCAGGAGTTTATCAAAGTTTTTATTAATGCTCCTGATATTCTGATGAAAGATTGAAAAATTTAATTTTTGAGTTGCCGATTCTGAAATGAATGAACCAAAACTGTTGAATAATTTGCAATTTGTCATATTTATTGTTTTAACGCTACAGATGAAATAATTTTATCTTTTATATTTTATTTTAATAGAAGGTAAAAAATAGTGAGTGTTCTATAAGAAAAGGATAGTGAACAGACACATTCCTCTAATGCTCTCACACAGACACACATACCATGAGTCTTTATCAGCAGATAATCGTTATCTTTAGCCTTGATAGTTTCAAATTCACCAGTTCCATTTGTGAATGTTCTCTCTTAAAATAATGAGATTCCATACGGATATGCTTTTTAACTGATACTTAACAAATTATATGACGATTTACTATGCAAAAAAAAAAAAAAAAAAAAAAAAAATTGTTTATAAAAATGTTTTCAAAAGAAAGTTAATTATATTTCTGAAAATGTAACAAAATACGGCAGATCACTTGTTTTATTACTTATGAATCTAATAATTATAAAGCTCACATAAAAATTAAAATCCAAACATTTTATAAGTCTACGTAAACACTATACCAATAAAGTTTCCTACCATTATGTTTTTTTTTTTCTAAAAAATATATATTTCAAAAATATTGTACTTGTTACCTGTAAAGTACTATTAAGAAGAGAAGGTTATGAACATTTTAAATTACAACTTTACCAACAGTTAATTAGCACAATGTACCTTCTGCATAATTTGATAAATGTACTGCTTAAACATACAAAAGAAAAAATTTCGAATTTTATACAAAATTTTGATTTACTGAGTATGTTTTCTGATAAGGCAACAGATTCAGCTCTTCCTTTCTCACAGGAAAATGTAAGCTACATAAACTATATTCACTACAGATCATCGAATTTACAAGTGAGACTCTTTATTTATCCTAGAACATTAATTGCAAAAGGCTACCTACAATAAGTAGAATATTGTTAATTTGAAAATAGTATAAACCATTGCCAATTTAGTGATTAACCTTATAAAGAGACAAATACAGATTTAATTCACAACACTCGATCATATTTTAATTTATATTAAAAGAGAATAATTAATTAATTTGCCTTTATTTATTTATTTTGCAGTAAAAAATTATTAAAAAGTCGCTCTGCTCCAAGGTCAATATTTGTATTATAATTTTCTCTCGTAAAATATTAATAAAAAAGGTAGCCTAAGTCTTAAAACAGTCATATGTTACAATTTTTTTTAACCACAAAGCAAAAAATTAACAAATAAAACTATTTTTAACTCTTAAGAATTAAATAAAAAAATAATAATAATAACAATAACAAAATTTAGACCATAATTGTATATTAAAAAATAACTTAATTTGTTTTGAAAGAAAATATATAAACTATGAAAAAGTTTAGCCAAAAATCTAATGTCCTAAATATCGTTATTGATCATAGTGAGTCCCTTACTTGAGTTGATCGAGGTCGGAGTAGCAGACAATGTGATAAACCTTACCATGCTTATTATCGTCCATCTTCACAAGTATACGCCCGTTCTTCACCCAAGTATATTTGTACCCAAGATTGTAAGCTGTGCTCTTTGTCTCCTTTAGAAGCCTCCTGTAGTAAGGTGTTAAATTGTCTCTAAAGTAAAGCCTGGAATCACTGGAACCAGTGATGTTCCTGGAGACCATGGGTTTTTTCTTAGCAGCCTCCATCCACACGCTCTTCGTCTTTTTGCTGACAAACTGCACCAGTAGCGGCTTCGGTTGTCCACGCGGGCCGGTTGGGATGCGATGCGCCGCCTGGATGTCGCTGGTGTTGTATGGGATGTCTAACTCATTGGAAATTTTTTGAAGGATGTCATTTACATTCTCATTAGGGAGCTGCTCCAAGCCACTGACCTCCATATTGATGGATCTGCCATACTGTTCCAGAGAGTTTAGGCGGGCTGTCACATCACGCAACTGATCACCCTTCCTATAGTTGTCTTCCTTCAGATCTGCAACCTCCTTTGTTTTCCTTCCGGAGTTGTTTGACTTCTTGTAGAAGGTCATCGTACTGCTTGGTGTGAAATGTAAGGGATGCCTCCATGGCTTCAACTTTAACTTTAACGTCCTTTAAAACTTTCACTTCGTTCATGATGGTTACCAACATCTGTTTAACGGATTTGTCATCCTCAGGGACGGAGTCTATGTCGCTGTCATCCAGCTTGGATGACACGCTGTTGGTCCGCGACAATTGTTTAGCTGCCCCTATCGCTGCCTTACACTTAGAACAACACCACTTGCCCTTTAGCTCCTCAGTCCAGGTCCTCCACCTTGTTTCCCTGACACCGCTACATTGAAAATGGTAGCCAACTCCACATGTTGCACAAGTTGCACACTCATTCGCCACAATAATGTCTTCAACACACGCACCACACTTGGACATGATAAAAATTTTAATAACGAAAATAAAAATATATAGGCCTATTTAAAAAATATTTACGATTAAATACTAAATAAAGCAGGATAATACATAACAGTCTCAGCAGGCCACAGCACGATACGCAGCGTACGGCACGGCACAACCTTCCTGCTCAGAGTCCAACTGATAACTGATTCCAGGTTATATCACTAAAATATATCAGTTCAATGGCCATTTTCCGGACGATTTGTTATTGGATGCCTTCTAAAACATTGTGTTTGTGTTCTATTTTTTATATTTATCTTTTCTTTGGTGATTCACGGCCCTATGGAATCGGGTCACTAATCCGATTCCGTCCCTATTATGGTCCCATTTATAAACTAAGGCCTTCGTTGACAAAAGACCAATAATATTGTCCATTAAACGCAGTTTCATTGCTAGCGACCGCTTGTCTGATCTCCGATCGTCATTTCGGTGTTATTAAAAAAAGTGAGTGAGCAAATCATGATTGTTACAAAGTCAATACCCAGTATTGATTGGGCAAGTATGAGTCCCTTCATTGTTGAATACACCCTAAGAGAACACACATACAATACATGTCTCTATTTAACCCGTTTATTAAACCACCGTTAATCCGGCCTTTTCAAATAAGTCTCAAGGTGGCCGGATTTGAGGGCTTCTACTGTAACGTCAAAAATGTTTAAAGGAAACGTTATTTTCATGTCTTTTTTCGTTTTAGTGCTACCTGAGTGTTTAGCTTATTTATATCTAAGAAGTAATGAATACCTAAGCTAATATAGGCATACAATTTTTTCACATGGTAGGCCTACCTTTACTTTTACATTTGCCTCCGGTGTCGTTTACGAAACTGCACCCCAAATCGGTGCTGTAACAAACTTAACATTGCCGACCGGTATTCGGGGCCTTTAACCTTTTTACTGACTTCGGTTGGAAAACCAAACTTCAAACGTCAACTTGCAAAATTGGTCTGCTACTAGGCCAACTTGTCGACAATGCAAGTTGCAGTTGTTTTAATAAGTTCAACTTGAAACTGCCAATAAGTCTTAAACCACTGGTTGTTAACTCCGGTACATTTATGCTCAACAGAAGGGAAACAAACAAATAACCAATAAGTTATCTTATTGGCCTTAGTTTACCAAAAAACTGTGCTACATAATTTTTGTAACTTAACTTCTTCAAAATAGTCTAACCTACAGCGTTGACGGTACTTAGTCTGTAATAGTCTAACGGTACAGTGGCGGAGTAAGTTCTATTCGCCAAATTGTAAGTTAAACTTAAGAAAGTTAAGGTACCGGTAACTAATCAGGTCTAGGCCTACTATGTTGACACGTGTTCTTAAAAATTTGGACGTTAAATTTAAATTTTCCTTTAAATGGTGATAAAAACTTCATTGTAGGGTTATTGGGTTTATATGTATTGGCTGTTTTGTTATTTATAAAATATTTGAAGGTTAGGTTTGTTTTGAAGTCTTAAGTCGGTAAACATTTACAGTAATGAGATCTCATAAGTGTTTTCCTCTCTCTAATTTGAAAAATATAAATTCATGCTTGTTTACGCAGTTTTATCCTTTTCATGTAAGCAAAACAAGGGAAAACTTTATAAAAACCCATCTAAAATAAACTTGTCTCTAACCTCAATTTGTTCCTGTGTGCGATTCCGAAGAAGGAAACGAACCCATAAACCTTTCCAAGTTGTTGACTAAATTTGAAAATCATTTTAGCTTGCAGTAAGAGTTCTATTACATTCAAGAAAATTAAGTTACTTGTAAAAATTAACTTAAAGTCACATCACTGCTTTTTATTTCACAACATTACTGGCTTTGACAGACGACAGACAGTGTTTATTTGAACAGCTGTTTAGCACAGGTGGCTGTTCGGTATTGATCCATCAATTTTAAGATGAAATGGCTTTTAATTATGTTATTTAAAACAAATAATGAATAGAGCGGGTTGAAAAGCTAAAATTTTGAACGAAAAAATTCCATGTTTCTTATAAAATTCAGTTCTAAACCATTTAAATGAGAATTTAAAAAATGTGAGTTGTGACAGTCGCAGTAGAATTTGCCCACTGTCTGTGCATTCCCAGCATTCCCCGCTGCAGTATTTGCGATCAGCAGCAGACGACTGAATCGAGTTGTGTATTTTAGTATGTGGTGACGGGGCACCGTTTGTTATGTTCTTGTTGTAATTAAATGGATATATGTAAATTAGTGGAAAAGAAATGAAGAAGTTTACGTTCCAACGCGTGTTAGACGGTTTGCGGTCATCTGTCAGCCAACAGCCACGTCCTGAGCAGGAGATTGTTGAAACGCTACGCCCGGATAACTTCCAAGTTGCTAAGGTAAGACACATTTTTACAGAATTTTACTAAGATAAAATGCAATTTGAAACAGCAATGTGTTCTTAAAAGTGGTATATTGCAGTAAAAGTAACTATGCGGAACTGCCATCAGCAACGCGCTGTCATGGTTATTGACATTAGTTGTAGCTTACTTCTCGGCTGTTACTGTGTTATCAGTAAAAGCTGTCGTCTGCTTACCTTCCACCGTCATCACTGATATTTGGCAGTTTGAGCTATTGGTAGAAGTAAAGTAGGGCCTTGAAATCGATTTAAAAATATAATAAACCAAAATATCATGCATAATTCAGTCCCCAAAATTCCTGTATTAATAATAAGTTACTGTATTTATGGTAAACAATACATTAAGGCCTAAGATGCCTTAATGCTGGTAAAGTGAACAAAGTAACTCATAGGTTTAGAATTTTTGAACAATAGGCCTTGCCACCATAGGCTTAAATTATTTTTAACTTTTTATCAGCATGTTGCTCTATAAACACAACAATTTTGAACAAGGCCTAGAGCTACAATAAGTTACTTTTCTTTAGGCGAAGCCAGTACCAAAGTAATAATCAGTCAACTTTAACTTATCCACATAAGTTGACTAAAATTAAAATCAATAAAAAATGATTAATTAGGTATTAAATCCAAATAAAATAAGTTAGGCTACAGATCGATCCGTGCTGCAAGTTGCACTTGCATTTAGTAATTTAGATTGAGCTTATCCACTGTATGCCTATTTAAGTTAGTAAACCTTGTTCAATATTAAATTTAACAAAATGGTATGGTAGGCTATCGCCTGAACGTATGTTGCACAACCTTTATTAGGTTAAGTTGCCTTTGAATACACCCAAGTTAGTCTAAGGTCTAAGGTGGGACATGAATATACCGGATCGGTACCTACCCAGAAAATAAGATTTTCCGAACACCCAAACATAAATTGTGCCAATACACTTTTTTTATCAGTGGCATATCAAGCTAGGCCTATTTGGTTAATTGTAACAGGCTGCCCAGAATTTTTTTTCAGACCCTGACACTTCTTGCATTTTGTATTAATTTAGGCACATAATTTCTAATTTTTGTTTTTAAGGTGTAGAAAAAAGTGCTTTCATTGGCTGTCAGGAGAAGTAAGGCAGTCACCAACGTTATCTATCAGGGAACTTACTGTGAATTTTAAGGGCAAAATTGAAAAACAACATTGACACGTACTAGATGTAGACTTCTTATCCAACACATTAAAAAATGTAGATTGCGGTTCATGTAAGCTGTACCAGAGTCACCTCAATCAATCCTACAATTTTCAGCTTAGGTACAGTAACAATTCTGTAAAAACACATTGTCCTCAATAATCAAAACCTTCATGCAGGGTTATACCAACAATCTAGATACTGTATTAATAAACAAGCCCAAAACCTTTCCTCCTTTTCCTCTGCTTTTCTACATCGTAGGAGAAATTTTTGTAAGGCCTACCATTAGAAAGGTTCGGTAGATGAGCAGAAACCCATTATAAGTTAGCCTATATCAGCCCTTATGGTTACGCCTTACACAAGCTTCACATACATTGACAGCTGTTGTAGTAAATGCTAGCAAAACAGGAAGAACAGATATTTCAGTTATAAAATTTTGTTAAGTTAATTGGTTCCAGATCAACTGAACTTTTGGTCCAATTTTGATCAATGGGCAACCTCTGTCTTAAAACTTAAAGACAATATCTGTCTTTGGGATTTCAATAACTCAAACCAAAAGAACACTTTCTTTTTACATAGGCCTAGCCTATGTGTAGAAGAAGGTGAGAGGAGTAAAGTGAGCTGAAGTACAAGATGATTTGTTTAGGCATTGTGCAATAAAACGCTTTTGAAAATTGTAAAAAAATTAACATTTTGGGCTTATGGGTTGCCATGTTGGCATGAAATAGCAATGCAATGTAAACAAAAGTGCAGGAATCAAACAAGTAGGCCAAAATGAAATAGTTCACTACCTACATTTGTTTATTTATTTCCATGGCAAACACCAATTTACAAATGAAGAGTTATTTAAACTCAATCATCATGTGTTATATAGGAGATAGTTTTTCTGGCATGACCCCTGATTTTTTTACCGTTAACGCATTCGGTGCTGTAAACCGCTCCATACACGTTCCCAAGTGTGACCTGTAATGCTTGGTCCTACTGAGTTAAAAAAATACTCTAGCCTATGCCTCCATGGGCGAATTTAGGTCTTGGAGTGCGAGATATCCGAAAGTTATATACTACCATAGTGAGGTATTTGAAGAAAAATACAAACAATAGACCCTACCCAATTTATATTGTTCATTTCTAAGTCTAAAAGGTAATTCATAAAAAAAAATAGCCCCATAGGTTTTTATGTTTACAGTACCGTAGTTTAACAAAAATTATCATCCCCAAATTTTGGGGGTGCGGTGCAACCTGTAGCACTCACGTAAATCAGGCCATGAGCCCTACACAAAAACTATAATGTTGTATGCAAACAAAAGCACGTCTCCACAAGCAGGTGTACATGGTATATTGAATGTTCTGGAAGGCCTAAGTTGTCCATGTAGCAACATGAATGTAACAAATGGCCCAGTACCAAAATGTCACTACATCCTGGCGCCGCCCTACGTGGACGTGTCAGAACATCTGCCAGAGATCGCTATCATTTCCCTTACGGTACCAAAATATGGCTTTTGAAAATTAGAAATATTACTCCATGTACTCCATGTACATGTATTGTTGTTTAAAGAAAAAGAAAAACTTGTAAGTAAGTTAGGTGTAAATTGAGACATGATTTCGTTATTCAATATCAACTCGATCAAAGTTTTCAAATCAACTTGAACCTCAAAATCACTTTGTGTGATTTTTTTATTGTAAAAATTAAAAATACATATGCGTCATTTAGTGGTGCAAGGCGGCAGTTGCCCCCCCCCCCCCCAAAACAATGGAAAATTTGTAAAATATTCAAATATTACTACAAAAATAATTGCAAAATGAAAGTTATGACTTGAATTAAGCTTACTTTTGTGGCCTGTATTTGTTAAAGCACAATAGTAAGGGAGAGGAGGTCTCATTGTAAGCAAAATATATTCTTAAAAAACGTGTCTTGCTTTCCCAATAAAAAAGTTGAAATTACGCTACTGATAAAATAAAATATTTTAGGTCTTTGTAAAAGAAGAAGAGTGGGTAAGACCTTATCCAGTCTATCTTAATGGCCCATCTTAATCCAGTTCAAAATAGTGGTTGAATAAAATATGAGCAGATATCATAAACCACTGAAAAATCAACTCTTAAATTCTAAAAGATTGAAACTGAATAAATAAAAAAAGATTACTCTGAATTAAAGCCACTGGAGACAATAACTTGTCATCAAACTGTCTTGTTTCACTTGATGGCCAACAAGTCATCCTTGCAGTATAGAGCTACAGTATTTTTGTTCAGTAACTAAAAAAATACAAGTTTTGATGTTCAATTATTTACATCCCACACATTAAAAATGTTGGCAGTGTCATTTATCAACCAATTTAACTTATCTACAATGACCAACCATTTCCTTAAGAATAATAAATGTTATAATATCCTGTCAGTTAAGTAATTTTAATATTTTCATTGTAGTTTAGCTGAACATGACAGTTTTCCTGACCTGAAGTTGAGGCCCGATTGTCCTTGAGGCCATGAGGCAGTGATGTCATATTCTCATAAAATCTATTTTTGATCGTCTTGCTTAGCTAAGACTTGTAAATTATACCGGTACTGCTCTTTAATCTGCATTTATATTTTTGAGATATTTTTCATAGAAAAAATAATAATATTCACTCTCTCAAATAAGTTTCTAGTAGGCCTAGATTACATTTATTTTCTTTTTTGAGCAACCAAGTTTTTGTTTTTAATCTATAATTACAGTGGATGTGTCCCACTGCATTCTAATTGAACAGCAGTATTTGTGACTGCAGTTGGTGGGTAATTTGTTAGTATTTATTACCATACTGTATGTTAAAAAAACTGAAATTATCCTGTCATAAATCTACTACGTATGCGCATTTCAATACGATTAAAACATTACTGTAAGTTTAACCATAGTAAATACTTATTGGAGGATTTAATTTTTATAATTTTATTACATTTTTACCTTTTACACTTTTGTTAAATTAGCGAAATTTTCTTTAAGGTTGTGTGCTAATTTGGTTTTCTTCTCTACAGTGCAGGAATAAATTGTTATAAAACAGTGACATTACCAAAATTTATTTCTTTTAATTACAACAAGTCGTTGCCCATTGTTACTTGACTTGATGGAGCTATAACCCGTCATTACAGCTCCATCCATGGTGATCGAGTGGAGCGCTAGGCAGATGGTGCAAATCATAATATATTATATTATATATTATAATATTATATGAAATGTATTTTTTTAAATTGGAATTTCTATTCAATTCATCATCTGCGTACGTAACTTAAAGAATAGAACCTAACAATTTATCAATAAAATTTTTATTTATTTTTTGATCAATCAAAAATAAAATTATAAAGTTTAAATAGTATATAAAATTTTCTATTATTGTTTCTTTTCATTTATTTAAAGAATACCGTAGAATTCATTATAATTATATAAGTTTTAGGTACTGGCATTAACAAACCAAATTTTTCTTGAGTGTAGGCTCTTTTACTGTTTTTAGACAAACTTAATCAGCTGATTCAAAGCCTGTAAAATAAATTTAATTGCAAAGGTTTTGAAATATCGATTTTTGTAATTTAAGAAAGTAAGTTAAGGTTTAGATAAATAAAACCTGCTAATATAGAACAAGTTTAGATTTTATTTGGTACAAACTAAATGTAAATTGGTTTAGTTGAAGTCTCAGTCAACTGCCCAAAAAATTGTAAAAGTTCTTTTCTCCATGTTAAATCTCCACAAAAAAAGTTTATTCTTCATTTTCTACTAATTTAACGTAAATATTTTTTAAATACAAATAAAACCTGCTAATATAGGACAAAAAGGTTTGTTTTGGTACAAACCCAATGTAAATTGGCCCAGAGAAGTCCCAGACGAACTGTCCAAAGGTGTTTTTTACCTTACTATTTTAAATATATACCATAGCCTAGATTAAGCACACGGTTGATACTTCAGTGATACTTTTACAGCTTTTGGCTGTTTCCAGCAATTTCTTTGTTTTGATAATAAAATTCAAAAAGCCGCGTCCGCACTGGCCGAACATTCGAGGTGAACTTGTTCGGCGAATACAAAAATCAACAAACATTCCTAACGAACAATTACCGTCCATATGATTCACATCCTAAAAGGTTAGCAACGAACAAACAAAAGTTTGGAAGAAATTTGTTCGGTGAACATGTTCGGCCAGTGCGGACGCGGCTTAAGACCAATGTTAAAAAAGTTTTGCTATTTCAATTCTGACTTTTAAGGTACGTTATCTAAAAATTTCCATACATATTAATATGATATGCTAATTTTTTACATAAAAATATTATCTATAAATTAATATTTTTTAGACATAGACTAGTAAAAATTATCATTTTCAAGAATATTTAAGTTAGTCCATTTTGCCAAATTTGAAAATTTTTTTAGCCATTTCTTGGATTATTTTTTAAACATTTGAACCTACAGTTCCAATTGCTTCTCACAATGTATTTTATCGATTATAATTTTTTATATCTTAAAAATATGCAGTACAATTGAGATTTTTATCAAAGGTTAGCTTAAACAGCTGTTTTTATTTTAAATTGAAATCTTTCAACCAAGGCGTCAAGTAAGATTTTATACTTTACTGTACTTGCTTGCTTATCTTAGAACAATAAGTTTAAAATGGACCTTCACAAATTCTTTGTCAGTTATGGTTTTCAACTTATTTTCTTTGTTTAAATATTATCCTCAATCTAAATGGTTTTTATTTTTCTGTGCCATCGGGAAAAATGTTATTACGCGATGAAAAAGAAATTTAATACACATAGTAAAATAAATTATATTAATAAAAAGTTAATTTTACGCAGTGAAAAAGTTTTAAATGTAAAATTAATACAGACCCTCAATTTGTGAAATATAGGATGTGGTATGTACCAAATTTAATGCAGTGCTGTACCTAACTCTGATGGTTCAATTTTAAGAAAACAACCGGCCTGAACACGCAGGGTTTGCTATAATAGTTAACTTGTGTTTTATGCAAGCGAGTAGTTTTTAGCGAATTTCCCTATAGGGAATACGCTATTACGGTAGTAGTCACGGTAAGACCTAAGCCCGGGACCATGATGCTTTTTCGTTTTGAGGTCCCTAGAAGCCAAAAACACCGTTCGTTCAAATTGATATATATGTATATATATATATATATATATCTATATATATATCTATATATATATATCTATATATATATCTATATATATATATATATATATATATATCTATATATATATATATATCTATATATATATATATATATATCTATGTGTCCGTTAACACGATAACTTTTGAACGGAACCTCCGATTTTGATGAAATTTGGTACAGGGGTGTAAGCCAGCATCTACTAGGTTGAGTTCGCGAACCAGAATGATCGGACCATTGGAACGGGGTTTTATGGGGTTTCAAAAGGGTTAAAAATGGGTTTTTGGCATTTTTTGACCTTAATTTTTAAAATTCAACAATTTTAACTGAAACCATTTAAAAGAGCTTAAAAAAACAAACGATTTGGTATTTTGAATTTTTATCTTAGCATAACTGGTTACGGGGAAAATCAAAAAATGTGTTTTCCATGTTATTCTTATGGGAAATCAAGAAAAGCCTATTTCTTGCTTATTTATTGACATAACTTAATCAAATTTGGTATGTACATTATCTAGATAAGGTTTAACTTATACTTGCTTACAAAACCCATATGGCGGCAAACCTACATACTCACCCCCATGGGGTTTATGGGGAAAATAAACAGAACACCATAACCTTATAAAATTTGGTATGTACAATCACTAGGTAGGATTTAACTTATATTTACCAACTAAACCCATATTATGGCGGCAAACCTACATATTCTCATCCCCATGGATTTTATGGGGAAATAAAATATACCAAAATTCCATTGGAAATTCGCTGAGTACGCAGGTCTGCTGCGACGGGGGTATTAATAAATAATAACTTAGCTCTTGGAGAAAAATAATATACTAACAGGTCTTTAGTCATAAAATATCTTATTTCATTGTAATTTTATATTTTACATTAAACTCAAAAAATTTGTACATTGGCCTTATGGAGTCAAAAATCAAAACTAAGAAATAATGAAAATAACAGCAGGGCAGTTCCATGGTGTCGGACGTAAATTTCAGAGTGTTTTTTTTGTTAAACAAGTTAATTCAAAGTACTTATTAAGTTTATTTTTTATTTTGATAATTGTATTTGAAAAAGGACTTCATGAGGAACACATTGACATATAAAAATATTAATTACATAATTTAAGTAAGTATAAAAAAAAATAATAATATGGTGTCGGACGTAATGCGGAGAAAATGGAAATTGTGACTTATATTAACATTTGTTGAAAACTCTGTGATTTCTGTTGAACTACAGAAGAAATATTAATTGTAGTACCAAAATAGATTATGTTCTTTGAAATGATACCATTTATAAATATTTTGAGCACTTAGTTTACTAATAAAAAAATAATAACTTTGGTGTCGGACGTAAACTTTTTGGTGTCGGACGTAAATTCTCCGAACCCAAGAAGGATTTGGGGTATTTAATGATAAAAAATAATAGGTTGCAATTAAAAATATCATTTTATTTCATGTGAAAAGAAACTTATGGTAAGACCTAAGCCCGGGAGCACTTTACTTTTTCATTTTGAGGTCCCCAGAAGCCAAAAACACCGTTCGTTCATTTTCATATATATGTATGTATGTATATATATATATATATATATATATATATATATATATATATATATATGTGTGTGTGTGTGTGTCCGTGGTACCGATAACTTTTGAAGCAGACCTCCGATTTTGATCAAATTTGGTATGAAGGTGTAAGACCAGGTCTATTTTCATAAGTTCGCGAACCAGCATGATCGGGTTATGGGAACGGGGTTTTATGGGGTTTCAAAGGGGTCAAAGATGGGTTTTTGGCATTTTTGGACCTAAATTTTCAAAATTTATCAATTTTAACTAAAACCATTTGAAAGAGCTTATAAAAACAAACAATTTAGTATTTTGAATCTTTAAAATAGCTTAACTGGTTATAGAGAAAATTCAAATCAAGTTTCCCATGTTATTCTTATGGGTAAATCTTAAAAAAGTTATATATCGCTTATTTATCAACATATCTTCATAAAAATTGGTATGAACCTTCACTAGGTGGTGAGTAATTAAGATTTGATCCCCCATGGCAGCAAACCTACATGCTAAATCCCATGGTTTTCTCATGGAAAATAATTGTATAATGAGAGCAAGAGAGATGGAGATATAAGGTATCTGTTCCTAATCAGCTGATCAGCTGTCTTCTGCATATTTGTCAAATTTGAAATGTTTATGTTTTGTTATTTGTAAACAAATCTTTCCTTTTGCATGGAAGCTTTGGATTATGCACTTTTATTACTGTTAAAAAAGTAATTTATTGCAATATAAATATTAATATATGAATTATTAAATAAAAATAATTTACTCAGAAATATAATCCCATTAAATATATTATATTTCCTTGTAAAGATTATTAATTATATAAGATGGCCACAAAGTTCTTTGATGTTGAAACAATAATTCTTTGGTTGGAAATTCGCTGAGTACGCAGGTCTGCTGCGACGGGGGTATTTTTTTCTAGTAGGGCCTATTGCAATTGAAGACCAAATGCTAAAAAAATTCCTAATTTGGATCAGAGTTCAAATAATAATTTTTTCAAGGTAAAAAATATAAAAAAAGTTGAATTAAGTTGTTGAATTATAAATATTGTTTATATTTTTATCAAAAATTATGTTTTACAAAAAAAAAACACACACAAATAAAAAATATAGCCAGAAGTCTGTAGTGCATTTCTTTTACTATAAGGGTTCAGGATTCAACTATCTCAGATGCATTAATTCATCTATGACGATGTTAAACATGTGTTTTTTTAATTGTTAGAAAGGTGTCGGACGTAAAGGGTCGGACGTAACCAAAATCTTTACGTCCGACACCTTTATATAAAAAAAAGTATATATGATAGAGGAAAATTAAAAACATTTTCTTATTCTGCATGTTTTACTTGTTTAGGATTTAGTTTTTTTAAGCAATTGGACAACTTATAACCTTGCAGTAAAAGTAAACATAAAATTTTTGGTGTCGGACGTAAACATGCAGGATAGCAAAAGTTTAAGGCTTCATACATTTTTATAAATTTTTGTTTCAAGCACTGTGACATATCAAAAGTTTCCTTGTAGTATAACAAGTTGATCTATATGCAAAACTCAAATTTAGGTAACTTATTTAACCATCTGTCATTAAAAATAAAACATCTAGACAAGCGGTCTTAAAAAATTTAAACAAAATCCCTAATTTTGTTTTTTTATTAATTTTTTAATAAAAAATGTCATTGTTGAAAGAGTTTTGTTTCCAAATAGAGGGGGTTGTAAGCTTTTAAAATATATATAATATGTCTATGTTTGTGTAAAAAAAAATTTCAAGATGATGGTTGACGTTTCTATGGAAACGCCCAGCAGGCTCAACTGTCAAAGTACAGACCACGTGACCCATTATAAACATGTGGTTTTGCATTGTAGGCCGTTTCACTGAATTTTCTAAATCGTACCTATGATAAAAACCATTTATCATTTTTCAAAATTGTACTTGATTAGTAGTGTTGGTTTTGCATATTAAGATTAATGAAAGTAAAATAAAAGGATAAAACAAATAAACAATTTAATTTAAAAACAAAAGAATTAGCATCCACTTGATACCCACTCAGCATGTGATTAAACGAAAATGTACCAGAGTGGAGCGCCCTTGCTCCCTTTCATTAAACAGTCTGTACGCGAGTGAGTGAAGCAAATAAGCACGTCCTGAAGACGAGTGAGTGAAGCAAACAAGCATGTCCTGAAGACGAGTGAGCGGAGCAAATGAACTCCTCTTGGGTGCAAAAAGCCTTTTTGCACTTGGTATGTTAGCGCACATGCTGTTACTGAAATTACAAGCCTACGAAGAATTGTTAGGTTTACCGAGCAAATGCTCGGCCAGCAGGCACTTACCCTAATTGTTAAAACACATAGGCTTCTTGAAAAATGTGACATGAAAAAGTAACTCAGTTTTTGTAAATTTAGGGCTGTGATCAAAGTTTCAGTGGCAAAGTTTCAGATAAAGAGTTTTAGTGAATTTGAAAAAAAATATTAACCTGATAATTTTCTTCATTATTTTGAGGAATTTCACCGGTCAGCAAAGTACATAGGGACTTATGGAACTGCTAAACATACAGGTTATTGATTTTGTACAGTTTTTTGTTCTTGGATCAATTTTTTGAGAGAAAAAGGTACAAATAATAATTATCGGGGAACTACAGAACACCATGTTTTCTTGAACAGCAAAAAAAAAAAACCTCTTCTCCTCTACAGTACTACCTACTCTTTTTTTAATTTCCGATTGACGATCCAGTTAACCCGCCAGAGTCACCTTTGACCGTACACGATTACGTCGTGTTGACGATGTTGTGTTGACGGTGAAGGGGGGGGGGGGGTCGAGATTGGCTTGTACCGGGGGAGACAAAGACATTGGACAGTTATTGGCCCTGTATTGGACAATAAGCGAGCGACTGATGACGATCGACAATATCCGCTCAATCTCGCCACAGTTGTTAACTTCCTTGTCACTCCTTTATTGCATTGTTACCCTTTGAAGTAATCATCACATGTTTTGTGTTGCCGGCGGCCAAAAAGAAACGTTTAAGGGAGCTGAACCGTTTATAAGAGCCCATGTCAAATTTGTCAAGTTTATAGGTACATTTTCTCAAGACACCCTTTAACCTACACTATTCAAATTTTCTACACATTCAGTTTATGTGTTTCAAGAGTATACTGAACTAAAAACTTATCATTATGGCAATTAAAAGATCCATTTTTATCCATCCATTTTTGAGATAAAAACATCTAAAAAAATGATTTTTATGTATTTTTCTGAATGAGATAAGTTAATCCTAGTTCCACATAACTGCAATGATACCTTGCAACGTATTGTTGGTAAAAATGTCAACTATATATCTTTATATGGTACTTCATGAGGAAAGTGTACTTTTATTTTTAAATGGTATATTTTCGAGCAATCACATGGAAGGACGATAAGGTTTGACTTACATATGTTCTTCATCAAAACCCCCCTGAACAGTAATATTCATTGTTACTTTTACTTCTGGCAATTAATTCGAATTAATTGCTAATTAATAAAATAATCAATTCAGCAAATTAGGGGAACAATAGTAAAGAAATAGTAAGATCATAAAATTACTAACCACAAAACAAATGTTGTTGGTTGTATTTTTATACAAGTACCTAATACAACAAATTACAACAACACCTGTCTTATGCTACAGTTAAATTATTTTCCAAAATATAAACAGTTTGGCCAATGTCATACTTTAAAAAAAGAATGGGCATGATATGAACAATACTATATATTATGAGTGGTATTATATTTTGAAAAAGTACAAAAAATGATTGGTTCTACTTTAGAAAAACTTTTTTTAGGGAATTTGGAAAATGTTAGACATTAAGTCTTATTAAATCATTAAATGTTATTGTTACATGTAATAGCTCCCTAATTTGCTTTTTAAATTTAAATCTTCAATTTAAGAATGTATTGGCAAACATGCAGTGCGATTCAACAACAACTGGTGTAAACACAAATGTTAACTGGCTGGGTAGCTGAGTGGTTATAGTGCTCGCCTTTGAATCCAAAGGTTGCCGGTTCGATCCTGAGGAAAGTTCGTACCTTTTAAAGGATCGATTCCGGACCCAGTTGCCATTTGTCATTGGGCTATTAATTAATGATGCTTTCTAACAACTAGTCGATGTTAGATAGTAACAAGACTGGGGTTTGGACCGTTCCCCGTCAAAACGTTAAAAAATGCCACTGGCGTAGATAGACACAAAAACAAAAACAAAAAACAAAAACAAAACAAAAAACATTTCTCTCGTTGTCTGAAGAGCACTTATAAACACAAAACTATATTGTTAGCCAGTAAACAATGTTATTTCATTCGATTTAGTAACCAATTGGACGAGTTTCAAATTCTTAAAATGTAAATTCTGAAAAACAGGAAAAGCATCAGTAACAGTTCAACGTTTATTAATAAGTTTTAATTACTGATGAACACTTTTAAGTGAACGTGGAAAACATAAAAAAGAGGTATTACAGTACCAGTATCTGCAGTATTATTTCAAAACACAGACCTACTAATCAAATAATTTAAGCTAAACCATAAGCATATTGTTATTTATTACACTACACTGGCCACCAATTTTATGAAAATTGCCGATTGAAAGTAATTTATATAAAATATTGTTGATTTCTCAAAGATATGATTCTTTAAAACATCACCCTTTTAAATTACTTATAAAGTTCGTTAATCAGTGTATCCTCCATGATTTAACATATTTCCTTTTTTTATTTTTTTTTATTTTTTATTTTTTTTAAGAGGTTGGCGGACCTCTTTTTTTGCCTTACTTTGCCCCGTCCACATAGACTATTGATCTGTGCGTGGATCGTATTAGACAAAGTAAGGGGGTGAGCCGCTACAGTACAAGGTGAAAGGTACTGATAAAAGTCACTGGCAGTACGCAGATTCGAACCCACGACATCTCTGCCATGGTCCCGAAGTCCGGCGCGCTAACCACTACGCCACCGACTCACCCTATGTTATGAATAAACAGATGTTCTCATATCTCGTTTCAGCTGTTAAACTTCTAATCATTCAATTTTGTTATCAATGTTATTCTAATGGGAAAATACAGAACTTTAAGAGCATGCAGGGCCCTTCCGTTGGGATAGACATTCATACCATTTTACTTTAGTAAAAACGTTACAGAGCTCTATCCAATGAAACCAAATTCTTTGAAATCGTTTGAAAACTGTAGGAGCAGTTCCTTGTACAAAAAACATGTCGCCTATTAAATATGTTTAGATTATAAAATGAAATAAATTAGTTCAGTTCCACCAAATGCAGTGGAACTTCATTAAAATGGTTCAGTCTTGTTTGATAGTACTCTTAAAGAGGTCGACGTTACATAGTAATAAGGAAAGGATTTAGATCGTTCCCTATAAAAACTGAAAAATATATTACTGGCGTAAATACTCATCAATAATAAAATTATTATTTAAACAAATCATATCCCTAGTATTAGTGAAAGAGTGTCCGGTATAAACGCGTAATATTAAACACTTAATAGATTACAGTAGTGACGGTAGTGTAATCATAAAACCTTGCTTCATGGTAATTTACAGAATTACTTTGAATGAAAATTGAATTGTTGTGAAAATCAGATTACACCATATTGGTGTTTCATCAATCGATCTTCTTCAATAATTCTCCAACTTCCCAATGTGATAGTGTTGAGATTTGGTGGTTGTTAGTTTAGGTCCAAAGCAGCTAGAATTAAGTAATGGTCCTTATGCCGATTTGTCTTAGAACCTCTGCCTGCAAAAACTCCTATAAAATTTAGAATAAATTCACATATTTTGGATCTAGATAGTTTATCAAACAAAAAAACGTAAAGAAAAATCAACAGAAAAATCAATTGTTAATACAAACTAACCGGTTCTGTATGAGCTATGCAGCTCTCACTGCTGCTGTTCTTTTTTCGAGTAATGTGTGAGTTAGTAGGCACCATAGTGAATTAGCTACACTATTACACTGTCTATCTTCTTAATTCTATAATAAGGGATTCGTCTGTTACGCCCCTTTTTCTCTCGACCTACTGAATCTCAATTTTTAAGATTGAGGTGTCATTTTAAAGCTTAGGATATAGCGCATATTTCAAGTCAGATTGTTTCAAGTCAGATTGTAAACAAAAACAGATCTCTGTTACTTCATAACCAACATTTAGTTTAGTTTCTCTCATACAGAATCATAACATGCGCACTTTGCGCACGGGCCTCCTCGTTACTATTTATAACGGACTAAATCCTCTTTAACTTAAATTTTCCATGGCATTACAGAATTTAAACAAACAAATTACAAATTAAGAAAACCTACATTTTTGTTGGCCCATTTTGCTTTAATGTAGCATTCATATTTTAGTTAAAATTTCTCCTTATACAAACCACTTTTGCAATATGCTTAATATCTGTACTGGAGGTAAAAAACTTTTGAATATCGTCTTTTTAAAACAGGTGTTTTAATATCTTTAGATACTTTATTTGAAACACCGACGCACTCTGCGGTGCGTATTTTAAGGTGAGTATGACTGAAGAGGTGAGTGTGATGATTGTAATGGATCAGATGAGGTGTAGCTTTGTTACTGACAAATATCAGCTGTTTCATTTGTCAGGGTCATTAATTAATAGCCCAATGACCAAAGGCAGCTGGGCCCAGTATAGAACCATCAAAAAGCACTAACTTTTCTCAGGATCGAACCGGCAACCTTCAGATTCAAAGGCGAGCTCTTTAACCACTCAGCTACCCAGCCTGTAGCATTCTGCATTAAATTTGTCATAGTATAGAAATAGACTGGGACGGTGGCGACGTCCTGTAATCCAGCTACTTGGAGGTCACGAATTGTGGATAGTTATGAGCGATGGCTTGTGGATGCGATATTCCCTGGTGGGGATTAACGTCCGCACTAGTGAATACTAGTTCATCCATAAGTACCATCCTCACAATTAGACCAATTCGTATATGGGAGGTTGAAATTGTGGTTCGGATCCCACGTTAAACGGTAGGTCCCTAGATACCATTGGCTGTTGGGCTATGAATTAACAGTCCTGTCTAAGGAGAATGTCGGCCTTAGTCAGTAACAAGACTACAAGATCGCGCCACAATCATCCTACACTCATCCCACATTCATACTTGGCTTTAAACTACCTATTGAGTTAGGTCGCCATTTCAATAAAAGGTATTAAAGGTATTAAACCGGTTATTAAATTACACCAACAACTAACTCTCCCCCCTTTCCTGGTCCACAGCAGTTTGAATACCCTTGAGCAAACATTTAGTGTTCTCTTTTAATTTTTGATAACTTTCGTTGTTGTTTCAATACCAATCTGAAAACCCATAAGAATTTCAAAAATTTCAATTTCTAAACCTGTTTTTGTTCATGAAAATGAATTTTCTGGGCTTAGTTACTAAACTTATTTTTGTACTCAAATGCACATAAATACAATTTTCAAGCAATAAAGTCTACCACTTTGAGAAAAAAGGTAAAACACACAATTTGTTCCACACAATAGATACTCCGTGTATTAAATTAAGAAATTGTTTTGATATTTCAGTACCAGAGTAGTAGTCCAATTACTTCTATTCAGCTATTTTTACTTTCTCCCCCTATACCATAGTATATGGAGAAAGTATTGTTTTCGTCAAAATTTTCTAATTTGAGTTGTTTGTGGATTTATCCATTTTGGTGCCCCCTGAGTCCAAAAAAGTGGTTTTCAGAGTGATGTATCTGTGTGTGTGTGTGTGTGTGTGTGTGTGTGTGTGTGTGTGTGTGTGTGTCCGTGTGTCTGTGTGTCGGGATGTAAACAGAGCTAGAGAATGCCCCCATGGTCCGATTTTGGTGAAATTTGGTATGTAGGTCCAAACTCACAATAATTCCAAGCGTTTTTTTCATTTTTTTAAATTTTTTATTTTTAAGGGTTGTTTACCCCCAAAAACCCTCAAAAATCGTCAAAAATCAAAATTTCTCAAAAACGGCTCTAACGATTTTGATTAAAATTTTATGGTTTATTAAGCTTAAAATGGTGAATAAAATGACACCACCCGCACCTCCGAGAAAATGCGCGGTCAAAAGTTATGGAGTAAAAAGAAGTGTTTCAAAAATCAATTTTTTGGATTTTCAAAATAGCTGTTGTCTCGAAATAAATTTTAATTATCACCATTAAATCAAGTTCAAAAAACTAAATAATCCAGTATTTTAAATTATTGCTCTACGTAAAGTGGTTGCGGAGAAAATTCAATTTTTCGTTTAGCGGTAAACGCAGTACGTTGTTAAACGGTACTGTTTTTGAAGTCACAGAAGCGCGTAGGGTCAAACGAGCGCTGCTCAGCTGGTAGCTATCCGACTGAGTCATCAAGACATTAATATTTTAAGCTTTTAACACCTTTTTTTATATTAATTATATTGATGGGAGAAAGTATGTGTCAGTTAACTGATACCGTTTATTTATAACAGTACCAGGTTAACCGAGCTTTGCTCGTTAGTTTTTATTCACTTTTTTATAGTGTCAAGGTAAATAAGCGATTAAATTTCCACCAACAACCAACTATACCTCTTCACAGTTAACAGCTGTTTCAAAAATACCTCTTCACAGTTAACAGCTGTTTCAAAAAGTCTGCTTAACATTAATGTTTCTTTTTGTTTACATTTCGTTGTTATTTCGTTACCAAAATAGCAACCCATAAGACTAATGTTAAAAATTACTATTTTAAAACTTAATTTTAGACCAAATTCGATTTTTCCTGGGGTTGAGGCTGTTTCTAAACTTATTTTTGGGCCAAAACACTCTGTAATGCGAACTTTAAGCAAAATCTAACAGCTAGATTTCGAGTTCGTGGAACACACATCCCTTCAGATATTCCTCGTATTATAGTATAGGATATGTTTGTTTATTTTTCAATCAACAGCTGATTTATTTTGAAATTCAATAAAATTGTTCCCATGTTAATCTTATGGACAAAAAAACGAACTTTAAGGGCTTCCCGTGGGCTTCAGAATTAAAATATCAAAAATCTAAAACCTTTATGCAAAACTACAAACTGAGACCATTCTTTTGACACCTTAAAAGTTAAAATCGGTCCAGAAATAACGGAGGAGTTTTGTTCACAAAAAAACAGCCCTGACGTATTAATATAAGAGATAATAATAATGTTATTCCTCTCACAAAGTTTCACATTGCATGGGAATTAATCAAGAGATTTAAAGTTTTTGCACTTATTTACAATTTTACAAACTTTTATTTAACTAAATTTTTATTTACTAATTTTTCTAGTTGTTCCTCTTTCTTCCTTCTTCTTTCGTTCTTCTTGACTATATTTTTATGTTCAATTTATTTAGGATCTACCGCTTCTTTTACATATTTCTTTTTAACTCTTCCTTCCTTAAACGCTTCTATGTCTTATTCCACGTCATTGGTTTTGTCCTTCTAAATTGTCTTTATACAATGGACCTCACAAGTGGATACCGAGAACAAAAAAGACAAGAACCCAAGAGTGTGTCGTTTTATGTTTTTACTATAAACCTTTTAGTACGTTGTATGAAGAAATTTATTATTTATCGATAAGTTTATTATTTCGTTCTTATAGCTGGAAATATCTACAGTACATGGATGAGCCATCACGTGTTACATATACGTTTTACAGTTAAAAAGTTAGATCAAAAGTACAACTTAATCCAGCTGTGCAAACTGAATTGTACTAGTTGGTACATTTATGTTTTTGTCGGAGATCAGAGTCTACAGTTAGAAGCGAACATTCACTAACGAGTAAAGCCGCTGATATAACAATGAAAAACTCGGCCGCCGATGGAACTACATGCCAGATCTGATGAGGTAATCTGTTTTGATTTGCAATTCTCGTTGTTTTTACCCCGGCGATGACAACAAGCAGTGTATACAAAACCCGGGTGGCAAAATTAGCGTTCTCTAAACTTATTTGAAACTGTTCGTTAAACCAAACAACACTTTACAATACCATTTAGTAACTAAAAAAACGTATATAAAAACGTGTTATACGTAAAAAGGTCGATACTTATTTTTAAGTAGGCCTACTAAAATAGGAGAGGATCGCATCTAGGCTATAAGACAATTTAAGAACTGTAATTAAAATTACCCCCGGAGCATAACAAATTTGTAAAACAGAAAATAAGGACTTTTGACATCGTTTTACTAGTTTACCCAGTTTCGCCTGTTTTATTGTGTGTACTCTTCTATTCACTTTGGGCGAAAAATGTCCGTGACCTAGAAACAAAAAAATTATTTCTTTTAAGAGTTCAGCTGGTCATAAACCATAAAGTTTCTGTCCATTTGTTGTAGTTTTTGCTAATTCCTATCCAGGCCAGGACACGCAATATACAGAGTAATTATGAGTCTCTGTTTTTGGGTTCTTTCTGGCGGGCATCTTATTTAGAACACCTGGTTTTAGAAAAATTACCGCACCCAACATTTAACGATACCCCGATGGTAGTTTCAGCGATAGTAGTGTAGGACTACATTGCCCGATAATAGACGGTATTAACGTAAATCGCGTCGTGGTAGTACAAGGGACTTCCCGATTTTGGGTGTCAATTAAATCACATGGAATAATCAAAAGAGTAACTTCCGAGTTTTCGTACACCAAATGCAGTTTCAGTATGAACACTCATTGTACTACAGATTTTTACGTGCAGCTGAAGTTTTGTCACATTTTTTTCCAGCCAAGTGCGCGTAAAGGAAACAATTGTAATTGCACTCTCACGTAGGATTCTAAAAGTATTAAGAGTAATTTTTACTGTGTTATTATGCTACCAGGCACATGTGTATATCTGGTGTAACGCCTTGCAGGGCCCTCGTCATCGGCCAATCATTTGTCTGTTATTCTCATGATACTAGTATGAGCAGTGTAAAATGATTGTATCGGGATCAGAAGAACGGTCCAATCCCATGGCGCTCGAGTGAACATTACACTACCAAATGTCGGTTATTTGTAGTAAAAAATAAAAGTAAAAATATCCTTCTTAAACTTACATGAGATGATTATTGTATTGCTCCCATTACATTCACTCGACTGGTAAAACATGGGGAATTGGTGTGCAAAAAACGTAGAAACTTAACTAATCAGAATATATAATCACGTAATTGCGTTACCCCATGTGATTTAATTAACACTAAAAACCTTGTAGTTGTTACAATGTCCGAGCGCGGCGGCGGCGGCGGCAGCGGGGTCGCCACTGCGCCGGTATATTGATCAGTCCGCCCAGCGTTGTAAACACGTGTTCTCGTACGCGGGTTATCAATGGAAATGTCACTGCTGCATAGTTTGTTTATATTATTGATTCATGTTATGTGTAATATTTCGTATAAAATGTTTCAATAGTATGTCTGATTTTATTAAAGATTTGATAGAAAACATTGAGAGTGTGCTAAAAGTATAATTTTGCATAAAGCGTAGACTGTTACGAGTTCCAAATACAGATTAAAAATGAATAAAGCATCTTTCATAAAACGGTTCCCAAACTTTGATTAGATATCTGTTTACATTTGTGATATGGTTCTTCATATGGTTTCTATTATTGTGGTCAAAGATCGAACCGCAAATTGTCGACTTGAATGTTAAATGTTGTGTACATTTCGGTTGTGCTGCCTCTGGGCATAATTCTAGAGCTTTATTATTTGTGTCTACTGCATGCATAATATTTTATAACTAGATTGTTATTTTGCGGGAGTATAAACAACTGATTTAATATCTCGAGTTGTTTGTTGGGACTGTTGTATACCGCCCAGAAGCTGTTCGTAAAGCACAGTTCTCCAGGATACTGTGTGTTGCTATCAAAACAAGTGTTGTATACTGGAACAACAAGACGTTGTCCGCACGGCTCAGAATAAACAAGCCCCTACTAACATTATAGCTCCCTCGCACACACAATACCTCTTCCATGTTTTCAAGCAATACTCTAGTAAAAATTAAACATTCTCATTATTTCATCCTAACACCAATTATACAATTAAACAAAACTTTTTAAGACAAAAGTTTTAGCGACTTATACACTACCATTCAATTCTTTTAACGATCTTTTAAGCCGCGT
The DNA here is from genome assembly GCA_030545055.2 of Neoaliturus tenellus. Taxonomy (NCBI): domain Eukaryota; kingdom Metazoa; phylum Arthropoda; class Insecta; order Hemiptera; family Cicadellidae; genus Neoaliturus; species Neoaliturus tenellus. Next base: position 222,850,162 of record CM061532.1, read on the forward strand.
CCGCACTGGCTGAACATTCGTGGCGAACTTGTTCGGCGAACACAAAAAATCAACAAACATTCCTAACAAACAATTACGTGCCATATGATTTTCATTGTAAAAGGTTAGCAACGAACAAAAAAAAAGTTCTTAAGAACTTTGTTCGGCGAACATGTTCGGAAAGTGCGGGAGTGCGGACGCGGCTTTGTAGGCCTATAGGAGTTGCAGTTAAATTGTGAAAGCGCTCCTGCCACTTGCTAAAACATTAGACCCTGATCGACTAACAACACTTTGCAACATGTAGACCATAACTCCATCTTCATTATATTTTTAATACATCGTCATTGCCATGGTCTCATTTTGGAAACATCTTTCAATAAATATGTAAAAAGTCGAAGTCTTTCTAGCTTTAATGATTATTTTCACCTTTTTGTGCACTGCTTCTGGTACAAGAATGATAAAGATTCTGAAAACTGAGTAATTGTTGTGACTATTTTTGGACCTCGTGTGTTAGGAGTCAGAAAATCCTTAGCCTATGTTTCTGTTCGAATGACTGACGTAATTGCGGTCGCGTGGTTGTCGCGGTAGTGTTCAAGTGACCTTGAAGTTGTCTTGGTCATGATGATAGTGTCCAGATGTCCGCGTGGTTGTTGCGGTAGTGCTCGAGTGACCTTGTGGTTGTCGTGGTCATGACGATAGTGTCCGAGTGTGGTTATCGTAGTATTGTCGTATTGTTCAGGTGACCTCGTGGTTGTAGTGACGGTAGTTTCCGGATGTCCGCGTGGTTGTCGCAGTAGTGTCCGGATGATCTCGTGGTGGTGGTAGTCGTGACGGTAGTGTCCGGATGTCCGTGTGGTAATAATAATAATAATCTTTATTTGCAGAAAGACAATGTACAATTGCATTGCAAACGTCAACAGAAATAATAAAACATAGGCTGCCAAAAAAGAGAGACAAGAACAATCAGTCCAAATTTTCATTGGTTGTCGCAGTAGTTTTCGGATGACGTCGTGGTTGTCGTAGTCGTGACGGTAGTGTCTGGATGACCTCGTGGTTGTCGTAGTCGTGACGGTAGTGTCCGGATGTCCGCGTGGTTGTCGCAGTAGTGTCCGGATGACCTCGTAGTTGTCGCACTCGTGAAAGTAGTGTTCGGATGTCCGTGTGGTTGTCGCAGTAATTTTCGGATGACCTTATGGTTGTCGTAGTAGTGACGGTAGTGTCCGGATGACCTTATGGTTTTCGTAGTAGTGACGGTAGTGTCCGGATGTCCGCTTGGTTGTCGCAGTAGTGTCCGGATGACCTTATGGTTTTCGTACTAGTGACGGTAGTGTCCAGATGTCCGCGTGGTTGTCGCAGTAGCGTCCGGATGTCCGCGTGGATGTCGCAGTAGTATTCAGAAGTCACGTGGTAGTCCTAGTAGTGACGGTAGTGTCCGGATGTCCGTGTGGTTATCGCAGTAGTTTTCGGATGATCTTATGGTTGTCGTAGTAGTGACGGTAGTGTCCGGATGTCCGCGTGGTTGTCGCAGTAGTGTCCGGATGACCTCGTGGTTGTCGTACTCGTGAAGGTAGTGTCCGGATGTCCGTGTGGTTGTCGCAGTAATTTTCGGATGATCTTATGGTTGTCGTAGTAGTGACGGTAGTGTCCGGATGACCTTATGGTTTTCGTAGTAGTGACGGTAGCGCCCGGATGTCCGCGTGGATGTCGCAGTAGTATTCAGAAGTCACGTGGTAGTCCTAGTAGTGACGGTAGTGTCCGGATGTCCGCTTGGTTGTCGCAGTAGTGTCCGGATGACCTTATGGTTTTCGTACTAGTGACGGTAGTGTCCAGATGTCCGCGTGGTTGTCGCAGTAGCGTCCGGATGTCCGTGTGGTTGTCGCAGTAGTATTCGGAAGTCACGTGGTGGTCCTAGTAGTGACTGTAGTGTCCGGATGTCCGTGTGGTTGCCGCAGAAGTGTCCGGATGACCTAGTGGTTGTCGTGGTCGTGAAGGTATTGTCCGGATGTCCGTGTGGTTGTCGCAGTAGTATTCGGAAGTCACGTGGTGGTCCTAGTAGTGACGGTAGTGTCCGGATGTCCGTGTGGTTGCAGCAGCAGTGTCCGGATGACCTAGTGGTTGTCGTGGTCGTGACGGTAGTGTCCGGATGTCCGTGTGGTTGTCGCAGTAGCGTCCGGATGTCCGTGTGGCTGTCGCAGTAGTATTCGGAAGTCACGTGGTGGCTTTAGTAGTGACGGTAGTGTCCAGATGTCCGCGTGGTTGTCGCAGTAGCGTCCGGATGTCCGTGTGGTTGTCGCAGTAGCGTCCGGATGTCCGTGTGGTTGTCGCAGTAGTATTCGGAAGTCACGTGGTGGTCCTAGTAGTGACGGTAGTGTCCGGATGTCCGTGTGGTTGTCGCAGTAGCGTCCGGATGTCCGCTTGGTTGTCGCAGTAGTGTCCGGATGACCTTATGGTTTTCGTACTAGTGACGGTAGTGTCCAGATGTCCGCGTGGTTGTCGCAGTAGCGTCCGGATGTCCGTGTGGTTGTCGCAGTAGTATTCGGAAGTCACGTGGTGGTCCTAGTAGTGACTGTAGTGTCCGGATGTCCGTGTGGTTGCCGCAGAAGTGTCCGGATGACCTAGTGGTTGTCGTGGTCGTGAAGGTATTGTCCGGATGTCCGTGTGGTTGTCGCAGTAGTATTCGGAAGTCACGTGGTGGTCCTAGTAGTGACGGTAGTGTCCGGATGTCCGTGTGGTTGCAGCAGCAGTGTCCGGATGACCTAGTGGTTGTTGTGGTCGTGACGGTAGTGTCCGGATGTCCGTGTGGTTGTCGCAGTAGCGTCCGGATGTCCGTGTGGCTGTCGCAGTAGTATTCGGAAGTCACGTGGTGGCTTTAGTAGTGACGGTAGTGTCCAGATGTCCGCGTGGTTGTCGCAGTAGCGTCCGGATGTCCGTGTGGTTGTCGCAGTAGCGTCCGGATGTCCATGTGGTTGTCGCAGTAGTATTCGGAAGTCACGTGGTGGTCCTAGTAGTGACGGTAGTGTCCGGATGTCCGTGTGGTTGTCGCAGTAGCGTCCGGATGTCCGTGTGGTTGTCGCAGTAGTATTCGGAAGGCACGTGGTGGTCCTAGTAGTGACGTTAGTGTCCGGATGTCCATGTGGTTGTCGCAGTAGTATTAGGAAGTCACGTGGTGGTCCTAGTAGTGACGATAGTGTCCGGATGTCCGTGTGGTTGCCACAGCAGTGTCCGGATGCCCTCGGGGTTGTCGTAGTCGTGAGGGTAGTGTCCGGATGTCCGCGTGGTTGTCGCAGTAGTGCCCTGATGACTTTGGGGTTGTCGTGGTCGTCACGGTAGTGTCCGGATGTCTGTGTGGTTGTTGCAGTAGTGTCCGGATGACCTCGTGATTGTCGTGGTCGTGAGAGTAGTGTCCGGATGTCCGCCTGGTAGTGGCATTATTGTCCGGATGACCTCGTGGTTGTCGTGGTCGTGAGGGTAGTGTCCGGATGTCCGCGTGGCCGTGTGTCTGATGACAGTGTCGGGTCGGCTGTGTGGCCGCTAGCTGCCGCTGCCCTGTGTATTGATCGCGGACTTGCCGCACTCTGTACCCTCGTACCCGTGCCGCTGCCGACCGTCACTCTCCTCCCCCTCCCCTCCCCTCACCATCCTCTCACTCGCGTAATTATCTGCTATTTACTCTACACTGACGCACTCCCCGCTCTGTTTTATCCGAGATTATCATCGGGTCGTCGAAACAGTCTCCTTTTTACAATGACCATTTTTTTTTTAATTCTCACTGGTTTAATTTTTTTACTTTATATCGTGACGATTGTAACAGTTAAGTACCATTTTGACTTACATAGTCCTATACATTTGACACTGAAGGTCAAAGAACTTTATTCTAATAGCTCATTATTTCAGTTTTATAAGTTTCAACACCATAGCAAGGTGTATTATATTTTACTGAAATGGAGAAATGTGTTAATCAACCTTTATTATCTTACTTTATGACAAACATGGTTATTTGGTGCTTCCAAACTTTAGATTTCTGAAGATATTATATGTCCGTTATGTTGTTTAACTAATTGTTATGGTTTATTGTGTTCCATTTAGTTAGTGATTACCTATAAGCATTTTTTGTAATAAAGATCCTCTTAAAAACACTATTTCTTGTCAAGTCATACAAAGTAATGTATGGACTGACTACATATCTTATAATGTAAAAAAGTGTTACTTTAGTTTGCTATCATGAACATTTTGCGTATTAAGATATCCAATAAAGTTGTGTTCACAAGCGATATAACAAATCTTAAAACATAATGTTGTATGTTAGTACCAAACTACAGGGTGAAGTTTCAAGATGGTTGGAAGTCTTAAAAGTAAATGTAGTGAAGTTGCGAAATGCATTTCGTTTCGGGTTTAAAAGACGAAAAAGGCCACGCGATCTTGGTGTTGAGTTATATGGCCTTTGCATGACAAAGGCATCGAACTCGGCTCTCTCTGTAATTGTTCTCCGTAAATTTAAACTGTTGGCGTTTCTCGGTTTTCAAATTCGGACACACCAACATCTACCGATGTCGTGTACCCGACCACAATAACTTGTTTGGCTTCACGAAATACCACATGTTTTCTAAGCAAATTGTGTAGTTAAGTTTAAACCAGAAATCTTATGCTATCAATTAAATCTAAATACTGTAGAAGGAAAATGGAGTACAGCAAACCTCAGCGGAGGATAACATAAACACGTTCTTCAGCGGAAATTATAGCAACTTATTTAAGATAAATCATTGAATGCAGAAGACGTGCAGGAAGTTTGAGGTGGAGAGGCTGTTTGTATGTTCGGCTTTGCGGGTTGGTATCGCTGGCTGGCCGTGGTGCAACGCCGTCATCGCTACTGGACAGCAGAACTTTACAACATCGCTATCAAACCTCCATTACTTCCGGCTATCCTAGTTTCCGCTGATAGGTCGGGCAGCTCACAATGTTTTGATCCAGACCCGTCCACGTTATACATTTTTGTAGTTTAAGTAATTGCTGTCTTTGCACATTTTAAAACTATGTTTTGATTCGCGCTTATCCATGACCAATCCGATTCTACGGTTCATTTTCGATTTGATCTTGACATCATAAAGCATCAAATAAGGGCAGCATAAACTTACAATGAGTTATTCCTGATGAAAAAATAATATTTTAAACATCCAATTCCAATTCATAATCCCTATTTCGTACGAAGCCGATGAATTTATCAAAGTATTCTGAAGAATTTACTTAAAGCTTAGTGAATAATTTGTATATACAACTGTAAATTTGTATGTACAGCTATGAACTGTCGCGTTACTCTAGCTAATGAAATGCAATAGACATTTTCGCCAAGGAAATTATCTGGTTAGTTTTAATTTATTAAGCGTTTCTCTTACTTTTTGGAATGCAGTAGTTGGGTTTTTGAATACTTAACACCCTATTTTATAAATGACTATGGAAGCTTCTACATGTACTAGCATAGGAGTATTTGTAGTACAGTTTCGAGATGAAGACCTTTCACTTTCACTAGTGAGGTTAAATTAGTTTATTTTAATCATATATTTATACTCTATCAGCGGCTATTCTCAAGACTGTTTTCCACTTCGTAATAGAAATCATAACTCGATTTTAAAATGGTCAAACGGGAAAACACTCTTCAAGATAAACAAAGAGTGTTTTGAAAATCTCTCTCCAACTTTGGCGGTTTCCATTCGGCAATGTTGCGGATTAACTTTGGCAGTTTCCATTCGGCAATGTTGCTGCGGATAGAGCCAACAAAATTGTCCACGTCCAGTGAGCGGCGCGTGTTGGCCGCGGTACAGGTACGGGTCTGCCGTTACATCATGTGACCCAGCCTAGGTGTGACCTCATCCCACATCGCCGCTGAGTAAGGCCAACTGTCACTGCACCGTGCTGCCTATCGCTAACGCATCATTGTATACAGAATACCTTCAGAAACAAATCCGGTCGTTCGCAAATCTTTGACTTTGAGGGTCAATCTAGACGATTTTCGCGTCCCTTCATGGATGTATTTGGGTGTAGCCGTGGATATATGCAAGACGGAGTTATTTCCTCTTCGATCCGTTAACGCCATTAGAATGTTGCATTTTATACATTTAATACCATACGGATTTTAAATGAATCGTTTATGAAAATAATTACCTTTCTTTTTAAGTTAACGATTATTACGTGCATGGTTTCTATTTTATTGATGGCCACCTAATATTGTATTCAAATCCATGAATATATACTTAAAATACTAGAGGATTTCGTTCCTAGCGGTTTTTACGATTCATAATTAAAACAGTAGGTACGGAAACGTACGTTCATAAAGTTAATATGATTTAGTTCAAGGTTTAAGTGTTGTTTATTAGTTGGTACTAGAGATCACCTCCTGATCGAAATTCGATCAAAATTTCAGTTGATCTGGCCCCAAGAAGTTTAAAACCATTTTAGATCTATAACATCTGTTCTTAATAATTTTCTAGCAGTTGTTTTTACAACAGATGTCTAATGATTCAGTCAATTCTCCTTTCTCCATAAGATTAACATTGGAACTTTGAAAGCCTGTGGGGCGTATCCCTGGAGTCTGATGTGAATTAGAATGTGATTCTGCTCATCTACAGGACTATACCTTTCTAACGGTATGCTCGGATTTATCCTACGATGCACACGAGCTGAGAAAAAAGGAGGAAATGAAACATGCTTGCGTATTAATATGTAGATAGATTAGCCCTTGACTAGGCATAGCCAAAACCTTCATCCTAGGATTTGTGTAGGCCTATATATGCAGTTCGTAATCTAAGATTTGTTGTATATATGCAGTTCGTAATCCTAAGATTCGTTGTATATATGCAGTTCGTAAAACAACTAACGTTTAACTAGGTCCACACGTTTTATTATGTTAAGTGTATCTAGATAAGATTCACTACGGTTGCACACAACTTTATTGCCTCTCCTCAACTGTGCATACTAAAAGTAATCAAAGAAAAGTTTTGGCAGAACTGTAGCAACAGTAGCCGAACTGCGGTATATAGTATAACGCCATTTCCATTTTAAAACAGTCGTTGAATCGTCCAGGTATTGTATCATGCCCACGAAGACCCCGCCCTGCCGCCAAGGCGCCGTAGATCCTACTGTTCGTTCCACGTTTGTTTGTGTAATAAACTAAACAACATCGATACTCCTCGATTCGTGATTGTACATTTGCAAGTTACTATAGACATTTTTGATCTTGAACGGGAGCAACAGGTTTGACAAATTCTGGAATTGCAACGATTGAACAATTTATCTTAACGATTGAATAAGTTAATCGATAAAACCGACAGTAGTATTTTAGTCTAAAAACAAGCTATGATACCTACCCGATAACATGATTTGTCTTTTCAATTCTAAAAATAGTATCTAAATCGTTCAAAATTCATGTTAATAACAACATTATCGTACACTCGCCCACGCCCATTGACATTTTAACCTGATTTGAAGATATTCTGAGTTAGATAAGTACCATGATATTTTACACAGTTTTACTTATTAAATATTCATCCTGAATATCTGCACTGACATTTTAAGCTTTTAAATCGTAGATTTTATTACGACTCGACATGAACTCACTCCTGGCATGTCGTGGCATAGTTTTGTACAACTACACACATGGAACGACTTCTAAATAAAGAGCTCGCCTGTAAATTCGAAGTTACCGATTAGCATTTGAGAAAAGTTGCTTTTTGAATGTTCGAAACTTGGACCCATCTGCCTTTGTTTATTGGATTATTGTCGTTATTGAGGAATGATGCTAACGAATAAGCTGGTCTTTATTGTCAGTTACAAAGTTCACTAATAGTTTATTCATAATCACATTAAATACGCACACGGATGGTATTGGTGTCTCAGAAAGTCTCTAAAGTCTCCTTATCTAAGACCGTTGCGAAATAGCAGCAGCAATGATATTACAAGGAACATCGTAAAGAGGTACATTATTAAACCAAATTCAATCGAGTTGTATAATGAGGTCTTAAGGCTCGTTTACACTAGAGTTGACAACCTAGAGTTGCCAACTTTTATTGATATCACTGTGTAAACGCACTATAAACACAAGAGGTTGGCAAATATTTAAAAACAAAAGACAAATTGTTATTTGGTTGATAACTTTGATATATCTGGTTGTCAGTTCAAGTTGTCAACTAAAATACTTGGCAATTTTTGCTGTCATATATGGTGTAAACGCCACTTAAAAACGTACATGTTTCTCATTAAAATACATAGGTTCTCGGCCATTGAGAGCTCAATGGAATTTACGTTTTTCGTACATCAACAGATTGTTCCTTTACGATTTGCGTTTTAGTGTCTTTCCTCGAAAGAGTGTGATCATGTGTGAGTGAGATCGACGATTCAAGTGACATTCAAGTGTGGCTACGTTTTGAGCGGGTGCCCGCTTAAAACCTATACATTTTCGACATGTTTATTACTGTATTTTACTTTGATTTGGAAAATTTAATTTAGTAATAGATAAAGTCAAGTAGTGTGTATTCATTGTATTTAGCCTTCAAGCCACTCTTGAGACATTCAGAACTCCTCACTTGTGGATTAAAGGCCTTCCTAATTCAATTGTTGCATTAACTACTATTATTATCATTTTATCTTTACTTATTTGACTAAGCTTAAAATAGCTGTTAAGTGTAGTGTTTTCAGAAGAAATAAACGAATAGTTCGATACTTTCAAAATAAATTCCAAAAGATGAGCTTGTTTTTTGTCCGATATGCTGTTTTTATTGTTTCTCTTATTATTATTGTTCACTCTGATTATCGGCGGATACGGTCAGCCACATCCGGGCGGTCGGCCGCTACGATTGGACCGCGAGCCGGGATGCTGAGGAGGGGAGGATATGAAGGATACGAAATAGTCATAAAACCTGCCTTAATGATGGTCATAATAATGAAGCTAAACAGGGCACTCGTTCCCTTAAACAATATTTTGATCATTTTTGATGCGCGGAAAGACACGACACCAAGCAATCAACGAAAAATTCTGTTGGTTTACAAAAATATAATTTTTTTAAGATAAATTCCATATTACCGAATCAAACAATAAACTCTATTAGTGGTGATTTTAGGTTTGGCAGTCAGCAGTTTCTATCAGTGCAGTTGGACGGTTCTCAACGTTTTCATTAAGGTGGTCCAATTCAGTTAGGAGAATGTTCTACAAAGCTAACGATTTAGGTAAAACTTATTTGTTTGTGTTAAAAGTTTGTTTTTAGGAATACTGTGCATTAAATGTTCGTGTCATTAAATTTATTTTAAAATTCTTGAAAACCGCAGTTTAAATCATTTAATATACATTTTGACCGGTATAAGTAAGTACTCTGTAAGTGCATGGTTATGTAGCCTATGATAATGTTTAGAGCTTAAGGCTTAGTTTAGCCATCAAAATCACTAACATAGAGTTCATGCATATTCATAATGCTCACTAATACTCTTTGAAATAAAAAAAAATGAAACAGTTATAATGTCAACACAAGATATAAAATATTGTAAAATGACTTTCTGTACACTTATAGACTTGCAATATCTTTTTGAAGTGTGTGATATTACGTTAGCTTATACAGGATGAAGGGCCGTTACGCGTAACCCGTGCGGCTTGTTACATAAAATATGAGAGGGCGGTAGAGCGGCTCGAGTCGGGGAGTTTCAAAAGAAATGCATTGTCATCTGCTATATGTTTTTCTTACATTTACCGCACAATATGTTCAATCTGAACGTTGATAACTTTTGAAAACATTATAATCACGATCTTTTATGTGGCCTCTTAGAACATACGTTCAGTATAAAAAAATGTAATATTAATAAAATTTGGAATGTTATGTCGTGGGAATAATTAATTCACGATTGATTTAAATGTGGTAAGCAATACCTCCAAGAAGGTAGGATCTTCTGTATATCCTGAACAACTTGAAGTAAGTTTAAGAAGTATTCAAACATTTCGAAGCTTATCATAAAGTTATTAACAAGTTAAGTCTAGTGATGTTAGTTGACCAGTACATTTCCAATATCCATATTGAGGTACTTTATCCATAGCATTGATATTACCCCTTCAGGTAAATACTTGGGCATAAAGAGAATAAAAAAATGAATAAAAGCTCTACTGTGAAAATTGTCATACACAAAACGGTTATTATCATAATTTAATTTAATGGAATGTGTTAGTTTAAGTGTGATAAGTAATCGTAAATAAACTTTATAAATTAATATTTTTTCGTAGTTTCTGTTTTTTATTTATTTATTTTTACTTTCTCCCCCTATACCATAGTATATGGAGAAAGTATTGTTTTCGTCAAAATTTTCGAATTTGAGTTGTTGGTGGATTTATCCATTTTGGTTCCCCCTGAGTCCAAAAAAGTGGTTTTCGGAGTGATGTCTGTGTGTGTGTGTGTGTGTGTGTGTGTGTGTGTGTGTGTCTGGATGTATACAGAACTAGAGAATGCCCCAATGGTCCGATTTTGGTGAAATTTGGTATGTAGGTCCAAACCCACGATAATTCCAGGCGTTTTTTTCATTTTTTTGAATTTTTTATTTTTAAGGGTAGTTTACCCCCAAAAACCCTCAAAAAACGCGAAAAATCAAAATTTCTCAAAAACGGCTCTAACGATTTTGATTAAAATTTTGTGGATTATTAAGATTAAAATGCTGAATAAAATGACACCACCCGCATCTCTGAGAAAATGCCCGTTCAAAAGTTATACAGTAAAAAGTGTTTAAAAAATCAATTTTTTTGATTTTCAAAATAGCTGTTATCTTGAAATAAATTTTACTTATCACCATTAAATAAAGCTCAAAAAACTAAATACATCAGTATTTAAAATTATTGCTCTACGTCAAGTGGTTGCGGAGAAAATTCAATTTTTCGTTTAGTGGTAAACGCAGTACGTTGTTATAAGTCACAGACGCGCGTAGAGTCAAACTCACGCTCCTCAGCTGGTAGCTATCCGACTGAGCCATCAAGACATTAATGTTTGAAGCTTTTAACCCTTTTTTATATTGTTGGGAGAAAGTATGTGTCAGTTATCTGATACCGTTTATTGCAATAGGTCTCACTTTAGAAGCTTACCAGCAAAGATTAGTTATTTAATGCAAAGGAAAGGTAAAGCTGTCCTAAATCCTCTAGTAGTTACTCAAATCGGAAATCTCTTGTCGCCTTATTATAATACATAAAAATATCAACCCGTCATTTTGTATGGTAAATGTTTCTTTTGGCAGTGTTACAAATACAAGACTAACTAGTCTAAGTGGCACTATTTAGTTCAAGTTTACGTTGCTTAGTTTGAATAAAATATGTGTTTACGGTTTACTTTGATGAGCATTAGAGTCCTTTACTTCAAAACCAAATACAGGATTTTGTAAAATGTGTAGGTATTTTAAAGGAGCGGAGATTTGCAGCACTCTAAATATCGCTAGGGGAGTCTTTATCGGACGCGGACGCAGTTTTCATTAGTCCACATTCAGCATTCGGCCAGCGTAGCGTCCCGCGTCCCTCCTTCTATTGGTCCGCACACCTACACACTACTCTCCCTGTCGACACATTTATTTAAGTGAACCTCCCGATTGCTTTCTGTGTCTCGGGCCTGCGTTGAAGAATACTGTTGGTTTAGATTTATTCCTGTGTTGGTAAAAGAAATAAACATACGAATTATGACTGTGTTGCCAATACATGATGAACCCTTCAAAATCGTGATTGCAATTGCTTTATATTCTTTTAGATAGTTTTAAGAAGTCTTTTTGGGGAGACCTGGTGTACTTAAAAAAAAGTTATGGCATATTTGAATTCATCCAAATTTTAGCCCTTCTTTCCTTGTTTCATGTGCTGTGATAGTTTGCATCATACGTTTCGTTAGAAGTAATCGTAAAATTGTTCCGGGTTCGTTTAAATTAATGTGTTTGTAGCGCGGACAGTTTTATTGCTCGATCTCTTTATTTTGTAGGACAGGTACCGGTTAACCGTTTGACAATGTTTTATGATACAAAGAATTTAAAATGTTATGTAATCTCATGTAATTTAATATGAGAGTTAGCTTAATATTACTGCGATATAAACATTCCACTATAAGTAACAAAACTTGCTGGGAAGCTGAGTGGTTATATAGCACTCGCCGATGGTTGCCGGTTCGATCCTGAGAAAATATAGCAGCTTTTAAGAGGTTCCTTTCCGGACCCAATTGCCATTTGTCATTGGGTATTAATAATAACTAGTATACGTGTTGCTCGAAATCGAGCAATTTATTTAAATACAGTACAACTGTTATTTAGCTCTAAATCAATGACATCCGACCAATCCAATAATGTGAATATCTTTAATCGCCAATAACTACACGTATTTACAGCTGACTATTAACATATGTTTCAAATGCTTTATCAGTCCCCAATGTTATTTAAATGGGAAATTTTGAGATTTCAATGATGGATAGCGCCTTTATTTTCAGTCCGATTCTCATCAATTTTTGGCGGAAACAACCACAGACCAAGCCCTATCCAACGACACCAAAAACTTGAAAATCGGTTGAAAATTGTAGGAGAAGTTCTCAAGACAAAAAAACTTTTAGAATATTAAATAAGTATAGATGCTTTCTAACAACTGGTCGATGTTATATAGTAAATACACAAAAAAAGAATCCCCATCGAATGGTATGTTTGCACGTTGAATCTCGACGCTGGGCTCATCAGCTTAGATGTGCATACTGCATGAGCTGCCAGTAATGCAGTAGTTATCATCAGCCAGCGATTGGGATCAGTCATCAACATTGGGTGGTTATTGGGAACAACGGATGTCAGTGTTTGTTGCCGACCAGGCTATCGTTATACAATCTCGGTATCCTTCATAATTATGATATATTTACCAAGCATTACTTGAATTTGATTTTTCTTACACCTTCTATAACATTAGTTTAGAGAAGAATTAATTAATATACACTTATACTCTGAGCCTCAAGGAAATATTTAATTTTCGATGTATAAGAAAGTGGTTTACAAAAACTAGGAGAATTGACAATTTTATATATTACATTAAAGGCTTTTAACGGGAATGCGGTGCAAACCCATCAAATTGTGGTTTGAGTTCTCTTATTTGAGTGGAAAGTGCATATTTTAACAGTGCAAAATTTAACCTTAAAGACTGCTGAAATGTAACTTCTCTTCGATAATGTAGGCATAACACGTTATTCCTGACACACGCGTGCTTGAAGAAGCACGTGGGCCCTTTTCTTACATTATTGCATATTTTTTCAATTTAATAAAATTTATAACAGTTTTGCTAAGTGCGAAGGACATTTTAATTTATTCATTGTGAATAGCCACCGGAACTGCGTATTAATTAAAATATGGTTACATACCAATTTCCGTCACAGCAGTCCAATCTTGGTCCAGAGTGGATGACCCGGGTTTCGACCCTACTGGGTCATAATCATATCCATTTCAGGGACTCACATTAAAATTTGTCGGTCGTGATGACTTCGTCAGTTTTACAAAAAACACATAACACAGTTTTTACACACATCATGACCACACGCACAAACACCTAGGCCTAGGGACGAATACGAGCGTGGCGAGACAACCGGTAACTCTGCACTGCACTGACCGTTCCTGTACTGTCCGCCGCCGTGTCTTTGTTGGATGGACTTTGACCCTTTGTTGATAATTCGTTCCTTGGTCCTACTGCCTTTGTATTTTGTTCGAATCTTACTATACTATCGAAAAGAGTGTTGGAATTAAAATTTAGCTGTTCGTTCAGTATTTCATTGGGATTGTTTTTTAGAGCTCTGAAAATATAAAATTCTTCAAGTGTGTCCGTGGTTTTATTTTTTGGGCAGACATTCAAAATCTCGAAATTATTTTTATCTGTGGAGTGACATTCATCTAACAGATGTTGAGCAAAGCTGGATTTCTATAAAATAAACTGTACAGACTGCCCAAAATTTTACATAGGCCAAACAGGGAGACCATTTAAAAAACGGATTTCTGAGCATGTACCAAAACCCCATTTGAAACAACAGAAATCCAGCTTTGCTCAGCATCTGTTAGATGAATGTCACTCCACAGATAAAAATAATTTCGAGATTTTGAATGTCTGCCCAAAAAATAAAACCACGGACACACTTGAAGAATTTTATATTTTCAGAGCTCTAAAAAACAATCCCAATGAAATACTGAACGAACAGCTAAATTTTAATTCCAACACTCTTTTCGATAGTATAGTAAGATTCGAACAAAATACAAAGGCAGTAGGACCAAGGAACGAATTATCAACAAAGGGTCAAAGTCCATCCAACAAAGACACGGCGGCGGACAGTACAGGAACGGTCAGTGCAGTGCAGAGTTACCGGTTGTCTCGCCACGCTCGTATTCGTCCCTAGGCCTAGGTGTTTGTGCGTGTGGTCATGATGTGTGTAAAAACTGTGTTATGTGTTTTTTGTAAAACTGACGAAGTCATCACGACCGACAAATTTTAATGTGAGTCCCTGAAATGGATATGATTATGACCCAGTAGGGTCGAAACCCGGGTCATCCACTCTGGACCAAGATTGGACTGCTGTGACGGAAATTGGTATGTAACCATATTTTAACATTTTAATTGTACCATTAGTCGATTTGAAACGCATTACGGATTGTTAAGTTTTTTCCGTAGGGGCTCATTCTTTATTTACTACGTAAAAAATTTACATTGATATTTGTAACGGGCTTTAAATAAGATCTATTTATCCTGTACGCTTTTTGTAAATGACAAAGAAAAATGTTAACATTTAAGCTTAGAAAATTGATGGGATATTGCACGTTTTAGCTGCAGAAGTATTTACTGTCTCACAGCCGGACAACTAATCTGTATATTGGTGGTTTGTTAGTAAGGAACGTTCCACGTGGTGAGACCTCCAGAAGTATCGGCTTTACAGAGAGCAATCTGTAGTTTTGTTCCCTCAGCTGATTGCAACGGCGCTGACACGCTGCCAACTCGGCTACCCGCTACCGGCTACCCTCTACCCTCTACCCTCTACCCTCTACCCTCTACCCGCGCCGCGCCGCGCCGCCGGGCGCCGGGGGCGGAGGGGCTCCTCTAATGATAAATGCCTTTCCGATACATTGACCATGATTTCTTCTCCGGAATCCGTTGAACGTTGACTCATCTCATCTTGACGGCGGTAAAAGCGAGTTTCCTCCAACTTTGACGAATGGTTGATTTTTTTCTCCGTTTGAGTGAGTTTAATCATTTTGAGTGGTTTGATTTATATGAAATCAATTATCAATTAAAATTATCATTTTAATTGATAATTGATACAGTTTTCTGTGGCACTGTGTGCGTGACATCTAAGTTACGCATTAGATTTTTTTGAGAGCATTCGTCACGGCGAGTTTTCTGGACTTTGAAACATGTTCTTTTTATTAGCGAATTTCTTTTTTGAATAATTAACAAATTTCCTTTTGGAATAAAGCTATTACCGTCGTTTTCATAGGAGCTAACAATTCCAGTTAATTGCCTTCCTGCGATTACATAATTTTGTATACCAATTTGTTGCTTTTTATGTGTACTTTCTGGATACGTAGTGGTTTTTGTCAAACAAACTTTTTTAACTGCACAAATAACTATTTACTCAAACAAAATTAACATGGGTTTATATGGGAAATAGAATTTTCAATTCCTATAGTGTTTGTTAACACGATAACTATTACAAAACTTGTCTGGTCATTATGAAATTTGGTACAGGCATGTAAAAATTGGCATTGGAAATCCACTAAGTATGCAGGTCTGCTGCGACGGGGGTATTTTTCGTTTCTTATAGTTTACAATTGTACAAATCTATTTTCAGACCAATGATATTCTAATAAGACTAAGTAGGCCTGTCAATTAAATATTTATTCTTGTTAAACTTTACTTTCGAAAGATTGTTTTAGAAGTAATAATGTTTTAGAAGCGGTAATATATTACCGCTGAATTTTAGTAAAGTAAGAGATCTCAATTGTAATACCTTTTTCTAAAACAATAACTCTCATTTTTGTGTTCTTAAAATGTTCTCTAAACCATATTTAGATGCTGAAACCGTTACCAAGTGATATAATTGCGAAGATCCAATATTCAGGGAGGTCATCTAGAGTGGCGGAGCGTCGGCTGAAGCGTCCCTATGATAAACGCGTTTCCAATACATTGGCGATGGTTTCTTCAGCGATCGGCCGCCGAGATGCGGCTGCACTTGGATTGATGGTGGTAAAAACTCCCACCTCGCCTCGCCTCACTCTCCGCACTGTTACCTTCGTTTTTCTATATTTCTCCTTAGATGCGTGATTTATTGTTTTTGAATCTGTCAGTGAGGATTTTATGCTCATTGGCCTATTTAATCCGGCCAGTTTTCAATTTGTATATCCAGTTTTCAAGACAAAGAAGAGTTAAAAATTATACCATGCTCGAAGCCATTTCTCTTGTTCTACCAACCTTTTAAACCACCGACTTACAAATTTTGCTTAGATTATGAAGCTTTCCCTTTTCTTTGTTGCTGCGTAGCAGATTGATTTTCAAATTTTATTTAAATGGGTTGAACCAGTTTTCTATAAAGTTTATCTCCGTCCTTTCAGCAAAATTAATTGATTTAGCATTTTGGCAACAAATATTTGCAGTAAAATTTAACACTAATAACTTCCGTTTAAACTGTTTAATTTGGGATTGAAACATTTCTTAAAGATGTTTCTTAGCCTTAGGCAAATGAAAAGTATGTCATAATATATTGTGAGAGTGGCCTGAGGATCTGAACGAATCATGCATGAAAAGTATAACCTAGACCATATTATATAAGTCATAGCAATAAAGTGTATTGACATTAGTGTTTGCCGGAGTTATTGTCTCATCCCCATACAGAAGACAATCCCATCTTCGCAGGCTGGCGATAAACCCAGCAGCTAGGCATGTGCTGAACATTACAGCCGAGCGTCTGCTATGTTTTATAGGCCTCTAGCATTATGAGTGTATCCTAGATATCTCAAACATCACGGTGATCAAAATTTATGATTTGAGAATTACAATGATTTGTCTATGCCGAATGACTCTGTATAGTCACTATTAGGTTATTTTTTTAGGAGTTGACACACTAAATGATTAGAACATGTAGGTGATTTATGATAATGGAATTAGATAGAATACAAAGTAATTTATATTCCGAATTGACGGTTAACAGATTTTGTTTACAACACCTCTTCTCAAAAAAGTTTGAAACTTTTATATAAACTCTTTTAAAGGATTACCAAGTATTAATTAGTAAAACTTTTAATAGGTATTGATAATTACGAGTTTAACTTCTTTCTGCATGGTAAAAGGAAATCGCTATAAATAAAAATAGATTGAACAAACAATATTTATGTTGGCGATTTCGACTTTTAATAATCATAGTTAGAGTTCAGAAGTATAACTTTTCTATTTCGCGTTTTAATTAAAGCTTTATTTAAATTTAATTTAGTAAATGCAATTCAAACCTTCGAGCTTACATAATGTTTTAAGTGTATTAACTCTTACATATTTCTATTTAGTAAAATTTACTCTTTGTTTTGGAAATAATTTTTAAGTTATAAAATAATTCCAACGTTTTATAAAAGCTGCAATACAGTTGTACAGTAATCAATTTATAGTTATCGATTCAGCAAACTTACACTACCCTTTACATCACAATTAAATCTACTTGGTCACTAAGCCGCGGCCGCATTGGCCGAACAGTGTTCTGCCGAACATAGTTTGTTGGTATTTATTTCTTATGCAAATCATATGGCCAGCAATTTTTCATTAGAAATGTTTGTTGATTTTTCGTGTTCGCCGAACAAGTTCGCCACGAGTTTTCGGCCAGTGCGGACGCGGCTTTACCATATACCAAAAATATGTGCAACCAGCTATACCATTCACCCTGCTAAAAATTGCTTTCATGGAAAAATACCACTGCTCAGTTGTCTCAAAGTTTTATTCTTACTTACTCGTAAGAAAGAACACGAAAGACAGACAACCCTCTTCAGTTGACAGTCTCAGGAAACACCGTCGATAGTGTTGACCCATGGAAGAGGTTTCATCAAACAATCAGAACACCTGCGTGCTGGTGGTCCCGTGGGGTGATGGGGCTGCAGTCTCATTTTCATTACCGTCCACGACTGATGATGGCGGAACGTTCAGCGCTGCCAGCTCTAATGGATTGATCTCGAGGCAATATGTATAAGAGTACCGGCTCCCTCGGGTGGTACCGTCTCGTGATTTCCTCATCATGTTGTTATACCATCAATTGATACGAATATAGGTCTAAAAATAATCATCATTATTGTGACTATATATATAGGCATAGTTTTGATACATTAACAACGTTTCATTTTTGTAATTTTATGTAAAATATTTTTGGGTGTTAACTATCACTGACCTGGCACGGGAATGTGTATTTGAGGTGGGAAAACATGGACAAGTTTAGCAAAGACGATGAAAACTGTATGGGCGAACAACAATTGAAAATGTTGATGATTTGTGATCTTTAAAACATGGTAAAGTGACATGCATAAACAAACGTTTTTATTAATTATATTAGTCCTTCGAATACAAGGTTGAATTCGAAAAGAGAAAACGAAAAGAAATACTTTTTTTGTATGATGAAAATACTGATGAGTAAAACTGAACGCTGGACGCTATACTCTATCTAACCTGTTGTTGTTGTTGTTTTTTTTTTTTTTTTTGTAGGGATGTGAAGTAAGGATAAAAGGAGGGATATTTTATGCCTCCTTCACATCCTTGAATGTGTAAAAAATTGTTATCAGTAAGCGGTATGGCCATTTTAATCTTTATCCTTTAGGCGGTATATTTTTATCATTGCCTCTGATAATAATGGCAATTTAATGTCAGAGATTGGATTACATTTTTCGTATATGTTTTCGCTACAACAGCAACAGAGCGCTTTAGCGGTGGCCAATCGATAGCCTCGCATTAACATCGCCGATGCTGTGGGCATGGGCTGGCCACAAGACGATAGCGACAGGCACGGCGAGCCGCTACAACAGCAACAGAATGCTTTAGTGGTTTCCAATCGATAGCCTCGCATTTAACATCTCCGCTGCTGTGGGCATGGGCTGGCCACAAGACGATAGCGGGGGGTGCGGCGAGGCGCTACAACAGCAACAGAGTGCTCTAGCGGTGGCCAATCGATAGCCTCGCATTTAACATCTCCGCTGCTGTGGGCATGGGCTGGCCACAAGACGATAGCGGGGGGTACGGCGAGCCGCTACAACAGCAACAGAGTGCTTTAGTGGTTTCCAATCGATAGCCTCGCATTTAACATCTCCGCTGCTGTGGGCATGGGCTGGCCACAAAACGATAGCGACGGGCACGGCGAGGTGCTACAACAGCAACAGAGTGCTCTAGCGGTGGCCAATCGATAGCCTCGCATTAACATCTCCACTGCTGTGGGCATGGGCTGGCCACAAGACGATAGCGACAGGCACGGCGAGCCGCTACAACAGCAACAGAGTGCTTTAGTGGTTTCCAATCGATAGCCTCGCATTTAACATCTCCGCTGCTGTGGGCATGGGCTGGCCACAAGACGATAGCGGGGGGTACGGCGAGGCGCTACAACAGCAACAGAGTGCTCTAGCGGTGGCCAATCGATAGCCTCGCATTTAACATCTCCGCTGCTGTGGGCATGGGCTGGCCACAAGACGATAGCGGGGGGTACGGCGAGCCGCTACAACAGCAACAGAGTGCTTTAGTGGTTTCCAATCGATAGCCTTGCATTTAACATCTCCGCTGCTGTGGGCATGGGCTGGCCACAAAACGATAGCGACGGGCACGGCGAGGTGCTACAACAGCAACAGAGTGCTCTAGCGGTGGCCAATCGATAGCCTCGCATTAACATCTCCACTGCTGTGGGCATGGGCTGGCCACAAGACGATAGCGGGGGGTACGGCGCGGCGCTACATTAGCAACAGAGCGCTTTAGCGGTGGCCAATCTATAGCCTCGCATTAACATCTCCGCTGCTGTGGGCATGGGCTGGCCACAAGACGATAGCAAAGGGGCACGGCGAGGCGCTACAACAGCAACAGAGCGCTTTAGCGGTGGCCAATCGATAGCCTCGCATTAACATCTCCGCTGCTGTGGGCATGGGCTGGCCACAAGACGATAGCGGGGGGTACGGCGAGGCGCTACAACAGCAACAGAGTGCTCTAGCGGTGGCCAATCGATAGCCTCGCATTTAACATCTCCGCTGCTGTGGGCATGGGCTGGCCACAAGACGATAGCGGGGGGTACGGCGAGCCGCTACAACAGCAACAGAGTGCTTTAGTGGTTTCCAATCGATAGCCTCGCATTTAACATCTCCGCTGCTGTGGGCATGGGCTGGCCACAAAACGATAGCGACGGGCACGGCGAGGTGCTACAACAGCAACAGAGTGCTCTAGCGGTGGCCAATCGATAGCCTCGCATTAACATCTCCACTGCTGTGGGCATGGGCTGGCCACAAGACGATAGCGGGGGGTACGGCGCGGCGCTACATTAGCAACAGAGCGCTTTAGCGGTGGCCAATCTATAGCCTCGCATTAACATCTCCGCTGCTGTGGGCATGGGCTGGCCACAAGACGATAGCAAAGGGGCACGGCGAGGCGCTACAACAGCAACAGAGCGCTTTAGCGGTGGCCAATCGATAGCCTCGCATTAACATCTCCGCTGCTTAGGGCTTTGGGTTGGCCACAAGACGATAGCAAAGGGGCACGGCGAGGCGCTACAACAGCAACAGAGCGCTTTAGCGGTGGCCAATCGATAGCCTCGCATTTACATCGCTGCTGCTTAGGGCTTTGGGCTGGCCACAAGACGATAGCAAAGGGGCACGGCGAGGCGCTACAACAGCAACAGAGCGCTTTAGCGGTGGCCAATCGATAGCCTCGCATTTTCATCGCCGCTGCTTAGGGCTTTGGGTTGGCCACAAAACGATAGCGACGGGCACGGCGAGGCGCTACAACAGCAACAGAGTGCTTTAGCGGTGGCCAATCGATAGCCTCGCATTAACATCTCCGCTGCTGTGGGCATGGGCTGGCCACAAGACGATAGCGGGGGGTACGGCGCGGCGCTACAACAGCAACAGAGCGCTTTAGCGGTGGCCAATCGATAGCCTCGCATTTACATCGCCGCTGCTTAGGGCTTTGGGCTGGCCACAAGACGATAGCAAAGGGGCACGGCGAGGCGCTACAACAGCAACAGAGCGCTTTAGCGGTGGCCATTCGATAGCCTTGCATTTACATCGCCGCTGCTTAGGGCTTTGGGCTGGCCACAAGACGATAGCAAAGGGGCACGGCGAGGCGCTACAACAGCAACAGAGCGCTTTAGCGGTGGCCAATCGATAGCCTCGCATTAACATCTCCGCTGCTGTGGGCATGGGCTGGATACAAAACGATAGCGACGGGCACGGCGAGGCGCTACAACAGCAACAGAGCGCTTTAGCGGTGGCCAATCTATAGCCTCGCATTAACATCTCCGCTGCTGTGGGCATGGGCTGGCCACAAGACGATAGCGGGGGGTACGGCGCGGCGCTACAACAGCAACGGAGCGCTTTAGCGGTGGCCAATCGATAGCCTCGCATTAACATCTCCGCTGCTGTGGGCATGGGCTGGCCACAAGACGATAGCGGGGGGTATGGCGCGGCGCTACAACAGCAACAGAGCGCTTTAGCGGTGGCCAATCTATAGCCTCGCATTAACATCGCCGCTGCTTAGGGCTTTGGGCTGGCCACAAGACGATAGCAAAGGGGCACGGCGAGGCGCTACAACAGCAACAGAGCGCTTAAGCGGTGGCCAATCGATAGCCTCGCATTTACATCGCCGCTGCTTAGGGCTTTGGGCTGGCCACAAGACGATAGCAAAGGGGCACGGCGAGGCGCTACAACAGCAACAGAGCGCTTTAGCGGTGGCCAATCGATAGCCTCGCATTTACATCGCCGCTGCTTAGGGCTTTGGGCTGGCCACAAGACGATAGCAAAGGGGCACGGCGAGGCGCTACAACAGCAACAGAGTGCTTTAGCGGTGGCCAATCTCGGACTAAGTATAACTGGACCGCTCATTCAATGGGCGAAAATCGTGGACGTCTCAGGACCATTGGGTGGCAAAAAGCAGCGGAGCCGAGCGACGGAAACCAAACAGCACTTCAATAAACCTGTATTTTTACCTACTAAACCATTACATAAATACGTTAACTTTATATTAAAATTTTCTGCTTGAAATGGTGATTCTTACAGTATTTAATACATTAAGAAAAGGTTTGGTAAATAATAATAATACATAGTTTAATCAAACTTACTTTTAATTCAATTCAGTAACGACATGAAAAAAGTAAGATGCAGGAAAGATTTTATTTTTTGGCCAAATAAAAACTGTCAGCGGGAGTATTGTAGCTAAGATTCTGAATTTTATTTTTTATCTCAAGCATTTCTTCGTGAGACTAGCAGATATCGTTGTACAAATTATTTTCTAGAGCGTAGGATTTCGCGGAAGCGCGCGCGAGTATCTCGCATCCCTTTGTTATGATATGAGCTGATATTACGGTGCAGTTTTTTATAAAACAAGAAGTAACATATTTCAGGATGCTACAAATTGGTGTTTGAAGAGATAAATGGGTGGTAGGATAAAAAAACTGTACACACTCATACTGTTTATTTACAATCCCTGTTAAATATGACTTAATCAAATAACTTTTTTTAATTTTGTCTAGTTCCTGGAGATACATTTTCTGCGGCAGTTGCTGTCTTAGCCAAATCATGGAAACAAATTTTCAAAAACATAAAACTTATCATCTTAATTAATTTTATACAATGAGGGTCAACCCCACATTCCTCGACTGATGGATATTTTGGAAAAAAAAATCCCTTGTCCCCCCTAGTTCATTGCATGCAAGCAATGTTATAAATTCATAGATATTTGCTTTTGGTTACAATTGTTAACAAAGCTTTGACAATGAGCAAAGACATCTTTACTTACTTTCAATAAGAGTAACCACATTTACAAAGTCAACGTACCTTTCATTTTTATTATAATCTCTTAACAAAATTACATTAAACAATGTTGACATGACAATCTTGATTGCAATTTCCTGGTAATAAATCCACATATGCAATGTGAAACTTTTTCTTTAAAATATATTTAAAAATATTACGATGTTGTTTAGAACTAAAATTATATAATAGCTCATCTGAAAAATGACAGGTCTTTGTTCTGTCCGTCAGCTTGGTTAGTGCAATTATATGCAAAAGATTTTACCATAGCTAAAAAACTATATAGCCATAACTAAAAACTGATCACAAACATAACAGCAACTACGTTCTCTTTTCACGGTGTCCTAAATACTGACTGATTTTTTTTATATATTTTTATAACAAGATAGGATTTATTTATATCACGGTATTGTGTCTGTTGTATGGTTCGCGCGTCGGGCTCGCAGGATTTCAAGAATCAGCGCTCGCGCCGAATCCACTGAAATAAAAAATTATCTGTAGCGGAAACGGCTAATGTTAGAAAAGATTACTTGAGATTAAAAAAAATTATTTAGAATGTCGTCTACAACTTCTCCACGGACACTTTTTACCTGACCCAAAAATAAAAAACTTTCTCGCATACTACTTTTGTCGTGTCACTAATTAAGACGAACTAAAAAGAATTTTAGTTTAACTAATATTTAAAATTAGTAGCAGACTATTTAAAGTTTAAATACATACCATTAGATTCACAATTTCATGATGAAAAATTTAATATAAATTTAACCTTTTTATTTTTATTCTGAATGGCTTAAATGTCAGGTTACATGAAGCGCTGTTTGGATGTTGTTCGCTCGGGTCCCGCGACATCGGATCCTTTTGCCACCCGTCCAGCTCCAGACTTCCACGTTTTTTGGTTCAGTTTTGCATGGCAGGGCTCGGTCCAGTTATACTTAGTCCGAGTGGCCAATCGATAGCCTCGCATTAACATCTCCGCTGCTGTGGGCATGGGCTGGCCACAAGACGATAGCGACGGGCACGGTGAGGTGCTACAACAGCAACAGAGCGCTTTAGCGGTGACCAATCGATAGCCTCGCATTAACATCGCTGCTGCTGTGGGCATGGGCTGGCCACAAGACGATAGCGACGGGCACGGCGAGGCGCTACAACAGCAACAGAGCGCTTTAGCGGTGACCAATCGATAGCCTTGCATTAACATCGCTGCTGCTGTGGGCATGGGCTGGCCACAAGACGATAGCGACGGGCACGGCGAGGCGCTACAACAGCAACAGAGCGCTTTAGCGGTGACCAATCGATAGCCTTGCATTAACATCGCTGCTGCTGTGGGCATGGGCTGGCCACAAGACGATAGCGACGGGCACGGCGAGGCGCTACAACAGCAACAGAGCGCTTTAGCGGTGACCAATCGATAGCCTTGCATTAACATCGCTGCTGCTGTGGGCTTTGGGCTGGGCACAAGACGATAGCGACGGGCATGGCGAGGCGCTACAACAGCAACAGAGCGCTTTAGCGGTGACCAATCGATAGCCTCGCATTAACATCGCTGCTGCTGTGGGCATGGGGCTGGCCACAAGACGATAGCGACGGGCACGGTGAGGTGCTACAACAGCAACAGAGCGCTTTAGCGTTGACCAATCGATAGCCTTGCATTAACATCGCTGTTGCTGTGGGCTTTGGGCTGGCCACAAGACGATAGCGACGGGCACGGCGAGGCGCTACAACAGCAACAGAGCGCTTTAGCGGTGACCAATCGATAGCCTCGCATTTAAATCACTGTTGCTGTGGGCTTTGGGCTGGCCACAAGACGATAGCGACGGGCACGGCGAGGCGCTACAACAGCAACAGAGCGCTTTAGCGGTGACCAATCGATAGCCTCGCATTAACATCGCTGCTGCTGTGGGCATGGGGCTGGCCACAAGACGATAGCGACGGGCACGGCGAGGCGCTACAACAGCAACAGAGCGCTTTAGCGGTGACCAATCGATAGCCTCGCATAACATCGCTGCTGCTGTGGGCATGGGGCTGGCCACAAGACGATAGCGACGGGCACGGCGAGGCGCTACAACAGCAACAGAGCGCTTTAGCGGTGACCAATCGATAGCCTCGCATTAACATCGCTGCTGCTGTGGGCATGGGCTGGCCACAAGACGATAGCGACGGGCACGGTGAGGTGCTACAACAGCAACAGAGCGCTTTAGCGGTGACCAATCGATAGCCTCGCATTAACATCGCTGCTGCTGTGGTCATGGGGCTGGCCACAAGACGATAGCGACGGGCACGGTGAGGCGCTACAACAGCAACAGAGCGCTTTAGCGGTGGCCAATCGATAGCCTCGCATTTACATCGCCGCGCGCCGCTGCTCTGCTTTCGCTCTCTTTACAACTGCATTGTACCCGTACCAGACTCTTGGTATAACTTTCTTTGCGGCTTAATATTATAGGGTGGTTGTTTTGTTTTTGTAGCTTTAGCGTGTATACTGGCCTAAATAGGGAAAGCAAGCCGTTTAAAAAAAGACGCCGAATTTTTGTTTGGATCCCGAAAATTGGACTGTGACATCTGAATCAAGGCATGAAGGCAAGAATTGTAAATTTAAATTCTAGATTTTGTAAGGGAATTCGATTTTGTCACAAAAAGTAATATGGGGATAGGAAAAGCCCTTGTAAAGTTATTCTGCAGCATATATTAGCTATTCCAAACCAATGTAATAATACTAGAGAAGCTAGAATTTGTTTGAATCGTAAATTCAGATAAAAAGGTGCCTATCTTCTAGAATGTCGCAAAATAAACATTCTTTAGTCCATGAGTTCGTTATGAAGGTTAAACCTACGTTGTTCACGGAAAAACGGTCTTAGAGGAACTTGACCACATCACAATTAAATAGTGTTAGAAATATAATAGAAAATTAACGTGTCAAAAAAGTCTAATTTCCAATGGAAATCGAATGTACTGTAGAGCGATGGTTCATTAACAAGGAACCAATTTTGGAAAGTCCTTTCACACTGGCGACATTTGCGGCAGCTACAATTTTTGCTGTCGTTGTTTACGCCACCAGCTGCATTTTGGATTTTCGAAACAAGATTCTATGTTCGGTTGCGAAGGTAATGTAGTTGCTTTTCTTTCCACTGTCGCGTTGTTATCGTTCATATGTTTTAGTAAAAATAATAAATTATTTTACATTGTAAATGATTCAATAATTTAAAGACCAACAAAATATTATAATGGCTTTATACAGTATAATGTTTTATATAATGAAAAATTATTTTTAAAAATCAATTAAAATAGACGATTGCTAGTGTTTAATAATTATATGACAATATGCCATAATGTATTGATTTATATAAAAACGATTACAATTCCATTTCAAGGTTATCTGCCGTTATGCTATTTCACTACGATAACTTTGTGTCATATTCATCATATTGCTGACCTAAGTATATTCAAGATTTTAAATATCCGCGTTCTGGTGGTTTTAGTCCACAAATATTTATCATATTGACAGTAAACATTTTATAAAACTCTGCCGGAGGGTTCTGAATAATTAATTGCAGAGTTAAAAATTGCGGGTTTGGAGCTTTTGTGTAGCAAAGGACCTGTGTTTCCTGTCATCTTGGGAGCGGACTTTATTCAGCGCACTGGGTTGATTTTTGATTTAGGTAGAGGCCAGTGCTACTTCAGGTTTTCTCGGCAGGTATCTATCCATCCCTTTCTCTGACAGGATGGCTGGTTTCGCTGTTGCGGTCAAGCCTGATGCAGACAGCGAGACCACACCTGATCCGTTAGGGCATCTGACTCATGCGGAGGCGGAAGCCATCAGAGAGCTTTGTAACTGTATTCCTGACTTGCTGACGGCAAAGCTGGGGATCACCAAACTTTTAGAATATGAAATTCGTTCGAAGGACACCTGCCAGGTAAGATCCCACCCTATAAACTTTCTCCACCCAAGATGGAAACCCTGCTTGGTATCATCAATGACCTTCTCGAAAATGGGTATATCGAGCCTACGCGCTCAAGCTACGCCAGTCCAGCTTTCCTTGTGCCGAAGCCGAATGGCAAGTATCGCATGATGCTTTACTACAGAAAGCTGGATTCGAAAATTGAAATTGACTCTGTACCTCTCCCCGATTTGCACTTCGCTTTCGATTGGTTCAGTAAGGCCACATATTTCTCAGTTTTTGATTTCAACCAGGCTTATAATCAGATCCCAGATTAAAGACCAAGGAGACTATAGGCCAGGGCCAGGAGAGCCGCATCCCATAAGAGCAATAGTGTCACTTTCTGCGACATCCATGGATGTCGCCTACCGGCAAGTGTTGCCAACAAAACAGCAAACAAAAATCGTTCTCGTTTGCGTTGGGAATTTTTTGTCTCAACAATTACTAAAATAAGGAATTTCAAAGCAAAATAGGGTAGAATTTATGGTTTTAGATTTACCTTGATTGATAATTTGTAATTTGGTCATTACCTAATGGTTTGTTATCAACTAATAATCCAAATTTAAAGTAGAGTAATATGGCGTCGTTACGATAAATGTCGTACCCGTGGCAAGACTGCTTCATTCTCTTTCTTAATCAGCTGTGTAATGGTAAATATTATAACGTAACTTGACTTCCGTTTTAGTTTAGACGCTTCATATCCGGAACACAAAAAAAAAAAAAATACGGCTGACCTTGGAAGAAGTTATGCTTCTTCCTTTACAGACCTTGATTAAAGACTGGGTCTCGACCACTGCTTCTGCGTTCTGTGGAATCTTTATCAGTTCACCAGAGTTCCGATGGGCGTAGCTGTGGGGGCTCACTAGACTCTCACCCGACTTCCGTAGTCAATTTTTCATGATGTCAAATTCAAATATTTTCAACTACCTGGACGACCTTCTGGTGTACAGTGAGAGTTTCGACGACCACCCAAGTCATCTTGGACACCCAATAGTCATGAACAGATTGCTCGGGGAAGGCCTTACCGTCAACCAGAGTCATCTTTGTCCAATCTGAGATTTCATTTCGGGTCATCTGGTGTCTTCTAAGGGCGTCTGCAATGATCCAGCTAAGACCCAGGCAATCAGGGAGTTTCCTTCTCCTAAAGATGCCAAGGGTTTCGCCCGGTTTGTGGGCATGGTGGGCTTTTACCTGCACCATCCCCAACATCGCTGAGTTGGTGGCCCCTCTCATTAGGACGGGTGCCAAGTTTGTTTGGGGTGAAGCTGAGCACACGCCCTTCGAGCTCCTCAAGGAGACCATCTTGCAAATCGATCAAGTTAAAAGGCAAACATGGTTGTCTTTTTTATTTAAAAATGTACTGTCGGATCACATAACAGTTGGAGTGAGGAGCTCTACCTTTGCCTAGCGGAGCGAACGAGTTCTGTATGACAAACGAAAGTAATAATTTTACTGAGCATAAGCTTGGTCTCCCTCTGTTACTTCCATTATATCATAATTATTACAAACGCCAAATTAATTGACAAGTATATGCTTTATTTATCTTATCTTATCCTATACTATAATACGAGGAATGTCTGAAGGGATGTGTGTTCCACGATCTCGAAATCTAGCTGTCAGATTTTGCTTAAACTTTGCAATTAAAAGTGTATTGGCCCAAAAATAAGTTTAGAAAAGGCCTCCATCCCAGGAAAAATCGAATTTTGTCAGAATTTAAGTTTAAAAATCGTAATTTTTAACATTGGTCTTATGGGTTGCTATTTTGGTAACGAAATAACAACGAAAGGTATACAAAAATAAAGGAACATTAATATTAAGCAGACTTTTTGAAACAGCTGTTAACTGTGAAGAGGTATAGTTGGTTGTTGGGGGAAATTTAATACTGTAGCTCTAATGACACTATATCAAAACTGAATTAAAACCAACGAGCAAGGCTCGGTTAACCTGGTACTTATACTCTAAAACAAGCTCCATTTGTCCGGGCAAAGTTTTTTTTCGCTCCAAGGTTTTTTGATTTTTTGATTGAATATGAGGGTTTTAGCCACCAGAAATCGATTGGAGCTGGTCCCATAGCTGGGAAAAATCCGGTTTTCGCGCTAGAGCTCTTTAAAGTTTCCATGTTATCCTTATGGAGATTATTAAATTGAACAAAAATCAGCTGATAAACCAATGTAACGAATGTGTTACATCTTTAATCTGTAGTTTAGGAAAATTATATCAAAGTGCACCACCCTTCGGCCTGGCGAGTGAGCGAAGCGAACGAGCTCTTCTTAAAAAGGAATAGGGTGAGTGAGCGGAGCGAACGAGCTTTGTGTGAGAACGAAAGTAATAATTTTACCGAGCTTAAGCTCGGTCCCCCTGGTACTCTTATATACTCTAAAACAAGCTTCGTTTGTCCGGGCAAACTTTTTTTTCGCTCCAAGGATTTTTGATTTTTTTATTGAATATGGGGGTTTTGGCCACCAGAAATCGATTGGAGTTGGTCCCATAGCTGGGAAAAATCCGGTTTCACGCTAGAGCACTTCAAATAAGATCCCATGTTATCCTTATGAAGATTTTATTAATTGAACAAAAATCAGCTGATAACTGTAGATATAAACCAATGTGTTACATCTTTAACCGGTAGTTTAAGACAATTATACTAAAGTGCAGCACCGAGAGTCGGCTTGGCGAGTGAGCGAAGCGAACGAGCTCGTCTTTGAAATGGAAGAGGGTGAGTGAGCGGAGCGAACGAGCTTTGTGTGAGAACAAAAGTAATAATTTTACCGAGCTTAAGCTCGGTCCCCTGGTACTGATAATATTAAAACTCATATATGTATGTAATATTCATAATATTGCTCTTTTTGTGAAATGCCAACAACTGATTTTCAACTTTATGCATAATATTTAACTATTCATGTATATTAATATTTTTCGTTCATAAATTCATTAGAAGTAATCGACTACTTATAATTTAGGCAATCTTCATTTAAAGGTTTATGATTTAACCATTGTTGATACTGTTTTTAAAAACAGGCGATACAAAAAATTTAACTGACTAATAACGCCATCTAGTGAATATATTTGAAAACAACTTGATTATTTAAATTAACACCAGTTGTGCTGCATGTCAAAAACGCCACCTGGCTACAAGTGGCACGCCACTTGCGACAATAATCGCCAATGTGAACGTACCCATTTGATTCAATGCTTTTTCAAAACGCGCGACCACTTGCTGCCGGCGTCAGCTGTTTTTGTCGCCAGTGTGAAAGCCAGCGAGCACAGAACAAAATTTGTTCTGTGCTCGCTGGTGAAAGCAGCCTCCACTCGTCTGAGAACTCTGGGAGCTATAAGAGAAACGTAATTAAAATAACCTTTTTAATTCGACTGCCAATGTCATAGTTAAAAATGTATTCAAGGAAAAGTTATTCTGGTTGTATCTTATTGAACAAATTTTGAAAAAAAAAAAAATACCAGAACTAATAGAGCTTTACAAAACGCCGTGGAATATTTGCATGTTGATTCTTTACATATAGTTTTACATTTTGATCAACAGTTTAGTATTTTATTTGATGGACAACCACATTCAAAGCGACGCTGGATATTTGAAATAAAAATAGTTATAGTCGAGCTCGATGGGCGGGGGAGAAACATATAAAGTACGGGCGAGGAGCACTAATGCCACCAGGACTTGTGTGTATGGTACGATGCAGACTTTGGAACACGGCCAACTGGCTTATTTCCTCCCGGCTTATTGTTAAGCGTTTTTGAAAGTTTTTCTTCGGAGGATGAGTTCTTTTGTACTGTCAGATTTTCATATTAAGTTTGTTCATAGTTTTCGAAGTGATTTTTGTACTCCGCCGTGTGTTTTTTTTTTTTGAAAACAGTAGAAGGAACTCTAATATGGTCTTACTTATAGGCTACATTATCATCGGAATTACATTATTAGTCGTTGGTATGTATTCACTACGTGTCTAAACTTGATGATTCTCATCAGGGATTCAAAATAATTTATGCAATTGGTAGAGTAAAAGTCCAACATTTTCATACCCAGGGAAAATATTGCGTATAAAACTTCTTTTGTCAAAAACAAACGAAGAATTTGGTTTTGACCATCCTTATGTGCTGTGTTATACATGATGTATTCTAGATGATTAGTGTTTTAGTATAATACTAATTATGTTGTTTTGTTCCAGGTATGTACTACAGAATACGTACAATGACGTCACACGCTTCAGGCTGAGTAGAATGTTCAAATGCTTAAGCTGTTTTCTGGTAGGTACCGTATGGCGAATTCCATTAAAAGGTTTATAGCATACATTTGTATTGCATGAAGTCTTGTTCGGAATGCAAGCAATAACTATTAGTAACAAATGTTCATATTGAAAGACGAAATCCACTCGAATATTTTCACGTGCAATACAGTGACTGTACATAATTATTGATACTATAGAAACGTTCTTCGAAATCGAGCTAAAATATTACGTTTAGTTCACTCGACCAAATAAATCAATAAATTAATAAATTCAAGCTGATCATTTTAAATGAGGTGATCACATAGAACATGAGGTGATCATTCATTGAGGTGATCGTTTTAAATGTGCCACCACCGGGAGATTTTAAATCACAATATTTACGGAAAACGTCTAACAAACTACCTTACCTTGTTTTTGGAGACCATTACAAATTTTAATTTTTATTTTGAATTTCTTCCCCTATTTTCCGATTGTCTTAGAGTTGACACATTAATGTTAAGAATTTTTATTATTTTTTATTATTTACTAAACTTTAGATATAACAGTGCCCAAATTTAATTGTTTACCCATAAGAATTGCATAAGGAAAAGTTGGTCCCGAAAATCTACCCGAAAACATGCAATCGTATTTCCAGCCTTCGGTTGGAACTGTTCATCGTAGACTTAAGGTGTTTGTTTTATATGGTAGTCATGAGTGGTTCTAGTGGAAGTATACCTGTTTTTTTCTAAAAAAAATTTTATAATAACTTTTATTTGATGCTGAAATTCACTAACTTTGACATACATTTTCACGTAATAATATCACAAATTATTGAAAAAGCAGGTAGCCTTCCACTAGAACCACTCTTTAACTTCAAATAAATCGTAAAATAAAATATTTTGGTCGGTAAACACTAACCGAAGACGGGAAATACGATTGCATGTTTTGCCCTCGCGCGGGAAAAAGGCCACTGTTTTGGGTGAACCTAGCGGTGCGGCAACGAACTACGTGAAGGAAACTACTACCAGTCCTGTTTAATTTTTCTGTTTCCTTTATACTATCCATCTTACAAATATCTTCAAGCGAAATTAGTTTTCAAGTTATAAACAAACCCAACCTTCCACGCCATCGATCTGTCGTCGATCTCCTAGCCACTGTGGCTGCCGGCCACGCACAGCACACCGCCGCTCCGGCCAGTCGTTCTCACTTCTCATACGTGCGGCCGATGCATTTAATAGCTCAGCGTGAAGTTGTTGTTGGCAAATAGCAATACGAAAGGAAGGGCCTTGCAAGCCCTCAAAGTTCGCAATTTCACCATTTGATTAAGTCCGGTATTACACTATCATAGTGTATATGCCACATATTTCTATTATCACATCTATTATATTAACTATGATAGAAACAAAATATTATTATAACCGTTAGTAAAATAATAACATAAATGTTTGTAAAATACCTTCTATTAGAATTTTTTTCCATTATTATGATAAAGAAATAAAAACAAACTGTTTGGTTTTTTTTATTATTTTAGAGTTTAATGGTTACAACTGGTATTTTAATTTTGTTTGTAAAATCAATATGAAAATGCGTTCTGTAGCAGTTCATAGGTTATTATTATAATATTTGATCCATTACAAAGTAATATTTTTGATCGCATAAATATGGTAATATGCCTATATAGAACTATGATATACTAGTGGCTTATAGGGGCAAAAGCCAATAACTATAATAATTTAGATCTTAGTGGATTACCAAGAAAATGCTTTACAAAAAAAGCTGTCAGAAGATTTGTTTTTTATCGATGATATTTTAGCAATACTGTTTGCAAATAATTTGATACTTATTTGAAACGCCGACGCACTCTTGTGGTGCGTATTTTAAGGTGAGTTTGACTGAAAGGTGAGTGTGATGGTTGTGATGGATCAGATGAGATGTCTGTTACTCACAAATAGCAGCCGTTTCATTATTCAGGATCATTAAATAATAGCACAATGACCAACGGCAGTCATCCGCTTCCAAAAACACTCTTTACAATCTCGAGATACCCGTCATGATACCGTGAATGAATGCTTAATTTTGTCTATGGTTAAAACCTATATCGATTCTAAAAATGGGCTTTTTAATAAATCATAATCCTTGAGCTAAGACAAAAATTAACATAATGTAGAAAAGGGGCAATTATTAAAATCCGTGCGGATGCTCAGCACCCATTTCAGAATAAATACAGTAGCCTACTTTCAATAGTGTGCATCATACATCATTCTTTTTCAACCATTTGATTTCTGTATTTTGTTTTTCCATTAGTTGATTAGTTGAAATAGTATTTTACCTCCTGTTTTATTTTTTAGGGTCACAAAATGTTAACACACTCCGTTACAGTAGACTGTCTTCACTCACTGTAAAATGTTGGGCTCTCCTAATAAATGCACGTAACTTATTTGCGTGAAAACAAAGTAAACTTTTTTTAATCCCTATAAATTTTATAGAGTGTTTCCCCATTTTTTAAAAAAAGGACAATGATTAAAAATCGTGACGGATGCTCAGCACCCATTTCAGGATAAATACACTTTCAATAGTGTTCATCATACACCATAATTCATTCAACTGTTTGATTATCTTGTTTGTTCATGAGCTGAAAAGTATTTTCCCTCCTGTTTTAATGTTTAGGGTCACAAAATTAAATTTGAACACTCGCCTTAAAGTACAGTGTCTCTCTGTTCTCTTCTGCCTATCTTTGCCAAGATTCGTAAAGATTTCTTTTGTAGAATAAATACTCTTGAAAATTTACAATCTGCACAAGCTCCCCATAGAGATAATCCATATGATAAATGTGGTTGAATGATACCATAGTAAGCTGTTTTTAAAGTTGTTGTACTACAATATGACGCTAGTCTACGCAGACGAAATATTCCAGAGGAAATTTTCTTACAGACATGGTCAATATGGTGTTCCCAAGTTAAATTTTGTTCTAAGTGTAGACCAAGAAATTTTACACATTTAACTTGCTCTAAAACATGTTCATTTATCATTATTACAGGATTTTTGCTTTCATCTATATTACCTAACTAGCTGTTGCCCGTCACGGCTTCGCCCGTGTTAAATTTGTTTTTGAATCTCTTTTAAGACCTTCGAATTATTCTTCTTTAAGATATACATTAATATTAATACATTGAAATAGCATAAGCGAGGCACCTATGAGCAAAGAGGAACGATCATGTCAAATATTAACCTCTTAGGCCATAGAGTAATTTTTAAGTCCAGTGAGGCGGAGTCCTAAAGGGTTTCAAAAACTATAATTCTAAAACCGTTTCTTGGTGACTTCCTATGAGCAAAGAGGAACATCCATTTCAAATATTAACCCCATAGGTCATAGAATAATTTTAAGTCCAATGGGTTGGGGCCCTAAAGGACTTTCCACGTCAAATGTTAACCCC
The DNA here is from genome assembly GCA_030545055.2 of Neoaliturus tenellus. NCBI lineage: Eukaryota > Metazoa > Arthropoda > Insecta > Hemiptera > Cicadellidae > Neoaliturus > Neoaliturus tenellus. Next base: position 222,884,731 of record CM061532.1, read on the forward strand.
GTAGGATCTATGGTGACTTAAAGGTTCTGTGGAGTGGAGCCCTAAAGGAAATTTGCAAAATCGTGAATGGCGTTGAGTAAAGAGTAACGTCCATGTCAATTTCCAACCCCGTAGGCCGTAGAGTAATTTTCAAGTCCAGTGGGGCGGAGCCCTAAAGGGTTTCAAAAACTATATTTCCAAAACAATTTCTTAGTGACTTCCTATGAGCAAAGAGTACATCCATGTCAAATTTAAACCCCGCAGGCTCTCTAGTAGTTTCTAAGTTCTGAGGGGTGGAGCCCTTAAGGAGTTAAAAAACTATATATTCAAATCCGTTTCTTGGTACCTTTGAGTAAAGAGAAATGTCCTCGTCAAATTTTAACTCGTAGGATCTATGATAACCTAAAGATTCTGTGGGGCGGAGCCCAAAAAATTCGCAAAATCGTTTCTTAGTGAATGTCCATGACCAAAGAGGAACATCAATGTCAAATTTAACCCAGTAGGCCATAGAGTAATTTTTAAGACCAGTGGGGGGGGAGCCCTAAAGGACTTCAAAAACTATATTTCCAATTCCGTATTGGTTCAATTTAAATACAGTCATACATAAAGAAAATCACACCCCATTATTTTAAAAATTTACTTTCATTATCATATCTTTACAATATTTGTATTTTAACTCACATGTCATTGTTTATAACATTCATTTTTCTTGTTTTGAATATACCTCCATCTCATCTCTCTTTTCAAGGTCTTAATTTCTTTTTAATAGTTTACCTCAGGTCCTTCGAGAATTTTTATTAGTTCCTCTCCAGTATCTAGTATTTTAGTGAATATACCTATGAACAAAGATGACCGTCTATGCAAAAAAATTAACCCTGTAGGCTCTATAGTAATTTTGAGGTTACTATACTTGGGGCAGAGCCCTAAAGGGAATGTGTAAACAACTTTTTATTGAGCACCTATGACCAAAGAGATTCCAAATTTCAACCCTGCAGGCCCTATAGTTTATAGATTCTTTGTTTCTTTCAATTCGTATTGTAATTGGCCCTAATTGTAACATTATATTGAAATTTCGAAGACGTGTGGTGGAGCCCTGAAGGGTTTTTTGTGAAAGCGTTTCTTAGTGAGCACCTATGAGCAAAGAGAAACGTCCATGCCAAAATTCAACCCTGTAGGCCCCAAAAGTAATTTTTTTGGCAAAACACCAAAAAATATTAAAGTGTAATCTTTCAGAACACCAACACTTTGTTGGCTGCCACACTATACGTTTGAATTAATAATAATTGAATTTTTATTCTATGGGTTTAGTTTATTCTCTTTTTAAAATCAAACTAAACACATACTTTAATGCAAACAAACCTACATACTCTCATCGCCATTGATTTTATGGGGAAATAGAAAATATACAACAATTCCATTGGAAATTCGATGAGTACGCAGGTCTGCTGCGACGGGGTATTTTATTTTGTATGTAAATAAATTATAAATATTTTTAAATTTGCCTTGTTATGTTAAATCCTTGTAAGAAGTATTTTGTTTATAATTTGAATACTACTTTATAATTAATTAAAATATTTAAATTTACGTTATTATAAAAAATCGTACATTGAAATAATTTAATTGTTTTTTTAGGTTACAGACCATTTGGACTTCTGAAATTTAAACTATGACAGTTTGTTTTAAAATGATATCTAAAATTAAAACTATAAAAGTTTGTTTTGAAATTATGTAAAACATTAAAAAGACAATGCCCTATTCTAAATAAAATGATTATGGTAGTGTAATTTTTTGTTTAGCGACAGTACATGGATGTTATGGAAACTCTGACTGATCCAAAAATAAACATAACCGTGCAATCCGTCACTCAGAGTCTCGTGTTGAATTCCTCATACCCGCCGCACGGCTGTCGAGCCTCCCCCGGTGCGGGACAGACAGTGCCAGTGATGCGAGATAATTTTTACAACCCCGAAAACCGGGTCTGCGTCGGCCGCTCTGTTGTGCTGGCGTGTGGTCAATGTCATTCATTGGAAATCTTTCGGGGTCGGTTGGGGGAGAGGGAGACCAGGGACGCAACGGCCGCTCCTGATTTTCCATTTTTTGTGCCTTCCGATATCTTGGCTCGGGCGTCGGTAACTCAGGCAATCTTCCTGCACATTTACCGACATTTTGGCGAGCCCATGAATATTTCACACAACACAGTTTGAATTACCTCGCTGTACAAATAAACCAGCAATGTACCAGAACCCTCTTGTTCCATCTACCGTTGTAAAACAGAAAACACTAATGACCGCTCGGCAGTGTCAGCGCCGTCGTCGGTCCAGTATGGTCGGGGTGGTCGGGGGTGGACGGCGGCCTAGTTAGTATGGAAGTCTCACAGCTCATAATGCGACCAAAATCCGCTCGATTGAAAACTTATCCGCACTTGTAAATTTGCCCGCTCTTCGTCTTGACAATCTCGGTTTCGTAAAACTGCATTCCCTGCGGGTGCAGTTGGTAATTTTACTTGCTGTTAGTGACTTTGTGATTAGTAAGACGTTAAAGCTTATAATGGCAGGTGTTTGGTTTATTTGTCTTTTAAAATTATAGAAACTTTCCAGTCACTACGTTTCTACACAAGGCCATGCATTACTGATTTCTATATTTTCGGTCTTGTTTGTAATAAAACAATTTCTATACATTTCTTGACAGTTCCAGGGTTTAATAGTTGTGGAAATCCTTTTTTTCATTGTAGTTTTCCTCACGAAGTTTATACTTCATTAAAATGTTATTTAATTTGCGTTTTCAATATTCTGATATTCTTAAACGTGATAAATTAAATCCCTCAACTAAAAGTATATAAACGATAGTGAAATAATTAAATTTTATTGCCCAATTTAGAGAAACCCATGCGATATGGACAACGTGGGTCAGCCGGCAATGTCTCAATCATAGTCCATGAGTCGAGTCTGTGGGGCTTGAATAATTTTTTTTCTGATCTTATCAAAGACTGTTTTTCCTTTTTACTAGCAGCGCATACAATAGAAGTGCAAATTAAATAATATTTTGTAACTCGAATAATGTTTTGATCATCATTTTTTTTAGTTATTTCATCATAATATTGGCATACACTTTTTTGGAGAGGCGGGAAATTACGCACACAGGTGGCCAGCCTGTAGTGTGGGGCTCCCCTAAAAACGGGTTTACCCACTAAAAAATCTCCTTGGTATACATTACCGAACTAAACAGTGGAGTTAATACTGTTTATTTTCATAATTGGACACATTATTCTTGTTTAAATTGGACCGTAACTATAAAGTCTTCGCGCATTTTAATTTAAAATGCTCCTAATACTGATCAAAAGGGGCGAAGACCTGTTCTATCTTCATCTGATTTAGGAGTGCCATTTAACTCAACTCATGGTGTTTTGGATACATAAGAAATAAATGGATATGCAAGGATGATCCTAAAATAAAATATATCTTCTTTCTTTTTTACAGAACAAAAGGAGGAAATAAGTTGAATTTTACAATGAACTGTCAATTAAGAATTCAAACTTTTTTGTAAAAACGTGTAAAATGTTTCTCTATCTCAAGTGTAAATAAAGTGACTCGATGTCACAAATGCAGTGATAAGAATAATTATCGTTGCGGTTGACTGACACACTATCAAATCCTGTTGCATTTTTTGTTTTTAAACGTCAATATTGACTGTCGCTACAAATTATCTACTATCTGTAAGAAATTATATTGCATTGAACTTATGCATACACATTTAAATCTAGACTATTCTTGTGGTTTGATTTTGGTTATCTTCAATTTAACGTTACACTCCATTATAAAATAGTTATAATATAAGAATATAGGTAACGAACAATACCAATATCATCCAGCGGAAAACTCCTTTCTTGTTATACTAGTGGAGTAAAGGGAACATCATTTCAAAACGAGAGGTAAATGCATTTTACATGTTAGCTTTGGTGCAGTATGCGTTACTGTACACGTGCACATATCATGTGCCCCCTCCCTAGGTGTTTCATGACTGTTCGAGTGCATTTTCTTCAGTACTATTTCGTGACTGCTGCTCATTTTAAGTTCGTTGCCCGTCTGGCATTATCGCACTTTGATTCACAAGGAGGTTCTTTTATTAAGCCACCATGAGTTGCAAAAACTTTATCATAATAGATATTACAACCCAACACGGAAATAAACAGTCTAAAATTTAGTCTAAGATACTAACATTTAGTAACCACTCAGAGTGTACTTGCAATCGTAAATTTACAATTAAACAAGGTTTACTCTAAGTACTGTACGTTATTTCCAGTAATGATAACACTTTCACACTTAAGCCCCGTGACGACGGATGTTGTGCTGACTGGAAACTCCGGTGCACATTGAACATGGAATGGAATAGCATAGTGAACGTTAATAATTGAACGCTGATCCACCAATTGGAGCTCGGGGCGGAATAACTACACATAATTATTGATACTAGTGCAAGCGTTGCTCGAAATCGAGCAAAAATTACGTTTAGTACTCGCGACCAAATTATTAATTCAATTATAACAGTCTAATCCAATATTGTGATTAACAGTTCTGGCAATGGCCTAAAACTACACCTACAGCTTTCCATCAACATATGTTTTTAATATTAACGACCCAATCCTAATGTTATTCAAAAGGGAACATTTCTAATTTAAATTAAGAATAGCGCCTTTAAGTCCGATTCTGATTACTTTTGGGGGTAAACAACTAAAGACACCGAAAACATGAAAATCGGTTGAAAATTGCAGGAGTTCTCTTAACAAAAAAACCCCAGTGGATAATAAGTATAGATGTCATACAACAATTATGTGGTCACATGGATTTTAAAAGCAAAATATCATGATTGTTCCGATGCTAAAAAAATGCACAGAAATGATCCAAGATGTTACTGAGTCTCTTTTATATCCGTTCGCTAAAACTGACATGGACCTTCATTCCCGTAATTTAAACATTTTTCACTAACATTCTGTATCGCTGAAAAAGAACAAAAACACTGTACTGTGGTTTTATATGTTCAGAGGCTCTAAGAGATTTTTTCGGACTTTAAGAATTTAAAATTCTCCAATAAACAACAATGAATTTTGAACAAAGAGCCACCACTTATGTTGGAGAGAAAATCGGATTTGGTTTACAAAATCATGATAATAACGTTGAATGGGGAAACATTAATGCATCGCAAACGAGAGCAAAAGATCTGTTGTCAACGGTTGGTTATTTGCTCTACTTCGCCCTTAGCTCTAATGATTGTAAAATGTATAGTCGCGATTTTAAAAGCGGATATAATATTTTGTTAACTTCTATAGTGGTTCTTTCAACGAATGTATTTTAACAAAAGCGTTAATATTGTTAAAAGCATTCGATGATTAATTGAGAAATGTTTTACTTTTAGAAATGTTAATTATCAATAAAGGCTAGTTTGTTCTGCAGTTTTTATAGAGTTTTCAGTTTTAACGTTTTAAAAGGATTGATTGACGTAAGTAATACAACAAAAAATGCCGTGTTGTAGTATAATTATTACATTTCAACTGATATAAATAATGTACAACGTAACAAAACTTGAAAGCTATTATAGTACATGAATGACATTAAAGCTGCTACTAATTATTTATTGTGAATGGATATTACAATGTGAGAAAATTTTTCAATGGTGGCTCTTTGATTGTCATGTAGCATTTTATATTTTGTAACCTAAATAAATACAAGGTTGCGATAAACAGATTAAATATTTTTGGAACAAATCAAACAATCCGAAGACTACATTGCAAGATGTTTCGTTATAAGTCATATACTCTATGTTGATGGGTGGGATATCTGTTATGTGTTCCACACATGGGCTTTTGTAGTTTGTATAAAATCAGCAGACTGCCGGAGACGGTGGTGAAACCACTTGTCGTGGTCCGGTTGTGTTCAAGACCACTGTAGTAAATTACAATACAATATATATGAAATTTTGTGAAAAAATAATAACTTTATGTAAACAATTTATTCAGGGTTTTAAATTATTATTTTTTTAACAGCAATATTTGTATTTTCTTTGTTTTTAGAACAGTTAAATTTCTATTAGACATTGAAAAAAATTATTATTTCGCATGTTGAAATTATTAAACTCCTACAACACTACTTGATATATTAACACACTGATACAGTAATTACATACAAGACTGGGACGGTGGCGTCGTCCTGTAATCCAGCTACTTGGAGGTCACAAATTGTAGATAGTTACACAAGCGATGACTTTTGGATGCGATATTCCCTAGTGGGGATTAACGTCCGCACTAGTGAATAGTAGCTCATACATAAAGACCATCCTCATAATTAGACCAATTCGTATATATGAGGTCGAAATTGTGGTTCGGATCTCACGTTAAACTGTTTAAAAAGCCTAGATATCACTGGCTGTTGGGCTATTAATCAACAGTCCTATCTAAGGAGAATGTCGGCCTTAGTCTGTAACAAGACTACAAGATCGCTCCACAATCATCCTACACTCTTCTCTCATTCATATTTAGGTTAAAATATCCACTACGTGAGGTCCCTTTCTCAAAATAGTGATATAGTGATATAAATTCAAGATGTTTCTGCAATTACATAATGCATTTACCGTATTGTATGTTCAGTACGCATCGAGTAATGTTGTAGGACGTTTAATTATTTCAACTCACACGTAAAAAGCTAAACATTAAGTTATTTAGTCATTATTTAAAGCATGTAAGTGTAAGTCGTAAAAAGTAAAATCAAGCGTTCCTTAAAGAAAAGTGCTCAGATCGTAAAGACGATTCCTTGTCTAAGTGGTTGTTTATCAAAGCCATCAGGCCCATCTCCCAAATTGATTTCTTGTGTTGTCTCTACAAAGGGCATATCTCAAAGGGAACACTCTGTATCATAGGCTGCTGTTTTGCTTCCACAATCTCCTCCTTATTCTTTTTGACGATATGAGGTTTTATCCAGATTTATATTCATGTCAGAAATGTACCATTACCAGCATAAAATTAATTGTACACTTACAAAATCAATCGTTAAAAAGCGGGAAGTCGTATGCTTTGTTTGATCATTCCAAATTCATTTCCTATGAGGTTAAATATCTAAAACTCCATGGGAGAAAGCTTTAAAAGAAGGTCTTTGCATATAAAATATGCTAAAATCTGTCTTGATATAAAATTGCACTCCTGCACCCAAGGACTCGTTTAGATAATTTTATTGAAGATTAGTTATTAGATAAGTTTGACGAATCGGTTCCTTAGCAGTGATTCTTGAGGATTTTCATCTATATTGTTCCATTTCTTCGTTAATATAACTGTATTCTCAAATCGGCACGCTCATGTATTACATAACAGAAAACAACGATTCGCCATTATTGTATAAAAACTATAACTAATATCAAGAAAAAATTGTATTCCCTTTCATAATGTAATCGAAATTATAAAATTTGCCAATACACAAGGGTTACAAACAGAATTAGAACGTTTTGGTTTCGTGTTTGGCTCACGACAAAGTTAATACCTGTTCTACATAAACCCTACATTAAGTAATATCTGGAGTGACACGTGGCCAGGTTGGGGTAGGTGGGGATGGGAAGGTGGGAGGGGGGCGTAATGGATGAATTGTTGGAGGAGGGGGGTACACTAAGGTATCGAGTCTAGTAACAAGACGTATTTGCATTTAAATTGTGTGGCGATTTGGCCAGCTTTGTCAGTCTACGTGCGTCAATCTAGCTGGAAGAATTCCATGCACTGGTAGCAAATTCTGATTCCGTTTGCAATCTCATTTTATTCGATTCGGAGACCGAGTATTTTTATACGTAAATTGGAGTGTTGGAAATATCTCCATTTAAAATATAAAAAAAATGAACTGTAAAATTGATTTACGAACATGAATGCAAAATGATGACAATCTATGACAATAGCGAAATCTGTGGATTATCAATTTTGATCCAACCACTTGAAAGCTGTAAAAAATTACGTTTGTAAAATAATTAAGTTTGAATTATACTTTTATCGTTAGCATGTAAGTTTAAAACCCCCTTATTAGACAAATCACATTTACTTATAATTAGCTTTTGTCATAGTAAAAAGATCAACGGAAGAAAGGTAAAAAAAAAAAAAAATGGTAACAATTAAAATATAATCTTATCAAATGGACAATGCATAGTTTTTCAACAGTGGCCTGCAATAAATATATAAAATTATCAAACTCTAGAAAATATTCACTTATATCAATATAAAATCATTTTCATTGCAATTTGTTTTTATTATAAAAATTTCCAAGGGGTAAATTCCTTAGTTCTTTTGATAATTTATTGCATGTTGTTTTTCTTCATATATACGCTTGATTACATTTTGTTTTTTTCTAACCTTACATGAGTAACTTTATATTGCATATTTATATCATGCACTTGGCCCTTCAGATCGTACAGATATGATTTTCCTATAATAAGCTTTGGTATACAACATACTTAGCTTATTTTTTGTTTGGTTATCTGAATTATGTGTTCTTATTTCCCATACTATGAAAACCCTATAACGCATTTTTTATTCATACAGTTCATATCATTATTGTGCGCACTATAAAACGAACTAAAAATAAAGCTTGACTCATAAAACTTGACCTCAGTCAAAAAAGAGGATGGAGAAAGGAGTTAGCGAACATTTCAAACCTAAAATGAATCTAAGAGACTCATAAATACTCAAAAAACCCTCTATGAATCACCTTTCGGGAGGGAGTCGAAAGTCTTTCAAAATTAACTACAAACTGTCACCTAATTTAAATCTATGAGGTTGACGTAATAGGACCGAAAGCCCCCTGAAATTGCACGCAAGATTAATTTTATGTTATTAATTATGTTATTCAATTATTGATTATTAATGATTATGTTATGTAATGTATGATGTAGTCTAATGTAATGTATGATGTAATGTATGTTATGTAAGTTATGTAATGTATGATTATTATGATGATTATTAATTATGTTCAATGTTATTAATTTTATGTTATTAATTTCACTACAGCTGATGCATTTCACCTAGGATTAAACAATCATACTGAAAGCTCATTATGAAGACAATATTTTAAGACTATCAAACAAACCGACCTATGACACTGATCAAATTGTATCCTCATTATAATATGTGGTATTGTATGAACTTAAAAAAATCTGGATTTGATTGACAATAAAATAGAAGTTTACAATTGTGTATCCATGGGAACATACTGTACCATAATAATTTGAATGTAAAATCTCGGTGACTGTTGACCCATAATTTTCTTTTAAAAACAATTCAACATGATTCACGCAGTTGCAAAGTTCTTTCTCATCGCTGGATCTCTCTGTTTTGCTACATTCGTCATCGCGTCATTCTCTGCTTTAATCCCTTTTGTTCCTGAAGAATCTATCGAGAGTGCCTACCTCAAACACATCCTGCAAGGATCCTTTGGAAAGGTCCAGAAAACACAGAAACGTGAATTGCGAAAGAAGGCGATAAGGAGAGCATTGAGAGAAATAGTTGACGAGGATTCTCCTGACATTCACCGAAACTACACGACGAGATCGTCATTCTTCTTGTACCTTATGAAGATCAAAATAACCACCTGGTAATTTTAATTTTTGGATTATTATGTTTCTTGTAGAAATCCTTAAAAAATTATATGTGTTTTAAAATGACTCAAGTGTTGATTATTATTATAAAACTTAAAGTCATTTTAATACAAATTTCAGATTAAATAATTTTAATTTTATCTGAATACCTTAAAAATATCGGAAATGGTTAAAAGAAATGGTTAAATTATGTACCTTTGTACCTTTTTTTTATTTTATTTATTAGAGAAAACAGATTTTGATTTAATTTAAGTTAGGCCTAGTCGAACTGTTATAAATTTAGATTTGTAAAAAGTCACTTCGACACAGGGGATGTAATGTGGATAGTAAAAAATCAGTCAATTTAGAGAAAACAGATTTTTTATTAGGCCAATTGTTAAATATTATGTTAGCAGTCTTTTAGATAGGAAAAACCAGATTTTGAGTCTATATTGAGGAATATTCATGAAAGTACGAATCTCAGGGATGATAAATAAAAATTATTTATCATGGGGTAGGGCATGAGGGTGCATCCCGTCAAGGTGATGATTGAAGCAGGGTTCCAGTCACTTATTCACTTTGAACAAACGAGTCACGCTACAACTAGAAGATTACGCACACCGAATGAACGAATGAGCCGCACTGCAATCATGTACGAAGTATCACCACGAGAGAATATGTTTAAAATAAAAACCAATCTGTATGTATCCTAATTTCACTAGATAACTTAAATCCAATTTACATCAAAATTTTACGGGGCGAACGTTTACAGACTATGATCACCCAAGAGAGAATGGCGCAATGGCGGATTGGCGTCCCCTTTCGTCAGACGTTACTGAATGAGTCAAAAGAGAATCATTCTTCGTATTGGGTTATCTGTTATTTTTTAACATAAGCTCAATAAGTAATATTTATTATTAATCTATTCATTTAAAATATATAATTTTCTTCCAGGTCATAAAACTCAATTTTTATCGTATTCTTCTAATTTTTAACTCAAAACAATTACCATTATTTCCCTCGCATCCGCCATGAATACTCCTTAGTGATGCACGTAACCAACGGGATTGCTTCTCATTGGTCGAGATTATTGCACCTGTTGATTACGTCACCACCTCCAACATTTTATTTTACATTACCAACCGAATTTTAATTAACTACGCAATTACGATCAATTGTATTATCTGAAAAGTATAAAAACATTATTTTAAGTAAAAGAACACTCCCACAATTATTAACGAGATGCTGAATTCTGTAAGGTACACAATTTTCACTCTTATTTTGTTGATAACGTCTATTAATTTATTCTGATATGCCTGGTGAAACAAGACTTTTCTCTTTTAAATAACTATCGTATGACAGTCATTTAAAGTTGACCCAATCCGTGAAAAATAAAATATATTTTAATGTGTATTCATACCGTAAGTGTAAGAACTGCTTAGTTATAGTATTTATTGTCACGTAACAATACTTTACATATTGGGCGTCGGTACTTGAAGTCATCGTCTTATTGATTGATAAATAACCTATGAATTTATAACTAGAAATTTAAAAAATGATATTTTGGAAAAAAGCTTTTTACATTTGATTTTTCAAGTCTCTCTAAAATTATCAAACATCGGCAGCAAACAATGAGTTAACGCATTGTCCATCTATGTTTTTATTAATATGTGAAAAATAGCCTGCAAGTGCCAGCGGCTGGCAATAAAACTGGGCGGACGAGTGTTTGATAACCCACATGTGACATTTGCATAGTGACAATGACTCATTGTTATCAGACCAGACTGTACCGTACGCGTGTCTTATCACCGGAGCGACTGTACACGCGTCCACCGTCCCCAATCATGCTTACTGCAGACTACAAGTTATTTTGTTCTCGGTTATAACTATTACCTAATCAATTTTAATGAGCTTGTGCTTATAAATCATTGGTTAGTAATTTTGTAGTTGTCCTGAAACACAAAAACTTGTTTTGTTGTGATGATGCAAATTCCAGTCTAAAGGGAGCAACCACAAGACGAACCTCTGATACCTATAATATCGAGTTATAAGTTAGTTGCTTGTGTAGTATGGAGAGATCGAGGTAGTATCGAGTAGCATTACAGCCGTGGTCAATTATTAATCTTTTTTAGTGAGGATTTCAATCAGTAATAAGCTTTAGAGGTTGCTTTCAAAAACAAAGTTGTAGATTTGGTTATAGGTATTTAGTCAGTTGACTAATAACTTTGGTAACTTGTCGATCAAAGCTACGGGTTTCTGAAAGTTTGCTAATAACTTGGAGAGCACGGAATATTCGGGTTAATCTACATTAAATCAGTTCACTCATAACTAAGCATCGATGTATACTAAGAGAGAGCAGGATATTTTGGATGCCATGAATCAATTTACAAACTTAAATCCAAAGAGGCATATTACTCAGGTTTTTCTGAAAAGATGAATTTTAAAGAACTGTGTTTTTAAGTCAGTTTATTATTAACTTGGTTTCAGAGCATATTATACTATCTGAAATATAAAAAATAGTAGCGAAGGATTGGGCATTTACTGTAAGAAAAAGTAAGCATTTCACTATCTCAGCTATTTCCTGCTCTAAAATACTTAATTGTTTTATACTATAGGTAAACGTTAAATATCCTGCCGTGATTGTGTAATTTCTTATAATTGAGTTACAGATCGGTCAACCTGTGCAAGTTTTTCTTCTGGTTTTAAATGCACCTTTTTACAAATAAATAATTTAAAAAATATTGTTTTATGGTAAGATCTGGTGATAAGAACATAGACAACGGATTGCACAGATTCGCTAAATGAAGAATAATGCGGCTCGTAATTCTCTAGGAGCACATTAAATTACTGCGCGTTCAAGTTAATCAAAATCAAGTGACATAAACTCCCTTGATAGAACTTCTAAAAGAATCTCTCTTTTCCTTTATGTAGCGGTAGTAAATTGAAAAGGCTTAGTAGAAAACATCGTTTATATCCTTTTTAAATACAGTATTTTAGTGCACATTGTTTTTCTATTTGATCCGCGAGGCTAGCATTTCTAATGCAGTAAGAAAATCAAATGGAACTGTAGGGTCTATCTTTCTTGGATAAGTTTTACTTAAATCGACATGAACTACCATGGAAGTATTTATATAACTTTTTTTGCCAATGTTTTATTGACATAAGATATACAAGTATAGGAAATCATGTACAATTATACATCCGTCTCTGTCAACGAAGAATGTCACGAAATTGACTACGGAGAATTGCTGAAACGGGGATGTAATACATTATTGTTAAATAGCTCTTACCACATGGATGTTTATATCAATTTATATCAATATGTGGACTAGCTGCAATGACCATTATTCGCTCCAATTCAAACAGAATTTTGAATTATTTATTATTAACATTTTTGGGTAGGAGGTGTAATGCTGTTTCCGCACGCTGAGAAGCTTGTTTTCCTCTCAGAGTGTCGGGCTACCGACTAAAACACCCTCCTCAGCACTAAGGATACTAGCCTGCAACTATTAACACATAACTTCGTGCTAGGCCGATGAATTTATACCACTGGGCAACCTTCCGTGGCGAAAAGCTGAAATATAAGGCCGAGGTATAAGGCCTCTTGACGATACATTTTTGACCCGCGAGACCTCAAGAGTAGTCGCGCAACAATGAAAAACTTATTCCGGAATTCCGGAAGTTAGGCTACCGTAACGGCCACTTGACTTCGCAGGGTCTATACCTTTAAGGTACATCAGTTAATCAAATAAAATTATAAAAAATAATAAAAACGTTTCCATAGAAAACAACTTATCCAGTTCAAGTTGAAATTTGTAGAGCGGTTTGACCCTCGCAGTCGGTTGCCAAGGGAGTAGTGACGTAGCGTCGCGAGGTAGTAGTAGTGACGTCACGTCGCGTCTAAGGGAGTAAATAGTGACGTCGCGTCGCGATAGAGTATGTAGAGTGACGTCGCGTCGCGTCTAAGGGAGTAAGTAGTGACGTCGCGTCCAAGGGAGTAAGTAGTGATGTCGCGTCCAAGGGAGTAAGTAGTGATGTCGCGTCCAAGGGAGTAAATAGTGACGTTGCGTCGCGATAGAGTATGTAGAGTGACGTCGCGTCGCGTCCAAGGGAGTAAGTAGTGATGTCGCGTCCAAGGGAGTAAGTAGTGATGTCGCGTCCAAGGGAGTAAGTAGTGATGTCGCGTCCAAGGGAGTAAGTAGTGATGTCGCGTCCAAGGGAGTAAATAGTGACGTTGCGTCGCGATAGAGTATGTAGAGTGACGTCGCGTCGCGTCCAAGGGAGTAAGTAGTGATGTCGCGTCCAAGGGAGTAAGTAGTGATGTCGCGTCCAAGGGAGTAAGTAGTGACGTCGCGTCCAAGGGAGTAAGTAGTGATGTCGCGTCCAAGGGAGTAAATAGTGACGTTGCGTCGCGATAGAGTATGTAGAGTGACGTCGCGTCGCGTCTAAGGGAGTAAGTAGTGACGTCGCGTCCAAGGGAGTAAGTAGTGATGTCGCGTCCAAGGGAGTAAATAGTGACGTTGCGTCGCGATAGAGTATGTAGAGTGACGTCGCGTCGCGTCTAAGGGAGTAAGTAGTGACGTCGCGTCCAAGGGAGTAAGTAGTGATGTCGCGTCCAAGGGAGTAAATAGTGACGTTGCGTCGCGATAGAGTATGTAGAGTGACGTTGCGTCGCGTCGCGTCCAAGGGACGGTTGTAAAAGTACAATCGCAATAAGCGCCATAAAGTGTAAGACGCGGGTGTCCCGGGGTGTTTTGTGGCTTCCGATCGCCGTCGGGGGCGGTTTCGCCATCAGTTTATTTCTTATTGCTTCTTTTCGTGTCGGTTATGCTTTGTTTTAATGCAGCTTTTTGTTTGACCTCGCAGGGTTTTGTGGCGATTTGAACCACTACCTACTTACAATCCAAATAGGGTCTTATCTCTATACATAATTTTGATTGAGTGTTGATTCTTATCAAATAAGTTTATCTTTATAGCGCAGGTTATAAAAATGATCTCAAACGGTTTCCGTTGCGTTTGATACGCCTTTTTGGAATTTTTACCGACGTGCCTACAACAGATTACTAAATGCATAATCCATGTATAATCTGTGTTGTAAGATAATTCTGTACAATAACATTAAGCTAAAATGGGTTTACGTGGTAATAATAGTAACTTCATATTAAATTAATGTATCAATGGAGACGCTTGTTAATGATGTTATCTTATTACAACAGTTCGTTTGACTAATTCAGCATGAACATAAACAAAATGTTATCCAAACCAACGATTCGACGCGGAAGCCTATAGAGTTCGGTAAAGTTTGACATGTAAGTGATATAAAAGATTCAAGCCGCCACTCGAGTGGGGAGTGGAGAGTGTAAGTGTGGAGTTGGTCGAGTGTTGATGTTGATCTCCGATATCGGCCGGGGACTCGTGGCCGAGCAGCACGGGCTGTTCATCGTTTGCGGTATATGTTGCTTACTGTGACAGTATTTTGCAAAGAAACTGAAATAAAGTTTCATGAATAACGTGAGTTTAATAACGTCATTTATACGGAAGTAAAAGGTTTGTTTTGCTGTACCTGTGGCATTTTGTAATAAATTGAACGATTGTATAAAACGTTCGACTGTGGGATTTAAACAATTTGACAATTACACGTTGAAGTTATTCATATCCAGGAAATCGTATGAGTATTCAAAAGGGCAACAAATTGAACTTATTGAAAACGTTTATGTTGGTAATTAAATAATTATAACTTATGATTATCAAAGGTAGTATTTTTAATAGAAAATTTGTACAGAGTGTTTCATAAATTCACAGTTTAGTTACAACCTGGGGTTTTTAATAAAGAATTGAAAAATAAGAGATTTTAAGAGGAAAAACTTTTCATTATCGTTGTTAAGAATTGATTTTACGAAATTCAAAAATAAGTTTCGCTTTGAAGGCAGTTTCTCTCCCTCTCTCTCAATAAAATAGTCCTAATGTTTATATAATCAATATATGAGATGCGTGGCTTCTTTACAGATTAGTTTTCAAGTCATTGCCATAACATGTTAACAATGTAATTAAAAACTTTTAAACTATAATTTGGATTTTAGTTTTATTGAGCAATGAACTAGACGTCATACGTCTATGAAAATTCTTTCATGACTACCAAAGCGGAGATGATATACCTTATAGCAAATATAATTCGTCTAAAAAAGTGTATTTGGGTCCTCAAAAGAGTCTCCATAAAAATAATCTTAAACGTGTGGTTTTAAAGTAACGGCGTCGAGAGTTAAATAAAAAGTTGGCGAAATGGTTGGCCAGTTGCCGCCTACACTTCTTGGTAAATTGCCTGCATTTCCCGTAAACGAGGGAAACAGCCTGTCGTATTGGTGGTCTTTACTTACAACCCTCGCGCCCATCTGGCCAACATTTACGGGGTTATTCTTCGCTTAACCGGTCAATATTTTGTTTTTATTGTCTCTGAAATATTTTTGATGGTATACAAAACAGTTTAAAGGTGCGGGTTTCATTTTTGTTGTACCTATTTGCTGCTGAAACTAACAAATTAAGTAATCAGTTTTTATTTTTGATTGAAAAACTACGCTCAAACAAAAACAGGCAAATGTCTATAGAAGATGTTATAAAGATTATAAAATACAAAATTAATACTTGTTTGTATTTTATGTATACTTGATATTTGCTTCAAACAATAGTTTCAAAACATTATACTTAACATATCATATTAATCTCAAAGGGCCCCCACTAAAAGTTAATAAAACATTTTTCAATATAAGAAGTTTTTATTAGCATATTCAGTGTTACATAGAAAAATCAATGAATTTTCGGTTTTTTAAATGTGTATTTTTTTTGGCAGTAGCTATTGTGTGCCGTGGTTGAAGAACGTGGTCTCTCCTGGTTTTTGCAACAGCTTTTTTATATTTCGTGATATGTCTGAATTTTTAATAAGGCCAAAACATTCACCATTAAAACGTGTTGTTACACCCCATAGAGAAAGATTCCTTGGAATTATCAAGTAATGCTCAATTTAATTTTACTTAAAATTTCCTTATCTCTGTATTATTTGATTACAGCTAGCCTATTTGTTTTACAAAGTTTGAAAACAATTTAAACCGTGGCTAAATCTGCAAAGCGGATGCTGTGCCTCTGAGATTGCCAGTTGAATCTGTACAGTGCTGTTGGAATTGACCAGGTCAGAGGTCGCCGAGCAGGGTGGCCAGTTGACCGCTGAACTGCGACTCCTCACGGCACTTGCATCACGAGGCTTGCGAAAACTATTCGAAACTTAGAAAATGTCGAATGTTTCTCTCGTCTGTATTAATTGTTTGTATTATTATTTAGTTAACTCGTATCGGTGCGTCAATACTAATTGAATATCGTATAACGTCATATACTGGTCTTGTAAAACCCTCTATTTAGGGGTCGTTGTCGTTGAATTTTAAATAGTTTTAATTTAACATGATTTTTGCTAGTTTTTAACTAAATATGCTATGCTATAAATTAATGACTAAGGAACCAGGAATGAATAGACAAAACTATGTGAAAAATATATTTTAATTCCCTTACAAATTTATCGGCGCTAGAACTATTTAGAGTCTCCATTTCCTGCCATCTTAGATTTTATACTGTATTTTTATTTAGTATTCTGTAAACGTTTTGTTCAAAAATGGTCGCGTTTTTTTTTTTTTAGAAATTAATCTTATAAATTGCATTATAATTGTGATTTTTATTGCACAGTCCCCTAGATCTTAAAACTTCCTTTAAAACACATCATAAAGACACTTCATAAAGATGAATCTTGTTCGACCCATATTGAAGGCGTAGCAGATGTTTGAAAATTATCATTAGTCTTATGGGAAAATCCAAGGTGGAGGGTACTGCAGACTCTTAAGTTATATGGGATGATGAATTAGTCAGGTCTCGTAATTGTTTCATTGTTATTGAATTTTGCGTCCAGTATGCATAATTAATACCAAATGTCTCTTAAATATGACATTAACAGGTTATTAATTAATAAGTCATTAATCTTAGATAGGAGATTCACAATACAGTCAGAGGCACTGTAATTCATGAAATGTTTCTGTATCGAGTCTTATAAGTGATGACACTAAGTAGCCCGTTATCAATATACTAAGGATTCACTCAAAATGTATAACGTAAGACCATTTGACCCTTGGTCATTTCGTCGCCGGCCATCAGGTAGCCCACGTCCTCTCTTGGTATCCTATATAAACACACCTCGAGCCCTCTCTTGAGCGTCCCCTTCCTGTCCCGGCACAATTTTAGCGCTTTCTCGTGTTTATAAAGTAGAATTATTTCACTAAAAGTAAATTTTGTCACCAGTTTGTCATACGTTTAGTATAAGAAATAGATACGTGATAGGAAACGAAATTATTACTAATTTCATCTACATAATGTACCGAATGGCATTTTGTAAAATATTCAGTATTGCGAAGAACATTGTATTGCGTTGTTATTGTGCGAAATTGACTCATTTTTAGAGGATAAGGATAAATAGCCCTTTAGAATAATAGTTTTCAGAGGTATTTAATGAAATTGCTTTCCCTGTTGAGAATGTTCCGGAGTTATTTTTAATAATTTTCTTTACATAGATGTTGAAAGTGTATGTGTAAGCTTTTATTCAACTTCATATTAGATTCGTGGAAGAAAGTCACTGATTAACTCATTAGATTGACCGTTTATTACTACAGTATCCTTATATACCACCGTAACAAAGGTGAAGTGCGTGCGGGACAGCGGCATTCCTGCAGACGGACCTCCAGGAATGTCGGGCTTCTCTCCCTCTCTCCTCCCCCTCGCATAATTCCATAGTTTTGCACATCAAATATTTTATTTTTATATGAAAGGGTTTGAAAATCAGTTATAAAAATTTCAAGCAACTACACTGAAGTTAAAAATACTTCATAAAATTCTTATAAAAAATATTTTTGAGTATATTATGTAAAAAGAACACATATTGTTTGCTCTCAAACTGTGTAAGTTTATGTATTTAAAAAAATTTAAGTTACCATTCGATTATGATCGGTTTGATACAGTAAAAAAAATGTTAATTGATAAATATATTGTCTATTGGCTGGTGGGACGTAAACATGAATGTGTTATCATGCATTTGAATTGGCAAAACATGTTTTAAGATATATGTACTTGTGCGTAAATTTTAAGTAACTAAATCATACTATTATTAACATAAAAATACTTTTGTCATAAAATACCCAAATATTCAGATATGTTTGTGAGAAAAGTAACATTCATTAAATTTATATTCGCTGAATACCCTCCTTTTCTTTGTCTTTGAAGTGGTCCACAAAGCATTGAAATGCGATTTCCATTAAGGATTGACAACGTTTTTCACTTAACATTCGGCTCATGGACAAATTAGGTAGAAACGCGGAACATTTCGTGACTGCACCTCCTTTCAGCTCTTGAATATCCTATACCCATACAGAAGATTTCACTGCCTCAATTCTATAATAGGTATAGATTTGTTTAGTTATCGATTTGGACGTGCTAGTCACTTGGACAGATAAAGTCTCTACATACAAATTATGCGTACAAGTTGTAAAAACAAATTTTTCTTCAGTTCATTTACAGCTCTTAAAAAACGCATGCAACATCTAGGTAGGCGAACACGTCAGATAGAAAATGTAAAATATAAGTTTTCTAATGTTGAATTAATGCGATTTGTCTTGCGACGTGTGTAGCTAACAACAGGACTAGTACAATGTCAATATGTGTCACATCGCTTTGCCTTTGAGATCCAATAAACTACCTCGGATAGACCTTGACTTGCTAATAATGCATGTCAGTAAGTTAATTGAGCTTATGCGATTCTTAAAATTGCTGTCTTACGTGGTCTAGTAAAGTTCACATTGGTTATTAGACATTTATTTAATTGTATACTGCACAGTGGAAAGAAAATAACCTTTGTAAATTTGTATTTTAACCGCCAATACATCTTTTTTGTGAGTTTTGATTTACCAACAGGTATTTATTTTCTAAAAAAAAACTGAAAAGATATGAAAAGCATATAAATTTTACAAAACAATAACATTTATACAACTGAAACATTTGAAATGATTTAAATTCAATCGATTCGATAAATAATAATGTAATATTGGTAAGAAGTAGACTTTACAGATGTAAACTAATAAAAATATAGCATGGTATTTTAAGGAATACATAAAAGTCGCTGTTAGTCGCGTATAACCGCAGAAACACTTGATATCACGCCATGCTCGTCACGCCAGGGCAGCAGCAGCATAGTGGCAGATTCCTACATAGGCCGTGTCATACCAACATACGGATACGTAGCGAAAACATTGCTTAAAGTTAAACCTTGTATATATGGGTGTGCTTACAGATCAGATATGATCCAGATTGGTTGTGTTACTGATGAATTTTCGGAAAAAATATTTGAATTGTTTGCTGTACATACAGAACTTTTGAGCGATCAAAGCGATTTTCAAGTTAAAAGGAGCAGGATAAACTCGAAGTCCTCAAATTTGTAAATAACAAATTTACAAGTCCTCAAGTATCGCAGAATAAACTTAGTAATTCTTGAAACAATAATTTGTTATCTTACTACATACTCACTAAAATCGCAATTTATTATTCCTCTGTATATGGAACTCCTTAAATGATTTGTCCGCCCAATTAAGTAACAGGTGGATAACCAACTGCATCGTACTGGCATTTGTGATATAATCGCAGAGAAGGAGTATAGTGACAATTGTAAATTATTTATAATTTTATTGTCCCTTGTAAATACGGGATTACATTCAGTCCGACTCAGACTTTTGGCGAAATGACGCACTGAACTATGTGAGGAGAATCTGTAAGAAAATTTTTAAACCATAGGGCTCTGGGATGGAGAAGTTTGGGTGTAGAGAAAAATTTCATACGCACAACATCTTATTTAAGAAAAATATTTAAAATGAAATAGTTTGGCCTATATTTGCAGTGCCCGGAGCGGTAGACGCCTGTAGCGGCCCGACCGCAGCCAATAGCGAGCATGGTGGTGATGGTGTGGTGGTAGTGGTGATAGTGGTGGTGGTCGGACTAACCACTGCACTGATGACGTAGGTGTTCACGTCGACCGACATACTACGTTTAGACAGTTCACTATATAGTGAACTGCCTAATAATAAGCCCTATATAGGGCTTTCCAACACTTACACTTCTTTCAAACATTGCTGCTGTTCAATCCTACCATCTATTGTGAGTTTTAACCCTAGAATTTCAGTTATACTTTGATGCTGATGATACGATGTTGACACAGAAGGATTATTTTAATCGTATTTGTTTTAGGCTAGTCGTCGCGTCGTAAAAGTTGGACACAAATTTAAGTTTAGAGCAACGTGTCAAACTTGAAAACATTAAATTAAAAGAAATTTGCTGTCGTGTTTCCAACAGAACACCACGACTTACTTTTGAAACATCGTACATTCAACCAATATCCTTTATTTGAACCGTATACAACTCCGTAGCTTATTAGTAATTTTTTGTTGAACAATCACTTCAATTAGGTTTATTTAGTTAGTAATATTTGTATTATAATCTACAGCAGCATTTCAAATTAAAAGTTTTTCAAATGCAACAGTTGAACAGTTATTCAATCAATATGCAAAAAATGAAAGGTTAACGTGTTCGAGGTGTAAAAACTAAGTCGACAAAATATTTCCGTATATTTGTGCATGTGTGTTCGAATGATTTGATTTACAGACGCAATTGTGTCAATATCGATATTGGAACGGACGCGTGATGGGCCACAGTTACGTCATTTTTTGTCCCAATGGCTGGTTCGTATTTATGACCGGCTCGCGGCGTCGCGCTGGGGGGCTAAGGGCCGTGCGGTCAGCGCTGCGGTCAACACGGTGTGGCATCGAGGCGCGATCATATACGGTGGCAACTAGCAATACATCTACTGCTGTAAAATTATAAAATTCATTGTAGAAAATTCAGCATAAAGAAATCTATAATATTGTTTTGAATCGTGATAGACATCAAGGTGTTTTGATTATTTTTTTAATTAAAACTTGGTAAACGGAGTTATAAACTAAACTTCCCTCCTCCAGCCAACGAAAAACCATTCTTCACTAAACTTATTCCTTAAAATAAAACCCTTATTTATAACACTTACAAGTACTTGATGGAAACTGAGTAAATATCAAAATTTCATCCTCCTTGATCTATAATAAGCAAACATTAAAATATATTTGAAAATATTTACTTACAAGAAAAGACTTTCAGAATGCAGAACGGAAAATTAAGTTTTTGGTAAGAAATATTTTTATCAATAGTTCCTTTCTACAAGTCCTTATAAAAAATAAAAACGACAGGTGAAATTTCATTGGCACCACTCGCATTATCTGTTTTTTAGGTTCTTGTAAAAAGTTTAAACTACAAGAACCGCATATCTATGCAAAACAACCAAACACCAAAAATCATGCCGATGTCAAGCGTGGTGGGACCAAAACGAAACAGACTTCCTCTTCTTCAGTTAAGATTTTACTTTTCCCGCACAGTGGCCGAATGCCTTATATAGAAATCAATTACCAACTCATCTGGACATTTAATAAAAAATGATTTCTAAATTATTCGTTAGCAGTACTAATTGAAATTAAATACTTTATAAAATGATATATTTGTAAAAAAAGTTTCCTCTAAAACAATGCGTGGAAAATCAATTAAAAGATGAATTTCATGACTCTTAAACTCAACATAGCGTCAAATGTGTAGGTGAGATACAACACTCATGTCCCCTCTCGAGTTGAGAGCGCAGGGTTAGTGTTTATCTTCGATATCAAGAGAAGTATGTGGAGGAGGGGCTGGTCGCTTAAACGTCGCATTTTCAAGGAAAAACAAAAGTTGGCTTTATCGCAATATTACTGTACCCACACGTAACTGTTTTTATGCTAGATAGATGCTAATTTCTAAATAATAATAAGCACAATATCCAGAACTTCTTTGATTAAAAACTCAACAATTAGGTATAAATTCAATAAGGGTAGTCTACGAATTAGGCTGTGTAAAAGAGCAGCTTCAAGAATGGATTTCTATAGACATTATGCATATCTACCTTATCTCATTCACGCTCTTATTTCGCTCAGTGATCGATAATAGTAAGACTAATGAAATAAAAATTGTTATTTCTATTCTGCGTAAGTAATATGCAATTAGGTCACTTAGAAAAAATATTACAAACTGGGGTTTTATCACAGCAACGTAATAAAATTAAGACGTTATTATTAGCCTTTCTATTACATATCAAAGTCATTATGGATTAGGATTTTACGGATCATTGCTGACATTTTTCTGCTAAAGTTATATTTCCATATAGTTTTATGTGAATGTTAAACATAGTTTAGTTGTTAAATTTGCCGAATTGTCGTTTCAGATTAAACTTTCACCGGAATTAACCAAATTCCTTAGTTATAAAGGATTAAACGTGGGGCTAAACAAGTGTTCGATAAATTAAAACTCTGATTGTATTCAACAAGCAAATGGCCCCAGGAAACTGCTAACACACAGTTGGCTCTATTCCCGACTGCGTGTCTTGTTTAACTGCCTGTAGTCTGGTGAAAAAGAAAAGTCTCAGTCTGGTGCGACTTTTGTGGATTATTTATTGTTTATTCAAAGTGTTTCTGTTTCGAATTCAGGATATTAGAGGAAATAATTTGAACTGCATCTACCTAAAATATAACGTACTAGTTGTTCTACGTTACGAATCGTTAATCATTTTGCTCGCAAGTGAACAATAGTTGTAATTGTATTCTGTTACCGAAAGTGGATCTAACGATTCTCATAAATTCTTTGGATTAAGAGCTTATTAGATGAGAGTAACACAATGAAGCGATTTATTTTTTAGAAAATTAATTTTTGTGTAAAACTAGTTTTTATTGTTTGTAAAATATGAAACGAGCCTGATGAGAGTCTAAGGTGCTATTGGTGAACCAGGAGAGGTAACAAAACAAGATATTTCTTTTCTCAAACTTGAATAATATAGTTGTATTCATTAATTAAAAACATTTTTGGAAAACATGAGATGATTAAGATTTTGGAAAATCTTGAACCTTTCACGTACCTTCTGTTCGCTTACAATTATTAAACATAAAACAGCCGTTCCCTGAGAAAAAGGAGACAGGACATCCATATAAGTTGTAGAATAACAATGTTGTTATATTACACATGAGTATTTGTACGGTTTGCAACAATTATAATGTCTTAAGTCCCACTCTCATAACCTGATATTCAAATAAACGGTATCAGTTAACTGACACATACTTTCTCCCAACAATATAAAAAAAGATGTTAAAAGCTTCAAACATAAATGTCTTGATGACTCAGTCGGATAGCTACCAGCTGAGCAGCGTGAGTTTGACCCTACGCGCGTCTGTGACTTTTAACAACGTACTGCGTTTACCGCTAAACGAAAAATTGAATTTTCTCCGCAACTACTTGACATAGAGAAAAAATTGTAAATACTGGATTATTTAGTTTTTTGAGCTTGATTTAATGGTGATAAGTAAAATTTATTTCAAAATAACAGCTATTTTGAAAATCCAAAAAATTGATTTTTGAAACACTTATTACGCTATAACTTTTGAACGAGCATTTTCTCGGAGATGCGGGTGGTGTCATTTTATTCACCATTTTAAGCTTAATCTACCACAAAATTTTAATCAAAATCGTTAGAGCCGTTTTTGAGAAATTTGGATTTTTCCCGATTTTTGAGGGTTTTTGGGGGTAAAATACCCTTAAAAATCAAAAATTAAAAAAAGTGAAAAAAACGCCTGGAATTATCGTGGGTTTGAACCTACGTATCAAATTTCACCAAAATCGGACCATTGGGGAATTCTCTAGCTCTGTATACATCCAGACACACACACACACACACACACAAAAAAAAACAGACATCACTCGAAAACCACTTTTTTGGACTCAGAGGGCACCAAAACGGATAAATTTACAAACAACTCAAATTTTAAAATTTTGACGAAACCAATACTTTCTCAATATATACATTTATAGGGGGAAAGGGGGCTCCAAAATGGATATATACATCATCAAACTAATGGGAAGTGTTTTACGAAAACAATACTTTCTCCATATACTATGGTATAGGGGGAGAAAGTAAAAAGGTACTATTTTTTCTTTCCTTTTCATTCATTTGTAAGGGGTAGAGGATAGTGATATAGTGATAACAATTTTAATCAGTGTATTTTATTGTGATTTGATCAAACTGTAAGACACAGACAAAGCCGATAGCTAGGACGCAGCCTTCGCGAGCTGTGCACTGTGCAGTCCGTGTGCATCATCCGCGGCGCAAGTCCACAGTCAGGTCGTAGTTCAAGTGGTCGACCCGACCCCGACCCACAGCTCGGTCAACTCCATTCATCACCAGCCATCACTGATTGCCGTTTGAATGTGTAACACCATAGTTATTCTCGGGGCACCTAAGATGTTACAACTATTTATTGTACTAGACGAAATTTCAATAACATTTTGTTAAATTTGTTGTTATCTTTAAAAACGCCTGGCTACCAGTGCGTAGTATGTTTTCCACTGGGATGATCAACTTTTTTATACATTTTTGTGACTTTTACATTATGGACAATTCTAATAATTTTTTAGGATATCTCACAACCACTTAAAAATAAATTACCAAATCAGAAAATTACACTATTTTAAATTAGATGCTATAAAATCATATCGAGGAACATTTTTGCAAGTAAAATGTATATTACTGTTTAGTAAATTATTGCGGACATTTTCCATCACTGATTAATAGAAACAAATTCACGACGTTTCAGAGGATTTCCAATATGAGTCCGTTCTTAGGTGGAAGTATAATAACTAGTGATGGAAAATATTAGCAATAATTTTAATAAACAATACAGTAACATAGATTCGACCATCACCAACAATGAACTTTAAACAATTAAATGTATTATTATATTACGTCGTAGACTTCTTGGTATACTGTACGTTAAAAATGTATCATGGTCCCGGGCCAAGACATTATACCATTACGTCTACCTAAATATATGTTTCACATCTATGAAATCTGCTAAATTTGTACCTGATTTGGAAAAAACACACACTGGCGGATTCATGCAAATAAGTTCTTAGCTTATTGAAAAAATAGTAATTATAAAGATGATGTCTATTCAATTGTAACCGAGACTTCTTATACACAAACTGATTCGACTTGCAACTATATCGTTAAAACTGTACGGTTTAAGAAGCAAGTGACCTAAGAATTATAAGTATAAATAACATACCTGTAAATGCTACTAAATAACGAGTGCCGCGTTTCCACTGACATTATATGACCTTTACTTGTGCACACTAATGTCCCATCCGTGGAGCCTATTACTGGAGTGAGTTTGTTGAACCGAACTTCAACTAGGTACAATTTAGAAGGGCATTTAACCAATCACTATAGATTAATCTCTAACTATCAGTGTTGTAGTGGCAAATTTTCCAATGTGGGAACGCTTAATATTTTCGTCAAATTCCCTGAAAATTAAGATAAAATTACCCTGAATGCGTACGATAGAAATAGCTTATTAGGCTATGTATTTTAAGCTAACTAAATTTACTGAGGATTCAAGAAATTATTTAAAAAATTAGATGATTTTGAGAAAAGCGAAATAAAAAACCAGTATATTTTTATATTTAACTAACTTTATCATTTCACAAAAGAAGGTTGTTTTAGGAAAGGTTATTAATTTATTTATTAACTACTCTTATTTTGAACCCCCAAAATAGCAACATACATAACCTAATTTTTAAAAGACATATTCTATAAAAGTATAAAAGAAGAGAACTAAAATAAGTTAAATAAATAAAACAGAGAAAAACAGAGTAATTAATTATAATGAAAGTTCATTGAGAGATTGACAAAATTTGGTTTACAAGTAGTCGGCAAATGCATCTTCTTCAGAAGGTGTGAAAGGGTTGTGGAGGGACGGGAGAGTGATGCCCGCCACCGTATACCGTACTCTGTGCACAATACAAAGTTCAAGTAGGTTATCTCTGGAAACAGATACATAGTAAAATCGTGTTTACAAAAGTATTGCATTTTATTATTGGCGTAGAAATATTTTTTAATATTTTTATACTGTTTAATCAATACTAGAGATCGCCTCCTGATCGAAATTCGATCAAAATTTCAGTTGATTTGGACCCAAGAAGCTTAAAAACATTTTAGAACTAAACTATCTGTTCTCCCTAATTTTCTAGCAGTTGTTTTACAACAGCTGTTTTATGATTCATTCAATTTTCCTTTCTTCATAAGATTAACATTGGAACTTTGAAAGCCTGTGGGGCGTAGCCCTGGAGTCCGATGTGAATTAGAATGTGATTCTGCTCATCTACAGGACTATACCTTTCTAACGGTATGTGCATATTTATCCTACGATGCAGCTGAGAAAAAGGAGGAAATGAAACATGCTTGCGTATTAATATATAGATTTGTATTTAGAAACATATTAGCTATTTTCCCAGATTTTCCCTGAACGGGGTATTGGGATTTCCCCTGGTTCTTGAAAACCAGTGTGGGAACGCCGTTCCCACGCGTTCCCGCACCACTACACCACTGCTAACTATCTACAAATATCCTGAGACTATTTATTTGCGATGAAGATAAGCAGGTACTAAAATATCTAACCCGAAATAAAGTAAATTATAAGCTTCAGTCCTATAAAACCAGGCATGTTTATTTTAATTTATGAAAATTCTTGACCTACCTTGGCCCTGATATCGAGAAGTGGAAAAATGAACCCTATCACTATGCCAACACCCGGAAATGATTTGGTTTTCAGCAATGTATAACAATTTTTTGAGTTATTCTGTAACGCGTTTCCTTTTATAACTTTAACAGTGGATATTAAAAATTGAAGATTTATATTTTAATTCTTTTTTTGATATTGTGAAGGTATACTACAAAGTTGCGTACGAATACGCTGTAAGCAAGTGGTAAATAGAATTTTGAATTGTGTTCTAAAACTCTTTTTGTGAAATATTACAAATGATTTAAATTTAAGTTGGTAATAAATTTATATATTTTTAACCAAAACAGGACAAACAGTTATAAAACCACAAGTTATCAGTATAGGAAGTAGTTCAACCACTTCCCATATTTCAAGTTTTGGGACTGTTGAGGGGGAAGGGGGGGAAGGTGTTTCGGTAAAGGTCACATAATGTCAGCGAGATCGCTGAATACGTGACCATAAAATGGAATTTATGAATAGAAACCTCCTTAAACTTGCACTTTCAAGAATATTTTGGGATGACAGATTATCTGTTACAAGGTGAAAATATTAAAATGTTTATTTTGTTATGATGGCCTTAAACATATTCTGTGATTATTACTAAGTATTTTAACCCATTTTGTTATTCGGGTGGTTTTAGTCTTAAAATTTATAAATTAATTTATGCTGCGATTACCTTTTTTCAATCACAGTAAAGTGGGATCGATATTATTTATATTTGTATGTTACTGTTATTTAATTAACCAGCACATTAAACTGTAAAGTTTTAAGATGGACAATCATTCACTGCAAATTTTAACGTTGATAAGATTGTCAAGTTTGTTGTGAGCAAAAAATAATTTTATATCAAATCAAATTTAAGATGAAAAACCAATGATGCGTTTTATTCAAACCACCATTTGAGCAGTAAAACCGAGACATTTTAGGATGCATAACAGGATTTGGCCGGTAACTCAATTTTACGATCGTATTTTATATAGCTTCATTTTCCGAGGCATTATCCAACAAATTCAAACAACCTCATCTATTGACAAAACGACTGACTGATGGTGTTACGGTAATTTGTGTGATTATGAAGTTACTTAAACGTTAATGTTAAACGTGCTTTCATAAGAAAATGTTTTGTTGATTGTAATTATGACACCGTTTTCATATTTGAAATCAGTAGTTAACTCTGATCCAGCTTTTATGTACCATTGTGTTTATTGTTACTGTATTGTATTAAGAAGGGGATTACGAGTAAAATTTTACGATTATCAAATTTACTAATTTGTATCAGTCTTGTCATTGTGGATTTATGAGGACAAATGTAACTTTATATTTGGAAGCTCTATTGTCAACTATTAAAAGCGGTTTAACGGTACTGCTGCTGAAATAAAAACATAAAAAATTAAGGATCCACGTAAATATATAACATTTATGTATAAATCTCCTTTCACTTATAAAAAAGTATCACTATCAACCACAGATTATTTACCCTTCGTCACCACATGACGTGCGCGGTGTGGAAGGGTTTTCATTGCCAGCTCGCCTGACGCTGCACAACACAGCCTCGGACAATAGCAGGCCGACTATTGTGGGTCCGTAACTCCGGAATATTGCTCACCAGATTCCTCATATTGCCTTCATCACCGCATGACGTGCTCGGTGTGGAAGGGTTTTCATTGTCAGCTCGCCTGACACTGCACAACACAGACTCGGACAATGATGGGCCGACCATTGTGGGTCCATAACTCCGGAATATTGCTCACCAGATTCCTCATATTGCCTTCATCACCGCATGACGTGCTCGGTGTGGAAGGGTTTTCATTGTCAGCTCGCCTGACACTGCACAACACAGACTCGGACAATGATGGGCCGACCATTGTGGGTCCATAACTCCGGAATATTGCTCACCAGATTCCTCATATTGCCTTCATCACCGCATGACGTGCTCGGTGTGGAAGGGTTTTCATTGTCAGCTCGCCTGACACTGCACAACACAGACTCGGACAATGATGGGCCGACCATTGTGGGTCCATAACTCCGGAATATTGCTCACCAGATTCCTCATATTGCCTTCATCACCGCATGACGTGCTCGGTGTGGAAGGGTTTTCATTGTCAGCTCGCCTGACACTGCACAACACAGACTCGGACAATGATGGGCCGACCATTGTGGGTCCATAACTCCGGAATATTGCTCACCAGATTCCTCATATTGCCTTCATCACCGCATGACGTGCTCGGTGTGGAAGGGTTTTCATTGTCAGCTCGACTGACACTGCACAACACAGACTCGGACAATGATGGGCCGACCATTGTGGGTCCATAACTCCGGAATATTGCCCACCAGATTCCTCATATTGCCTTCATCCCCGCATGACGTGCGCGGTGTGGAGGGGTTTTCATTGCCAGCTCGCCTGACGCTGCACAACACAGCCTCGGACAATAACGGGTCGACCATTGTGGGTTCGTAACTCCGGAATATTGCCTACCTGATTCCTGATAATGCCTTCATCACCGCATGACGTGCGCGGTGTGGAGGGGTTTTCATTGCCAGCTCGCCTGACGCTGCACAACACAGCCTCGGACAATAGCGGGTCGACCATTGTGGGTTCGTAACTCCGGAATATTGCCTGTCTGATTCCTGATAATGCCTTCATCACCGCATGACGTGCTCGGTGTGGAAGGGTTTTCATTGCCAGCTCGATTGACGGTGCACAACACAGCTTCGGACAATAGTGGGCCGACCATTGTGGGTCCGTAACTTCGGAATATGGCTCACCAGATTCCTCATATTGCCTTCATCACCGCATGACGTGTGCAGTGTGGAAGGGTTTTCATTGACAGATCGCCTGACGCTGCACAACACGGCCTCGGACAATAGCAGGCCGACCATTGTGTGTCCATAACTCCGAAACATTGCCCACCAGATTCCTCATATTGCCTTCATCACCGCATGACGTGCGCGGTGTGGAAGGGTTTTCATTGACAGCTCACATGACGCCGCACAACGCAGCCTCGGACAATAGCAGGCCGACCATTGTGGGTCCGTAACTCTGGAATATTGCTCACCAGATTCCTCATATTGCCTTCATCACCGCATGACGTGTGCAGTTTGAAAGGGTTTTCATTGACAGCTCGCCTGACGCTGCACAACACGGCCTCGGACAATAGCGGGCCGACCATTGTAGACCCGTAACTCCTTAATATTGCCCATCTGATTCCTCATATTGCGTTTATATTTTTGACCTTCTTTTTACCCTGGCCCCTTCTTAACGACTAGATAAGTTTAATTACTTCATTTGTAAGTTTAAATTTAAAATTTTTTAAACCATTCCTTGGGATCCATAGGGGTAAAGCTTGTTAAGGTAGGTATATGTAAATAAAATATAAATAGATTGTATATAGATACAAATAAAGATAAATAAATAAAATGTGTTTTCAGTTTCATCAATTGTTTGCAAAATTGGCCTCTTAATTTTGTAATAGCATTCGTAAAAAAGGAGTTAAAGTAATAAAACGTTTCTTTAGCTTATACTTACCCCATAGACATGCATGGTCTTAAACTAGAGAAGTTTTTATGTTCTCAAGTACTAAGAGCGATTAGTTAATTTTTTTATGTGTATAATATATACCAAATTTTTCGGGAACATTCTTACATATAATACCTGAATATATACTGGTATTTCTATTCAGCGTAAAACAACCTGCAAACAATTTCACGTTGGATTTCCTTATTATTTCTTACAAGTCAACCGTAAAAGTCTGTTCCAATTTACTTTGAATTCCTTGGTTGAGGTGCGATAAGGAAAATGAACACCCGTAACTAAAAGTTACATAGTTTAAGGTTCAAAGTTTGTACCTAATTTGACGCCACTTTTATCTTATTACAAAGCTTTGATAATATTATTCACTTTGCCATTTATTTAGATCGCTTTGAATTATATGGAAGTCAAAGTAAATATTTAACAGGAATTCAAAATCCCCTGCTTCGCTTTAGCATTTATTCTCACCATTTAACTCATAAAATATTAAAATTTTTACTATAACGTTATTAATAACTTTAACCACGAACTTAAGACTCACTATAATAATATTGTATTATATATTAATTGAGTACACTGCTTTATTGTTTTGCGCTTATAGGCCTACATTACATAACAACCGTTTTTGTGTGTAAATTTAAAATGGAGTGTTAAATGTAATTTGGTGATATCACACCACCTTTTGACGATAAAGGTATAAGTTAATTTAATATTTGTTTAATTAAACAAATAATAAAACAAAAATACAAAAAAGCTAGTTTCCTTATCCGGATTCTAAATTAGAACTAGATTGCAAAAGTTGATAATTTTGTTGTAACGTAAACAAAAAACTTAATCATATAACTGGAAATGTTTTTGTCTGTTAAATTTTACAGTAAAAAGATAAACAAGAAACAAAGAGGGCTTTACTATAAATTTAACAGAAATAACATAGGAATAATTTAAGCCATTATTAAGAACCATTAAGATTATGTAGTATTATGTTAATCCTACAGTAACAATTAAACCTTATAGAACTATTTCTTTTATAACTGTAAATCGTTATACTCTTGGGGCAGCCTTTCATTAGTTTGATAAACCTCCAAAAAAAAAAAATTGGTTTTATTCAATTGAAAATCTCCCTGTCTCTTCGGCTAGTGTGTTATATGTAAAGTTTTACAATAATTCTAATGTAAATAATTTAAACGAAGATGTACGCAAAAATGAAATAATTGAAGCTATAGATGCTTTTTATCTATTATTACAGGCACAAGCGTGAGGGATGGTTTACCACAGTTTAATCTAAGCCTAAAGTTGGTGTTACCTTAATATTTATAATACAAATGTCTATAACTTCATTATTTTTACAGGTAAAGCTGTTCTTGCTTGCGGGAGATTTTGAAACGGTATGTTAATCCTTGCCAAACTGTGTGTTGTGTAGTATGGTTCATTGTAAACTTAACCAAAGAGAGCCGTTTGTCAAAGAAGCAAACTATTTACATTTTATGAGTTATTTGGACTCGTTATAATTATTTGGCGTTATGTTTTTTCCATGAAATATTTTGGAAATAAATGTGTATGATATAATTTTTTTTGTTCACAAAACTGTTTAACTTCAGATCCTGCGAGTTTCACAAAACATCAACTTTAATACGGTCGTAAAACCTTTACACCTCGCATTAACGTTATAAGAGAGTATTTGAAAGTTACTTTTTTAACACGTCTTTTGAGTACTTTTTTAAGTACCAATGTCGAAGTTTAAATTTGCAAACATTCAAACCTGTTTATAAAAGATTTAAAAAACATAGTTTATACCTTACAGTTATGAGTAAGGTACATGCATGTACACCGTACATGCAATTCAATAGTAAGATTACACAATGTTAGAGAGTTACACAGCTAGAGTACGGTGTCTCGTATACATGATAAATAGCTAAGCTTGAGTTTGGACTCTATGTGGATCGGGTTCTCGTGTCATGTTGGGTCGGTGAATTTGACTCGCATACACAGAGTCTTGCAGCAAATATTTTGAACCTACCATTTAGTGGATTGGGAAAACGTGTAGAATGTTACATTCAATGAACTTGTTTCAACGTCTGCTGTCTTATTGATTTACAATAAAAACACTCATCCCCTCTCTCAGCCTCTCTCGTGAAAACCCCCTATGCATCTGAGACTGGGTATCCACTCCCCTTATATTCTGTAGTTGAAGTAGTAGCATCTGTAACATCACAAGGGTGATGCAAAGGGACAAAACTTCAGGGTGTTAGGAAAACTAGAGAGACTCTTAACGTTTTCTTGCGTGGATCGACGTGCAACATTAGGTGGTATCAAATCAACTGGACTAAAGGTAAATCAAGGCTCTAACATTAGTATAGTAATAATGTATCTTTAGTACTTAAAAATCTCAGTTGTTCCCTTTTCATCTACCTAGTGTAATTGGTTCTCGAAGCCAAGCAATTTAATTTGGTCAATACCCCGTTTAAAATCAATGTGCGGTCGAAAGTCAGAATTCTGTTGAAAAAAATTTTAATTTTAAATTATGGATAGCGCCCTATCTAACAACACAAAAAAAAACTTGAAATCCGTCAAAAACTGTAGGAGGAATTCCAATTACAGAATAAACCTTAGCGTATTAAATTGAATAGATTTTTTTATTAGCCTATTCTTTTTTTTGTGAATTACTCCGCATGTTGCATTTTTTAAACGGCGTAATGGAGAACGGTTCAAACCCCGGTCTTTTTACCACTGTTTTCGCACTATTCAAAACATGTGTAACTGCAAACATACACATAAACTTTGCTCATATACAATGCTATAGTTATCATTACATTTAAGGCTAGATATCCGTGTGTTTTCAAATACCTCTCGACGGCCCCTGACCAGACGTTGGTGTGTGTTAGTCGCTCATTCTCGCAGGCATCACAGCGCTGGAGCCAATCAGCTAAAAGCGTCAATAATCGATGTCTACTATCTGGCTCTCGCACGCCGCAATTTACATAACCCCGTCCTTATTGCATATTGGCCATCCGGATTAAACTTTCCACCACCGCCGTTTACAAGATATTTGCAACTGAAGGGTTCACATAAATTGAGGGGTTTGTAATGTAAATAAAAAGTTCAGGAGGTTTTGTAACCACTAAAGTTTTATAAAATATATTACCTCAGCTTTAGGAGTAATGTTAAGATGATTTAAACTGGGTATAGGTTGATGGGGGGTATAGGTGTATGGGTAAACTGGGTAAAAAGTCTATTTGGAATAACCGGAAACTTTATCCGAAAACCTAATGTACGATATAATGGAAACGGGCAGGCAACATCATTGTAATACGTGCTCTTTGGTAAGCACACTTTTTATTGCTTCGCTTTTTGTCGGACAGAACTGACTTTATTATTGTGTGAATATTATGCAAAGTTCGTATGTTTACTAAGTTAAATTAGCTTGCAAATTATTATTTTTACAAATACTGCCATGTGCTGATAGGAGAAAAACATGTTTAAATGAGATGAATTAGCGTGTAAAATATTAATGGATTGTATCATATACAATAATGGGTAGACGGAAGGAAAGAGTATTTCTTTGATGAGATTAACCAGTGTGCATTAAACATATAAGTTCATTGAAGTACCGCAATCATTTATGGGAGAAACATATTTAAAAGTTACTTTGAAAAATATATATTGTGCGCTACATTTAAGTTGTGTTTCCATTTTAGTAAACAGTGTAGAATAGAATCAATGGTGCTAGTTTTATCCTTGTTTTCATGTGCATGTAGGTCGAAGCGAGGACTCAGTTTCGACCTATATCTTTCTGTTTTGTTTACCTTGGGGCAGGGCGAGGCCTGGACGGATATTGAGGGCCCTTTCCGGGGGTGGGGGGTGGGGGGGAGAACGTTGCATTAAACGTTGTGGAGAGAAAATTTAGTGTACATAAAATGGCGTATCCCTCGAAGATCGGAGAGAATTGATTTGTTGTTTTTGTCCTATCTTTTCTACGGTAACCTAAGAAAACTTAAATCTTAAACTTAAGTCAGTAGCCTAAAGACTTAATATAGGCTGTTCAAAACTACTTTTAAACGTATTTTTATCACAATTTTTACTTAAATATCCTACGCATATTTAATGAATATTAATTAATATTAACTATTATTAATATTAATGAATATTAATTAATTTAATTTCATAGCTGCTCACTCAACATATTAATATAAGGTAAACATTTCTTTTTCTAGTTATGGTGTTGGAATGGTTTGCTTTAAGATGTTTCTATTCAAATTACCGCTTGTATTACATAGACAAAGATATAGAATATTGATTCATTTAG
The DNA here is from genome assembly GCA_030545055.2 of Neoaliturus tenellus. Taxonomy (NCBI): domain Eukaryota; kingdom Metazoa; phylum Arthropoda; class Insecta; order Hemiptera; family Cicadellidae; genus Neoaliturus; species Neoaliturus tenellus. The sequence goes on from CM061532.1 coordinate 222,919,919, forward strand.
GGGATTGATTCTTCGTGTTTTCGTTACTAAAACCATCATTTGAAAAGCATTTGAGTATAATAAATGCAGTAAAAACTACTTTTTCAACATAAATATATACTGAAGACGTTTAAGAAATAAAAAGTTATATATAGTCACTGCTATTAACGTAATTGGTAAAATAAATTATATTGCAAAAAATTTAATATTCATGCCTAAGCTGATTCTTTGGTTAATTCTATGACTACTGTTGAAAAATTGTTTTGTAAACTGTTATTAGAAACTGATGTTTTTAGAGATAAAATTTATCAAAGATTAATTTGAATATTTGTAGGCGATTAGGTTGAACATGAACTAGGTATGGAAAATCGCAACAAGCCTTTTGCTATATGTAGTAACAATAATCAACTTGTAGGTTAGCCTCCGACGGATTTTTCAAAACAGTTGTGCAAACCAACCCTAAATTACTTAAATAAAGTTTGTTAGTTTTTCTATTCAGATAGACAATCTTACTGAGAATTTATTTTAACAACATTCAACTACAGTTGATGCTGTAATACAACAAGATAAAGTACTATTGCAGAAGCGCCATTTGTATTGTGCGGTATCTTACTGCTTGTCCCGTAACTCCCGAGCTCGTAACACTGCCTACTCTCTGCTCGGCAACAAAACCACGAGATACAGTACAATTGCGGCAGCGCCCTCTGTATTGTGCGGTATCTTACTGCTTGTCACATAACTCCCGAGCTCGTAACACTGCCTACTCTCTGCTCGGCAACAAAACCACGAGATACAGTACAATTGCGGCAGCGCCCCCTGTATTGTGCGGTATCTTACTGCTTGTCCCGTAACTCCCGAGCTCGTAACACTGCCTACTCGCTGCTCGGCAACAAAACCACGAGATTCAGTACAATTGCGGCAGCGCCCTCTGTATTGTGCGGTATCTTACTGCTTGTCCCGTAACTCCCGAGCTCGTAACACTGCCTACTCTCTGCTCGGCAACAAAACCACGAGATACAGTACAATTGCGGCAGCGCCCCCTGTATTGTGCGGTATCTTACTGCTTGTCCCGTAACTCCCGAGCTCGTAACATTGCCTACTCACTGCTCGACAACAAAATCACGAGATACAGTACAATTGCGGCAGCGCCCTCTGTATTGTGCGGTATCTTACTGCTTGTCCCGTAACTCCCGAGCTCGTAACACTGCCTACTCTCTGCTCGGCAACAAAACCACGAGATACAGTACAATTGCGGCAGCGCCCCCTGTATTGTGCGGTATCTTACTGCTTGTCCCGTAACTCCCGAGCTCGTAACATTGCCTACTCACTGCTCGACAACAAAATCACGAGATACAGTACAATTGCGGCAGCGCCCTCTGTATTGTGCGGTATCTTACTGCTTGTCCCGTAACTCCCGAGCTCGTAACACTGCCTACTCTCTGCTCGGCAACAAAACCACGAGATACAGTACAATTGCGGCAGCGCCCCCTGTATTGTGCGGTATCTTACTGCTTGTCCCGTAACTCCCGAGCTCGTAACATTGCCTACTCACTGCTCGACAACAAAATCACGAGATACAGTACAATTGCGGCAGCGCCCTCTGTATTGTGCGGTATCTTACTGCTTGTCACATAACTCCCGAGCTCGTAACACTGCCTACTCGCTGCTCGGCGACAAAACCACGAGATACAGTACAATTGCGGCAGCGCCCCCTGTATTGTGTCGTATCTTACTGCAGATTTCATCATCATCCGGAATATTTTGTTATAGTTGTTCTAATAAAAATACCGACATTTGCGTTTGAATTTTCAAAATTATTATGATCGGCTGATCACATTTAATTACTTTAATTGTGTATTTTATTCTTAGACTCTAGGCCAGAGCCTCATTGACCACTATTTAATTAGAGCCTTCCATGGTCTGAGAGAAAAGAGGTACGGTCGCACATGTCATTCAAATTACAATTATTTTATACTGCTTTACAGAAGAAAAAAAAAACTTAAAAGTAAAATCCAGTGAAGCCATTATGCTGTACAAATTTAACTTACTATTGTAAAAAAAGCGGCACCGAAAAACACAGCTACATGTTTCGACTTTCAAACTCTGAGGCTAGAAACATAAATAAAAACAACTTCATGGTTCCAAGCAATTAGTAAACAAAACTGTAATTTTAATTAGGCTATTTAATAAAACATACTAGGGCTCGCCCACTGGTCGAAATTCGACCAACAACTAAGTTCATCATGAGGATATTAGATTTAAAATGTTCATAACTGTAACATCTGTGCTTCTTGATTTGCTAGCATTTATTCATTATCGGTATTACCTGTCTAATGAATCAATCAATTATCCTTCTCCCATAAGATTTACATTGGAACTTTCAAAGCGTGTGGGGGTAGCCCTGGAGACCGATGTGAATTATAATGTGATTCTGCTCATCTACAGGACAATACCTTTCTAACGGTATGCGCGGATTTCTTCTACGATGTGCACGAGCTGAGAAAAAAGGAGGAAATGAAACATGCTTGCCTATTAATATATAGAAGATTACGAGTTATAAGTATATGAGTATAACTCGTACAACTCTTTCATAATTCGGTTAATTCGAATAAAATTATCAATATAGGCCCTATACGCAATTTAGCATACATTACAAGAGGTTGATTATATGTTCTTTGTTAGTGGGTGTCAACTAACTGTTTTTGGTGTGCAGGGGTTACTTCTATACGTTGCGTCGGATTATTCTAAAGAAAATAATTTCTTTAGTCCCATAATTTTAAAATTATTTATTTTGTTTCGTTTCTGTATTGTCTGATCATTCTGGTTCGCGAACTCATTCAAGTAGATACTGCCTTACACCAGTGAACCAAATTTAATCTAAATCGGATATTCCGTTCAAACGCTATAGCTAATATAATAATTGAAAACCATTAATTAATTGTAATCGATGTAAAATGGTAATCGGCTATATTGAAATGGAAAAGTTCGAGCCTACTATTAATAATAATTTTAAAATACTCTTCCAATGTATACAGGACAACGCTGCAACAGCATCGGACAGGCCGAACTCTCATTGTAGCGAGTCTGCGCGTGAGTGTGTGGGACGTCGCAGTCCGATGTTTTTAGAAATGTACCCGCGCCTCACCCCTTGCCCTAGTTGGGGGCACCTGACTGTACTAGGACAGTTGTAATGGAAATCAGAGTGTACGATGGATATTTTACCAAAGGTGATGAAGACTCTTAACTCCCGAGCTCATAACACTGCCTACTCGCTGCTCGGCAACAAACCCAAGAGATACAACACAATTGCGGCAGCGCCCCCTGTATTGTGCGGTATCTTACTGCTTGTCCCGTAACTCCCCGAACTCGTAACACTGCCTACTCGCTGCTCGGCGACAAACCCAAGAGAAACAACACAATTGCGGCAGCGCCCTCTGTATTGTGCGGTATCTTACTGCTTGTCCCGTAACTCCCGAGCTCGTAACACTGCCTACTCGCTGCTCGGCGACAAAACCACGAGATTCAGTACAATTGCGGCAGCGCCCTCTGTATTGTGCGGTATCTTACTGCTTGTCCCGTAACTCCCGAGCTCGTAACACTGCCTACTCTCTGCTCGGCAACAAAACCACGAGATACAGTACAATTGCGGCAGCGCCCTTTGTATTGTGCGGTATCTTACTGCTTGCCCCGTAACTCCCCGAACTCGTAACACTGCTTACTCTCTGCTCGGCGACAAAACCACGAGATACAGTACAATTGCGGCAGCGCCCCCTGTATTGTGCGGTATCTTACTGCTTGTTACATAACTCCCGAGCTCATAACACTGCCTACTCTCTGCTCGGCAACAAAACCTTGAGATACAGTACAGTATCAGCAGTGCCCTCTGTATTGTGCGGTATCTTACTGCTTGTCCCGTAATTCCCGAGCTCGTGACATTGCCTACTCACTGCTCGACAACAAAATCACGAGATACAGTACAATATCAGGCAGTGCCCTCTGTATTGTGCGGTATCTTACTGTTTGTTCCATAACTCCCGAGCTTGTAACATTGCCTACTCGCTGCTCGGCGCCAAAACCACGAGAATCAGTACAATTGCGGCAGCGCCCTTTGTGTTGTGCGGTATCGTACTGCTTGTCCCGTGACTCCTAAACTTTTTTGATGTTCTATACTTTTCTTTTATTTTTACCATTGTAAATGTGTAAGAAATATCGTTTAATTTAGGTTTATTTAACTGAAATTACTGTATTAGTGTTACTGATATCTGTTTCAAACAACTTTGGCAAATCACTAGTTTACAACTACAGGCCCAACTATTGTTGTTGGTGTTTGCATCATAGTTGGCAACATTTGGTACAGCGTTTAGCAGCATTTTGCTGAACACGCTGTCTAATACTATCTAACTTTGACACTGCCAATTTTCAAGTGCATTCCACTCATATATTGCTTATAACGTCAAATTGTTAGATTTATGTTCCAGTTTTCAAATAATAAATTTGTTTTTAACTAAATAACACGAATCAATTTGTAACATTTTGAACAAAGCCCTCTTAGAGACGGTTTCGGAGCTCAGCTAGACTTACTTTTATGAGGGAAGCACATACGCACGCAAGCTTACTTTGAAACTTTCAGCTTTGAATAAATTAGCACTTCCGGCAGGAGGAAGCTTAGTGCTGGTTCGGGAAGTCACAGAATTACCGGTCCGGGTGGGTGATATGTCTCGCCCTTAGCGGAATTTTAAGCGATTTAATAGTTTCGATGTATCACCATGTATCACCAATATACGTATCACCAATGTATCACCAATACCTACAATCATATACTAAAGAATCTTACACTTCCATCAATACTTATGTGTTGTTAAAATGCAGATTTAAATACTCCCAATTTTTCACTCTGCCCCCGCTTCCAAGAATCAAACCAATCAGAATTACTGATTATTACTACAGGCGTTTAATATATCATGCCACTTTATGCAATTGTTTTGCTTTTTCGTAAACAAATATGCTTATTTTAACGTTGGGCATGTAAAAAGAAGCGCTTGCAGTGGCAGTTAGCAAAAGTAATACTGTATGATCATCAGCGCTTGTCTGCTATCTACTCAGTACTTCAATGGCGAAATTAGAATACCTGTCTATTATGAAGAAAAATAGGGGGATCCTGCGAGAACCAGATAGCGAATTTTTCCCGTGGTAGGAAAGAAAATCTGACTTTTACCGCACATGAATTTTGAACGGGATATAAAACGCAACTTAATTTTTTTCAAGGTATTGAGTACATAATCAAACTATAGGTCGCATTATTTATAGTTTGGATGTTTATTGTTACTGGATTCATTTTAATGTTGTGTGGAAACTTAAATCTAGGACTTAAATTTAAGTAATCAAGCCCTTTGAAGTTGAGCGGATCTCATTAAGATTTAATCAACTCGAAATAGAACGATGAAAGTTTGGTACTCCTTCAACTTATATTTGGTAACGTATTATTAGATCCTTGATAAAACTTTAAAATCGTGGGAGTCGTAATACAACTCACTTTGTGTTTTGATTTAATTTTTTTTACGTGCTGTACAAACAGGCAATAATCCGATATAAAAATAGACAATTTCCTATGAAACATTTCGTAAATACAAGAAAATAAGCTATTATAATAATTTTACCTCTTCCCCTTTGAAATCCTTTAAGAACAAAATTATTGAAGGGGGGGGGTAACATCGATTATAAATTAGCACATTTTTTTAAAGATGTTACATTTTATTCGTAAGCTAATATACCAATTTAAGGAATTTTAATACAAATTAACCTTTTTGATATTAAGGATTTGGTTCTTTAATGCCTATCAAGTGATTTTGTTACACAACGAACGGCTTAATTAAGTATAATGTATGGCTTAATTAGTCTAGCATGTAATTTTTTACATCAAAAGCAGGTATTTATAGCAATGACGTCTATATTGAGTTTAGCTATGTAGCAGTGGGTTTTCTCAAAACCCTGCAGGATATGGCTGTAATGAAGCTCCGTTGCTAATTTTATATAAACACCGTTGCTTTGTGCGGAGGTAACCTTCTCCTTTGTGCGTGCAAACCCGACACTGCTCGGCTGCTTTATTATATGAGATTCGCCAGCCTAACTACATACAAACTACTAAAACAGTGTCGTATATTCCGTTTCATTAGTTACTACTCTTTAACCATTTTACAGACCAAAAGTCTGAGATGTTATGTATTATATTTGTTGAAAGCAAAGAAGAATAGTTCAAATGTATTAATTAACTGTCTTTTAAGTTGTAAGAATATTGAGATGTTTAAATTAATCGAAAATAATTTGCGTAACTTATTTTTTATATTAGGCTAATGGCGAATGTATTATGGTCATGAGTAGCACTTAGGAGAAATGTTGATAAGGAAATCTGGATGAGAGTGCACAATCATCCATTCGTCTTCGTCCATTCGTCTGATCTATAATTTTGACCTTGCCTAATATAACCTTGCATAATGTATTCAGGCAAACTGTCATATCTTGTTTATATATATATAATTTTCAAACTATATATACATTTTCAAATCTCTTGGTGTGTACCTTAAAGTTTAGGATATAATGTATTACTAGCCTAAAAATAGAGTTTCTAAGTTCATTCTTTCAGAATCTCTGAAACGAAATGTAGGTGTTGTTTTTGTTTTTCTACTCTCCTGAAAAATCACTGAAAATGAGATACGACCATATGCCTGGAAAGCGACGATTATGTAAGACATACAAAACACAACGAAGACAGATAAATCGAATGTTGCTCGTAGAAAATCATCCATTTTGTTTATTTAGTTGCCTCTTTCCAAGTTCAAATTCTCTTTTAATGTCTGGAAACTGGCATTAAACGGCTGCCATTGGCTAGGTATTAATTTCGTCAGAGGATAAAAATAAGTAACCTTATTGATATGGATTTATGTCTGCTATTTCGCTAGCTTTATTTACGCAGCAAAAACATTCTCCTTGGTAATATAAGGAAGTGTCACAAGTGGCTGAAAAAATGTCAAATATATAATATCGTCAAGATTATGCCAATGAAGCAAATTCAAATTCTTTATCTAGTAGATTGTCAACGATTTACCAGAAGCCAGCTTTGAATAATATCCCCAGGAGTGCTCTAAAAGCCCCGTCAAGATGGATTTATGAATGTATCTTGTAATTTTTCTACCGAGATGTGAAGTCACTCATCTATTAGAGAAATTTATGCCAGATATTTGTATATCGACCATATCATTGCAATACAACTTAAATTTGTAAATTTTACTCCATTACTTACTGTTTCCGTTTGGCGATTTTTAATTTTGGAAAATAAGCTAAACTCTATAATAAATTTGAAAACCGATAATAACCACTTTCGTAGTCTAGGGAAAATCTTGAAACAAATGAAGAGCCGGAGTTATAAAATAACATTGTTAGCAAGACATCACCGCCAGGCGCTTGCAAAGGGAAACTTTTGATTGAGAGATAAAAAGTTGCTAATAAGAAAAACTTGGCCAATTGAGAACTAGAAGTTTCGGTGTTGCTTCGCAGGCAGGGATTTCTAACTGAAAGGTTGGCCGAGGTCGTTCTACGTTAGAGGAAACGATTCAAATTTTTACTATTCAAGCAATTAAAAGTAAAAAAAATATAATAAACTACTATGTAAAGTATTAAAAGCTATTATTTTAATTATTCGGTTGGATACAAAAACATATCCACTATCAGGGTTTCAAACGAGTTTTCAAAGAGAAGAGGTTTCAATTGTTTGTTCATGCTGTTGCTGATATTCTAAAATCAGACCTTTTCGACTTACATATAGTGGTTTTTATATCCCTCTTAAAATAACGAAACACCATAATAATAATCATAATGATTATTATTATTATGTCAATGACAGCATTTGATTTTTGTCTTTATTCATGCACTTTCAATAAAAATGAAAATAAAATAAATAGAAGACGGATTTGCCTGAGTGGTATCAGGACCCTGAGGTAGTACTGTAATAAGATACGTTACGCCGTACAATAGAACGGCTGTCCCCGTAACTTCTTTCATTGTACTCCCTGCCGGACCATCACTATCCAAATTTCGTAAATTCAAGGTTCCAATTATTGGGTTATAAAATTCTAAATTCGTACTTTAAGGTTTATAGATTAATGATGATACCAATTAATTGAAGTCTCTGAAGTTTTATCTAACAAATTGGTATTTTAGATTTGTTTTTTGAATCATATAAACATATTTTTCCATCAAAAAGTGTTATAGGTTGAACTGCAAATAAGTTTTATTAAGAAGTTAACCATCCTTCCATTACTATTTAGTCGTATTCAAAAATAAAAGCCACAAAGAGCCTAATGGACAACCATCATTACTTAGAACTAACACAGCTGTGGTTATTACTTTTACACCAGGCAATTTTACGGCCGTTTTGTACATGCCAATTTAAATCACTTTTCTCACTTAAATTGCTCGAAGTTACACATTATTGGTTTGGATTGAATAGGCCGACAGTGAAAAGGAAATAAATGTTATTCATATACGTAAATACATTTCACGTGGTTACATTTTTACATAAAAGGAAAACAGAAATATTTTCATATCATTTAAGTTTCTATGAAGTTGAAAAGTTTAACCTGCTTTGTGGTTGAACATAAACAATAAACGATGGTTGACAAATTTGTTTAAAATTAATCGGTGACAATTTCAGGCAGAGGATAAATTTGTTGTTTTCCTCCATTTGTTAATTGGTGAAATCTATTTGTAATGGTAATGGTCCTGCAGTTAGAGTTTGGCCTTTCATGTGGTTTTCGCTGGAGCGGCCAGCATGGGAATTGTCGATGCAATTTTTGCCTAGTTCCCTGACCATCGGATGTATTGGTAGAACTCACATTTATAGCCGATACTAGTGAACTTTGTGCTCGAAATCGAGCAATTTTTTGTATATTATTCTGGATATTTTCCAGCACTGATCAATAAAACAAATTCACCACGTTTTGGGATCTGGAATCTGATCCCGTCTTCAAATGAAACATAATCAAGTTAGTAACGCCAGATATCACAGGAAACACACCAGCATGTTTTGTTCTAGGCATTTATCCCACAGAAGACGGGATCACATTCCAGTTCCCGAAACGTGGTGAATTTGTTTTTACTATTCAATGATGGAAAATGTCCGCAATAATGTACTAAACAATAAAATAGAATCACCACCACCAACAATGAACTCAAACAAAGAACTATGTGTAGTGGCTAAATTTTGTGAAATTTATCGCAGGTAATTAATTATTTTTATATTTGTTAAGACCAGCGCGTTTGTACTGCGTATACATGTTAAACATATTATGATCAAACGTGTTTATAATATTTTTACTTGGTAATAGTTAATTGAGCAAAATATTAAGTAGCAAACTTAATAAACTCGCGAAAGGCAAAATGAATAATGAGTTCTTCATTGAGAACTGTCATTTAATTTGCAATCTTATTTAGAATTCTGGTAATTATAACTTGTTTAATTTCAAAACTTTTGAATATCTTCCTAGCAATACTTTTGTAACAAAACCAAATGTTACGACGTAAGAATAATTTGAACTTTTTCATTAAGATTTATCTATCTACCATTTTATCAATAATAAAAAATAAAAAAACTATATCCGGCTTCTAAAAATTTTTTTGTGTTCAATTAAAAATGGAAACACATAAAAAATTTTACAACTAAAAAATACCTGTAAAAATTAAACGTGAGTCAATTAAAAATCCAACTTTTCAAATATTAAGGTCACTCGTAGAAAAGCATAAGATTGATTTTCCATGTAGAAAACTATAAACCTTAAGATAATGTACAATTTTTATCGGTATATATATTTTTATTTGACCATTTTTTTGTTCGTTTCTTGTAAAAAACTTGTGTTAGAACTTTATTTATTAAGACTTTCGTTATTAAAATAAAAATCATTCGTAATAAGTCGAATACATAAACAAAATAGATTTTAAAGAGGGTTTCCTTTTGTAATGGTAAAAGTACTTCCTCGGTCGGTAGTCGAAATAATTGGTTTCACTTGGAGAATTTCTTGCAAATTCGGTCCCAACATTGCGTGCTCATGAATATGCGCCTTCTTTCTACAATCATTCCGTGAATAAGTTATGGAAAGTTGGGTTGTTAAGTGGAAGAATTCTATGACTTGAAAAGGATTGTCAGATATAAGTCCTTTGTATTGTCCACAGTAACTCTTATAGTTTTTGTGGCTTTGGAAATACCGCGGAAAACTTTTAACAATGGAAAACTTTTATAATTTTTACCCATTCGGTACTGTAACAATTAAGTAACTGTAAGTAATGGAACATTTAGTAAGTAAAGATGGTGGAGTACATCCAAGACAAGTTCCAATCAACTTTTTCACAGTGGACTTAAAATGTGTATGGACTTAGAGAACCCCTTATTAGTTTCTCGTCCTCGAGTCGACTCCATAGTAACACTGTATAATAATGTATTATAATGTGACCCGCCCCGTAATGTGGGTGTCCCGTTGTAACCCAACACTCGACAGCTACAACTCTGTGTGCTAACCGGACCCCCTGCTTTGGGACTCCGGTTCACAACACGGGAGCGCTCCATTGCTAATTATGTGTAGTGCTTTGAGTATTCTAAATGCAGCTAGTTACTATTTTGGTTTGAAATACATAGTTCTACACGCGTCTTTTTGTTTAAAATAAAATCAAAACATCTTCATTTCACCTTGTTCATAATTACATTTTACAAGCACTGTGTTTAAAGTTTTAAAGTACATGTTCTTAATTAGCTAAAAATGATGAATGAAAATAATTATCACAAAGGCTTAGTGCCTGTTAATGAGAATGAGTCGCTTTTTTAATTTTTTTTTAGAGACAATAGAACGAAAAAAATTAAAACGATTCATCACAAGAGTTATGTTATTGTTTTTATTTATATTGTATGGGGGATAAAAAGTGTAAAAAGAGTAAAAATGATCGATGTTTAATTTATTTATAATGATGCGGGGTCTTGAGAAAGGCAATAATCAAGTCAGAGAAGGACAATACTGATGTTCTTTTGTCAATAAAAGGAAAAGAAAAAGGAAAAAAGAAACATTTATATTAATTATTATTCATCGACCATTATAAAGGAAGCAAATCTCGCAAACTTTCAAATCAAAATCTTTTTGTAAGAAAATATGACAAAGGTTTGGCAATTAAGACCCCTTTAACATAAAAAAAAAAAAAACACCTACATTACTGCAACAAAATCAGTCTTAGAAGAAAATATATCACAAGAAATAACAGTTTACGTTTCTGCAACCACCCCCCCCCCCAAAAAAAAACAGGCGTATACTCAATTAAATGGGTAATGTACCAAATAATTCAAATAACTAAGTTTAAACAAGTTCTCCACATGTCTTGGCCAGTTCATTACTTATCAGCGTAACTTTCCGCTACCGAAAGACCTAATTGAAAATAAAAACCAGTATTTGCTGTAAACATCATTACCGTACTTGATATTTATAAAGTTATTTTTCTCTTTAAATTTTGAGATTGAGAGGTTTTTTACCGCGTGAGCTTTCCAAATTTTTTATGTTTTAATCAGTCACAATTTTTCTGTCTCCATATTATAAATTACTTACTAAAATCATTAACCAAATAATACAGGGTGTCTATAAAAAACCTTTACAACTTTACCATCCTCTTTCCATGTAACATACAAGTTTTCTAAAAACACAACATGAAAGAGTGGCACAAAAAGTTTCAATCAGTATCATTTTTATCAGCTTATTGGTTTATATTGTCGCCTGGTAAACAATAACAAATAATATTTGAGTCCCATAAGAATCGCAATGGAAGTTCGTATTGAAGCGCAGTGTGTGGAGTGGTTTATTAAAACCAAGCCTTATGTTGTTGTTTATCGGAGATTTCGGACAAGATACAATAGGAATCCTCCTTCAAAACCAACAATTAGGGCTTGGTTTCAATAAAACAATCCACACACTGCGCTTTGCTTTAATACGAATATCCATTGCGATTCTCATGGGACTCAAAAATTATTTGCTATTGTTTACCAGGCAACAATATAAACCAATCAGCTGATAAAACTGCTACTGATTAAAACTTTTTGAGCCACTCTTTCATGTGGTATTTTCAGAAAACTTGTATGTTACATGGAAAGAGGATGGGAGGATGGTAAAGTTGTAAAGGTTTAGATAAATAGTTTGGTGTAAATGTTACAGCTTTATTATATAAATAAGAAAATAAATAGTTAAAAAAACCCAATATGTAGCTGACTGTTTGAACATATTTCTCAGTAAAACTAACTTATATTTTCTACACATATTTTATTCGAATTAATTTGTAAAATTTAAAATGAGTCAACAATCAATTTATTTCAAGTAAATAACAATAAAAAAGAATAAGATAAACATTTAAATGATGTAGTAATATATTTTACTTTCCATGGTTCCACACCAGAAATGATATAGTTGGCTTCCCAATATTTTTAAATTTTTCTTGTACTATTCGGCTTTAATCCCCAGCAGTATATGTTTGTGCAGGTGTTTTATAGAGTAAGCAAAATGGAAGAAGCTTACCCAAACAATAACGGCTTAACCGCTATTGTTGTATCCCAACTCTCAATATATTTTGTTTGTGTTCATCTTTTTGTAATGTTGCTTCCGTCAGTATGTCCAATGATAATGTCTAATAACATTTGATGTGACTAATGATCATGGGAAATGTTTTCACAAAATTTTGAATAGTGTGTTCTGATCATTTGCCTCAAAAATGATACAATCATACTTAATGAAAAATACATTTGAGTGTCTAGGGAGAAAACTACTGAACAGATCATCTCCATTTTGCATTTAATAGATTTATCATCTCCCCTTGATCATTAGAAAAGTATGGAATACCTGATAAAAGGCTTTAACTTCCTGAAATAAAATAGACATTTTTCGGCATATCTAGACGCTACTATGTCGAGTTGTTAACTACTCTATTTTATGCATATCCTACACTAAAATTTGACCCACAAAGTCACAAACTGATTTACAAAGTACTTTTTGTAAACAAAGCAGACAACTATTGTTCGACAGTAAAAAAGGTAGCAAATTAATAGAAGTAAAAATCCAGTAAAATGATTATTAAACATCTAATGATTAAACAAAATTTGTATTACTACACATATAAAATAGTTTGTGAATACATGATTTTATCCACAAATCAATTTGTGTTTGTATATGTTTTAATATCTTAATCTTCAAGATGTACCATACTTAAAATAAAACACAGAAAACAGTACATGTTTACCATATTATTTTCATAGTACCTAAATAAACAAACCCGTTATTTCGCTTATTAATTGATTTTAGTTGATAAAATTTGGTATATACCGGTAATGTTACTACAGGTATTAAGCTTGCAACCCGCCCCTCCCATTCCAACTTATATAAGTTGTTTGTGGGGGAGTACATAAGAAACCCATGGGAAATTCATTTAGTATGCAGGTGTGCTGTGGTGGGTTTAAATTTGAGATAATAATATAGATTATGATTCAGTAAATCTAACGGTTTACTGTTCTTATTAATGCAGCCTAACTTCACACTGATAAAGAATCAGTAAAAATTAAGTTTAAAATGAATATAGAATAAATTAAATATGAATTAATGAATACAGCAACGTTACTCTCAGGATCTTTAGGAAACTCTGTGAAAAATACAACTTATAATGTACCACATCTTTATGAATTTAATAAATAAACAATAAAAGCTATAATTTAATTCAAATAGATTAATAACGGTTGAAAATTACCCGTCACTTTTAACAGAATGTTAGCTAGGTAAATAAATAAATGTAATATATGCTGTGAAATATTTTTACATCCACATGTTCCCTTTTGCAGTTTGAAAAATATTAACTCTTGACTTTCAAATTGACTTTGATGACTCATTTTGACTTTAACCAGTTTTACCCGTAGGGAGTTTGTTTATCAGTTGTTAAGTATCTATACTAATACCGTCCGTGACAATGTAAGCTTTTTGTTGTATTGTTATGAAAGGTTTACATTAAATACGTAAAACTTACACACTTAAAGAATAACAATCGTAAAACAATTAGTTTTGTATAACAGTAGTTTTACCAGAGGCGTCTTATATTAAAACTCGCCTACGGCTCGATGGGGGCTCCGCCCCCATGCCCCCTTAGGGGTTGGCCTAAATTTGTAGAATAATTAAAAGTCAAGTATGTAATAAGTTAGTTCCACGGAAGAGCTATACGTTGAAGACAGTAACAAAACGGTTTAATACATAAAATTCACAATCAATAGTAAAAAAAAGCTTTGAAAAACTCCTATGAATCGGTTTTAGTACCCCTTCGTATTTAAAATTCGCTAACAAGATTTTAACTGCGAAATGATAATGATTTACATAATATATGTAAATATTCTAGGTAAATATTTCTAGGTTATGCTGGATGTAGGGTCCACCCACTAATTGGTTACCCCAATTCCGTAATTACTATAAAAATTACTATAAAACTCTCATGCAATGAGGCTAGTTGAGGGCTCCACTCCAATACCACTCATTGTGTTCGCTGAATAACCTACGGCTCTTCGTTTGAATCCCCTTCTTAGTTCCCCTCATTTCAATATAAAAATAAAAAAAATTGAGAGTTGTGAAATAATACTTAACAATGTATTATTCTAGGTATTACTATCAGAATTGTATGTGTAAAAAAAATTGGAGATACTATTATGATAACTTATGACTGGAGTGTATTTCAGAAAGAATGGAAGTGGGGAAAAATATCTGTTTTGATGGAAGTAGGTTGTACCACAAAACAGGAAGGCAAAAGAACGATATTTGTAGTTTAATAAATATATAGGCATTCATTACAATTCCTTCATTTCAGTTTTTAATGGTGTAAAACTTTAAAATTTACCTAATTTCCTAAAATATTACTGTCAAGGCAAATAAAAAAAACTTCAAGCTTCTAAATACAATAATACAGTAGTCACCACCAAAAGTATGTTTAATGATGGTTAAAATATTAAAATTACCATACACATCAAAGGACGTATGTTTTAGCCGTAGGACCAGGTCAGTAAATAACAATTAAAGTAAAACAATCAGTTGCTCGATATAGCAATTCGTTCCGACTCACAGTCAAAAGAAGAATACGTGATATTGAAAATCATCATGATAATTTTTAAGTTTGATAATTTAATTGATATTGGTACTGTGCAAGATATTTCTATGTGCAAAGTGAAGGTTCTGAGTAAAATATTATAGTAGTTGTAAAATTACATCTACATGGGGTAAAATTCCCCGCAAAAATAAATAAACATTTAATTATGTTCAATTGTGTGGACTGGGGGGCAAAAATTCATAGAACCAAACTTGTGGTAACTTGAAGGATGTTCGCGAAGATTGCCTCAGATGTTATAATTTGGCCGCTAGAGTAGAAAAAAATAATGTCATATTTATTTTGGGTAAAAATGTTTGGTCGCTAAATTTTGAAATCAGATAGTTTTCTGGGGCAGGAAGTAAAAAAGCTTTTTTTTATTTTAAATGAAAATACTGTACTGCCACCTTTTTAAATTAAACATTAACTTAGTACGCACTAAAAGATAAATCAATTGTGTAATCTGCTATTATCTAATTATCATGATTAGTTTTACTAAACATTTAAATACATGTTCATTAATCTCCGTAATGTTGTAAATTTAATAAAAAAACATTTTGGACCAAACTGACAATTTTGTTGGAAACGTATTTAAAAGAGTATAAGACATTTTTGTGCCGAAACATTTTTGCTTAAAATTCAAATTTCAACCTCAAATATTCAATAAACTGCTAAAACTACGCGTACAAGATCAAATTGTAAAGTTTTCTTAAAAACCGTGTAAAACTAAAAAAAAATTATTTATAGTGAGAGTTTGTATTTGACATCAGTGACTTCCGGTCTGGAGAGGTAATTTCAGATACACCCTGTACATTGAAATTACTCTCGGTGAATAGACCGCTTTTCCTATAAAGGCACAATTGGTTAATATTATAAAATTTCTTAAAAAGGGTGTTTGGGTAATCCGCGACTCCCAGTATGTTGGCAATTTTCTCAGTAATACAGGTCGGTAAGTTTAGTTCTCGCTTGGGAATCACTCTGTAGTAAGTGATATATAGGAGATCTACTTTACCGACAGTTGACGAATTTCTGATACCCCGATGAGTGAGTGAATGAGTGAGTGAGTTACACATTCGGGAGTATATAATTTAGATTCGAAGTAAAGAGTTTTTATCTTACACAGTGTTGGGGAGCATCGTAGAATTTTGTTATCTAAAGTTCTGGAAAAAATTTAATAACTCCTGGTTTTCACGCCATAATTTAATGCAACTTGATATACGTTTTTATTGGTTTCCACATTGCTCAGAATTAACATACCTTTAAAATGATGTATGGTATAACATACGCCGATGACGTTTCATCAAAGACTTTCCTATGGTGATGTCACTTAGAGGAAGTTTTTGGGGAAAAATTAAGGACTATTTCATACCATAGATAATTTTAAAGATATTTTTATTTTGAGTAATATGCCACAAACCTCATTTGAAAACGTTGAATTTGAATCAGAGTAAGACATATAGTTATGGGTAACAATACCAAATACAAACTTACCAAGTTTCCTTTAATAGTGGCGGAGAAATAAGGAGGAAATAGCTGTATTCCTGACTGTTGCCCAATTCCTTATATTTTTTGTGTCCTTTTAGACTTCGCTAACTGGAAACAGTTTATAAATTCATCCTTCGCTAATGCATGTTTTCTTTTATTTAGGTAATGGGAAGAAGCCGAAAATATTTGAAGCTTGAAAAGTAAGTCTGTACCAATTTATTCCAAAAGAAGCTTTACTGTACTTACGTACCTTTACGTTACTTAATTTGACTTTGTCCATTGCTTAATGTCAGCTTAAAGACAGTGAAATTCTTATTTATTTATTTACGTTCACATTGTGTTCTTATAAACACATTTCAAATCCTTACTAAAGATTATTAATACAACTTTATATCTTTAATATGTTTATTTAAAAAGAAATAATGTTGCCATACATTTAGAAACTATGTTGTATTTGAATAAATTTTCAAAAGTATTTGATAAATTTTCAGATTTCAGGCAGAGGGTGAGAAATTAAAAGTGCTGATAAATAAAAAAGTATAAAATGGCCCGAATTGTTTTGTTTTAAAAGCAAGTGGGATGTATCAATCGCTGCGTTTTATTAAATTCCAACGTGATAAACTGGAAATGTCGATCGTTCAATTGAAACTTTGGAATGCTGCTTGAATCTTTCAATCTAAAATATTTGTTGACTTGGAATTTTTAACAAATCTGAGTAATATAAATATTTGATTTTTTACTAATTACTGATTTAATAAAAATATGCAATTTCATGGAGGGGGCCAAATTATTGAGAGTGTAATAACTTGCACCGTATTGTCACACTGTGAACAACATGTTTAAAAGTTTCGCTTATGTAAGATAAATATTTTTACTGTACCTTAAATTGTTGTTGCACCATATCGTTACGAAAAATACAAGTGAAAAAAGAGAAAATGTTAAGCTATAAAATAATTCCAAGTTATGTTTATTCTAATTTATTATAGTTCTATGTAAAACTTAGTCTAGTTTGTTATAACATGCAACTAAGTACTAGCGTAATGTTAAATTATAATTACTGTGCTACGATAGTGAAATCATTAATATGAACTATTCCGGCTTGGTTAATTTTTTTTAAATGTCTATTTGTAAAATATTTCCACTTCATGTTATGCTTCTTTAGTAAATTCAATTTAGTTTTTATTAAAGGTTTTAAAAATAACATTGAAGATTTTATAGATTAGTTAACGAACAATTGCCTAAATTAACCAAATTGTTGTATTTATAAGTTTGAAAGTGATCTTGAAGGACTGACGCAATTTGTTGCGTATTCTAATGTTAAAATAATATGATATGTAATATGACTGAAAGGTGATTGTGATTAGTTTAACATATCAGATGAGGTGTATCTTTGTTGCTGACAAAGCCCAGCTGATTCATTAGTCAGTATAATTTATAACCAGTATCAATCCAACGAGATACGCGATTATTGAGTGTTAGCCAGTGGTAGTAGCTGTTTCACTCACAGTAACCCTTGTTGTCATGGTAACCTGGTTACATTTTACCCTCGTTTTCTCGGTTCTCAGTTTAACAAATTTCTGATGCAATTTCTGAGCAAAGAGCTCATAAACAACATGTTATCATAATTATATGGCATTTAATCAAGTGATTTTTAAAGATAAGATATGTTTAATACAGAAACCAAGTGAACTGCTAGAGAAGCACAAAGTATGGGCAAAAATGCATGTATCAGACGGGCTCGATTAACAAAATACTTGTTAATAACGAATCAATTGAGCGGTACGGTAATATGCCAAGTCGATGCTCGGTGAATACCTAAAAAAAGCGCATGTACACTAAAAGTACACCCGAAAAGCATTTACAAAAATAGTAACAACGTTAAGCAGCATTTTACCCAGGTTGAAGTCTGACCTTGCAGTTTAATTTAAAAAAATGTTGTCTATACAAATCGTGGTCAGGAGTTAAATTAAAAACGAACGCGCGATCTGAGGTTACAGCACTCTTAAAATATGTTTAATTCTTAATTATATCAGAACGCGGTGGTAAAAATATAATTATAATAGTTTCGTTGCCACATTGATGTCGAAGTTGCCACGTGAAATGAAAATTCAAATCGTCTCTATCGCAAGTTGAAATTCCCAGTGATTGACAGGTGGAAAACAGTTGCCGAGCGCCGAGTTTTGCATCGCTCCTCGGCCAAGATTTACTGCTTTCATTGGTTTCAAATCTGAGCCTCATTTTTACTCCAAACTCAGATTAATGGTTCAGAACTCCGGAGCAAATGTGATTTGCGTGGTTTCTCCGAGATTCATCGCCTAGTGAAATTAAGCAAATTATTCCTAAACGCTTTACACTCTGCTGAGTTTGCTACTTATGTGTCGCTATAGTTTAACTTTTAATTTATAAAATTTGTACTTCATTTGTGGATAATATCCTAACGTGAAGTTTTTTATGAGAGGAATTTGCTATTCGATGTATAAACCTAGATACGGTATTGCAGAAATCATTGGAGAGATTAGGTTAGAGGTAACGTTGTTATTAATGTCGTATTTTCGTCTTGATGTCATGTCAAATCTTTATTTTTACTTAATAGTTATTTGTGCTTCTAGGGACTAAAGTACAATGTTTTCTCCCTGAAGGGAAAGTGTTGTCGCCCGAAGGCGAAGCCGAGGGCGACAATTTCCCTGAGGGAGAAAAGTACTTTAGTCCCTTGATGCACACAACATTTTTCCTCCACCTACACGAATAAAATTTAGGCCTAATAGGCCTACCGTAGATAATTTAAATTTACCTTCATATGATCGCTCCGTCAAGCTGGATCTGTCACATCAACATAAAAAACACACAAGGTAGGCCATATCAATTTTGAAGAACACGAAAAAACAAAATATAATTTAAGCCTAGTCAAAAGTCTTACACTTATGTTTTGGACTTCTTAGGTTAATAGCCTACCCAAGCAAAATGTAAACAAACACCTACACTGCCACGGCCATCTATAATACTAGAGATGCTGCTCACCCACTGCTGAATGGTCAGCAGTGGGTGAGCAGCAGCTACAGCTGCTATTAGTCAACAATGAGTAACGAAACAAATACAAGTAACAGCTGACTGTGGCTCATGTTCTTTTTAATCTCTCTTTTAATGTTATTCTTATGTAACTAACTTTAGCCCCGTGGTACGAAAAACCTCGAGTTTTCCCTAGGTAGAAAGATTAAGTATTCAAGTCACATGGGATAGAAATTAGTACTTTACTACTCTATTCCAAGGAGTAAAATACGGCTTTAGATAGTAGGTGGAGGAAAAATAATTTTCAACGCCCCTCAGGAGTGCAGTAAAATTTATTTAAATTTGTTTTTATATGTATTAAACATTAATTATTGGTAGTCTGAATACGATAATTTGGCAACCGGTGATTAGGCAAATAATGTTTAATTTACTTTACGAGAACAAATTTTGTAATTATTGATATTATGGTTTTATGATTATTAGAGATTGCTTCCTGGTCGAAATTCGGCCAAATTTCAGTTGATATGGATCATCTGGACCCTATTAGTTTTAAAAATATTTTATAGCTGAACCATCTGCTACCTGATCTGAACCTGATCTGCTAGGATTTGTCATAACAAAAGCTGTATTTTGTTTCAATCAATGGCTTTCCTTCCATAAGATTAACATTGCAGTTTTAAAAACGTAAAAAGTCTGTAATGTATAGCCCTGGGGGCCGATTTTCATCAATTTTCGGAAACAACGACTTACCAAGCAAGCCCTATCCATCGACACAGAAAACTTGCCGTTAGTTTCAATAAGTATATAAATTCTATCTAGGCAGCGTAGATTCATTTAGTCCGACAAAATGTAATTCTGTGTTTTTTACGTGTTCTGTGCGTTTTTACATGGTTTTAAAGAAATGATTAAACCCAAGAATTATTCGAACAATAGTGATATTGTGAATTATTATTCTATATGAAACAACACTTGTATAACAAGAAGAAAGAATTTCCATTGTTCAAAAGTGTTAGAAAAAGACTTTTGAGACCTATATTGAGAAAAAGCTGATCATCGCTCAATGTCATGTGTAAGGAAGCGATAAATACTGGGAGAAGGCAAAATAGTTCAGTCCTCCATATCGCGTCATCAGGAAATGCTCTTCAGGATAATTCCCCTCAAATCCCCGTCCGTCCTGAATCTTTTGAAACAGACAGATGGAAGTTTAAGTCTTTTTCGCCCGTCCCGATAACGTTTTTACGTATTTGCATTAGTTCGCATTTCTCTCTTAACTGTGACATGATTTATTACATTCACTCTTCTCTGCTCAACTTAGACAAGCTTTTATTTTTTCTACGGTTAAGTATTTTCGTCGTTAAAATAAAAACAAACAACCTTATAATTTGGATGAATTACATTATAATTCTGTAAAAACTGATTCTTAGTACATTTTGTTTTGACTCTTCTTATTACTACCCAAATAGGTGTAACCTATTTAACAACAACATTGTGAACAAGTACGCGACTTTAAGTTTATACCTAGGTATACATAAATATAAAAACCAACATAATAAGCAAATTTGTAACCAGTCTTTTAATGTTCGAATAAAATATGTACTATAAAGATACATGTTACCTTTTCTCTTCTCCAGAGACATTTCCTAGAACGTTTTAGTTTGTTTATTAATTCAAAATATTTGTGTTTCAACTAATATTAATTTTGATTGCTAAAAAATGCTTTTTTATTAAAATATGTAAATTTTGCGTACTATTAAAAATGTGAAACTTTTTGTCCTAGAGGATAGAAATATTACTAAAACGTTTTAATGGTCAAATCAATTATACAATTTCTGTATTTTTAGAGAGCAGTTTTATAATTGATTAAAAACTTTTTTTTTATTATTTAAATACAAAATATTTATCCAAACATACAGATTACTAACGGTCCCTCAAGCCCATTTGTTTCGCCTTGTAGGGTAATAATATGTTGCAGCCATAATTACTCGCCGCACGCGTGTTTGAAGTCTTTTGTTTCACAGCGCCGCTAGTTAGGTCCACAATTAAAAGCGAACGGCCAAATTAATTACAGCGCATTTACAATGTTGTTTTTTTTTTTTTTATTTTAAGAATTACAATGTTAGTATTTACAAACATTCTGCGAACATTCTGAATATAATAGTTTCATTGACTATCACACATACAAAATTAATATATTTGCTAAACATGTGAAACTGATGATCGTTAACATTTTGGTAGTATAAACGTTTTTTTACTCGTCATTTACATCGCTTAAGTCTATTAATTAGCATACTAACTTTTGTTAAAAATAAAATAACAGTCTTAACATAAACCACCTAGTAGAATTTAATGTTTTTTGTAGCTAACTTGAATATTTAGGCCTCTCCCGCGTACTTTTATTGGCATTACAATTCCCAAAGCCCAGCCGAAAATTCGCGATAAACCAACCCTCGGTTACCTTCATACGTCCTGAGAGGTTATGTTTCCCCCGCAATCACTCCACTGGTTTTACCTGTTTGCATCAATTTGCCTTCCAAGTCCGTTTAGTGTCGGGCCGCCGCAAGATTCATTGCTTCCTCTGGCCCTGTTTCCCAAGATTAATGACGTGCTACTTTTAACTCTGCATAAATTTTTTACTTCTCGTTATATTGAAAACAGTCTTTATCAACTGTAAATGCCGACACGATATTTACACGTCGCAAATTGAAATTGAAAAATAATTAAACAATAATGTATAAGTAAATTTTTATATTGACTTCATACTTATCACAAATTGAATTGAGTGGCTCAATTTCAAGTCAATAGAAAATTAAGAATGAAAATTATGCTTCTTATATGAATGTGTCTACAACTTATCGACAAAGTTCACGTAACATATTTTGGTGAGTTTAAGTGTTGAAGTTCTTTTTATTGAAACATTTTCCAAAGGAAACCAATAAAAATATCCAAACTGTAAATAAACCGTTTAGCATAATAGTTTAAAACATTATTACGTATTAACGGATGTGTGTTATATCATGTATAATGTGATGACATTGGAGTGGTCAACACTTGTTCACAGGACCCACAATTCCACATATATGACCCATCTCTACGATGGAAACATGTTGTACACATTTTACGTGAATGTTTAATTGTAAGCGAGGCTCGGCACAACAAGAGCCCCCGCAGGATCCCGTGCGGTCCAAATATTGGCTTTTCAGCTACAAACAAGGCCGTAAGTCACCGGGATTTATGTTTCCATCCAGATTGCGCCCCGGCGTCGACCCGGCCCCGATATTTAATATTTGAAGCGAAATATCGGCTTTTATTAGGTGTGAAAAATTACTCTTTATTTGTAAGTCTTGTTCAAGTTTGGCTCAAAACACTCAAACGAGACTGTTGAATTAGTATACCACAATTGAGTGTTTATTTCAAACTAGCTTTTCTCGTCAAGGTTTCACTCTATTGAATTTATTTTATTGGTAATGAAGCTCGTTCGTGGCGATCACTCGCTGTCACGCTCACCTTATATGTAAGAAATCGCTGGAATACGTAAAATTAGAATTTTTCATTGAATTTGTTTCATAGCAACCAATAAAAATAGATAAAATAGAGATTTTCTGATTTTTTACAAACTGTTGTATGCCCATTGGGTCAGAGCGCTTTGGACAGATTTGCACCAAACTTCACACAAACCATCATTGAATAATGCTTAATAATGCCTGAAAGTTTCATTACTATCGGTCGAGCGGTCTCGGAGTCCATAGGCAACATACATATATATACATATATACATATATATATATATATATATATATAAATTAAGAATGAATATATGTATATATATATATATGTATATATATATACATATGTATTATATGTATATATATATATATATATACATACATACATAGAAGATTTAGAAAAAATGCAAGGCAAATTATCAAGCAACAAAACAATCCCGTTTAAGTGTAATAGTTAACGTTCCCCCATTAGAGCAAGCATTTTAGTTTCCCTAGTAGTAAAAAAGATAAAAATTAATTGTTGATTAAGAAATGAGCAAGAGGACTCCATTTAATTCATTTATTCATAGTAAGCACTTAATTTTTTAACCTTTAATCAAATAAAACATTGATATTGGATACTCTTGAAACCAGTCGGCTGATTAATGAATCAAATTAGCATTTTTATTTAAGCTTGTATAATTAAAAGGGGGCTAAAGGGACCCATTCAGAATGTCTTTCATTCACCTGCCCCCATTTTGCCTCCTGCTTTCATTAAAAACCTCCCCCACCTTTATCGGACATTTTTTTCTGTACGTTTTTATTTCCGTTACAAGGGTAACCCTCGTATCGGACAATAAAATAAATAAATAAATAAATAAATAAAGGCGCAAAATGGGGAGCAGGTGAAGCACTGCACGATGAATTTTTGATCCACGAGATCCTTGATACTGACAGCCTCTCCCGACAGTCGCTGAAAGTGCTGGGAGCGCAGGCTATGAAAGAGGTCAATGAATATCATGTATTAATTAAAAGGTCTACTTTCCGTGTCCAAATTCCCTATCTCGACATCACCTACCTGAGTTTTAGGTCTCAGCAGCGCGGCTTGGGCTGAAGTACAGCAGCGTTTCTTTTGCTGCAGTGTTTTACACTGAATACTGGATATTATTTTTTCTCGCCCTCAGGAAGGTCGTGACCAATGCGTTATGTATCAAGGTAATTTCCAAAACGGCCACATGACTGCGGAATCGCTGCGGGAATCGCTCATATCCCTTTAGCTCCCTCTTAACGGACTCACACTATCTCGGCAGGAGCCTATTAAGAGGTGTTGCCGCCGTAAATTGATTGGCCCCTTTGACACGTCAGAGGAATGCCTGTTGCTCGCGAACCGCATACGTCAACCAACTGTTGACAGGGGCTATTAGTTAACCGATCTCAGACTTGTACAACTTCCTACCTGGGGTGCGACTAGAAGTGGATGCTAAACACCAAAAGAAAAGAAAAGAAAAAATGAATAATGATAGGTCTGGGTAAATGAATTTTTGAATGAACAAATATTTAATGTTTTCTTAGGAAAACATTGAAGACAGAATGTGGAATGAAGTAACCAAGACAGTCTCGAATTTCATGTGAACCGACAAGAGCGTCGAAACAGAAAACTCTAAATATTTGTGGACACCTTTGCCGACTTAGAGGATATACGACGAAAAACCAATTGGTTCATTGTGATTCTCTGTAAAAAAAAATCATAACAATAATTTATTTTTCAAAATTTGACAGTAAACTCAGTGATGCTTTGTAAATGCATGTATATTTCACATTCTTCCGAAATTAACCTTTAAAAGACTATTACATTGATGAAGGTTAAATACTTAAGGTTTCTTGGACCATTATTTTATAAAGTAGGCACGGTTTTACATGGAGTATGAAGTATTTGTGAAGCAGTGGCTTTTTCATGAATATGTAAATGATAATTAGTACAAACTATTTTGACAATAGTTTCAAAATATGAAGGTGTTAAAAACCTTACATTCAGAGTCCAATTTCTTAGAAGTAATCTGTAAGTAGGGAAATCGATATAAGATAAAGCGACGATTCTTCATGGAATGACCGAAATAATAGTGATTTAGTTTCTATTTATGGCCACCAACTTCCCCTTCACGTTTTGGTTATGTTAAAAACACTGATGGTTTTATCCTCTAACGCAATTCAATTATAACCACTACTGGAAACAAGAATGGCCAGTTATTGAGTGCATAATGGCCAGTTACTGGGGTGAAATGGCGTACGATTTACATACAGTAGTTACCGTCGATTAATTTAAACGTTTCGTGGTTAGTCACAGTACTTGGTTCAAATAGTTTATTGAATCATGAAAAAAAGTTAAAATTTTCAGGTAGGTAAAGTTTTTATGTATATACATGAACTTCAAAGTTTTTAGTTTTGGAACTCTAAAAAATACTATCCAGATCAGCTCTATGAATATATGAGTATCGATTTGTAAGAACTTTTTTGAACAAAGATTTGTTTATGTTTTTTATCTTGTCCTTCTATCATTGCTCTTATTCCTATTATTTTCCTCTTCATGCTTCTTATTCTTTGGCCATCATAAGTCTAACAATGACAATTATTATTTCGAAATACATGTAAAATATACTATAAAGAAAATATTTTTTGAACATTAAATCTACAAAAATGACTGCTTGTCTGATGCGTAATCGAATGGTGATAACTTACAGAAGATACTGTAGTTGAAATCACATCGATGTTTTCCCTTTTCACAGCGAAGAAAAAGAAATAAAGTTATATTCGTGGACAATGTTCCTTTAGAATAATTAAAAATTAAGTTAGAAAGAGCCTACGTCCCTTAATTGAAATCCAAGAAGATAACCGTTATTCTTCTACCTTTAGAACGTCAAGGCCTTAAAAACTAGTGAAAAGTTTCCTTCGCTAAATATTTAAGCTCAGAACTCGTCAAGAGTCTTCTTTTACGACTAAAAGGCGTCAAACCACCGTCTAGCCTGGGGTTTGAATAATACAAGGAAGTTGGACGGCGGCGGCGGCAGGCACCCACGCACTATCAAACATTGAATGGCCGACTTTATCGATTGGCCAGGTTCACGCAACCCTTGGCCCTTCCACTTGTGAGGCCAAATGATTACCTCCGTGCAACTATCATGGCAGCCAGACATTCCTCCACAGTAGGGGGCTACCGATTACTTTGTACACTAGTCTGTAGTCACTCATAGCGTGGTCAGGTTTAGGCAACCCTTGGCCCTTCCACTTGTGAGGCCAAATGATTACCTCCGTGCAACTATCATGGCAGCCAGACATTCCTCCACAGTAGGGGGCTACCGATTACTTTGTACACTAGTCTGTAGTCACTCATAGCGTGGTCAGGTTTAGGCAACCCTTGGCCCTTCCACTTGTGAGGCCAAATGATTACCTCCATGCAACTATCATGACTGCTAGACATTCCACCACAGTATGGGACCACCGATTACTTTATACACTCGCCTGTGGTGAGTCATAGCTTGGCCAGGTTCACGCAACCCTTGGCCCTTCCACTTGTGAGACCAAATGATTACCTCCGTGCAACTATCATGGCAGCCAGACATTCCTCCACAGTAGGGGGCTACCGATTACTTTGTACACTAGTCTGTAGTCACTCATAGCGTGGTCAGGTTTAGGCAACCCTTGGCTCTTCCACTTGTGAGGCCAAATGATTACCTCCGAGCAACTATCATGGCAGCCAGACATTCCTCCACAGTAGGGGGCTACCGATTTCTTTGTGTACACTAGTCTGTAGTCACTCATAGTTTGGTCAGGTTTAGGTAACCCTTGGCCTTTCCACTTGTGAGGCCAAATGATTACCTCCGTGCAACTATCATGACTGCTAGACATTCCACCACAGTAGGGGGCTACCGATTACTTTACACACTAGTCCGTAGTCACGCATAGCTTGGCCAGGTTTAGGCAACCCTTGACCCTTCCACTTGTGAGGCCAAATGATTACCTCCGTGCAAATATCATGGCTCTCTGACATTCCATCACAGGAATGGACCACCGATTACTTTATACACTCGCCTGTGGTGAGTCATAGCTTGGCCAGGTTCACGCAACCCTTGGCCCTTCCACTTGTGAGGCCAAATGATTACCTCCGTGCAAATATCATGGCTCTCTGACATTCCATCACAGGAATGGACTACCGATTACTTTATACACTAGTCTGTAGTCACTCATAGTGTGGTCAGGTTTAGGCAACCCTTGGCCCTTCCACTTGTGAGACCAAATGATTACCTCCGTGCAACTATCATGGCTGCCAGACATTCCACGACAGTAGGGGACTACCGATTACGTTATACACTAGTCTGTAGTCACTCATAGCTTGGTCAGGTTTAGGCAACCCTTGGCCCTTCCACTTGTGAGACCAAATGATTACCTCCGTGCAACTATCATGGCAGCCAGACATTCCACGACAGTAGGGGACTACCGATTACGTTATACACTAGTCTGTAGTCACTCATAGCTTGGTCAGGTTTAGGCAACCCTTGGCCCTTCCACTTGTGAGACCAAATGATTACCTCCGTGCAACTATCATGGCTGCCAGACATTCCACGACAGTAGGGGACTACCGATTACGTTATACACTAGTCTGTAGTCACTCATAGCTTGGTCAGGTTTAGGCAACCCTTGGCCCTTCCACTTGTGAGACCAAATGATTACCTCCGTGCAACTATCATGGCTGCCAGACATTCCACGACAGTAGGGGACTACCGATTACGTTATACACTAGTCTGTAGTCACTCATAGCGTGGTCAGGTTTAGGCAACCCTTGGCCCTTCCACTTGTGAGACCAAATGATTACCTCCGTGCAACTATCATGGCTGCCAGACATTCCACGACAGTAGGGGACTACCGATTACGTTATACACTAGTCTGTAGTCACTCATAGCGTGGTCAGGTTTAGGCAACCCTTGGCCCTTCCACTTGTGAGACCAAATGATTACCTCCGTGCAACTATCATGGCTGCCAGACATTCCACGACAGTAGGGGACTACCGATTACGTTATACACTAGTCTGTAGTCACTCATAGCGTGGTCAGGTTTAGGCAACCCTTGGCCCTTCCACTTGTGAGACCAAATGATTACCTCCGTGCAACTATCATGGCTGCCAGACATTCCACGACAGTAGGGGACTACCGATTACGTTATACACTAGTCTGTAGTCACTCATAGCGTGGTCAGGTTTAGGCAACCCTTGGCCCTTCCACTTGTGAGACCAAATGATTACCTCCGTGCAACTATCATGGCTGCCAGACATTCCACGACAGTAGGGGACTACCGATTACGTTATACACTAGTCTGTAGTCACTCATAGCTTGGTCAGGTTTAGGCAACCCTTGGCCCTTCCACTTGTGAGACCAAATGATTACCTCCGTGCAACTATCATGCCAGCCAGACATTCCACGACAGTAGGGGACTACCGATTACGTTATACACTAGTCTGTAGTCACTCATAGCTTGGTCAGGTTTAGGCAACCCTTGGCCCTTCCACTTGTGAGACCAAATGATTACCTCCGTTCAACTATCATGGCTGCCAGACATTCCACCACAGTGGAGGACTACCGATTACGTTATACACTAGTCTGTGCTCACTCATAGTGTGGTCAGGTTTAGGCAACCCTTGGCCCTTCCACTTGTGAGGCCAAATGATTACCTCCGTTCAACTATCATGGCTGCCAGACATTCCACCACAGTGGAGGACTACCGATTACGTTATACACTAGTCTGTAGTCACTCATAGTGTGGTCAGGTTTAGGCAACCCTTGGCCCTTCCACTTGTGAGACCAAATGATTACCTCCGTTCAACTATCATGGCTGCCAGACATTCCACGACAGTAGGGGACTACCGATTACTTTATACACTAGTCTGTGCTCACTCATAGTGTGGTCAGGTTTAGGCAACCCTTGGCCCTTCCACTTGTGAGGCCAAATGATTACCTCCGTTCAACTATCATGGCTGCCAGACATTCCACCACAGTGGAGGACTACCGATTACTTTATACACTAGTCTGTAGTCACTCATAGTGTGGTCAGGTTTAGGCAACCCTTGGCCCTTCCACTTGTGAGACCAAATGATTACCTCCGTTCAACTATCATGGCTGCCAGACATTCCACCACAGTGGAGGACTACCGATTACGTTATACACTAGTCTGTGCTCACTCATAGTGTGGTCAGGTTTAGGGAACCCTTGGCCCTTCCGAATACTTTGGTTGAACTAAGCTGCTGATTCATTCCAGCACAGTAGACAACAGATTACTTTATACACTCATTATCTGCACCATATTGATTGTGCTGGTTCACGCAACCCCTTGCCCCAAATTATTACTTTGCTGTCTCTAATTGGACTAAATTATTACTTAGCTGCTGCTGGTATAGTCCAGCACAAAGACGCAACTGATTGGTATATACTTAACTCAGTTTCTGTTCCTTATCGGTTATTTTACAAGTTCACGCACCCCTTATGATTATTAGTGTAGCTGGTACATTAAATTTCAGTGCAGCAGAAGCCCCAAACTCATGGCTATATACCGCAGAGTCAAGTTGTAGAGCAAAAAGTGTGTTTTTTTTTTTTGTTTTTTTTGAAAAACTGTTAGTTTGAAATAAATTTTACTTCTCATTATAAAAACGAGTTCAAAAAACTTGATAGATTAACCTATCATTTTTAAACATTGCTCTACGTTAAGTGGTTCCGTTGAAAATTCAATCATTTGTTTAGCGGTAAACGCAGTTTGTTGTGAAAAGTCACAGACGCGCGTAGAGTCAAAGTCGTGCTGCTCAGCTGGTATCTATCCGACTGAGTCATTAAGACATTTTCAAGACAAACTTTTGGAGGCTTTTAACACCTTTTTTTATATGTTTGGGAGAAAGTATGTGCCACATATCTGATACCGTTTATGATTATATCCAATTGGAATTCCTTGACTCGTAAGATAAATCGTCTAAAACCCATAAAACCATTTCTCAGCGTTGGTGTTTGGTAAAATATCAGCGGCGATATTGTGAGGGTCTCGGTTGAAGGTGGTGGGAGGGAGGGAGGTTGGGTGGAAAAGCTCAAGGGGTTTCGTATTGTGGACGCGTCGCGAGGTTTTGGGCGCCGCACTCAATCAGCCCCGGGCCAAATTTGAAAAGAACAATGTCGGCGGCCGCTACTTGAGTAGGCCCCGGATTATACTTAAGTAGGTCTGTCGCCGCTACGGGGTTTGTGAGACTAAGTGCCTCATTCTGGAGACGCTTGTGATTTATTAATATTACAGCGGGGAATAATGGGAAATCTCGCCGCCTCTTTAATTGATTTCTTTGTGGTAACGAGAAAATATTGTCTGCATTATTCAATCATAATTTGTTATCGTTGGTAAAATATGTCAACATTTTACGGTGTATTTTTTTATGAGTTAATAAATTGTTTTCCTTATCCAGCTGATTAGATCTACGATATTGCAAAAGTATTATTTATCCGTGGAGCAACCCCTGTCATAACAAATAATACTGTTAAGGTCTTAATCAAGAACAGAGTTGATTAAAATAATGCGGTGTAGACAATTGCGTGGTTTGCGTATTAATAAACATGTTTATCGTCAGTACTCCTTATTAATTCACTCTTAATAAATATTTTGATACAAATTCATTTTGAAATGTGAAAATTTATTCGCAAAGACTACTGCATTTCGAGATAGGGACTGCTTTTAAATATGAAGCCAATTTGAATGAGAACGAGCGCGGTGCAACTTTATGTAAATAACCGCCTCGTCAAAGGCCGGCCGGGCCGCGTCCGTCTGCAGAGTTGCTCTCCTCTCGCTGTATTTACCGCAATCGAACTATGAGATATAGAATTCGTTTGTATGTTTTAATGCTGCAATAGTTGACAAAATTTGATCCAAAAGTTCATTTATACTTTTGTTTAGCGCTCTCAGCGCGTCATTTCATAGGGTCCATTACACGCTTTTAAGTCCTGTATGCTCTTTGGTACCTTTAGGGTACCTGTAATTTATTCATTATTTGATCCCTTTCTGTTAATTATTTTTTGCCATACTAATGCCATTTTCACTAGTTATCAAAGTTAATACAATAGGAAAATTATACGTTAGTGTTTACCTAATTGTCTCATGAACTCAATGGTTCAGGGTTGCGTGGAATGTCTCGTTATTTTATCGCTGCGTAATCGCCTTTTATTTTGGGTGTTTATACGTCAATGGAATTTTTCGATGGGGAAAGGTCCAAACGTGATCTTGTCACTATATAACATCGACCAGTTGTTAGAAAGCATTATTAATTAATAGCCCAATGACAAATGGCAACTGCGGCCGGAATTGAACCTTTGAAAAGCTACTGGCCTTTTCAGGATCGAACCGTCAACATTTGGCTTTAAAGGCACCCCCCTATTTATTTATTTATTTATTTATTTTTTTTTTTTGAGCACTCTAACCACTCAGCTACCCAGCCATATTATGTGAGTATATTATGTGATGCATTGTGATGATGCTTGGTATCGTGATGCAGTAGCAGTAGTAGAATAAGCATCATTGGACTAAAGTGAGTCGGATTACGTGGACGTTCCATTGGGTTGGAGTTATTCGGTCGTTGAAAATTAATATCTACTTTATAGGGGGAAAACATTGAATTGTGTGTGTATCCACCGCGTGTATCAGCTGCAAAACTCGAAAGTACTCTTTCTGGCCTACGCGATAGGTTATATTTTATGTTTTTATCAAATGACCTGTTAGACAGACATATTATTGTAATATGTTTTTGTAAAATAGCAGAGATATTATGGTAATATTATTTTTAAATGGTTTATCATAGAGATACAATAGTAAAACTTTTATCAAATGACATGTAAGAGACAGATGTATTGTGATAAAAACTTGGTAGTTTTATCGTTTTAAGAGGCGTTGTCTGTGTTTCCTCATCGCGGCAGTGGCAGCCGCAAGGCTGGGGAAGCGCCGTGTCGTCGGCTCTCATGGTGGTAAACGAAGGCTTTCCTCATGTTGTTTGATTTGTCTTCCCCCTCCAAGATACACATGTAAGTCCTGTGTGATTTACACCCTTATATGCTTACATTTTCTGTTATTTGCTCATTAAATTTTTATATAATTTTTTACGGTAAACCCAATTTTTGAATTGTACGAAAAAGGTATGAATACCAATAAAAACCTGTTTCAATATCCAATTTTGTAGAATACAAGTTAGTAGTTTTAGTTTCAACAACACGCCAAGTTCTGACAGTGACAAATAGCAATTACTGTATTTGTTGCAGACAGGTATTGACGGTGCACGTGTACACCGAAGTGAACTGCATCAAAACAGCGTATTCCGATGAAGTTTTCAGTTACACTGCAATTGAATAAATATCACAGTCATGGAAGTTGTGTTCACTAATTTAATAAATTAACTTCAACTGGCGCACGTGTTGCTCGAAATCGAGCAATTTATTTTGATACAATACAAAAGTTACATTTAGTTCTAAATCAATGAATTCCGACCAATCCAATAGGTATCACCAAAAACTACAGCTCTACGCTAACAGATGTTTAAAATGCTCAAACCAATCTCAATGTTCTTCTAATTGGAAAATTTCAAATTTTTATTTGTAAATAGAGCCCTAATTTTAAGTCCGATCCTCCATATTTTTTGGCAGAAACAACTACAGACCAAGCCCTATCCAACGACACCCAAAACTTGAAAATCGGTTAAGAAGTAGGAGGATTTCTCCACAAAAAACCCCTTAGCGTATTAAATAAGTATAGATTGTTTAGTAAGTTACTGAATTTACAAATATTCGCTATTTTTGTCAGTCAGAAACTAGCAGTTTTCTTTGATGAAAGGTATCGTTTAAGTTTAAATCTGCAGATTCCATAAATGGTAACCATATTGAATAAAATATGTAAAAAATAAGCAAGTATCACTTATCGTAATATGTGGACATACTCTTTTTACGTGAGATCCCCGAATCCGTTCGTATGCGTGTGCGTGTGCGTGTGTGTACGAGGGGGCGTCCAGCAGGCGTCGCGACGGAAGTAACTGACCCTCCACCCCAACCAAGCCGTTAACTCCCTAAACTCTCCCCCGGTCACAGATCCTGATTCGCTTCCCTCTCCAAATTAGATTTACCAATTAGCGTGATTCCATTTCTTGTCCTTTACAAAACGCAGAAAATTGCTCGTCACTATTAATTACAACAAGATTCGAAAACAATTAACAGAGAAAATGGATAGTTATGGGTATTTAATAAATGCAAAACGTTTAGAGATTTTTCTGTTTAAAAATAAAATTCTTGTAGGATCAGACTAAGATCGTACATCCGTTGAGAATGAGTCTCCGCGGTCGATGGGAAATATCAAACAGGGAATGTGATCCAAACAGCTGACTCAGCCAACGATTACACCGCCCTCTGGCCGCCGTCGGTGACGCCGACATTGATAATGGCTCAGGAATCTGTGTCTCAAATACAAACAAAGACACAAAAAATAACGGACATAATGTATTAAGGAGCAAAATATTATAACTGATGTTTATTATTTTATTTCTCCGCCCCTCCGCAGGTTCCCGAGTCATTGTCACTGTCCTGTAAGTGCCGCTGATGGCGGCCAGAGCGCGGTTGATCGTTGGCTGAGTCAGCTGTTTGGCTCACATTCCCCGTTTGATATTTCCCAACGACCGCGGAGGCTCGTTATCGCCGGATCTGCGGCTAAAGTCACGTTTTAACGATGCATTCCGCCAGCCGCTACGATATTAAACTGTTTTCAAAACTGAACATTTTACACTTTCAGTGTTGATATAAAACGTTATGGTGCAGGTAAAGTGTCAGATTATTTTGGCTCTTAATAACACGCCAAGGGAGATTTTTAATTACAACTTCTTCTAGAGTTTGCAATCTCTTTCAGAATTTTGAACTTTAAAAAGGAATCAGTTTGAGGGTATTTTATCCAAAAATTAATCAATATTTGAAGGCAGAACAGGCTTTAATTTTTTTGTTTCATATGCAGGTTTCCGTCAACGGTTTAACGCGTGAAAGACGGGAGCGGCCGAACGATCTTTTTTGTTCCCGAGAAGCGATTTGAACTCGAGCCCGCTGGGTGATAACCCCAGAGCTATACCATTGAGCTTAGGCCGCTGCCTAATTAAATATGAAAGTGTGTTGACATTTAAAATATGTGTTCGTCCATATAATAAATTGTTACTCCATGACTTATTTTACTGACTGAATGTTTTTTTCTTTCAGGTATGTTATCTACCGCACAAAGGATGGTCATGCAGTATGAACTAAAAATACAATTGTAAGTAGACTAAAAAACACTGAAAATGTACCAATCAAAAAATTTTAGATCTCACAAGTTCGCCTCGAGAGATACCAAAATACAGGACATATATAGCTGGGGGAATGAATCCCCGACAATGTCAGTCGTGTAGGGTGATTGATGTAGGAGGATTCCCTTGACGTTATCGCATGAATGAGATCTAGAGAAGTCGGTAGGACGGACGAGACAAGCCTTGGGAGGAAAAATATCCGCCGATATATTCACGATTCAGAAAAGATTGGGACTTTTTAAACCGTGCTGAACATCGAGATGTTTCTAGAGAGATCTATCGGTCTCCTTGATTAAGCTACCGTTCAGATGAAGACCTAACGGTTTGTTAAAGGAAAACCCCATTAAATTTGTTGTTCCAGTCTCTTTCAATGCATGATATTATTTGTACTTAATACAAACACCAATTTTATAAAAAAATGCACTTTTATAACGGTAAATTGATTCATAATATTTCCTTTACAAGACATTCGGTAGTACTGTTAAGCAAACAAAACAACTGTTCTTGAACTGTTCTACGAATATTGTTTGATTAGTACAATGATTTAAATGGACTAATTAAGATACTCGAGTATACCCTTAGTCAATATGTAATTAACTCTTGTGGGATTCATTTCCGTTTTTGTTTGTTTTATATTTTTCTTCCGTTTGTGTGAGCGCACTTAAACCTTTTCAAACTTTTTTTTATAGCCTTTTGTTTTATTTTAGTAATATTAGTTGTGTGCTGCCTTTTTTTCAACCAAAGATAACATCGGTACCTCCTTATTTGGGCAAACCTCAGCGTGCAAAGGACCTATTTATTGGGTTGGGGAAAATTGTTTTGAGGGTAAAGAATTGTATGTTACTTCTTGACATGCCAAGTTAAGTTGCGATCATAGATCTGGTACAACATCTGAAACAAGAACATCTGGATCGCTAACACAATGCTGAGAAACGAGTCGTTCCCCACCAAGGTCTGTAAAGGAAGAAGCATAACTTCTTCCAAGGTCAGCCGTATAGCTTTTTTTTTGTGTTCCGGATATGAAGCGTCTAAACTAAAACGGAAGTCAAGTTACGTTATAATATTTACCATTACACAGCTGATTAAGAAAGAGAATGAAGCAGTCTTGCCATGCGTACGATATTTATCTAAACAACACCATATTATTCTGTTTTAAATTTGGATTATTAGTTGATAACAAACCATTAGGTAATGACCAAATTACAAATTATCGATCAAGGTAAATCTAAAACCATAAATTCTAGCCTATTATGCTTTGAAATTCCTTATTTTAGTAATTGTTGAGACAAAAAATTCCCAACGCAAACGAGAACGATTGTTGTTTGCTGTTTTGTTGGCAACACTTGACGGTAGGCGACATCCATGGATGTCGTAGAAAGTGACACCATTGCTCTTATGGGATGCGGCTCTCCTGGCCCTGGCCTATAGTCTCCTTGGTTCCCCACCACCGTAAGGGGTTAATTCGGTAAGTAAAAGAACGTAGACACACAAGAATGTAGTGGATCCACCACTAATAACGATTTCAGCTGAAATAAAAGAATGTAAACTAACAAGACGCACCAATAATAACGATGTCAGCTGACAAAAGTCGCGGCGTGGCGGAGGTGGTAACCCCTTAAAGTGGTGGGGGAAGCCGGCTCTTTTAGCGCTATTCCACCATCTAAATAAGCGATCCAGGTGTTCTTGTTTATATCCATGGTTGAGATTGGAGTGATTTTCACAGGGTGAGATTTTCATTTTTTAAAGCAGCGATCATTCGTGCAGAAAATCGCAATCCCCTCTCTCACTTCCAGCCGTCAGATGTCAGTGATAGATA
Source organism: Neoaliturus tenellus (assembly GCA_030545055.2). Taxonomy (NCBI): domain Eukaryota; kingdom Metazoa; phylum Arthropoda; class Insecta; order Hemiptera; family Cicadellidae; genus Neoaliturus; species Neoaliturus tenellus. Next base: position 222,956,238 of record CM061532.1, read on the forward strand.
AACACCTCACTTCAATTTCCCTATCCTCAATCCCTCCAGTAATTACGCCTCGTCAAACCTCCCTCATTAGCTTCTGGAAACATGATTACCTGGTGCTAATTGAACTGACTAAGCTAGAAAAAATATAACCAAATGTATAGTCTAATCTGTCATCCATATTTGTATTTGATTATTAGTTCCAATCGTTGTTCCGTAAAAATGTTTAGCAAAAATTTTTAAGCAAAACTGTTAGTTTATTTAAGATAATAAATAAGATAATTTAAACTTAATCAACGTTTATGGATTTAGTGTGGTGTAGTATAAAAGTATTTTTCATAAAATTTTCAAAATAAATATTATAATAATCTTGATTTTTAGGACGCTACTACATAGGCCTACACTAGATATTGATATTTTAGCACAAATTCATAGACATTTTGTAAAAAGCCCTAAATTTTAAAAACGCTCTAAGTAAGTGCCTTTCTTGTAAAAATGTAATATTCTGATAATAAAAATATCCTCTAGCAATGTTTTTATTTTTATATTTTATTATTTTTAGTAGTTGCTTACTGCGTTGAACAAGTTTTATAGTGTGTAAGTAATTTGACTAGCTTTATATACAATTTGTATACCACTTCACAAAGCAACGAGATGGCCCATCGACCGCCACTTGGTATCCTGCAAAATTAGCAAAAATGTTGCTGGCAACCAAAACACAAATAAATCAACTCATTAACATCATTATAATTGTATCCGAAGTGCTTTGACTTACCTTTCTCTTGATTGCCGAAAACGTTATTTATTCCGTTTGTAGTTGGTTACTTGGTATAGTTTAATCTCAAATTTTGTGGTAATAATAAAATCCATTTTGAATCGTTGCAAAATAAGCTTTTGCCTTGAGGTTAAACTTATGAATACATAAGTTATTTTTGTCGTGATCAGAGTTTTGAAATGTCTGAGATACGTATAACCTAACCACGTTAAAACCGCTAGAGTGTAGAGATGATCTCAATGCGAGTTTGACTGATGACGGGGTTATCGTGCGGCCAACCCCCTGGTGGGCTGGTCAGTACGGGCCGGGGAGGAAGCGAAGTGGACGGACATAAATATCTGAAGAGACCTGCCAAGACACCCCGCCGCCGCTGCTTCACACCCTCTTATACGCTGGACCACTTTCTTTTTAATATTATCATCTTGAAGCCGGTTGTGGTTTATTGTAATATCCCCTTCAAGTTGTGCCTTTAAACGATTCAGTTTCGTTTATTTTAATTCTGTAACCACAAACTCAAAGTTTTCAAGGCTTCAGTTCTTTTAAAATATATTTTTGTTGAAATCCCGCTTTCTGTAAAAATTTCAGTCATAAAAACTTAAATAATTTTATCAATATTTGACACAAATAATTGATGTAAAAATTGAAATAAAAAACTAGTAACTGAAACATGTAACATTTTTTTTTTTAATTGCATACGATACGAGTAATATATCCATTTTACATTGAAACTCCAAAATTCAAAAGAAATAGCAAGCAAATATAACGTTCAATAAGTGGACATGTAACGTTTTATTATGGATTCGATTCTTTAAAAAACTTGATAGCTTTTTTATTTAGATGTAGAACTTAAATAGCTATGGTAGACTTTATTTGCACTGAAAAACTATCAGGTGATAGATTTAACCCATTAAGGCCCATGGTCCCCATCTGGGACACTTAGAATTAAGACTGGAGTAAAATGTTATATGGCATCATTAGAATGAATTTAATTGACATTTTGAATTGAAAATATGATTATCTTTCGTATTTTAAAGCCGTAATGGCACACACACACAGTTAACAGTAGTAAAAAGTAGCAAAATCAGTGTTGACCAAGGTGCAACTCTCAAAGAATCAACCGATCCCGTCAACTTCCACGCAAGCCTGCCACCGTTTATTTAACGTGGGCCCTCCCACCAACGTTACCACACCCTTTAAGAGTTGCACCACCAGGTCAGGGTGTGGTCGTGAGCGGATTCGAACCCGCGCCGACGCAGACATCCTGGCCAAGGATGCCTACGCCTTAGCCATCTGAGCTATCACGACCGGCAGCCTAGACACGAGAATTAGGGTTATGAACAGTGCGCGCCCCTAGCGGGGCAGACTGTAGGCTGTGGGTATGCGAGTTCGCTACGAGAGCGCAGCACTAAGCCACCGCACTAAATTTAAAAGAAATAATTTGGCATTAAATGGGTTAAACCTAAAAGTTATATTTTCAAACGAAACAACAATAATCGGATCTTACACGCGCAATACGGATCCTGATATTTGGATCGTGATCCTTGATCACAATCCAAATATCGCAATCCGTACTGAGCGTGTAAGGTCCGCCATTGATTTCGCATGTAAAAATCGTAAAAAAAAACTCATGAACTTTATAAATTGAAGTCATATTATATTTATGAAGCCATCTCATAAATAGATAAAATATTCTTCCGGACACTTAGAATTAAGACTGGAGTAAAATGTTATATGGCATCATTAGAATAAATTTAATTGACATTTTGAATTGAAAATATGATTATCTTTCGTATTTTAAAGCCGTAATGGCACACACACAGTTAACAGTAGTAAAAAGTAGCAAAATCAGTGTTGACTAAGGTGCAACTCTCAAAGAATCAACCGATCCCGTCAACTTCCACGCAAGCCTGCCACCGTTTATTTAACGTGGGCCCTCCCACCAACGTTACCACAGATCGGCTAACCCTTTAAGAGTTGCACCACCAGGTCAGGGTGTGGTCGTGAGCGGATTCGAACCCGCGCCGACGCAGACATCCTGGCCAAGGATGCCTACGCCTTAGCCATCTGAGCTATCACGACCGGCAGCCTAGACACGAGAATTAGGGTTATGAACAGTGCGCGCCCCTAGCGGGGCAGACTGTAGGCTGTGGGTATGCGAGTTCGCTACGAGAGCGCAGCACTAAGCCACCGCACTAAATTTAAAAGAAATAATTTGGCATTAAATGGGTTAAACCTAAAAGTTATATTTTCAAACGAAACAACAATAATCGGATCTTACACGCGCAATACGGATCCTGATATTTGGATCGTGATCCTTGATCACAATCCAAATATCGCAATCCGTACTGAGCGTGTAAGGTCCGCCATTGATTTCGCATGTAAAAATCGTAAAAAAAAAACTCATGAACTTTATAAATTGAAGTCATATTATATTTATGAAGCCATCTCATAAATAGATAAAATATTCTTCCGGACACTTAGAATTAAGACTGGAGTAAAATGTTATATGGCATCATTAGAATAAATTTAATTGACATTTTAAATTGAAAATATGATTGTTTTTCGTATTTTAAAGCCGTAATGGCACACACACAGTTAACAGTAGTAAAAAGTAGCAAAATCAGTGTTGACCAAGGTGCAACTCTCAAAGAATCAACCGATCCCGTCAACTTCCACGCAAGCCTGCCACCGTTTATTTAACGTGGGCCCTCCCACCAACGTTACCACAGATCGGCTAACCCTTTAAGAGTTGCACCACCAGGTCAGGGTGTGGTCGTGAGCGGATTCGAACCCGCGCCGACGCAGACATCCTGGCCAAGGATGCCTACGCCTTAGCCATCTGAGCTATCACGACCGGCAGCCTAGACACGAGAATTAGGGTTATGAACAGTGCGCGCCCCTAGCGGGGCAGACTGTAGGCTGTGGGTATGCGAGTTCGCTACGAGAGCGCAGCACTAAGCCACCGCACTAAATTTAAAAGAAATAATTTGGCATTAAATGGGTTAAACCTAAAAGTTATATTTTCAAACGAAACAACAATAATCGGATCTTACACGCGCAATACGGATCCTGATATTTGGATCGTGATCCTTGATCACAATCCAAATATCGCAATCCGTACTGAGCGTGTAAGGTCCGCCATTGATTTCGCATGTAAAAATCGTAAAAAAAACTCATGAACTTTATAAATTAAAGTCATATTATATTTATGAAGCCATCTCATAAATAGATAAAATATTCTTGGTTTTCATGGTTCTGTGGTGGAAAGTACTGTATATTTTTATTGAACATTTCGTCGCTTAGCCTACTACACGTTGTTCTCGGCGATGTTTTAGTTCTGTCAAAATAAAACGAGTGTTCAAGAAAGATAAACTTGTGTATAAATAGAGTTGACCTAGTCGGGCGCTGTGTACGGTAGACACGCGGTACGGCTTCGGTGGGGTCGGCGACAAGGAAGTTGCCTACATAGCGCCGCCTACATGGCCTGGGTCGCGTGATCCCCAACCCTCCAATCTAACTATCACATTTCCAGGGCTCGTAACAGGTTATTTTTTTAACTTTTTTTGTTATTTTTTAGAGGTTTTGTTTTTTAGGCAATTAGTTTTTTATTGCTCTATTTGTGTGAAGCTTGCAAAACTAAATAATTTTTTGAATTGAAAATATGATTGTCTTTTGTATTTTAAAGCCGTAATGGCACACACACAGTTAACAGTAGTAAAAAGTAGCAAAATCAGTGTTGACCAAGGTGCAACTCTCAAAGAATCAACCGATCCCGTCAACTTCCACGCAAGCCTGCCACCGTTTATTTAACGTGGGCCCTCCCACCAACGTTACCACAGATCGGCTAACCCTTTAAGAGTTGCACCACCAGGTCAGGGTGTGGTCGTGAGCGGATTCGAACCCGTGCCGACGCAGACATCCTGGCCAAGGATGCCTACGCCTTAGCCATCTGAGCTATCACGACCGGCAGCCTAGACACGAGAATTAGGGTTATGAACAGTGCGCGCCCCTAGCGGGGCAGACTGTAGGCTGTGGGTATGCGAGTTCGCTACGAGAGCGCAGCACTAAGCCACCGCACTAAATTTAAAAGAAATAATTTGGCATTAAATGGGTTAAACCTAAAAGTTATATTTTCAAACGAAACAACAATAATCGGATCTTACACGCGCAATACGGATCCTGATATTTGGATCGTGATCCTTGATCACAATCCAAATATCGCAATCCGTACTGAGCGTGTAAGGTCCGCCATTGATTTCGCATGTAAAAATCGTAAAAAAAAACTCATGAACTTTATAAATTGAAGTCATATTATATTTAACGCAAGCCTGCCACCGTTTATTTAACGTGGGCCCTCCCACCAACGTTACCACAGATCGGCTAACCCTTTAAGAGTTGCACCACCAGGTTAGGGTGTGGTCGTGAGCGGATTCGAACCCGCGCCGACGCAGACATCCTGGCCAAGGATGCCTACGCCTTAGCCATCTGAGCTATCACGACCGGCAGCCTAGACACGAGAATTAGGGTTATGAACAGTGCGCGCCCCTAGCGGGGCAGACTGTAGGCTGTGGTATGCGAGTTCGCTACGAGAGCGCAGCACTAAGCCACCGCACTAAATTTAAAAGAAATAATTTGGCATTAAATGGGTTAAACCTAAAAGTTATATTTTCAAACGAAACAACAATAATCGGATCTTACACGCGCAATACGGATCCTGATATTTGGATCGTGATCCTTGATCACAATCCAAATATCGCAATCCGTACTGAGCGTGTAAGGTCCGCCATTGATTTCGCATGTAAAAATCGTAAAAAAAAACTCATGAACTTTATAATTGAAGTCATATTATATTTAACGCAAGCCTGCCACCGTTTATTTAACGTGGGCCCTCCCACCAACGTTACCACAGATCGGCTAACCCTTTAAGAGTTGCACCACCAGGTCAGGGTGTGGTCGTGAGCGGATTCGAACCCGCGCCGACGCAGACATCCTGGCCAAGGATGCCTACGCCTTAGCCATCTGAGCTATCACGACCGGCAGCCTAGACACGAGAATTAGGGTTATGAACAGTGCGCGCCCCTAGCGGGGCAGACTGTAGGCTGTGGGTATGCGAGTTCGCTACGAGAGCGCAGCACTAAGCCACCGCACTAAATTTAAAAGAAATAATTTGGCATTAAATGGGTTAAACCTAAAAGTTATATTTTCAAACGAAACAACAATAATCGGATCTTACACGCGCAATACGGATCCTGATATTTGGATCGTGATCCTTGATCACAATCCAAATATCGCAATCCGTACTGAGCGTGTAAGGTCCGCCATTGATTTCGCATGTAAAAATCGTAAAAAAAAACTCATGAACTTTATAAATTGAAGTCATATTATATTTAACGCAAGCCTGCCACCGTTTATTTAACGTGGCCCTCCCACCAACGTTACCACAGATCGGCTAACCCTTTAAGAGTTGCACCACCAGGTCAGGGTGTGGTCGTGAGCGGATTCGAACCCGCGCCGACGCAGACATCCTGGTCAAGGATGCCTACGCCTTAGCCATCTGAGCTATCACGACCGGCAGCCTAGACACGAGAATTAGGGTTATGAACAGTGCGCGCCCCTAGCGGGCAGACTGTAGGCTGTGGGTATGCGAGTTCGCTACGAGAGCGCAGCACTAAGCCACCGCACTAAATTTAAAAGAAATAATTTGGCATTAAATGGGTTAACCTAAAAGTTATATTTTCAAACGAAACAACAATAATCGGATCTTACACGCGCAATACGGATCCTGATATTTGGATCGTGATCCTTGATCACAATCCAAATATCGCAATCCGTACTGAGCGTGTAAGGTCCGCCATTGATTTCGCATGTAAAAATCGTAAAAAAAAACTCATGAACTTTATAAATTGAAGTCATATTATATTTAACGCAAGCCTGCCACCGTTTATTTAACGTGGGCCCTCCCACCAACGTTACCACAGATCGGCTAACCCTTTAAGAGTTGCACCACCAGGTCAGGGTGTGGTCGTGAGCGGATTCGAACCCGCGCCGACGCAGACATCCTGGCCAAGGATGCCTACGCCTTAGCCATCTGAGCTATCACGACCGGCAGCCTAGACACGAGAATTAGGGTTATGAACAGTGCGCGCCCCTAGCGGGGCAGACTGTAGGCTGTGGGTATGCGAGTTCGCTACGAGAGCGCAGCACTAAGCCACCGCACTAAATTTAAAAGAAATAATTTGGCATTAAATGGGTTAAACCTAAAAGTTATATTTTCAAACGAAACAACAATAATCGGATCTTACACGCGCAATACGGATCCTGATATTTGGATCGTGATCCTTGATCACAATCCAAATATCGCAATCCGTACTGAGCGTGTAAGGTCCGCCATTGATTTCGCATGTAAAAATCGTAAAAAAAAACTCATGAACTTTATAAATTAAAGTCATATTATATTTATGAAGCCATCTCATAAATAGATAAAATATTCTTGGTTTTCATGGTTCTGTGGTGGAAAGTACTGTATATTTTTATTGAACATTTCGTCGCTTAGCCTACTACACGTTGTTCTCGGCGATGTTTTAGTTCTGTCAAAATAAAACGAGTGTTCAAGAAAGATAAACTTGTGTATAAATAGAGTTGACCTAGTCGGGCGCTGTGTACGGTAGACACGCGGTACGGCTTCGGTGGGGTCGGCGACAAGGAAGTTGCCTACATAGCGCCGCCTACATGGCCTGGGTCGCGTGATCCCCAACCCTCCAATCTAACTATCACATTTCCAGGGCTCGTAACAGGTTATTTTTTTAACTTTTTTTGTTATTTTTTAGAGGTTTTGTTTTTTAGGCAATTAGTTTTTTATTGCTCTATTTGTGTGAAGCTTGCAAAACTAAATAAATTAAAAAAAAAAAAAAATCAATAAAAAATTAAAAAAGTAAGAGATGGATTGGGGAGGGTTTTTTCATATTAAAAAATGTTTATTATTATTATCGCTTTTGTAGATGATCACTTACCGAGTTTAAAACTACCCTACATAATTTTTATTGCCTATACATATTTTTAATATCCCAATAAAACGCCGGTTTTTGGAATTTTTGGATCTATTCAAGGTTATTTTTTGGTTATTTTTTAATTTTTATTAACCTCGAGAACTGTTACAAGAACTGTTATACACTGCATTTCATATGGGTACTTGCTGTAGCCATTAGAATAAAGTTAAAATAATTAGTAATTTCGTAATTTTAATAATTTTTGGCTAGCTTCTATTACAAATTGCTTATAGAGCATGTTTATGACATAACAGGTACTTAAAATCGTGTCTGTTTGGTTTATAGCTTTATTATTAAATTTAGAGTAGGTGGTGGAACATATAGTTTATAAATCAATTGGCGAAAAGGTTTTCATTGTCTTGAGACAATGACTCGTTTTTCCTATTTGTAGCGGAAGAGAATCTTTTGACAAACAAAATATACTGGTTTTCGATACCGATTGAGCAAAAGTACAAGTATTTTCCATCAAAAATGACATCAGATCTAGAATAGAATGTACTACATTTGACGATATACACTAACGTGAATAGACTTCTCATAGCATAGGTGGGTTTGAAACCTATTGACGGAGGTGCGGCGTACATGATGAAGTACAAGTGACATATGATACATAAATCAGTATTACCACTCTCCTCAACCAAGGATGGAATATAAAAAAAACATTGGTCTATTCACGTTAGTGTAGATAGTCATTGGTATTACACTAAATAATAGAGTAAGTTTATAATGCAGGTTGATTTCAATAAAAATAATATACTCAGCGATGAAAATAAAATACTCGACTTGCTTCTGGATCCGGGAAATATTTCTTTCACGTTTCCAAAGTCCGTCGTATCTATAACTTGCTAGCGATTCGCTCAAAATATTTTCTCGCGTTTTCATACTTTTTGCTATTATACCGATATTTGGTGTATCATAGAAAAACATAGGCCTACTGATTATCTATGTATTTAGTTGATGAAATCCATCGCAAACTCGCTCAGTCGATGGATGATCGTGTCGCTTGTTGCTTCAGTTGTAACGGTGGAGGGGAGGGGTGCAACATTTGTCACAGCCAAATAAACCGAGGGGCGGTAAATCACAGTAGCACACGTCACGTGACGCGGCGGCGGCGGCGGCGGCGGCTCAGGCCGGGCAAACTGCGGGATTGGCACAAGGCTTGGGTCGGGCTTAACGGACGCGCAAGTCTGCTTAAACGCTGAAAAATGGTTTGCAGAAAATGTTGTGAAAAACAAACTCTGCCTGCTATATAGAAGAGTGTGAAAACAATTTTAAAAGTTTTGGTTAAAATAATTATTGCCGTAACGTGATGCTATGCAGGAGTGATTACCAATAGAAAGCAATTAAAGTTATATTTTTATACTAAATAAAGGTTTGTATTATTCCTGTGAGGTCTATGTTTTGATTGAAAGGTCAATACACGATAAATAAGAAATTGGCCGATAAGTTTAACGTAAATCAATGTAAGATTTAAATTTACGACATAAAAAAATCAATTTTAATGGGAATCTTTTAATTTTTGCTTAGCGTTTTATTATGTAGTTGTTTATAGTCAAACCTAATAAACAAATTTATATTTAAATGTCTTATACCACTTCTAACATAATATTTTTAAATGTAAAAATGATTAATATCTGTGATTAACAGATACATGTCACGTAGTTTGATTTCTCGGTTGTGACTCTATTTCTGATTTTTAACACTCCTTATGTTAATAAACAACTTAATCAAACTTTTTCAGTGTTGTTTTCTACTAGAAAACACCACCCATAAATCATGTCATAAATTGCCATAAATCATGTTCGAAATTAGGAAGGGGTTTAAACATAAGTAATGCAGGAAAGTTTAGAGCCCAGTTGTGAGGTTTTCATTTTTGACGTTTTTATGTACATCCCGTGTAGTTTTTTTTAAATATGCCTTTTTATGAATTTCCCCTTGTAGCCTACAGCCAGCCAACGCCAATATTATTCGATTATGAGGATGAAATATTCGGGATAAATAATTAATACTTTACTTTCGATGAACGTTTTATGATGCTTCTTTTTCCTCTTTTTACCGCTGTCCATGAATTTTATTTTTTATAAAAGGTCGAAAGATGCATTAAATAAAACCCCTTTTTTATGATTAACTAGATTGTTCTAAAAATAAAAAACAAGTAATTGTGAAACACGTGTAAACATATAATAAAAGATTATGGACATAGAGTTTTGCAATGATACGCTGGAAAACAAGTCAGTAAAAGCAGTAAAGATTAGCCTGGAGAACACATCCTCGGAGGGAATCGTGTTAAATGTAGGAGAACCGATTTAATAATGCAACGACAACTAAGAAAACACCACCCATAAATCATGTCATAAATTGCCATAAATCATGTTCGAAATTAGGAAGGGGTTTAAACATAAGTAATGCAGGAAAGTTTAGCGCCCAGTTGTGAGGTTTTCATTTTTGACGTTTTTATGTACATCCCGTGTAGTTTTTTTTTTTTTAAATATGCCTTTTTATGAATTTCCCCTTGTAGCCTACAGCCAGCCAACGCCAATATTATTCGATTATGAGGATGAAATATTCGGGATAAATAATTAATACTTTACTTTCGATGAACGTTTTATGATGCTTCTTTTTCCTCTTTTTACCGCTGTCCATGAATTTTATTTTTATAAAAGGTCGAAAGATGCATTAAATAAAACCCATTTTTTATGATTAACTAGATTGTTCTAAAAATAAAAAACAAGTAATTGTGAAACACGTGTAAACATATAATAAAAGATTATGGACATAGAGTTTTGCAATGATACGCTGGAAAACAAGTCAGTAAAAGCAGTAAAGATTAGCCTGGAGAACACATCCTCGGAGGGAATTGTGTTAAATGTAGGAGAACCGATTTAATAATGCAACGACAACTCCACTTTCATGTCTAACGTTTTGTTGGCTAATCCTTTGTACCCTAATGCGATCGCTTCTCATAGACACAGGGTGATGTGGAGAATTTGTGCCATTAAAATAATTGCTGTTCGTAATTTCATTGTTAAAATGTTCAATTAATCTTTTAGTCATTATGTTCTCAAAACTTTGGCAAACTGAAAACCACATCTGTAGTGGTTCGTTATGTGTTATTCAAAGCCGATTTTAAATTCCTTCGTAACTGTTTTTGTCTTTCTACGCCTGAGCCATTTTATAACCTATAGATACCTTTATTGAAATGGCGACCAAATCAAATAGGTAGTTTAAGCCAAGGAATCTAAAATAAATAAAGAGAAGGTAGGGGTCAAGACACGCAATGCCCTATATGCACCAGGTGTTCTTTTGCACCTATGACGTCATCATTAGCATTAACGTATTTTAGATTCCTTGGTTTAAGCGAAGTATAAATGGGAGATGAGTGTAGGATGATTTTGGCGCGATCTTGTAGTCTTGTTACTGACTAAGGCCGACATTCTCCTTAGACAGGACTGTTAATTAATAGCCCAACAGCCAAATTATATCTAGGGACTTACAGTTTAACGTGGGATCCAAACCACAATTCCTCAAATTTATCCTCTAATTTGTCCTCATTTTTACGAATTGGTGTACCTACTTATGAGGATGGTCTTTATGGATTCACTTGTATTCACTAGTGCTGACGTTAATCCCCACCAGGGAATATCGCATTCAGAAGCCATCGCTTATACCCACCATTCGTGACCTCCATGTAGCTGGATTACAGGGCGACGCCACCGTCTTAGTCATAACTTTTTTTAAGGGGAATGTACCAAACCCCGATCTTGTTACTATCTAACGACGACCTACAGTTAGATAGCATGATTAATTAAAAGCCAATGACACATGGCATAACTGGGTCACATTCGAACATTTTACAAACTACAAACTTTTCTCAGGGTCGAACCGGCAATCTTTCGATTCAAAGGCGAGCATTATAACCATTGAGCTACCTATGCAGCCAGTTCAAAAACCATTCCTAAAAAAGCCCTATATAAACTCATATCAGGGGTCTAAAATGGGTATTGAATGAGCAAAATATATCTTTAGCGAATGAAAAATTCTGTAGGAATTTATTCTACGGTATATGGAAAATTAAATTTTTAGTGAGCTTGTTTACGATAGAATCTCCCCCCTAGAGTTAGACTGGAGTACCCCTAGAGTTAGATTTAACCTAATTCTCCAGTGAATTATTCTTCGGTGATAACATATAGCAAAATGTTGGGTTGTTACTAAAGTACACAGATCTCGAATGAACAATCCATTTTGTGTGTGCACAAAGCTGTTAGGGGGAGTTAGTTAAGAGGATTGCTGCAACAAAGGTTCAATCAATGCGTCCTTTTTAAACTCGTCCCTAGCGTGCGCCGCATAACTGTTGTGCTTCGAGCCTGCTACCCAACTTGTATATATTGTACGTAGGTCTAAAATGTGGCTAACTGTAATCTATGCATAATATTAAAATTTAAAATATCTTCGAAACTTTTCCACGACTGTGACTTAATGTTATTTGTATATTTCTAGAAACCTGTTTAAAAAAGAACCAAACTCACTTTGGTATAATTTTAATTATAAACGAGGTGGCCCGTGCGCAAATTGCGCATTTTATGATTCTGTATGAGTGAAACTCACCTACAGTACGTGAATGTTGATTATGAAGTGACAGATATCTATTTTTGTTTACTATCTGGCTTTTAAAATTCGTCTGAAGGTAATCAGCTGTTAAATTACAATTCACATTGTAGAACGCGCAATAAAAGTTGGTCAACATTTTAAAGCGCTCTCTAGAAATAAATGAAAGGCGAGGGGGCCGAAGGCCGAAACAGTATGACCTTTTTAATTACGATTCGTCACTGCGGTATATCCTAAGCTTTAAAATGACACCACAATCTCAAATATTGGTCCAGTATAGGTCGAGAGGAAAAGGGACGTAACAGACGAAACCCTTATAGAAATTTTAATTATAAATGTTATACTTACTACTATGTTGAATCACGTCATTGTTGTAGTTTTTCTTAAACTCTTAACTATTAATACAAAGCTACATTATTTTAGGTGCCGCTGGGAGCACAAGTAGTTTTAATCGTTTAAAACTCTTTGTCTGAAAATTCTTCAAAAAAAAAAAAAAAAAAAAAAAAATGCTGAAGTAATGTTACTATGTCTTGATATAGTTTTTTATTTGTGGTTATTTTCAGATTTGTTAAAAATACGGACATTTCGAAGTTTTCAAGGAGGGAGTGGAGTGTTTTTCACGAAACCACGAATAATTATTCTATCAAAGTTTGGTAACAAAATAAAAATATAATAACAGTTATGCCCTACATTGATTGTTTATGCAAACGACACGGTCATCAGCATACGCTGACGCGGCCGCGTAGCCGGGGCTACGGTAACAGAATCGTCTGATTCATGTTACTGCCGCCAGGTGTCGTTCGCGCTCACGCTTCGCCCATTACCACCTTGATTTATTGGTTTCAGTGTTGGTAGTATAAATTGTTAAAATAAATTTACCTACATTTGGTGTATTTTTATGTTTATCGTCTTTTAAACGTCTGGTCAGCTTCTGAAGATAAAAATATCGTGTTTGAAATCTGGTAACTGCTAATGCTCTAGATGAAACTGGTTCATTTTTTAATATTATACAATTTATTCAATTAATTTGAGTATAATTTATATAATATTTATATAATATTGATTTTAATAATATTGTCTTAATTGATGGATTCGTTAATCACACTTTCCCTAAATTTATTTTTCTGGAATAACACAATTTAATTATTGTAATTCAATTGCTACAAAGATTTTTTTAAATTTAATTCAAAACACATTTAAGTTACATTAATTCCACCTCAATATTTAAACAGGTTTTATCAGTAATTGACGGCCCAGGTCCTGGAGTTGAACGTTTACGTTGACAGGTCCACCGAGCGGTGGCCGAAACTTTGATTGGCTACCGACCACATCAGTCACGTAACTGAATTCTAAACAAAAGTTTCACGGATTGAAACCGCGCGTGTTGGCGACATTTGAGTGGCTTAGTGCGGTTAATGCACAACAGTCATGTCCGTGTGTGTCCATTTCGGGAATCGCGGGGATACATTGCATTCCAGATTAACTTGCTTTTAGTTTAGTTTTAGTTGGTTTCAGCTCTTCTTCGAGTACAAATTAGATCGATTAAGCTGAAACTAATATTATTTTGTTTTCGGAAATTATTTGTTGGATATGAGCTTTAATTCTTTATTAATCCAAGGACAACTGTTAATTTTACATAATTAACATAAAATCAAACAACGTAAATCTAATGTTGTTAGTGTATAAGTGTGAATGAAATATGTAAATAATAATGATATGTTATAATAGTAGTTTTCATCACTAGGAGAAAAAGTGCCTATTTTTAGTGTGTGTTTTAAAAACGAGGCGCAGCCGATTATACAATCGTCTACCTGGAAATCATTTTAAAACACCTTATACTGTGGTTAAAAATCAACGAGGAAATAACCCAACTCCATCAGATCGAGAAAAGCTTGTATTATTTAGTGGTTGGAAATGCAAAAAGCTCGTCGTCCTAAGTTGTTTGTTTTCCCAAGGCTTCTGAGTGTAAAGCCGCCCAACTCTGGCTTTGGGGTCGGTCGGAGATTCCTCGCTCAACTCCTTCTTCATTTTAAAATAATTTTTATGATGATCTTTGTATCTTTGTTTTCTTTAATATGAACAACTCGTTAGCCCAAAACAATTCAATCATTCAAATTAGATTGTTAAGACCCTTTGAAGCACACTTTTCTGCACATTTCATATAACAAACAGACAATCATATTATGCACTACGAATTCAATATACTTCCTTTTTGTGTCAATACTTTATAAATGTGGAATGTCCTCTTTTATCAGGGGATGTATATTATTTAAGTTTAGATGTTTTTGTAAGGTTGCAAACCAGCGGTATTCCTGCTTTCCTAAAAAAAAAAAAAAAAAAAAAAAAAAAAAAAAAAAAAAAAAAAACCGCCTGCAAAAGTGAAATTTTACTTGAGTGTGGAAAGCTAGATACTCGCTACTGGACTCTTCATTACTCGTTCCAGGTTGCCACAATAAAATAAATTACATATAATAATAATACAAATAAGTTCAATACCAACACAGCGTATTTTATCACACTTAATTTAATTGACTTATAGCATGAAATGACTTTTACGGTACTCACAGGTTTGAAATCATGAATAAGTAAAAAATGGTATAACTCTTCTAGATTACGCCCTTTTATTTGACAAGTACAATTGACTAATTGTTTAATACAATCCAATCCATAAACTAAAATAATAATAATAATAACAAATTATAAACTAAACACGATGAAAAATCCAGCGGATTTTAGCAAAATCTTACAGGTAAATTATTATAGGAAATATAACTTACAGGTGTTATTAGGAAATATAACTGCAACTTATAGCATTTGCCGTCGCGCTTTCCTTACGAAACGCAAAACAAATCGCAGCGTCAATTTGTACAACACACATCGCTTCTCAGCCTTACAAAACTGTTCCAACTCGATTTCCCTCTTCATTTCCTTTTTGTTAGGGCTACAGAAATGATTTGCTGATAATAAATAATAGAATTTGTTTTAATGTTTGTTGGAGCCTTTTATTTGATTTAGTCACTTCCTCCCTCACATTTCGCAAGAAATATTATATTCTTAAATATCATTCAAACATTGATTGTAAACAAAGTATAACTTGTAATATTGTTATCATAAGCATGCATTCTTATACGTGTATTCTTTTCATTAAGTAAATAAATAACGGTGATATACGAAACGCGCTGTTTATAATACAATAGTAAGGGATTTTGCAATCCACCGAGGTGTAGAATAAATTTTTTTCGTTGCCTTGCCATCATTTCACTAATTGGCCACAAACTAGGCATATTTGACGCTATCATAAGATTAATTAGTTTACAGTGTATACATGATTTTAAAATTCAATACATGATTTTAAAATTCAATGTTTTATAAAAGAGTAAACCTCACAATTTCCGTTTTTTTAATAATTTATCTTGGTATTTAACTCTGTCAGTGTTCACTATACATGAAAGTTTTGGCCCCATGATAGACTACTGATTAATTTCTTTGTAAATAACAAGTTAAATTTTTTTAAATATCCATGGTTTTTTGTGCATTTAAAAGAGGCCATAGAGAACACATTCGAAAAGGTTTGACGAATGGCCCGATCGCAGTAGACTAGCGTTGATTTTCCACTGAAATAGTTTAACGATTCTTCATAAGCATACAATAGGTTAAGTAGGCTACTTAATTTATATTTAAAATATATAACATTTTATTCAATTATATTGATCAATATCAATTCAAACAAACTGAAATTAGCTTTTTGTGAATGTGAACACAATTTCTAATTTATTAAATTAGAAATTCTTGTAATAAATTACTAATTTTCTAATTTATTTAGATTTTGCTAATTTCATATAAATTTACGTCGCTAAAGTGTACTTAGATAAACAATGTAAAATAAAAACTGATCTTTGTGTTATTTCACATTTTGAGTTTTAAAATAATGAAATTAAAAATATACTTCATCTTTTATATATATATATATATATATATATATATATATATATATATATATATATATATATATACCGTCTTGTAAACAATTACAGTATAAGTGTAAATATATCGAGTAGTGTTGGAAGACGTTTTATTATTTCAACCTGAATAAAAATATACCTCAAGAGTGGAAATAAAATTTTTGGGAATAAAACAAAACTCTCTCGACCTGATTTTGTCGGTTACAAAATAATTAGATAGGTGCCACCCTACATCTTTACACTGTTCCTAATCAAAATCCAAAGTTTAATTTTAAAGTCATCTTTTACATACACATGTAAATTAATACAACATTTGAACAAAGGACAGGAAAAAGAGTATCGTTCGGGCTTAGGACTAAATGAACAGTTTCTTCCCTACGTATTAAATTCTGCGAAATATTGAGATTGTGAGGATTTTATCCCGCGAGCACGAGGAAGGATAACTCCCTAACCAGGATAACTTTCAGGGTCGTAGATTACATCAGCAGCCAATCAGATTCGGCTCAAAACCGAGTTAGGCTTAGCTGATCCGATCCTATCAGTCAGTTACCGGAGCCTGCTTTGACTGTGTATTTATCAACTTAAACCTCTTCAATCCCATCCACGTTCCAGACGTTGATTCAAAGATCAACCTTATAACTAATAACACTTTATTGGTGGAAAAGAAAATGTCACGGTTTTGTTTTGAAGCCAACCTGACAATGGCGCGTGCGGGAAGAGCAAAGGTATCGGCTGGTTGGTAAACAGCAGTGTAAACTGTCCCCGACCAAATAGACTTTGCTCGGTGAAATCACAGTGGCACACGTGCCGGAACTTGAGGCATTTGTGTGTGCTCGAGGGAGTTTTGCTAAGTGCTACTTGGAATAACGTCACTTTCAACGGTTTAAAATTTTGTGTCTCGTGAGTCTCAAATTCTAAGTAATTTTCTTCGTTGTTATCATCATATCCCACAAAAGAAATAAAATTGATATGGGATTTTTTATTCAATCTCAAAACAATAACTGTGTATAGACGTTGTTTGATGAATTTTTTATTAATTTTTTTTATCCTAAGATTTATTTTTACTTTCGTTATCTTTTTTTGGAAATATTCTTTACGTCCAAGACATATAAAAGAGATTTATATCATAGCAAACTGAATTCCATATATTGGTAAAAACGTTGGCATCATTAAGTAGACTTACTTATCTGTGAGGTCGCTAGAGCTAAATATAAAAACAATAACAATCTAAGTGCGAACACTCTCTTTTGATGTGGCAGAATACTGTGGCAGGTCGTAAGAAAACATATAGTAATTAGAAAATGTGGTTTTGCGAAATGTTCAATAAAAACTATAATTAAAAAACTGTTAACTTTAACTATAACTGTAAGATAAAATTACACAGTGAATAAAAAAGAGTAGTACTATTTTTTTCGTTAAATTTAATTTATTTTATGTTAAAATTTATTAATCTGAGTGGCTCAATTCAAACTAAAATTAAATAGTTTCACCCTTATCCTTATTTTGACCCTTTACCTCTTTTCATTTTGCTGCAGTTTTATTAAAACGAACAGTCCCATATTTGAATTTTTATTAGGGTAGTTCAAATTGTTATTGTAATTATTTCAGAATTACTGCCATGGGTATATCCATTACAACTCAATACCTTACTTGTTAATTAGTTGAACTAATTTGGCATGCTCGTTAATTTGGTTAGCTTTACATTCATTTTACTTATTTTTGTCATACACCCTTAAGCTTTGAATTTTGCAAATGTTATTCTTAGATAAAAAAAATTATTACAGTAAAATAAAAAAAAAGGAAAATGAATGAATTTTCCAAGGTTTGATGCAACGGTAGTTATACATCACTTGACGTAGAATTACATAGTATGTTTCCCCCTTCTCTTATCTCACAACATAAATCGCACGATGTTTGCCCTGGCGAGAGCAGCAGCAGCAGCAATGTTCACATCAGCCCAGGCTCAGCCGTGTACAAATCACCCCCCCCCCTACCCCCTCCGCCCCCTTCCCCTACCACATCATCACTCCCGTGTTGTCGCTCCGAGTCACTAATTGTCGTCAAAATGTTTCATCCCAGGGCCAACGACAAATCCGCCCTTTTTCTTCCCCCCCCCCCCTTACTCACCTTCCACTCGCTGAGGATTAGAGACAAGTGATGGCTGTGCTTAGTTCTCGTTGTTTAAAATGTTCAGCTTTTGTAAATCTTAAGCCATTCTTATTTATTACTAGATGACCCGACAGACGTTGTCCTGTCGTTAATGTGAATATTAAATGTGAAATGGAATGAATAACGTATAATGAATGAATAATTTCTGTCAATCATACACAGAGAATTGGGATTTAACATTCCACACGGACCATGAATCATATTTTTTGTAACAACCTCATGTAAAAGTGGGTCTTCTTCATGATCGGGAATTTCTGCTGATATTACGCCATCGATTTCATTCGGTCTTATTTTCTCAACCAACCAAATAAGGATGTGTGCGTGTGGTAATCCACGTTTTTGCCATTCTACGGAATACATCCAACAGCAAGTTTCGCCAAACACGCAATTCTTAACAATGAAATCCATGAGTGATTTTAGTTTTTGTTTGAAAACCCTTGCGGTTATATCGGGACGATCAATGGATGATTGGCCAGGAAGTATAGTTCTTGTAGGATTTCTGTCCACTTTGGATTGCAAATGAACGTGATAAACAAATCAGGGGTGCCATAATAACGTACATAGGTCATGGCATCCTGCGCATATTCATGCATATGTCGCGGACTTCCGACATATGTTGCTGGGAGAATATTAATTCTGCCGACATTCTGTGCATTTCCGTCAGCATTGACGGCATCACGAAGATGAATGTATTCCTCAGAATGGAGTTTTGCCTGGTTCAACCTGATAAACGTCAATCGCTCAGTTTCAATTTTGACGTACATATCCACAGCATATTGGTGAAATAAACGTCGACATTTCAAGATGTGATTGTCTTCATTTTCCCAAATCATCAGTCGGTATGAATAATAATTCATTGAACTAACCTTTTTGTTAGTTTCGGCGCCTGTAGCTGGATTTATCATCCTCATTGAAAAATCATAACCATCTTCTCCTTGCCAAAACAGGATCTAGGGTATTGTAGGGCATCATACGATTGATGTGTTACTTACACTCGCTGAAGTTGATTGTTTCGCCGATGTTAAACAATATCTCGGTTGTCTAGATTTTCACCCACGACAACAATAGCCACTTCATCAATTTTCGGCGCGTTGAAACGTCTTGCATGTTGTCCTGCAGGGGTCTTATCAGCTCTAATGACAATTTTGTGGTCATCAGATGGCATGCGGTCTTAAATAATACTACCAATTCGTTATTTTGATGTAAAAATGTTTGTAGTAGTTCCACAATTGGTCTTTTCACAGAATTGTTGTGTGCACAATGCTGATTGACTTGCCTAGCTGAATCATCAATAAAATAAATTTGTAAAAATTTGTGGTCACTATCTTGAGTTGGCAATAAGGAGCCTGTCCGGTGATATATTTGACCCTGAATTTTGAAAGTTGGCATAAATTGATCTCGAATAACTTTTGTTGCACCAAACGAAGTTATTTGAAAGCAATTATTGTATTGTTGTATATGAGTCAAAAAGTGTTTAGAATCTGGCCCGACTCCAGAAACCAATGAGTGTAGTGGCTCTGGTGGTGGTACCAATGGTGTCAATTTGATTTGGCCACTGACGCAACACAATCCAGGTGATTCATTTTTAAACTTGCCTTGCAATGTGGACAAACAACGTTCATTGATCCAATAGTTACGATCTGTAGTAAACTATAAGCAATTGATACGTTATAATTGAAGGCGGCTCGATGAGGATTAAATACATTTCTAGGTCTAACTTGATGTCGGCGGTTCCTTTGAATATAGGCTAATTTTGCACCTCACGTTGACTTATTCGTATATTTCTAGCATGTACAGCATGCCGAGTTCTGCGGCCTAAGTTAGCACGTCTGATTGGTGGCATTATAACAAACAAATACGGTAGTTTTCTTGTGTGATTGTGGTTAAAAATAACTTTACACAACAAACACCAAAATGTAAACAAATAAACACATGTTTTTTAACTCATTCAAATCTTAGTATTTCTTACATATGATCAAACCAAATGGCATTGGAAATTTTCAAATATCAGGTGCTGCCATCTAGCGGATAGATTGTTAATGTTTTGGGGTAAGACTACAGGAGAACGTTGTCCCACAAATCCTTATATTAATGATTTATTTGTTCACAAATTATAAACCCTTTTTCTCATTTGGGGAAAACCTTTCACCATATACTAAGTATGTTATGTTTCATTAAATGTATTTGATTGATATTTAATCATGATAGTTTCTTTGTAATTGTAAATTATCTCTTTTGTATCTCACAGTTTAATAAAAGCATTTTCCACCAATGTTAATTTAAAGGCATTTTTATAATTTTTAAAGTCAAATTACTAAATAATGGTTGGGTGGAATAAAAATTTTCTTTCACACAAACCTTCCTCTGGCATTAAGGAACACAACAAAAAAAGAATCGTTCAATTTGGTGCACTCGTTCTCGAGTTATGGAGTCCCATCAAAAAAAGGGATTGTGATTTATTTATATAGATAGTGTAATAAATTTCATCCTCAGTTTATCATCAAAATGTTATGTTATAAATAACCTATAGTTGCTCATTTTAGTTGATTAGTGTGTATAATCCAATAAAATGTTTTCTAAATAATTTATTGTGCAAAATTTCGTTTATTATTAGTGTTTCAAAGTCTTTTAGTATATCGTTATTTACTGATTAGTAAAGATAGAGCTTTGTCTATACATTTCATTGAATCTTTAATTTTTGTAACTTTTACGTTTTAGACTTTGAAGGATAAATTCCATCCAATTTTTTCCTCTATTTTTCCCCCTGTCAGTGACGCTCATCACTCTAACTTTGTCAGCTTTTCACCTGAAAACAGTGTTACTTGACGTTCTCAATATTTGTTATGTCATAGACTAGAGCGGTACCTATGTATAATCGCAGCAACTTTAATTGCCTGTGCGACCTCAGGGCTTAAAGTTTTACTAGAATACACGCAAGCGTCTTTAGTAAATAATATTAAAATTGTTTTTATTGTTATATGCTGGAAGGATATTAGCTTTTATAAACCAATATACGTTAGTTTGTAATTTAATTCAAATAACTGCTGTAGCTCAAAATATTTAATCTCTTATTGTAAAATATTTCTTTAATTTTTCTCTAGACTAAAAACACTTTAAGCGTGAGTTGAAAAAGATAGATATAATTCGTTAGTAATTTTGTAGGCCTAATTTAAACACAACATTTTACTAACCTTTGATAAAAAACGTCAATTCGTGTAAAAATTTGTTACAAATTATATTAAAAGTATTATTGTTTATAACGTATAGTGTTCTTTAATGTCCATTAATTAAACCGCAGTCTTTATAAAAAATTTTGCCTGGCAATCCAATTTTACCTATATAAAAATATTGAATCTCATCGTAATCGGTGGTAACAACAGAGTAACCAACGCATGATTGGTTTTTCAAACATTTCAATTCAAATAAAACCACTCTGACGTCAGTCGTGTCGCCGACGGCTTAGCTTGTAACCCGGAACATTTCGCTGACTAATCAGTTCGTAGGCAGCGCTCAACAGTTTGCGGCAGTTATATCGTAGAGAACAACAACAAATGTTTGCTCGGCACGTTTCTGTCGCAAACCTCAACGTTCGTTTGGTAACATCTTTCGCTAATTAGGCCTTAACAAGCCTTTAATGATGAACTGTACTGGGAATGCAAGTGCAATAATAGACGTGTGCGTTCTGTGAAGTTTATGAATATTGAATATCAACTATCTAAAATAACAACAAATTATCAATTAAATAAATTAATTTATCAATGTGAATATTAAGAAATTTACTATAAACTCGGAAAAAGCCCATACCATTTATACTCGTATAATGTTAGATTTTATAGCTTAAAAATATTTTACCATAATGCTTTAGTACACGATGTTTATCACCGTCAAATTCGTAGGTTTATCATTAATTTAGAATGTTGAGTGGTAAATTAAAACCTTGTAAGTAGTTCAGCAAAGCAGAACCACTTGTTAGAGATGTTTAGGGGTGGATTTGAAATAAACACCCACAAACCCTCTAACTATAAGCGATTGATTATCCTGCTTGACCACACACTTATTACTATGTTAAGTTTGTTTTCCCAAGCTTTGAAGGGTTGTATGTAGTTGGTCTCCTCAATATTTTTCTGATCGGAAACGTCAATATTAATTTTTATTTGTGTGGAATCACGGCGTAGTATGAAACTTACTTTCCGGGTCACAGAGATAAACTCGGACGTAATTTAATCAAAATTTCTAAATGTTCTTCAAAGAATAAGTGACAGTAAGTACAACTGAGTTTTACTTTTATGCCTATCTTTCTGAATTATTTAGTTTTGTTTCTAAGACGAAGCGAGATGTTGGGGATGAGAGAATTTTATAGAAGTCTTACGACTGGCTTAGCCCCTTCTTGTAGGAAAGGAGATTGTCGAGCACAACATTTTCCGTTGAGCTGCCCAAAGCTTAGTAATATTTGGCTGGATAAGGGGTTTTTAGGCTTCTTCAAATTCGTCATCGATGGAATTGCAATGTTGTTATTCGTGTTTCTTTAAATTAAAATTAATTTTGTGATTAATTTTAGTATACTTTTTGATAAGTATTATTTTTCCCCGTTGTGTGGAGTTTTCGTACAGAGTAGAGCGAGCAGGACGTTTCAGATATCATAAATACAAATAAAATTGTGGTTAATTATTATTTACATTATGTGCATTACATTATGTGCCTACATTATCTTGAGGAGGAACATTATCTTGAGAAGAATTGTGCTTTTGATAAAACGAGCCTACTTGTAATAAAATAAAAATACATAAATAATAAACCACTTTTTGAAACCGATTTCTTGGTTTGTTCTTAATATACCAAGCTTTTATATGAAACGTAAGTAGTGGTTAAATGGTGTAAGTGGATACTTCGGCTGTCTTCGGAGTGTTTTCGCTCTCGAGCACTTACGTGGAAAATTGAAACTTTGAAACTGATCGCCATCTTGCTATCTTTCAATTGTTTCTTCTCATGACGAGGTTATTACATTTGATGAGTCATTTGATAATTATTTAAACTGTACTTTATATACTGTATTGGGTAAATAAACCAAATGTTAAATCGTTTACAGCAAAAAGCATTTGTCGTTTAGTTTTGATTTTTTGAGTATTACCGGTAAGACGTGTTTCGTAAAGAAAATTGTTATTGCATTTGTAATGCTGTATGTTCACTTATGTTCATTATGAACATGTTGGAAGATGCAAAACGTTTGTTGCCATAAAACGCTGTACCTTTTTAAAACTAACAATGTAAAAAGCTATCCAAATGTTGGAGAACCGAGGAAAGGTTATACCCTCGAGCATTCCTTTTTGCCGCCCATATTTTTATGATGCTTTCACAAACAAAGTATTATTATAAAGCTTTTTGTAAGCGCGATATTCTTTTTCATGTTTTCATCCATGCTTTGTAAACAATGAAAGATTAAATTTGTTTTGCGATGCAAAAAAATATATTTATCAATTTCATATTAAATACAAACTAAATTTAACCAATTTAAACTTAAATTTACAAAATTTAACAAACTAAAAACTGTCTTGAGTAAATTATAAGTACATCATGGTTTATATTAACTTTTTTTAGAGGTTAATTCAGCTCTCCTCTAGTTGGTTTTAGACGGGGTTTCCTATCTACTTGGATTTTTTTACATAATGGTTAAATTTACAACACACATTGTATTTCATTTTAAAATAACGAAATTACAGCCACGATAAAACGATGGTATTATGTTTTTGTTTTAATATGATTTATATAATACATTATTTTCTGTTGAATTCAACACTTTCTTTTCTTTGAAGTAAAATATATCTTTATATTTTTAGGGAGCCCAGCAGTCTCTTTATTTTCACTCCATAAAACGGATCGTATCGTTAAGTTGAATAATAATAAAAAACCCTTAGCTTTTCAGCTTTAGAAATCTGTTTCAGCTCAATTTCCACCTCAATTTCCTTTTCGCCGCCGCTGAAAAAGAATTAGTTACGCAAAGTTTTGAGCAAATTCCATTTATATCGTACGGATTTATTGTGTTATTTAAAGGTTCAATACAGCCCACAATATTAAGTACGAAATGATATTTATTCAAACCCTCCCAACATTATCCTTTAGCGTTCGACATGCTCTCGGTGAAGTATTAAGCTGTAGGTGGTTTTAAATGCGATTTCTGTTTAAATAAGATACCTAAAATCATTACTTACTTTAATCTTTACTAATATGTTATAAATTATGTTGTTTGCTTTCATCGAGTGTTTGGTATAAAGTGCCTTAATAATGTGCTGATAACTTTTACCAAAGTACCTAGATGACTTCTAGTTGAAGCGATCCTAAGCTGCCCTGGGTTGTCTTAACTTAGATTTCTTAGTTATCATATCCTCGTTTGCGCAGCACATTTTTCCTATACATATATTAATCGCACTGCTTAATACGAATCATATTGTCACTTTAAAAGATTTTTTTACTCTCGGATATGTAACCTACGATCTTATTCCTTTGAAGATATTTATTTAAATACACACTACAGTATCTCTACCAAGTTTTATTTTGCCTGGATGACCGTAGTAGTGTATCGTAAATTTTGTGGTAGAATGCAAGTGTTTATGAAACCGATATTTAAGCAGATTTCCACCGATATAATGAATCCTCAAGTAATCTGCTGTAGGAACGCTTTGGTACATCATATGACCCCTCACTTGAGTTTGATTCAAAAATGTCGGCAACACTACAAAATAAACGGGTTTATCGCATTTTATTTGGATTAATTGTAACTTACAATGTTACTAGTTTGTGTAAACTTTAATGCACACGCCATTCAATGTACGTTTCTGCAATATTTTTGTGAACTAGTTTGAAACGTTGACGTGATGGTGCACTTAAAACTTTTACTCCATCAGCTTTGATTCGAATTTAAAATTTATCTAACGATAGTTTAAACAAGGTAGCCTACTTTCTAAACCAAGACGCACCTTTTTGTAATAATGGATGAAACCTTTGAATCTTTGACAGTAAAAGAACATAAAGATAAAAGCAATTCGTTTTACACCTTCATTTACAAAATATCTATACTGCAAAATAATGTACGTTACTGCTATATTTTAGTGAACTAGTTTTGAAACGTTGACGTGGAGGTGCACTTAAAACATTAACTCCATCCGCTTTGATTCGAATTTAAAATTTATCCAACGATAGTTTAAACAAGGTACTTTCTAAACCAAGACGCACCTTTTTGTAATAATGGATGAAACCTTTGAATCTTTGACAGTAAAAGAACATAAAGATAAAAGCAATTCGTTTTACACCTTCATTTACAAAATATCTACATTGTGCTCTTTAAACGCGGTTCTCTATAAGTAAAATACATAAAAAAGTATATCTATACTGTATGGATGGATACACGTGGAGTTTATATTATTTGCTTCTTTTAATCCATAAACCGATTCCCCCGAAGCGTTTAACGCCAATTTTTAATAAAACTGTTTAGAAATACACCTATGTATCCAGACTTTGACCATTTTCACTCACTGAACACATTTGTAAAGGTTAAAAGAGAGCAATTAGTTTGGTGCTGATCTTTCGAAATACAGATTAATGAACACATAGAACAATTGTGGTGCGCTGAGGCTGCGTTTTGCCTTCCTAATTGGAATTCGGTTTTTGAAGCTGAGTCACAAAACATTTGTTTTGTTCTTCTTGTCCGTAAAGGTAATGGTTAGTCTATCTATAGTTTTACTAGAAGAAAATTTGTTTTGTAAAGAGAAACGTGTCAGTGTGCCATTAATTTCTGGCGAATTTCAAACTTTTATTGATGAGATCTTATTGTTATATGATTTTTTAACGTCATTCGTACCTATAGTTTTACTTGAATAGAAAACAAATAATTCTGAAATTGTGGGATAATACTTAGCCTACTAAATATTGTGTTTATTAGGACATAAAAAAATGTATGTAATAAAACTGCAGCACTTCGCGGATGACGTGGTGTACCATCCGCGGGTGGATCTGCATCTCGTGCAAACGACCGCCATCTGATACCCCGAGTGGCCATCAGCAACCTGGCTTAAAAAATCCATGTGTCCAGTGTCAAATTATTTGTGTCCTCAATCGTCGTGTTTTGTAGTTTATCGATTGTTAAACATAGTTTTTTATCGTAGTTTTCTATTGTGTGGCGTATTTCATAGTATCTAGTTTTAATAATTGGATTAAGTTTCTCCCCACATGCAAATGTTAGTTACATATGCAGACTAATTATCCGTAAGGTTATTCAATAAGAATAATTTGGATATGAAAAGAAAAAATGAATTCAAATAGAGCTAATTAGTACGCAGAGAATGTCTAATAACGCAGTTTTAATAACAGAAGCTGGTGTAATTTATTGTACAGGTTAAATTATTGCCATTGTAGCCTATAAAGTTATTACGCTTTGAACCTCCAAGAAAAAGAGAAATTTCTCTCTACAGTATTCAGTTTGAATTTCGTACAGTCAAATAGTATTAGACTCGAATTCAATCTTCTTTTAATAAATTAGTTCATTATTCAAAGAACTTCGGTAACTAATTAAATATTGTATCAACTAATAGTTCTAATATTTAATAATAAAGGTTTCAATCAATATTGAGAGTTATGTCGACTAGTTATGTTTACTAACCAAACTTATTTCCATAAAATATAAAAAAGTGTTTATAGTTTTGTGGAAGACATACTAATGTTCAAGTCATGTAATAATTAAAATGTTTAAACAATAATAAAGATGGTAACAAAGGCTATCCATATCACCTCGGGGAAATGGAATTTGATGCCGGTTGACAGTATCTGATCCTGACAGCCTAACTCAATACAACATGTCACAAATCAGTTTAGACGGCTCCTTGTTATCTCAGATGTCTTATTACAGAAAAAATTCCTCTGATAAATCTTCTTTATTTTACGCCCAAGACAAAGAAAGTTATAAACTCTCTGTTTGAAAATTCTTTAAAATGTGCTTTTTGCGTATGCAATCTTTTTTAATAAATTAGTTTTTGTTTAAAACGGATTGGTTGAAGAAGTTAAGTCTAGAACTGATTCCATACGAATTATCTATAGTGAGAATCTGCAGTAAAAATGTAAATGTAAAAATTAACTAAGTTTTCACACTTATTTTTGTTACATACTGAATAAACGTATTTTAAAACCAAGTATAAACTTGGAATAGTAGGGTAGTGTTACTTTTGCATGTTTTGACGAATTGTTTATTAATTTGACTTCTTACGCTTACAAAATGCTTTTGCGTTTCAATTCATGGCTGATAATTGCCTTAACGATCCTTCGTGATCACGTTTAAAATCCTCATTTAAAATCCTCGTTAATCAAGTCAGTCTCATGGGCAACTCGCACCACATGTTTATTTAAGCAGTCTCATTTCTTTAAGGCAGAGATAGTTCAACAGGTTCCCCAAGGATTATGCCACCGGCTCATTTGATCATTTCAACATTTCTAATGCATAAGCCTGCAAGTAGTACCCAATTGAGGGCTCAGAAAAGATATAAAACTATAACGGAAAAAATACTACTTGTTTTACTGATTCTGTTTAATGCTTTCTGTTATTAGCTTAATGCCTACTTAATGTGTAGACGCTGCAGTGAAATTAAGGATAAGTTTTTTCTTCATCAGTTCAATTTGTTTTCTTTAAGTCTACGAAAAAAATCATCTATCTTCTTAATCATTGTTTCGTCGGTTACTCCCTTTTTCTATCGACCATTTTAACTGATTTTTAAGATTGAGGTGTCACTTTAAAGCCTATGACCTAGCGAGTGTGAGAATGGCGATTAAAAATGTCATATCGTTTCGGGCTTTGCCTCCCTAGCCTTTGCTTTATTTCTAGAGGACGCTTAATTATGATAACCAACTTTAATTACAAGATTTTTAAGTGGGAATTGTAACTTAACAGTTGATTACCTTTAGATGAATTTTCAAGTCAGATTGTAAATAAATATATAACGTCGTGTCACTGCATAATATACATAAATATTGTTTGAAAAGTCATATAATTCAATCGAATCGAACTGTAGGTGAGTTCCTCTCAAACAGAAAGAAATATATTACAAAATGCGCTATTTGCGCACGGGATTCTTGTAATAATTTTATTCTATCAGTAAGAAGAATAATCTAATGGTATAAATTATTGTAATTGCAGTTTAGAACGAAATGCGTTAGGTAACAAATCTTCGTACATTTAATTGATTCTTGTTTTCAATCCCAGTGAAAGTGCTGATGAATAAAATATTGTGTTGTTTTTATTCATAACCGTAGCAATGTAGGGTTAACACTCAAATTAAAATTGTTGTATATTTAAAATTGTAAATGCCATTCCTTTATTAATATATTTAAGACTCTAAAGTTTTATCAACACAGTAGGGATTTAAATATTGATTGAGCTTATAGTTGAGCGAGTTTCATTATTGATATACGGCCGTTAATGGGTTTAGCGGTGCGGCCGCGGGGAGAAAGGTCTCCGTGGATTCTGCTGAGTGGACGCTTTTATCGGGCGTCCGACGAAATTGAAATTTATCCCTCGAGACGGCCAGAGCTGGAAATATACTGTCAGCTTGTGCACTTAGCCACTAGCCCTAAAATTGGTTTTTATGGGGACAGGTTTCAGTTAATAAGTACTGCGTGTCCACAAAGTCTTTCTCTGATTTCATAGCTGTGCTTTATGAACACCATTATAGACACACGCGTCTTACATTTATTGTTATCAAGTGAATTTAATCTACTTTTTCCCCATTCATTTGTTCATACTTAAAGCTCAGCTGTTTGACAACAATGCAGTTTACTTTTTATGCACTACAAAAACAAATCTTGATGGATTGACTAAATTGCCACCTCGTGCAATCACTAAATTGACTCTTGACCCCTCTGGATTTCTTTATGTAGGGGTTTGTCAAAGATTTTCTTTTGTTTTCCCGCAGTTCCGAATTAAAAAACTCTGAAAGAAAGAGTAATAAAAGCAGTAACGTTCATAACGCAGGACTAAAATAAAAACTAATTAAGAAGTCGGCTAGAAGATCAATGTAACCAAGGTCGCACACATAAAAGTATTGAGTGTGTGTAAAGCTGTAACTTACGAAATTTACGAATAATAGTTAAAACTGAATGTATAACGTTATCTTATAACCAACTGTTTTAATACTACCCAATTTCTTCATCAGGGCAAGACTTTATGGATACCCGGTATAACTTATTCAGCCATAATGTAAAACACGTGAACATAAAGTAATGTAATGATTTTATTAATACTGTAACGTATGATTGTAGTAAGGACACAAAACATTCATAATTCCAAACCTCATCTAAATCCATGTTAAGATAGAGGGTAAAGTTGAATTATAAACTGGGTTTGAAATTATGTGTAAAGCAATTTTCAATGAGGATCAATACGACCGTTAAAACTTTGAGGGTTATTTGTGCTCAGAACTGCAACTAATGACAAAGCTTGTGAAACAATCTTACCAGACTCATTGACTATAAAGACTCATTGATGCTATAAAGTACTCGGAGGACACTAAGGTAAATAAAGGTGGCTGTACGATCTAGCTTTTTAAGGTTTGCAGGTTTGCTTTCAAGAGTGAAGAGTTTTAAGGCGAGTAAACCGTTATAGAAACACAAAATATCATATTATTATTATTATTAGTATTAGTATTTTTTTTGTAAATAATTAAGAATATAGTTAACTCTAAGTTATAATTGAATAATAAATCATATATTGAACAAATCTCAAATTTGTAGCCTGCTGTGTTCACATTCTACAACATTTGGACCCGCCATCGCCGGCGGCGCTGATCGAGTTGCGCTCAGTTGACAGTTCCGATGGTGACAATCTTAACGCAATTTAATGCTTCACGCAATCTCGTTAGGCTCCGTCTCGCCTCGCCGGAGGCTTGCCACGATTATGATAGACCCTTTGCGTCAAGGGGCTGGTGTAGCTGTTAGTGCGTACTACAATTCCGTTCCTTTACCTTCCCTCTAAACTGTTGAATAAGTTATTCTCCTGTAATTAATCCTGTTATATGGATAACAAGGAGTCGATGTGACCATCCGGATAATCTTTACTCGTTATCTCTTCTGTAATTTTGCACGTTTATCTGTGATTATGACATAATACCCTACATGCTAGTAACTATGGTAATGAATAAAAATAATCTAATTGAAAATAACAGCATATAATTTAATCTCAAAGGTTTTGATTGAAAGAGTAATCATTATTCATTTTAGCCTCTGGATTGCTTGATGTACAGTAGAAATAATTAAAAATCTTACCTTAGCAATCCTTTATTTATTGCATTTGTGAAATCGATTTCACAAATGCAATAAATAAAGGATTGCTAATATATTTCACAAATGAAGGATTGCTAATCGATTTCACAAGTGCGACAAAGAAGGGACTGCTAAGGAAAGAATTTTAATTATTTCTACGAAAGAGTCAATTTTAAAAAGCAAAACTTGATAGTCGTACAAACTCTACGTGCTGGTTGACGATTATATGTCGGGTTACCTGTTTACAGAAACACTTTATACCTTGTCATAATATTTTAAATGACTTTCCGACTCATTATCCGCTTCATTTAAAATGTTGAAACATTTTAAAGTACGTATTTTTTACATCACTGGCTATATTAGCTGTCCTAGTTGTATACGAGTCTTATTGCAAAATTGCGTCTTCAGATGCGGGTGGATGTGATGACACTCGGGGTGCAAATAGCTCAGTGGCATTATGGTAAACACGTGGAACCGTGACGACCGTCGCACCGCTCTCGGAGCGTCCCGAGCGGCCTGTGTTTACTTCGTAGAATATTTCACATTTTGCCCCTTTCTTGAAAATTTCTTCATTGTGAACTCTGTAAAGTAAATAATGGATTTTTGTTAAACCAAAATACAATCTTAATCAATATTCTTTGTTTATTTTATTTCAAAATTATTTAGTTTACCACTAATATTTTATGTATTTAGCTTATGTTGTTGTTGAATGATCATAGCTGATTGTTTTATATTAATAGTTTATATATATACTTTTATATATAGTTTAATATTAATAGTTGATAGTTTTATATTAATAGTTGTTTTATATGTAGTCCATACTGGAAATACATGTTAGGCTACTCACTGTTGAAGTATTTTTAGGTTATTATTTTGTTTTCACTGTACAACTTTTAGAATTAAACCAAATGATATAATGTAGTATTAAGATTTGATACATTATACCGTACATCGTATAAACTATTTAGCCTACATTTTCTTTCCATCAAAAACTTGCTTCAATACTGGGTTGTATTCGAAGAGTTTCTCAAGCTATTTCTTATGAGGTGAGTTTATCGTCTCTTCATAGTGGATATTTTTGGCTTCGGTGCTTGGTTACTAAATTCTCATGTTTTCTTTACATTACTAATCTATTTTAATGTTACTCTATACTTATTTCTTGACCAATTAAACATGTAATTTTCTCTGATCTATATTGTGATCTAGTAAAGAGGTCACACTCTTAGAAAAACGTTTTATAGTTTTTGTACCCTTAAACATTTTCTGCGATGCCAAAAAAGTAGTGCATACACACTTGACGCTCTTTGCAGTAACTAATTTACGAATTTTAAATGAACCAATTTCGAGTTGTGTGCCCAGCGGAGCCCAGTTAAGCGTGTTATCTCAATTTGTGGCCCGTCCAACTCCAGTCGTGACCGAGTTGGGTCGGACGACGTACTTCATGAAAAAGTTCGCTCTACCTTTAATTTAATTTAGTGAGAGCTTAGCTAAAATACAAGTTGGAGACGTTTTTACCAATTGAAAGCGTTTTAAAATTAAAGGAAACTCAACGTATCTAAATAAAAAATATATGATTGAAATAGATTGAAACGAAAATACAGTATATTGACATTTAAATATATTTTGACAATGTATGTCAAAAAGGTAATTAACATATATTGATGGCACTAGGGCTGTAAAATCAGCTGGTCTAGCTAGCCAGTTATGCCAACTAATTTTAAAACTTATATGACATTATATAGCTTATTCGGATATACTTTATTGTTTCCTTGATTGGGCACACTGTAAAAATAACATAATAATTAAAATCGTCGTGTCATTGAGGTTTTGTTTAATTGTTAACAGTTTGTTGTCCATGACTGCAAGAGGAACAATTAAATACCCCCGTTGCAGTAGACCTGCGTACTCAGCGAATTTCCAAACGATCTTAAGATATTGTATTTTCCCCATAAACACCATAGGAATGGGTATGTAGGTTTGCTGACTTGGGATGTTGTTAGAAAATGTTAGTTTGTTAGGAAATGTAATAGTTACGTTAGGTAAATGTCAAACTGTCTCAATATCCGGCACTTTTTAATTTTCCCCATAAACATCATGGGGGTGAGTATGTAGGTTTTCCGCCATATGATGGGTATTGTAAGCAAATAGTTACATCCTCCCTAGTGAATGTACATCTATATATATATACAGGGTGACCATAAAGTCTTAGGACGACTTTATAACTTTTAAACGACAAACGATATCACAACCACATTTGGTATACCGTTACTGGAAATTTTAAGCTACTTTTCTGTGTACATGGTGGTCGGATATCACCTTTGGGGGACGGCCCGTCAGGGGTCAGAAGAAAATCTTAAATGTAAGCATAGGTCAAGATGTACAACAAATTAAAGGTCTCTAAAAATGTAGAATAATGCCGCAAACCCGACCTCAAAAGGATGACCGAGTCAAAAATGGCAGGCGTTCAAACTTTGCATTAAAATCATATTGCTAAAAACAAAGAATGCAATAACTCCCGTTACACTCGACCTTTTGAGGTCGGGTTTGTGTCAAATTGCTTATAATGCAAAGCGCTTTAAAATGATATATCATATGACGTGGGCCAAATCAGTTTCTCTGACGAATTCCACTAGGGACGTCCCTAAAGGAAGTCTTGGGAAAAACTTCATTGGCCTAGGTCATATGATGTAAACAGCTGTTCTCAATCAAATTCTTGAGGGAAGATAGATAATAAAAATCTAGAGGATAATTAATTGCGGTGAGTGGGCTTAGCGACAAAGCTAAACCTGACGGAAAGTGATTACTGACTGACTCATCATGAAATCTCAGGAACTACCAAACGTATGTACTTGAAACTTTAAACACAGTTTCGTCTTGCCTCTTAGATGCTCACTAAGAAACGATTTTAGAAAATTCCTTCAGGGCTCCGCCCCTCAGGCCTTCGAAATTTCAATATAATGTCATCCGCATGGCCAAATTTAAATAAAAATTAGGAAACCTGCACGGTTGAAATTTCGAGTGGTCTCTTCTTTCTTAGGTGCTAAAAAAGTGCTTTAAATATCCCCTTTAGTACTCTGCCCCACAGAAGCTCACAATTACGGTATAGCCTACGTGTGGAAATTTGACATGGACGATTCTCTTTTCCTACAGATACTTATTAAAACACTGTTTTGCAAATATAGTTTTTGCACCATTTTAGGGCTCTGCCCCACTGGACTTGATTATTACTTCAGTTCCTCCGGGGTTGAAAATTGACATGGACGTTTCTCTTTGCTCATGGGTGCTCCCACTGGATTTCAGAATTACTTTTGGGACTCTGGGGTTTAAATTTGACACGGACGTTTTTATTTATTATTATTATTATTTTTTTTTTTTGCTCATGGGTGCTCCCTAAGAAACGGTTTTGCAAATATTGTTTTCAAAGTTCTTTAGGGCTCCACCCCACAGGACTTCAAAACTGCTTTTGGGACTCCGGGGTTTAAATTTGAATCGGACATTCCTCTTTGCTCATAGTTACTGACTAAAAAATAATTTTGCAAATTTCCTTTAGGGCTCCACTCCATAGAACCTCAAGGTTACCATAGATCCAAGGTTATTGTTGTTGCTGTTGTGATAATTACTTTTGAGCCTCTGGGGTTAAATATGAATCAGACGTTCCTATGGTCATAGTTACTGACTAAAAAACGGTTTTGCAAATATAATTTTTTTAATTCTTTAGGGCTCCGCCCTACAGGTCTTAAAAATTACTCTAGATAGTGTACTCTAGATTACCATGGATAGGGGCTATAAATTTAAGATGGATGTTCCGTTTTGCTAACAGGTGCTCACTACGAAATAGTTTTAAAATTGACATGGACGTTTCTCTTTGCTCATGGGTGCTCCCACTGGATTTCAGAATTACTTTTGGGACTCTGGGGTTTAAATTTGACACGGACGTTTTTATTTATTATTATTATTATTATTTTTTTTTTTTTGCTCATGGGTGCTCCCTAAGAAACGGTTTTGCAAATATTGTTTTCAAAGTTCTTTAGGGCTCCACCCCACAGGACTTCAAAACTGCTTTTGGGACTCCGGGGTTTAAATTTGAATCGGACATTCCTCTTTGCTCATAGTTACTGACTAAAAAATAATTTTGCAAATTTCCTTTAGGGCTCCACTCCATAGAACCTCAAGGTTACCATAGATCCAAGGTTATTGTTGTTGCTGTTGTGATAATTACTTTTGGGCCTCTGGGGTTAAATATGAATCAGACGTTCCTATGGTCATAGTTACTGACTAAAAAACGGTTTTGCAAATATAATTTTTTTAATTCTTTAGGGCTCCGCCCTACAGGTCTTAAAAATTACTCTAGATAGTGTACTCTAGATTACCATGGATAGGGGCTATAAATTTAAGATGGATGTTCCGTTTTGCTAACAGGTGCTCACTACGAAATAGTTTTAAATTTGACATGGACGTGCCTCTTTGCTCATAGGTGATCAAAAAGAAACAATTTTGCAAATTTCCTTTAGGGCTCCTCCCCACAAAGTCTCAAAACTACCATAGATCCTACGGGTTGAAGTTTAACGTAAACGTTCCGTTTTGCTAATAGGTGTAAACTAAGAAACAGTTTTGCAAATATAGTTTTTTATGTTCCTCAGAGCTCTGTCCCACATGACTTCAGAATGACTGTAGGGCCTAAGGGGTTGAAATTTGACATGGTCGTTCCTATTTGCTCATAGGTTCTCAGGACCTTTTCTATTTAAGAAAGCTTTACTCACTAAGAACAGGTTTTGCGAAATACCTTCAGAGCTCCACTCACACTACTTCATTCTTTCAATGTCATTCTTAAGGAAGTAGATTTCGTTGCTCCTTAAGAAGATTTTATTACCAATAAAATAAACGTAATCACGGGCGAAGCCGTGACGGGTGACAGCTAGTACCAAATATTATCAAGTTATGGTGTTCTTTTCATTTTCCCCATAAACCCCATAGGGGTGAGTACGTAGGTTTGCCGCCATGTGGGTGTTGTAAGCAAATATCAGTTACATCCTCCCTAGTGAATGTACATACCAAATTTTATCAAGTTATGGTGTTCTTTTCATTTTCCCCATAAACCCCTTAGGGTTGAGTATGTAGGTTTGCCGCCATGTGGGTGTTGTAAGCAATTTTTAGTTGAACCCTACCAAGTGAATGTACATACCAAATTTTATCAAGTTATTCCAATAAATAAGCGAGATGCACGGTTTCGTTGATTTCCCATAAGATTAACATGGAAAACCTATTTTGGTTTTTCTCCGTAACCTGTTAAGCCAAGTTAAAAATTCAAAATACTAAATTGTTTATTTTTTTAAGCTCTTTAAAACGGTTTTAGTTCAAATTGTTGAATTTTGAAAATTATGCTCCAAAAATGCAAAAAACCCATTTTTGGCCCTTTTGAAACCCCATAAAACCCCGTTCTCATAACCCGATCATGCTGGTTCGCGAACTCATGAAAATAGACCTAGTCTTACACCTTCATACCAAATTTCATCAAAATCGGAGGTCCCCTTCAAAAGTTATCAGTACCACGGACACACACACACACATATATATATACAGGGTGAACAACCTAACCGTGCCACCATTGGCATATCCTAAACTATGAAATTTAGAGAAAACTTTAAATGGGGAACATCACCTATTTTTTAAAGGCAATAAAAAATATGAATTCCATTTTCTTCTAAGTGGCCGCCATTTTCCAATATGGCCGCCAACTTTAAAATTTCTTATGGGACACCCTACATTTTATGGTGTTTTTGAAATGTACATTTAATTTTAAAACATTTTTATTCTATAACGTTTTTCTCTAAACCTAACGGTTAGGGAGCTACAGGTAATTAAAGTTCATTTTTAGTTCCATAAGAATAACATGGGGCAAACTTTATCTGTCCATAACTCCGAAACCATTCAGTAAAATAAAAAATACTTA
Organism: Neoaliturus tenellus; assembly: GCA_030545055.2. Classification (NCBI taxonomy): domain Eukaryota; kingdom Metazoa; phylum Arthropoda; class Insecta; order Hemiptera; family Cicadellidae; genus Neoaliturus; species Neoaliturus tenellus. Next base: position 222,993,015 of record CM061532.1, read on the forward strand.
AGAATAAAAATGTCTTAAAATTATGTTTGAAGAACATTTCACACATAAAAATTATCATTTACGCATAAATTAACTTATTTCAAATATGGCGGCCAAAAAATAAAAATTGATGTTATTAGGAAAAATGGCATTAAAATCTAATTTTAAGACATTTTTATTATTGAGTATTTTTTATTTTACTGAATGGTTTTGGAGTTATGGACAGATAAAGTTTGCCCCATGTTATTCTTATGGAACTAAAAATGAACTTTAATTACCTGTAACTCCCTAACCGTTAGGTTTAGAGAAAAATGTTATAGAATAAAAATGTTTTAAAATTACATGTACATTTCAAAAACATAAAATGTAGGGTGTCCCATAAGAAATTTTAAAGTTGGCGGCCATATTGGAAAATGGCGGCCACTTAGAAGAAAATGGAGTTCATATTTTTTATTGCCTTTAAAAAATAGGTGATGTTCCCCATTTAAAGTTTTCTCTAAATTTCACAGTTTAGGATATGCCAATGGTGGCACGGTTAAGTTGTTCACCCTGTATATATATATACATACATACATATATATGAAAATGAACGAACGGTGTTTTTGGCTTCTGGGGACCTCAAAATAAAAAAGTAACATGGTCCCGGGCTTAGGCCTTACCATGGCTACTACCGTAATAGCGTATTCCCTATAGGGAAATTCGCTAAAAATATTAAACAAAATATTTCACGTCGTAGTCTGGGGCAAAAATAGTGTTCGCACCTCGGTCAAAAGGGCTCTGCATATCCCTTGAACGTTTTCATGACCAAAACGAATGAATCCCATACCATTAGCATAACCTTACTTCTTGCCCACTGCGGAATAAACTATTTACCGTATCTTATTATCTTTTGCGACGCCAAAGGTTTTTAATTTAATCATCAACTATAGTCCTGGACAGGCTTATTGGCGGGTGGCCGATCAGCTGTTACAACCTATTTTCTTAGTAAACTGTTTCTAGATCGTAACAGTAGCAGCTTCAACCAGAATCATAAAGTAATGGTTACAAACATATTATTACATTGCCAGCTGTTACGCATAGATACAACCTTCTTTCTAACTTGTTGTTATTGTTAAACCATTGAAAATTGTTTTAATACATTTTTACAAACTATATTTTTTAAAGTTATAGTTTATCAAAAAACTTACGCACGTATTTTAGTAAGTTTATCTTTAATGTTGCAATTTATGTACACATCATGCGTCTATGAAAGAGGAAGGCACCTCATGCATAGGACTTACGCTCGACGAGAAGTGTGAACAAGCCTCGACGTAATTGTTTAAACTATTCAGACTTTGTCTACTAAGACAATTTATTATGACTTAGAGAAGCGTTGTGGTAGCCTACTAAAAGTTACACTGATGGTCACTTTTACTGGTATATTTTAGTAAAACTGTTACTTGTTTGGTGCATACTTGCACCGAGAAAAATACTGTATTTGAAAACCAGGATTGAGTTTGGATAATACTTAGGGAATACTTCTTTTATAATGATACAGTTTGAATCCTTGTGTATAGCCTATTTATTTTTCACACCACACACTTAAACTATATAGCATGTTTCTGTCTTTGTTGTAGTCTTATTAGACACAACATTTTGTCATTTTTAGTGAAAGATGAAAAACTTTTTTAGGTTAACCTTAATCATATACAACTCATAACACTTTTCCTCGCGTTTTTACGTTTCCTATAGCCTACGTTAATGTTTTCCTTGTTTAACGTATATATAATCATTATGGATCCTTTCCATCTGTTTCACTTGATAAACAAGCAATAAAATCATTCGGCAAAAATAAAAAGTATTTAAAAAATAGCGTAAATGTGAAAGAGAAGCTGACGTTAAAATGAATGGTTACAAACAGTTACATTATGATTCCAATAAAAACAGTTACTATTACCTTCTGGAAACAGTTTACTAAGGTAATAGGTTGCATCAGCTGATTGATCCACCCGCCAATAAGCCTGACCACGACTATACACATGATATCCCACCATTTGTGAACATTAACTTTAGCTGTTTTACTGGAAAAAGGAGATAAGAAATAAGCAAAATTGTATAACATTCCATTCTATTTCTCCCCAATGTAGACTATAATACCAAACACTAAAGTGATAACGCTTTTATTTATCTCGCTGACAATGTTCTCCTTTTTCCAGGACTGACGTTTATTGTTAGAAATCACTTCTTGCTTTTCTCTAAACAATTTCGCGTTCGTTGTACTCTTGAGTTATAAATACAATAAGTACAAACAATAATTTACTTTAGTTTTGCAATTGGGGTTTCAAGTATCATCATGTTCGTGAAATCCGTAATCAATTTCCTGCCATTTTTTCAATATGGCAACCAACATACAATTCTTAAGTAGCCACCCATTTTTATGTCGTTTTAGGATTGTGTAAATAATTTTAAGACTTATATTCTTTAACATATTCCTCTAACCCTAACGGTTAGGGGACTAGGAGGAGTTAAATTATATTTTTAAGTTATTTTGAAATCACCTGAAATTATGATAGTGCCTAATAAAATATAGAGTTTCCCTCATAAGAAGTACACTGTCAGATATAGAGTATTTTAATTCACTCTAACAAAAGTGCGACTGGTGTTGATACATAAAAAAAGTTAGCTATTGGATCACTTTGAAACACTCACCCTGTATAACATTAATAGTTAAAAAACACAAAAATCAGAAGTGAAATATAATTTAAACTAGAAATAGTTACAGCCAAGAATGTTTTTATACGGTTTCAACATACGGAACCTCCCGCCACATAACAATCCCCACACTCCAACTTCACACATTTATAATGACTTCCAAACCAGTGTTTGGCTTGCGGAGTCAGCGCCGCACATTCCCTTTGTAAGTTACTCTGGACTCCGACGTCAGGCCAACTTTTACACCTTTTAGTTCATTTTCGTTAGTTGTTCAACTTTTAGTGTTTTCAGTATAGATTTTTAATTTATATTAACATTTTTGTATATTATAATTATTACATTCAAATAAACTCATAGTTATTAACTGGCCTAAAATAAAATTTGTCAAGAACCATGTTAAACATATAATGAGTGTATGAGTCTTTACAATGTATGTTAGCGTATACAGTATACTGATGAACATTTGGTTTTTGCAGGTATGCTGTGCCTCTTTTGTTGCCAGTTACAGCCAAGGTAATGTAATTATACGAATTAAGAGTCGAAAGTGAATCGATCCTCATTTAGAGCCCGATAACTTAATTTGCACCTAATTCAATATTTGATTCCAGAAAAAGAAGAAAGTCTGTTCAATTTGGTTTAAAATGCTTTATTACACAAAAGGAATTCATTTATCATGGACTTACTTCCTGAAAGAACTGTGCTGATCTTTTACTATGTAATTTTAAAATGGCCATAATTTAATGTACTGAACTTAAGTTGTGGCTGACCAAAAACCTATTACGTTTAGCCTCAAGACCATTAGTTTTGTATTTCAAAACAAAACGAAATGGATAGGATTACCGGAAAACAATTAATTTCCCCGAGGTCTTTGAAACCCAGAATAATGAATACATCCAGCCATTAGTGGCGGTCTGGAATCGTGCTGTGTATAAAGTGCGGCGACCCGCGACACGGTGCTTTCCAACTACATAAAAAAAAACCACTACAGTTTTTGATAAGTTTGTGGAATACTTATTATGCGTGTGGTCGAAATGAATTATCTTCAAATTAAAACTATTTTAAGTCTTAGTATTTGCTTCCATTTTGTATTTGATTCAATTAATTGTTATTAGCTACAGTAATATTATTAATTTAATTGTTGTGCATACGATTAAAAGGAAAACAGAAACCTCAATTGAACAGAACTTTTACTTACTATATCTCTTGTTATTACTCATAATTATTTGTACTGCTTACTATTTCTTCTTCTCTGTATTAGATTACAAAAATTTGTTACAATAATTTTTTTACAATACAATAAACGTGTCCAGAAATAATGGTGAGATGTAATCCACGAAAACCATAAAATCTTATTTGTATTTGATCAAAACCGATGTTTTACGTGACATGATGGGATGAACAATTTTTATGATGAAGAATTAAATTAATCTTGATTTAAAATACATTTTTTTACTCAAGAAATTATTTCAATTATTAAAAACACAGGTTTTTATTGATTCATTTATAAAAACAATTGACTCATTTATCGACGATTGGATTTTTCACTTGCTTTAAGTAGTTAACCTTAATTCATATTTTATTCGTCTACGGAATTAGAGTTGATGTTTGTAAACAATACTAAAGGATTGTTGTTAAAATTCCTGAATTGTGGATACTACTGCGGCCGATCTGCGTTATGTAAGATATCAAAGCAAGGAGTTTTTTCCATCGGATGCAGGATGCCCACAGAGCATTGGATCCCCGGGGACCGAGTCCTCACTCTGGATCACATTTCACACATCTCAAGAGGGATTCCCTCGACGCGAAATCACCTCCCTATACTGCTACAAAAATCTTTGGAAAATCAATGTATTATTTAAAGTTGCCGAATTAATATTAAATGGTTTACAATATAAAAAAATCATTATCTATTTTGTCATCTATAATATTTAATTGATAATTAAAAAAGGGTACAACAAGTTTTCCTAATTTCATTGCATTTTCTCTAGGTTTCAAATCTGTAACAAATGTTTATTTATACCTATCATGAATATGTTTACGTTTTATTTAACGATGACCAACTCATATTTTGGATCACAATGGAATAGTAAATATTGAGGACCAACAATATTTTGGATTAGTAAAGGGAAACTCCAATATACCATTTACTACAAATCTTGTTGTTGACGTCTCCCCCCGGGCCGGGTAAATCCTAGCCCGCCTACAACCGCAGCCCCTGAAATTGACATCTCCCGCCAGGGAATACTCCAAGAATATTTGAATTTTTCGAAAACTTGCTCCCAGACAGACGTAGACTGTCAATAACGTTAACGAAGTGCTTAATAAATAATGATTAATTTGTACCCTTATTTTTTTACATTGTATAATCTTTAAATCTGTGTTCTTAAAAACATGTTCTTAAACAAATTATAAAAAATTAGCATGTGTATCTACGATCCTAGTTTTATAATGCTGTTGCTATTGGTAAAATTAAACACAGACGTTTGAAGCTTTGTATTATTTCATACAAAAACTTTATTGAGCTACTATTCGGAGACGATGAGAAAGGAAACCATTTTACTTACAATGAGAATGCAAGTAAGTTAATTAATTCAATTATTTCATGAAAAGTTATAAAGTCATGTTTACACTCGGTACTGAATTGTATAGTAATTTCTAACACGTATTTAATAATACACATTTCATTTATCACACTTACCTGTCATAATAATTAAAAAATTTGACTGGTTATGGCTTATTAAAAAATTACACTATCTTATAAAAATTCATCTATCTTTACAAGACATATTAAATAAAGTTTAGTTTAACAATTTATTTATACATTTAACCTACACATTGAACTAAATGCTTGGACCAAATCTTTTGTATCTGATGGAAGGTTCTTGTTTTCAAACACTCCAACCGTAATAGGGTCTAAAACCTAAGAGGATCTTAAATTTGAAATTCAATTACTCTTCGGGTGAAAATGGTGCTAGAGTAACGTTTGAATTCACCCTCAATAGATTAATGACCAAACTGAAAATTTATCATTCGTCTATCAATAATGTTAGAAAATACATTAAAGACGTTTGATGAAATACAGCAATACATTGATTGGTAACAACCAGTGTAATTTTCCTTTGCTTTCTAAAACACTTATCCTAATTTTGAACTCAAAATTTATTGAGATATAGGGTGAGTTCCTTAAAGTGATCCAATAGCTAACTTTTTTATTTGTTATCTGACAGTATACTTCTTATGGGGGACCCCCTTTACTTTTTTATTTTGCTTTCAGGTTTGTATTTCAATTTTCAAAATTTTCCGCCATTTTTCCAATATGGCGGCCAACTTAAAAATTTCTTATGGAACACCCTACATTTTATGGTGTTTTTGAAATTTCCATGTGATTTTAAGACTTTTTTATTCTTTGCCACTTTTCTCTACACCTAAAGGTTAGGGAGCTAGAGTCAATTAAAGGGGAGCACGACATGGAGACGAGTCGACACACGAACGATTCCCCACCACACCCCTCCGCGGCACACACGGGCCCCCCTCCACACCACCCGCACGGCCAATGACACGGTAGGCGGCGTCGACTTCCCCTCCCAACCAAATTAGGTGGGGGTACAGCTCGTTGCACCGGACACCGGAAAGAAACAGTGATGTAACCTAAGAAATTGAAAATTCCCTCAACAAGTCCGGCAAGGTTATTTTCACATGTATGACTATTTCTTGTTCTGAAATGCCACTTAGGTAAATGTTGAACATTTATCTACTATAAATACTGTAATTTGCACACCTTAAAAATTTGTAGGGAGCCCGTGCAGCTCCATGGTAATTTAGCCTACCGAGTTACTTCAAATAAAAAATAAACTATAGTGGAAATCTGATAACACCTTATTAGTGTTTCATTAATCGATCTTCATCACTAATTCTCTACTAACGTCAAAAAATGATAGTGTTGAGATTTAATAATTGTTCTTTTAGGTCCTAGTTAGCTAGGTTTACGTGATTGTTCTAATGCCAATGTGTCTTAGGGCCTCTTTTTAAAAACTCCTATAAAATTTACAATTAATGCACAAATGTTGGATTTTAGATAGTTCATCAAACATAAAAAGTAAACGACAACAGAAGAAAATTAATATTTTTCATTTACATTTCCCCGGTCCTTCATGAGTTATGCAGCACTCACTGCGGCCCTTTTTGTAGTAGGCATACTCTAAAAGGTTGTCAATACAGGGGATGAGCCCACATTACTATTTGTAACTAACTAAATCATCTTTACCTTTACTTCCCATGGCATAACAGAATGTAAATAAATAAATCACAAAGATTGAGAGAATGTATATATTTGTTGGTGAGGTTCATTTTGGTTTGATGTGGCATTTAATTTTATTTTGGTTAAAATTTCTCAGATTTTTGTAATAAGTTTGTTGTCTAAACTGGAGGTAAAAAAGAACTTTTAAACACTGTCGATTGTAAACATCTATATATTAATACGCAAGCATTTCATTTCCTCCTTTTTTCTCAGCTCTTGTGCACTGAAGGATAAATCCGCGAATACCGTTAGAAAGGTATAGTCCTGTAGATGAGCAGAATCACATTTTAATTCACATCGGACTCCAGGGCTACGCCCCACAGGCTTTCAAAGTTCCAATGTCAATCTTATGGAGAAAGGAGAATTGAATGAATCATTAGACAGCTGTTGTAAAAACAAATGCTAGCAAATTAGGAAGAACAGATGTTTTAATTATAAAATGCTTTTACACTTCTTGAGTCCAGATCGACTGAAAGTTTGATCGAATTTCGATCAGGAGGCGATCTCTAGTGTATTTTAATAAGTGTAGCATTCTGCTAAATTTGTTATTATAGTTAACGAACAGGTTATTAAATTTACCCCGATAACCAAATACTGTATAATTTTTCCTACTTATCATCAGTTTGAAAACTCATGCACATAAAAGTAGTGTTCTAATTTAATTTATGTTAACTTTCATTGTTTGTTTCAATATCAACCAGACATCCCATTAGACCCATGTTAACAATTTCAATTAATAAGAATAACATGGAACTAATTTTATCAGCCCATATCTCCGAAACCATTGATTAAAATAAAAAATACCCAAAACTAAAAATGTCTTAAATTGATGTTTTAAGAACATTCCAATCATGAAAATTATCATTTACGCTTAAATTAACTTCTTTCCAATATGGCGGACAAAAAATCAAATTTTCAAAAATTTTTTGTTAATATGAAAAAAAATTGTTCTTAAAACATCAATTAAAGACATTTTTATTCTTGGGTATTTTTTATTTTAATCAATGGTTTCGGTGATATGGGCTGATAAAATTTGCCCTAAGTTATTCTTATGGAACTAAAAATTAACTTTAATTGACTCTAGATCTCTAACCTTTAGGTTTAGAGAAAAGTGGCAAAGAATAAAAAAGTCTTAAAGTCACATGGAAATTTCAAAAACACCATAAAATGTAGGGTGTTCTATAAGAAATTTTTAAACTGGCCGCCATATTGGAAAAATGGCGGGAAATTTTGAAAATTGAAATACATACCTGAAAGTAAAATAAAAAAGTAAAGGGGGTCCCCCATAAGAAGTTTACTGTCAGATAACAAATAAAAAAGTTAGCTATTGTATCACTTTAAGGAACTCACCCTGTATATATACTAGGTTTTCTGATACTCAAACTGAATCAAACACAGTTTGTGGACTAATAGTACAATGGCTTGGTGATACCACGTTTTGCTTTTGTGTGGTTCGAACTCTGCAAAATTGGAAGAACATAATTTTATGTCAAGGATGACGAGCTAAAATATACGTAAATATGTATCACCCTTGATAACAATTATTGATACAATTATTTCTATTTAATATAAACTTAGAAATGATATTTCAATCGACAAGCCCCAAAAGGTGTATACGTTGGTGTCAAGTGATTGTGTGCAGTATTATAGGGCTGTCAAGACGAGAACTGTCAATTTAACTGTAACTTGATCACCTCCGGCGGCGATCGGCAGTAGAGATATTGTGTTACGCACAGTCAGTTGCGCGCCACCGATGCCCGATGTGCGGTATAGTGGGTGTATCAGAGACTTGTAAGTCACAGGCAGGATGATAGTTGTGTCGAGTTGTTTTGTGGTCTGATGTTTAAAATGATAATAGGAGTTGGGCTGACAAGACGAGAACTGTCAATTTAACTGTAACTTGATCACCTCCGGCGGCGATCGGCAGTAGAGATATTGTTGTGTTACGCACAGTCAGTTGTGCGCCACCGATGCCCGATGTGCGGTACAGTGGGTGTATCAGAGACTTGTAAGTCACAGGCAGGATGGTGGTTGTGTCGACTGTCTCGAGTTGTTTTGTATTCTGATGTCTAAAGTGATAATAGGAGTTGGGCTGACAAGATGAGAACTGTCAACTGAACTGTAACTTGATCACGTCCGGCGGCGATCGGCAGTAGAGATATTGTTGTGTTACGCACAGTCAGTTGTGCGCCACCGATGCCCGATGTGCGGTACAGTGGGTGTATCAGAGACTTGTAAGTCACAGGCAGGATGGTGGTTGTGTCGACTGTCTCGAGTTGTTTTGTGGTCTGATGTCTAAAGTGATAATAGGAGTTGGGCTGACAAGATGAGAACTGTCAACTGAACTGTAACTTGATCACGTCCGGCGGCGATCGGCAGTAGAGATATTGTTGTGTTACGCACAGTCAGTTGTGCGCCACCGATGCCCGATGTGCGGTACAGTGGGTGTATCAGAGACTTGTAAGTCACAGGCAGGATGGTGGTTGTGTCGACTGTCTCGAGTTGTTTTGTGGTCTGATGTCTAAAGTGATAATAGGAGTTGGGCTGACAAGATGAGAACTGTCAACTGAACTGTAACTTGATCACGTCCGGCGGTGATCGGCAGTAGAGATATTGTTGTGTTACGCACAGTCAGTTGTGCGCCACCGATGCCCGATGTGCGGTACAGTGGGTGTATCAGAGACTTGTAAGTCACAGGCAGGATGGTGGTTGTGTCGACTGTCTCGAGTTGTTTTGTGGTCTGATGTCTAAAGTGATAATAGGAGTTGGGCTGACAAGATGAGAACTGTCAACTGAACTGTAACTTGATCACGTCCGGCGGCGATCGGCAGTAGAGATATTGTTGTGTTACGCACAGTCAGTTGTGCGCCACCGATGCCCGATGTGCGGTACAGTGGGTGTATCAGAGACTTGTAAGTCACAGGCAGGATGGTGGTTGTGTCGACTGTCTCGAGTTGTTTTGTGGTCTGATGTCTAAAGTGATAATAGGAGTTGGGCTGACAAGATGAGAACTGTCAACTGAACTGTAACTTGATCACGTCCGGCGGCGATCGGCAGTAGAGATATTGTTGTGTTACGCACAGTCAGTTGTGCGCCACCGATGCCCGATGTGCGGTACAGTGGGTGTATCAGAGACTTGTAAGTCACAGGCAGGATGATGGTTGTGTCGACTGTCTCAAGTTGTTTTGTGGTCTGATGTCTAAAGTGATAATAGGAGTTGGGCTGACAAGATGAGAACTGTCAATGTAAACTAACTTCATTAATATTTTAACAATATTGTATTAAATTGAAGTTTGAAATATATTTTTAAACCGCCAAATTTTAATGTTTTCGATTTGTGAACTAATAAAACATAAATACTTAACCATGCAAAAACTGCTGATTATTGGCTACTATACATTAACCTGGCTTTTTATATGATCAAACCCATAGAGAAATAAACACTTAATAATAACAAATAATGATACTATACCACCATTTTTTGCGATCTTGTTGATTACATGTAAATAGGGTTAGTTTGGAAACGAACAGAATTTTCTTGCTCTGTGCAAAATTTTAAGAACCTTAAAAAATTATGAAACATTTTTTTATAAATTGAATTGTATGTTGTTATGGTTAACGTAACATCACTTTATTTATCTTTACCACCTAGAAAGAAATTTCTAGTTGTAGTATGTGATAATTATATTTGACAAGATTGCCATTTCAACAAAATCGCACACTTCATGTCAACCAGTCACGGAAAATAACTCATAAAGGAGGTTATCCAATGTCCGATTTAAGCGCCTACTCGTGACGCAGAAATCTAAGATTTGGCAATATACATGTGCCTCTAAATTGTAACTAATTAATGTAATGATCGCATCAATAAATGTGTATGATCACTTATCACTTATTCATGCAATAGATACATCAACTTCGTTGCAACTAACCAACGCAACGCCTCCTAGAATCACTGATATTACAACCTTTTTAAACCACTTTTTCAAAATTCTATAAAGTTATATGAACGTTACGAAAGGCAATTATAAATAATCTGAAACCTATATCACCATATTTGTATTTTAAAGCTTAGTTTATTAATGCATTTTTTAACAGTCTTTTATCAACTCGGTTCACCATCTATGAAAACATTAACATTGTCATGGTTAAGTAAAATTTGACATAAGTAATTTCCCGTTTATATATTTTCTAATAAATGAAGTCAATTACATTTGACAAACAAATTTTGGCAATGATAAACAACTGACATACTGGCTGATTAAAAATAAAACTATTATTCATATGGACATCTCTTGAATTGACATGTTTGCACTTGTGGAAAAGTAACAGTAAAAAATCACCGAAGTTGAAACGCTGACGCTCAGCAGAGATGTCGAGTGGAAAAGTGATTGAACTGTAACTTTGGGACTGCAACTTCGCATACAATGTAAGTGTCTGTCATGGGCGTTCGGCGACTTTTGCTTGGCACAGTTATAGGAGTTTATCGTATTTAACTTAACTAGGAGTACGCTTATTCTGAGCGTGTAAGGGCGAACGGACTTAGGATAGGAAACCCTTTTTTTATCAAAATAAAACACATGTCAATAACGTATTAAGACACACTTATAATTTCATAAACCTACTAAAATTAGCCTTCAGACTCTTCCTCATTTGATTAACCCTTGAAAGTAGTATGTTCTCCCATGACTATTCGCTATAAATTTATCGCCAATAGTTTCAGTGTTAATTGCAATTGCGATTTAATCGCCCACCATATTTGACCTAAACGTTGGAAGCTTATACATGTAAAAGTGGACTTAACTGCCATCACCATCAAATGTGATGTACTTCAAACTCTGGAAAAAAGGTTCCTCGTTTAGCAAAAAATTAAGAAGGATAGTACTCTAATCCTTCTACCTCTCAGATAATAGTAATTTGAAATATTTAACTAAGCCACAACAATAATATTAATCAGAAGTACGCTTTGTCTGTGGTTATGGAAAGCAACGAACCTAAGATCGGAAATTACAAGTTTAAGTTATTTTAAAAAATAACATATCTGTGAATTCACACGTATAACTTTCATATTGTAGTTAAGTTATAGAATGTTTGTTTAGTACGCATCATTGTGTTTGAAAACGTATATTTAGGAAATAATGAGTTATATTTTGTGTGGTATTACAACAGCAGGAAATATTTTTCAAAATCCCTACTGCTATAAATGTCTAGAGCATGAATTCGTTGGTAAAAAAAAACAAAAAAAAACCAAAAAAAAAACAAGCACCACTAAAACAGCATCCGTTGTGTTTCTATGGGAAATGCAATTATGAATTATTAGATTTGTCAGAATAGCTTCGCCAACGAAAAGACTTCTACAAAATATGAAAAATCTACTGTGAAAGTTTTAATTCGATCTGACAATTCTTTCGAGAGTAATCGTTCACCATTGAAATTGATTTTCATCAATACAATGAGGCTCCAAAATTCATGTACGAAGATTTCTTTCCTTTCAAGTCATTTATCCAATAAAGGTGTTATCTTCAAAATTATGAATACGTAAAGGGTGCAGGCAATGTTATAGCGAAGCGAAAAGCAATATACTGGCCTGAATAATAATAAGGTTCACATATTATGACGCTTGCCTCAGCTCTGCCCATCGCCCATTCCTTCCCTTTCCCTAACAGATCACAAACACATATTTATAGGTAGCCTTTAACAGGATTAAAAAAAAAAACGATTTTTTGTACATTGTAATAAGAAAGTAAAAGTACGTTATAAGTTGTCAAGTCTATTTAGCTTAGGCGACTAGTTTTGACACATATATCCTGTTCTAAAAAATATACGTTAAAGTCAAATACTGAAAATCACGTAAGAATGTATCAAAATTATTTAAATAGGGTTTTCGAATACAGTACAATGTATTAGAATGTACGTATATGTTAGTGGTGTTTAAGAATATCTTGGTGGTAAAAAAAATAAAGCTTTTTCTCTCAACGCCGGTTTTCAGTAGATATCTGTGAACTTCATTATCAATAAACGTCGGTGTCGGTGGGCTGGAGCAGCTAAGTGCATGGCGTCGCGTTGTGTCATGACGTCGTGGCTGGAGAAGCTTCTCTCCAGCGCCAGCGTGTGGACTGATGCATCCCTCGGGTATTTTATATCAGTTTTATGTAGCGCAGCTCTCAGATATAAAGGGTCATTTGAAACCCTTAATGCTCCGTTCAACTATGGCCCCAATACTTCCAGAGTGCTTCTTAATCATGGATATAATGGAATAGCCTTTGACGTCACTAAGCAAGGGGTTATCGTTGTTTTTATGCTTGGAGATGGTTGATTCGTATTTTATGGCATAGATAATATAGTGTCATTTGCTTCGAAAGTGTTTCCCATGCCTTTAACTAAATTTGGTTACTTTATTGGTTTTTATGCATTTTACTGTATTCAGTGTCTATGGCAATGTTTTACACTCGTAAAATTCCTCAAAGAAACTAAATAAATAAAAAGTATGGAAAATTTGATAAAAACGACTAATTATAATTAAAACTATTGTATATTTTTCCATATTTGTTGTTAAGACATTTCAGGCCCTTTAACACGTATATATAGCACTACTATAGTTGATTGTCCATAGGTGGCATGCAGTTTATCATTTATACCGTTCAAAATGAGAATTCACCAAAAGGAACGGAACAGACCAGACTTGTCAATTTATTCTAAAAAGGATCATTTTTCTAATTGAAAAGTGTGATCTTAAAATTTTTAATCATGGATACAACACCGTTTCCTAGAATCCGAGGCCTAGAATCCTGAAATCCTTGAATATTAATTTTAATTTTTAAGAACTGCGACAAACTGTCATCTACAGTGTACCTGCATTTTTAACTTGCAGATTTATTGAAGAACATTAAAAAAGTATCCATACATATTTAATAGGCGACATGTATTTATGTACAAGGAACTCCTCCTACAGTTTTCAATCGATTTTAATGATTTTCGTGTCATTAGATAGAGCTCGGCTTGAAGTTGTTTCTAAAGTAAATTAGTAAATATCCATTTAAATGGAAGGGCCCTGCATGCCCTTAAAGTTATGAATTTCCCCATTAGAATAACATTAATAAGGAAAATTAAAATATTTTCAAGTTTAACAGCTGTAACAAGTAAACACAGCAGCACACTAGCGAGAACATCTATCTGTCTATTCATACAGAATAATAAGTTATTTGAAACCATTGAAACCATGGAGGATACACTGCATGAAACAAGCCTAACCAGCGAAAAGTAGCCAAACTAAACTGCTCGATTTCGAGCAACAAGTACACTATTAAGCATAATAAAGTAGGTTGATTTTTGTTATACTTGCATTCTGATCCGGAAGAATACTGTGCCTATTTCTAATCAAAATTGGTTCTATTAAAAGCAAACATTATTTACCTCAGTATTTTTTTTTTTCTAATTCACTCTTCAATTATTTATTTATTTGTTTTATTTTTCGAGTGCTTCTCACAGATCAAAGCTCCATCAATGCTGTAGTGATGATCAACAGGCTGAGATATGGGCCAACAGGCAGCAATATTAGCAACAATGCCTTCGATTCTCCGGCCGAGTGATTGGCTGATATTGCTCTCTTCAATCTGTGATAGTACAAGTTATTGTATGGCCATGGATTGGAATTATTTGTTATTGTTGTTTTCTCGGCTTGAATGAAAACAACACTATCGCAGGCTTTCTATATAAAAAGATTAAATGCATTTAATTTTAGGAATAAATAAGGTCAAAAAAGTTCATAAAAATGCTTTTCTGATAAATTGTTTATATTTGTTCTATATTTAGTTATTATACTCTTCACTGCTCAGATAAAAGAGGAAAACGTTTTGTGTTCATGATTAGTCAGTTAAGGTCTTTGATGTTATTTAAGACGGTCGTTGGAGAATTTCTATATTAACACGTTGTTATGTAGGATCACTTATTGATTTTAGCTTTAATTTTATATCGTTTTTACCTATTTCAAAATATAAAATGTTTTAAATTTTAAAAAATAACTCTTTTTATTCACTAATTTAATAATATAAACTTGGGCCAAACCCACTCGAATGATATGTACATATGTTGAATTCATCATTTATTAATTTTTTATTTATTTATTTTTATTTACAACCCATGATAGGCTGAGAAACCATTTATTGTCACATTTTGAATCAGAAATCTTTTAAAAGAACTTTTATTGAATGAAAAATCAAAGTACTCATCACAATTATCATTGTATAGCAAAGAAATGTTCTTTTTTAATAACCCACAAATTACACTATGAATAATTTTCTAAAACAATTATGAAAGTCGTTCTATTGTTACATTTTTGTTGAAAGTGCGTTATGTCAATGTGACGAATAACAGAAACATCGAAATGGTTGGTGAGAGCATATTTGAATTGCTGAGCAAACGGAAAGTTTTGACGTTTATGTCTTCTTCAACCAAAAACTTGTGGAAACAATTTTCTCTGTAGAAACTATTGAATTGTAGCTATTCTGTTTATATCATGGCGCGTAAATTGATACAAGACAAAAGACCAATATGCAAAGGATGTAGCCGACCAATTTTCTGCAATCTAATCAACAACAATAATTTTATCTTCATCTCTACATTTAGCTTATAATTTTCATTACTAATGTTGTTTCATTTTATTTTGTACTTGATTAATTTTAAACGTGTTCTTCTGTGTTTTTATTTCTTTGTTTCTACTGTATATACTTCCATACAAACGTGTATTGAAAAAAAAAACTCACGAACACATTTAAATCAGTACTCTTGCTCTGCCTTGCTGGATGAGTAACTTATAATTATGCGTTTAATAAATTAATAATAAATTATTAATAAAAAAACCTAAGCCCCCGATTTATGTCAAAAATAGAGTTTTAAAAGTCTATACACAAAAAAAAATCATTGCGGATTATGGCAGGTGTGTCCAGTAGAGAGAGCTGTAAGCCCTGGTTTAAGCATTTCAGCATTTTAACTGTTCAAAGCATTTTCATCTTTCAGAACCTTTTATATGTTAGGCAAAATGAAGACAAATTCACTTCTAGAAGTACAATTCATGGTACTTCTAGAAGTACAATTCTAGAAGTACAATTCTTGCCTTATGGAACCAGGCAGTCCGATGATCTTCTCATCACTCGGTAAAAGTTGCAAAAATACGCCGATAGTAATAAGAACCTACAGATTAAAATGTTTAATAAATTGCCAGAACATTTCCGCAAATTAAATGTTAATGCTTTTAGAAGACAACTAAATATTTTTATCTTTGACTAGGCCTAGATATATATACTGTATATTGTACAGGTAAGGTTTCTGTTGTACATATGCTAACCCAATCATTTTATAAATAGTATGTAGTATAAGAATTGACTATGTCAATTGTACATTGTGAAATGTTTTTAATGACAAATAAACTTCTTATCCTTATTATTTAGAATTTAGGACAGTATAGTATCTCAAGAAGTATACGTGCTGTGATACTGAGAGGTGATCCTCTTTTTAGTGTTTTTGAACGATGTGCACTCGAGTGTATCAAATGTTGACCTTTGCCTTTTCGCAGATGACACGCCTTTGAACTTAAGTAATTCCTCCCGCAATTATCTTGAAATGGAGTCCTTCATTCAATGCAGTTTACTTTTTCAATGGCTGGTTGACAACAATCTTTGTGTAAATGCTGAAAAAACTCACTTCATTGATTTTAAGTTACGAAACACACTTGACTACTCATCTAGCATATTCATTGGTGAGAATCAAATAGATTCTTGTACGAGCACAAACTTCTTGTTTCTAGTTGTTGATTCAAGTCTGAATTTTTCTGAACATATATCTAAGGTTTGTCGCAGAGTTAATAGTGGGATTTTTATTCTTCGTCGTTTATCAATGTTTGCTGATGTCAGTGTTCTCCTGACAGCTTACTTCGGGTGCATTTATCCTCACCTCAGCTATGGCATTATAATTTGGGGAGCCGAAACAAATCAATCTAAGATGATATTTCGTCTTCAAAAAAAAAAAAAAAAAAAAGAAAAAGAAAAAAGAAAAAAAGAAAAAGAAAAAAACAATCAGATTAATTTTTTCTATGAGATGAACTGATTCATGTAGAGGGGTCTTTTCAAAAAACAAAATGCTCACGTTTTTTCACTTTACATTTATGAAAGTCTTTCATTTTACATAAAAAAATAGTCATTTATTTCAATTTCGTAATAACGATCTCTACAGACTTAGACATGCAAATTACACTCTATCCATACCTCACCACAACACCACTTTAAAAAAAACAAAAAAACAGGCCTTTTACAGTATTGTTAAGCTCTTTAATGCATTGCCCTCAGAAATTAAAAAAGAAAGAGATGTGAACAGGTTCAGGAGCAAATTAAAATCATTTTTGATCCTCAAGGAATACAGCGTCCAGGAGTTTTTAACGGATAAGACTACTTTTTAGTTAGAGGTGTGATTTAATTTTAATTATGTTAATCACTGATTATTGTATGTTAAAACCAAATGACCATTTGTCAATGCTATTTGTATAGTTTTATGACAAATAAACGTTCTTGATTCTTGATTCTTGATGTTATTTTATGTCCGGTACATTAAGTTTAAAAGGAACTTTATTAGTTTTTATTTTGTTTTTTTAACGTATAGAGAGGATGATTTAACATGAAACGCTATTCAAATAAGTCTTAAAAACCTAATGAAAATGAAATATTTTTGTGTAACAATAAAAATTTCACATTGTTTTTAAAATTCATTAAAAGAACCGCAGTTCCCCATCACTCATTATTATCCGACAATAAGACAAAGTAGTGATATATTTGAAGAATTTGGGAATTACGTGTTATTGATTTAACTAACCCCTGAGAAAAACTTTCTCGTTTTGGCTGCGGTCTAGGGATTGACGAATGAGTCAATCATGGACCACTAGAGGTCGGGACCAATCCGCCGTCTTATTGAAAACATCGATCAAACCATGATACGATCACCACCTGAGAAACACACAACACACTTTCTTGTTTGAGCTGGGATGTAGGGATTGACGAATGGTCCAATCATGGACCACTAGAGGTCGGGACCAATCCGCCGTCTTATTGGAAACATCGATCAAACCATGGTTCAGATACGATTACCACCTGAGAAACACACAACACACTTTCTTGTTTGAGCTGTGATGTATGGATTGACGAATGGTCCAATCATGGACCACTAGAGGTCGTTACCAATCCACTGCCTTATTGGAAATCAGGTTAAATACCCACTATGTGAGGTCCCTGTTTCAAAATAGTGATTTAGTAAACATCTATCTCAATCCACCTGAAATTAGTTTGTTTTTTAGCGCAAACTTATCCGTTCCCTTGCAATTTGCAGCATTGAACCGTGATATCCTTATCATAATAGATTACGATTTGCTTTCGAATAATATTCATTCCATTATAGATATTGCATTTCATTAAAATGTGACCTTAGTTTAAAAAGGGAACATAAAGGATATTCTTATACATATCTACTAGATTTCACACAACGATTATTCTTAAATTTAAACCACTGAAAAACATATTTAAAGCTTTTATAAAAACATACACACTATTTTAGTCTTGAAAATATGTATAAAATCATGCTGATAATAACAGGGTTCTGAACGGTTTATGATACAATGGTAAATCTTGTCAAAACCCTCATCACCCCCAATAGGGTTCGGTCGAATTGAATTGTGGTGAAAGCGTTGTCAGACGGGGCGGTCCTCCAGACTTATTCTGGTCAAGATTGCTTCTCTATTTTTTGAATAGTATTTTTTTTACAATTCTTATAGAGTTTCCTTTAATAGAATTTAGTCAGACTAGAGGGTTTTTTTGTCTAAAGTTTTTTTTATACAATAAACATGTATTGAAAGTAGCTTTCTTATCCTTTTTATAAATCGTTTAGTGAATGTTTTACGTAAATAACACCTTATGCTATTACTTTGGCTGTTGTACTAAAAAAATGTTATTTTATATGCCCTTTATAATACATAAGGAAGTTTTTTTTTTATAAACTGAACTCCTATTTTATTTTATTTTTTTTATTTTCACGTGTGAGAGGAAAAACTGTCACATTTTCGATAAGGTATAAGGTATGTTGATATTATATATATTCTATACATCTCTTACAGTTATTTTTTACCCTCAATATTTATCGTGAAGGAATATTTTTACTGAAATATAATAATTATGTTTATATGTTTACATAGCTTTTGAGATGTATGTTTAGGTTAATAGAGAAAGATTCATATTAATAGCATGTGATGAGTGAAGAACAAGCATTTCAACTAAAATTTCAACTCAATGAGATTGATGAGGTGCATTGCGCTGCGTAGATGCCCTACTTCAAATAAATATTGTGCATTCATTTATTTTAATATTACTTAGGACGTAAGTCCTTCGGTAGTATTGAGGAGTTTTAAAAGTTCGCCAATTGTGTTTTAGAATAATTTGATTCAACAAGTCTATCGAGCATTTGCCCTTTAGCAGTATTGAAGATGCCGATCTGTTGCGTTGCTAAGTGGCCCCTTATAGGTAGGCCTATCAATGAATTTAGTTAAAATCACAGCTAAATATCTATTAGCTTTTGTTATAAAAATTTAATTCTACCCTCGCAAACGTGTGATTACTCCACTGCTACTACCATGGTTCTTCAAATAATCCTTGTTGCAACTCGGCGATTTAATAATATTTAGGGCCGCTTAAGTTAAAAAAAAATGATACTTGAGGATGAAGTTACATCAGTAATATCTCGTTGTATTTTACTCCCTTTTAAATTATTGTTCATTGCAAAGCGCAAGTGTAAATAAGAGACATATTAATTATGTCACCCCCGTTTAATCTCGTGTATTATTCAAATGAATATTTGAACGATAGTTACTCACCGTAATGGTCGCACAAAACAGCTCGATGTCGCATTACAATGATTAACGACCCGGTATCGGCCGTTCGCACCTCTCGCGGCGGCGGCGCTGCCGAGTTGATCCTATAATGATTGGCCGATTAAATCTTTGGCTATAAGTGGAAATGGTTTTGAAAAAGCTTTAAATGCCACGTTTATGTAAGTAAAACAAGTTCATTACTATTACATTTTGATAGTTGAAAAACGAATTGAAAAATGTCTTTTAATATAGTGTCCTTATTGTATGAAATTATTATTGAATTTAAAAAGTATTTTTTTATTTTTTATAATAGCATCGTTCTAAAACAAATTATCTTATTGTGTCAGTAACGTAAAATAATCAAACAGATTAATTCGTTAACTTTTCTTTGAAACAAAACTGTCTCAAGTTAAGAAATTTTCTTTTATCAAAAGAGAAATGAATTTTTTAAATAAACTTTTACTTTTGGGGTAGTCTCGTGAAATAAAATACCCCCGTCGCAGCAGACCTGCGTACTCAGCGAATTTCCAAATTATTAATATTAATTTTGACCAGCTAAACTTGTAAACAAAATTTCATCACGTGCTCATAAATAGGGAAATAAATGTCTATTCTCCTTAAGATAAATAGGGAAAGAGTATGCAGGTATGCTGCCATGGGGGACACTAAAAGTAGGTTTTTAGCATAGAAAAAATTTATTTCTACCATATAAAGCCATATAGTAAATTTCATCAATATCTGTCCATAAATAAAAAAGTTTGCCTATTCTCCATATGATTAACATGAGAAAAGAGTATGCAGGTTTGCTGCCATGATAAGTACAAAAACCAAGATTTTTTACCTTAAATGGATTAATCTCAACCAAATGAAGCTAAATACCAAGTTTCATCCAAGAATTTTGGTTAATAAGTGAAATATTAACACATCCTTATTCTCCATAAGATTAACATTGGAGCCCCAAAAGACAATGTACTGTCTTTAGACTTTGTAATATCTCGGTAACCAATGGAGATAGAGCAAAGCTTCAAAATACTAAATTGTGTGTTTTTTTTAGCTAAATCCAATGGTCGAAATAAAAAATTAAAATTTTTCAAATTTACATATGAAAAATGTAAAAAACCCATTTTTGGGGTACAAAATCCCCCAAAACCACCCCTTCCGGTAGGTCGATATGTCTGGTTTTCGAACTCATCCGAATAAACGTAGGATTACACATCTCTACCAAATTTGGTGTCGATCGGACCATTTTTACAAGAGTTATCGTGTCTAGGGACACATATATACATATATACATATATATATAAATACCCCCCGTCGCAGCAGACCTGCGTACTCAGCGAATTTCCAAATTAGTAATATTAATTTTGACCACATAAAACTGTAAAACAAATAAAATCACATGCTCATAAATAGGGAAATAAATGTCTATTCTCCTTATGATAAATATAGGGAGAGTATGCAGGTATGCTGCCATGGGGAACACTAAAAGTAGGTTTTTATCATAAAAAAAAAAAATTATTTCGACCATATGAAGCCATGTACTAAGTTTCATCAATATCTGTCCATTGATAAAGGAGTTTGCCTATTCTCCATATGATTAACATGGGAAAAGAGTATGCAGGTTTGCTGCCATGATAAGCACAAAAACCTAGATTTTTTACCATAAATGGATGAATCTCAACCAAATGAAGCTGAATTCCAAGTTTCATCGAAAAGTATTGGTTAATAAGTGAAATATTAATACATGCCAATTCTCCATAAGATTAACATTGGAGCCCCAAAATACAATGTACTGTCTTTAGACTTTTTAATATCTCGGTAACCAATGGAGATAGAGCGAAGCTTCAAAATACTAAATTGTGTGTTTTTTTAAGCTAAATCCAATGGTCAAAATAAAAATTTTAAATTTTTTAAATTTACATATGAAAAATGCAAAAAACCCATTTTTGGGGTACAAAACCCCCCAAAACTACCCCTTCCGGTAGGTCGATATGTCTGATTTACGAACTCATCCGAATAAACGTAGGATTACATATCTCTACCAAATTTGGTGTCGATCGGACCGTTTTTACGAGAGTTATCGTGTCTAGGGACACATACATACATACATACATACATACATATATATATATATATATAAATTTTAATGACTATTATTTTTGGTCTCTGGGCACCTCAAAACGAAAAAGTAACGTGGTCCCGGGCTTAGGTCTTACCATGAGACCTACGGTAATAGCTTATTCCCTATGGGAAATTCGCTAAAATTTTAATGACTATTATTTTTGGTCTCTGGGCACCTCAAAACGAAAAAGTAACATGGTCCCGGGCTTAGGTCTTACCATGAGACCTACGGTAATAGCTTATTCCCTATGGGAAATTCGCTAACAAAGAAGGCGCATCTTGATCTAATCATGACTGATCCAGCCAGTCATCGGTATTTGCTAAAATTGCAGCTTACAACCGAGATGTATACACTAGAGTATTTTACAATTCGCCGTTAACCTACTTCTTCGTCATCAACTGTACTTTACTGCTTCCTTATTTTCTGACATAACTGGAACCAATTTATTAAACGTTGTATTTTCCCCTTTTTCCTTACTAGCATTTACGGTTTCAACTTACGTTTGAGTCGAGAAGGGCACTTTCCGAGGAGTTCGCTTAGTCCTACTCAGGGCCGAGGGGATTAACAGAAAGCTGAGGGCGTCATCAGGCATCGTAATTAATTTTAAGTTAAGTCGCGGAAATCAAATATTACATGTAAAATAGATTAGACATTTTTGTATAGTAGTTTTACAATGCAGTATAGAGAGTGTTTTTATTTGATTTTCACCATAATTTATAAAAAAACTAAAATGAAATTTACTGTTCAGTTTGCTATAAACGACTATCAACGTGGGGGGGGAGAGTGAAAATGAAAATTTCATCCCTTCACCAACCCCCTTCTCACCTCAACCCCTATCAAGAATTTCATGATACAAAATTTGTAACGAATTTAGGTAAATAACATGTTTCATCGTATATAACCACTCGCCTACGGCTCGATGGGGGCTCCGCCCCCATGCCCCTTTAGGGGATTGCCCCGAAATTGTTAATTGCTTTAAGTCGTAAGTACTGAACAGGCTCGTTGGGGCCTCCACCCCAACACTATCCTGGTCCTCGCAGACTTAGTTAAATTAGAAAGTCTAAAGCATTTAAGATATTCTCTTGATATTTAAAGTTTAAATTGATACTTTTGTTTTATATTTTATATGAAAAGCTCAGGGTATGTGTGTGTAGCTGAATTTCAGGCATCTATGTGCCATAACAGTAAACGAAAAGTATTCAAATATATCAATTTTGGTGAAAGAAATTCGATTTTGTGAAAGTACACCTCTTTTTGAGGGTGAAGGGGGTGAGATACGCCAAAGTGTCACAGGACAAAACTTGTAGGACGTCTATAATGTAATATAGTATTGGCAAAACATATATCGACGAAGCGGTATATTTACCAGGTTAAAGTGATTTACAAACACTTTACATGAAAAATGTGAAGAACTTCGTGATTTAACAATTTTTTGGACTAAACTTCGATAGAAATTGGAAAATAGCTACTACAATGGAAAGAACTTGTTGAGGTCATAATAGAAATAGAAATGCATGCATGTACAAAAAAATATCAAAATAGCGCAATTTTTCGAAGAATTTTAGAAATTTTGAAAGTACGCCCATTTTTAAGGGTGAAGGGTTTGAGATACGGCAAAGTTTCGCCGGAATAAACTTTTAGAGCGTCTATAAACGAATATAATAAGTGCAAAACATATAACGAAATGGCAATACATTTACCGGGTTAAAGTGAATTCTAAACACTTATCATGAAAAAAATGTTATGGAATTTGTGATTTTACACTTTTTCTACTAAAATTTGATTGAAATTGGCAAATGACTACTACTATAGAAATTACTGTTTGAGATCATAATATGTACAGAATTACATGCATCCATTTGCCATAATAGTAAATAAAAATATCAAAATAGCGTAATTTTAGTGAAAAATTAGAAATTTTGTAATTACGCTCCTTTTTAAGGGTGAAGGGGGTGAGATACGGCAAAATTTCACATGACCAAATTTGTACACCGTCTAAAATAGAATACAATAATGGAAAAACATATATCAATATTGCACTATATTTACCAGACTAAATGAATTTATACAAACACTATACATGAAAATTTTAAGGAATTTTGTGTTTTTACGATTGTATTGGATTAAACTTAGATTGAAATCCACCAATTAATGTTACTATAGTTAGACATATATTATGGCTTAATATTTACAAAATTTCTGACATCCATGTGCCATAATAGTAAATAAAAAATATTGAAATAGTGCAATTTTTGTTAAAGAATTTTGAAATTTTTGAAGTACGCCCCTTTTTAGGGGTGAAGGGGATAAGATACAGTAAAATGTCAAAGGACTAAACTTGTAGAGCGTTTCATTCCCAACCAACGATTTTCCCTCAGATTTGAGCTAGGACCTCTCGTTCAAAGTTATAGCCAAAATAGAAAACCCTTACATATTCAGATTACTCATGTCATCCCCTTTTTATTTTTTGAGGGGGTTAAAGGTTGAAATTTTTCAATTTGGGATTTTTTTTTCCTTTGGTTAAAAGATACAAGTAGTGTGTGTGCCAATTTCAAGTTTCTAGCTCATTCGGAAGTCCAAAATACTCTGTATACATGATCAGTCAGTTTCACATCGGGTTGTATAGTTATTAGACTACAACCACTTGGCGGTTCAAACTCGAGAACTAATTTTTGTATCTGACTATTCTGCACTTGGGATCTACAATGTTGTGTGTGTACTCCTAAATTATAATCTATTGCCTCCTTCTAATTTTGTCAATAACTGCCGGACATAGTTTTCAATATATAATTACTGCATTAGACGGAGATGATTGGTACTTTTTCGTTAACTTTTATAAATTTTAAATTTCTCACTGAAGTGTCCATATTCACTCTAATTTTTGGCCGATTTTATTTTATTTTTCACATGTATAAAACTGCAAATAAGAACAAAATCGTGACAGCGAATCAGATACAAGATGTCCTATTTTGAACTAACCCAGAAAATGAGCAACGCTACTGCGATGCAGTTGCATCGTGCATATTTATTTGCTGGAGTAAGTTTTATCTAGCAGCCGTAATCGCAATGCAATTCCTCTTGCACGTGAGATATAATTTGATGCATATTCAAACACTATTCCAGTTAATCAGTTATGATTTTTGTTTACTGTGTACAATACAACAATATTTGACTTTTTTACTGAATGAAAAAAATCCATTTCTTTTGAGGGCGTTACAGTAAATAGTAAATCAGACATATGAAAAAATTTTAACACCAATTCTTTAATAAATTTAATACCCATAAAAGGAATGTATCCTAGAGTAGTTAACATTTTAACACTCTGCTTTCTTAAAACGACAATTAATAAAACTCTTGGAATGCACTTGTAGTGAATAAACTAGTTTTGTTATTTTAATCGATTGTGCTTCTTAAAACCATTAAATTTTGCTAACAATTTTAAACAATTATCTCATGAAAAAATAGCTGGAAAATTATTTCAAGTTGATAAGGTTTATGATTAAATAAAAAATCTAAGTAAACAAACATTCTCCATCACCTTTTTTAGTTTGATTACTCACATTTTACTGTATGCAGCTTTACTCTAAGTAACTTAATGCCCTATCTGCAGCCATCTGTGTAGATGGTGTAACCCCGTTTCCAGCCAATCCCCCGATGGCACATAAGTTAGCGAATGTCATCCATACGTCTGTTATGGCCTTGTTCTGATGGTTCATTCTACATCCAAATTGTTTTCAGGGCATTTTTTAGAACAGAGCCTCCACTATTAAAATCTTCTTAAACCGTAATAGGTTATTACCAAATACGTTTTGGTGGATTACAGGGCTATAAATATATAGAAAACATGTAATTGTCCCCAATGAATTTCCCACTCAACGTTTTAACACGGTATATTATCAACCGTTACAAAATCGCAAAATGCGATTATCCTAGTACTTGTTTGACCTAAGCCAGTTAGGTTAGGTTATATTTTACAGTAGTTTGGTAATAGAGTAAAATACATCATGATGTTAACTCTAAACAAAGTGACCAACTTCTTGAAAGATACAACAATCCCAATGCTGGGCCGACCAGAACAGGTAACGGGTGATAAGACAAGACCCCTCCACCGAATCTTATATTCCGTATGTATGGGCATATTGTGGATGTTTTACATTTGTCTATGACTCTCTTTTTACTAGGAACCCATTTTGTAAACAATGAATTTGTGTATGACAAATTTTAATAGTGGAGGCCCTCTTCTAAAAAAGACCCTGTTTTCATATTAGTTTGAAAACGGTTTTTATATTAATTTGAGAAACTTATTCCTAGAAGAACGATTGGCGTATAACTACTTATATGGTTGGAATTTAACCATTCCTCATTACATCCCGGACATATGAATTTTACATCACCCCAAACAGGGTTCTGTTAAAGCATGTTAGGAGAGTTCTCATTTATACTTCATCCATTTTGAGTCGCAACAAAAGTTAGTTAGCTAACGAATCAAACTGAGCCAAGCCTCAGTCAAAACTTGGTCTGTGACAAAACAGTTTGGGCGACACCATTGTTGCCTTTGTTGTCGGCCAGCGGAGGACGGCACGAGCGGCCAGTTTCGGCCTGAGTTTAAACTTTAACTAGGTTTCAAATATAGTTAATGACTGGATTTCCCTCTTGTATCAAGTTAAGGCCGTTGTGAAATCAAAAGTTACTCGCTAGTTTGATATAAAATGAAGAATGTATGCTTAAAATCGGAAAAAAGTTTTGCATACTGAGATTTTATAAGTCGTTTTAAACAACTATAACAAGTTATTTAGGCGTACTTCGAAATAGATGATAGAAAAAAATTAGGCTAAATTTAAGCATTATTTCTTTTAGAAAGCAAACCTATATCTCACTCTTTCATCAGGTACCAAAAACCTCCAAAGCACAACTAAATATCTTTTGATACTTTGATATTGGGACACCGTCGTAGTCAGGTGCGTATTTTTAAGGTGATGACTGAAGGATGAGCGTGATGACTGTGATGGATCGGTCAGGTGAGGTGTTTTGTTACTGACAAAGATCAGTTGGTTCACCTGTCAGGATTATTAATTTATGAATGGTAGATACACCAGTGTCCTGGCAGCTGCATTGATGTTAATTGGACGTATAATATAGGTTATAAAAACAAATAATTTTAGGATTTGGTTGTATCTACAGTTAAGTAATTGTTTGGATTGATATTTAAATAACTATGGCGTTTTATTTTCTTTGGCTCTTAAGTGTACCGTCTTAATTAAAAAAATTATCTGGCCAAATAAACTGATACAGTAACTGAATTTTTGTGTTTTTTACAGGTATAAATTTTCCGGATCCAGTTGTGAGTAATGAAACTTGAAACTTAGCATGCCAGTAATTTAAGAATATTCAGAACATAGTCACAAAACGAAAAGCACAAAAAGAAAGATATGTAGACTCTACCTTAAACTTAACTACTTGAACACACTCCAGCTTTTTAACGTTGGTTGAGACTGAAAATTTACTGTAAATTATATAAAGTTGACACAATGTTGTTAATCATTATAAACAAAAACTTCCTTTACAATATAATAAAAATAAAGGAATTCAAGTTTCAGCTAGGATGTGCATCTTTGTACAGAATTTATCGCAGTTCACTGATAGCACACTTGCGTGTTTGGGCGCGCGGTCTGCGAATTGACTAATGGTCCAATCAATGGATCCACCAGAGGCCGGGAATAATCCCACGTCTCATCAGAAACGCTATGTATTTAATTACAGTTAAATCCTAATTTTATAAAATCATATTTCATTTATTTATGAAAGGCTAAGTATATCTTATAATATTTTTCTTGTTATTATACCGCGAGTAAATGTTTTTAATTCAATCTGAGGATATTATTTTTAGTGAAGAATTTAAATATCTACGTTGATTGTTAGTAAAAAGTAGACCAAATATAAATCTCAATATTCCTTTAAACGCCTTTGCTTAAAACTGTAGATGAGCTCTTGTGAGAAAACGTCGCCGGTAGTAAATGTTTAAAGTGACTTTGTGCTATGAAGTTTGTTGAATAAAGCTATTAAGCGGAGACTGCTATGACCCCCCCCCCCAATCAAAATATTCTCTTGTGGACATGTTGATTATGTCAGAGAGTTAAAAATAACAAATATGTAATAGAGTTTAGAAGTTAGATATTTCCCACGTGTTTATAATGTAAAATGGCATTAGATTAAGATAAAGGTATGAACACTAACTCTTTTAGACGGAAACCATTTAACCGAAAACTTGAAGTTGTAACTTCAAGTCTGCTTACTGATATAACTTTTGTGATTCCCACTAAGGCAGTTGCGGGAAGCTCTGTCTGATTTAGTGTCATTCAGCAAAAAGAGGGTCTGGTTTGCGCTTGCGAGTAACCATCTGTTCCAGTTCATATGTTTTGCCTCTGAAAATAACATTTTGCATGAGATACCTCATACAGAGCTCGCACCTCAAACTCCTACAGTTTGTCACACTTGTGAACATCATGCGTTTCATTCATGTTAAATTCTGCATTTTAATATTATAAGCGGTATATTTTTAGCGAATTTCCCATAGGGAATAAGCTATTACCGTAGGTCTCATGGTAAGACCTAAGCCCGGGACCATGTTACTTTTTGGTTTTGAGGTGCCCAGAGACCAAAAATAATAGTCATTAAAATTTATATATATATATATGTATATATATATATGTATATATATATATGTATATATATATATATGTGTCCCTAGACACGATAACTCTTGTAAAAATGGTCCGATCGTCACCAAATTTGGTAGAGATGTGTAATCCTACGTTTATTCGGATGAGTTCGAAAACCAGACATATCAACCTACCGGAAGAGGTAGTTTTGGGGGGTTTTGTACCCCAAAAATGGGTTTTTTGCATTTTTCATATGTAAATTTTAAAAATTTTAAATTTTTATTTTGACCATTGGATATAGCTCAAAAAACACACAATTTAGTAGTTTGAAGCTTTGCTCTATCTTCATTGGTTACCGAGATATTACAAAGTCTAAAGACATTGTCTTTTGGGGCTCCAATGTTAATCTTATGGAAAATAAGGATGTGTTAATATTTCACTTATTAACCAATATTTTTGGATGAAACTTGGTATTTAGCTTCATTTGGTTGAGATTCATCCATTTAAGGTAAAAAATCTTGGTTTTTGTACGTATCATGGCAGCAAACCTGCATACTCTTTTTCGATGTTAATCATATGGAGAATAGGCAAACTCTTTTATTTATGGACAGATATTGATGAAACTTACTATTTGGCTTTATATGGTCGTTATAAATTTTTTCTATGCTAAAAATCAACTTTTAGTGTCCCCCATGGCAGCATACCTGCATACTCTTTCCCTATATTTATCTTAAATATATCTTAAGGAGAATAGACATTTATTTCCCTATTTATGAGCACGTGATGAAATTTTGTTTACAAGTTTAGCTGGTCAAAATTAATATTACTAATTTGGAAATTCGCTGAGTACGCAGGTCTGCTGCGACGGGGGGGTATTTTAATTTCGCAATAGTTTTTCATAAAAATATTTTTCTGTTCCTATGCAGTTGTGAGAATAAAGCATTGCTTGGTAGCTGACAAAATAAAAATCTGATAAGATGACTAGTGTTACAGTATTTCTCTTGTTAAAATATTAAACTCTCTCTGAAACCATAGTAACGAGTAGTGTAACTTTTTTTCTACTTCTAAGTATCATCCGGCAAGTATTTTTGCTACTCATGTTTCTAATAAACTCCCATTAAGATACATTGAAAAAGAAAATCTGAAGAGTGTATGTTGAAATGGCTGTCCGAGTGGAGAGGCAATCTTGACCCGAATGAGTCCGAAGTCCCCTCCTCTCCCCTCCCTCCAACGCCATCCATCCCCCTTACCTACTACCACCCTCTCCACCCTCCCTCCCACAGCTACGATTCAATCTGGTCGGATCCCATTGGACTGATAAGGGATTTGACAAGCGTCCTTATTGTTTATTGGGAGTTTCAAATAGGTTCCGCTAATACCGTGTTACATCTTGTATTGGTAGACAATATCAACATTTGGAGATGATAAGATTTGAAGATAAATTTTGGAGACAATTTTTAGATAATTATTAGGGTGAGTCGGTGGCGTAGTGGATAGCGCTGCCGAACCATGGCAGCGAAGTCGTGGGTTCGAATCCGCGTTCTGCCAGTGACTTTTATCAGTACTTTTCACCCTATACTGTAGCAGCTCACCCCCTTACTTTGTCTAATACGATCCACGCACAGATCAATAGTCTATGTGGACGGGGCAAAGTAATTCAAAAAGAGGCCTGCCAACCTCTTTAAAAAACCGACTAATCAAGAGTTGGTTTTATAGAATATAAAATTATTCCTTTACCCAAGAAAAAGGTTTAGGTTTGGTATAAGTTGAATTTTCCATTCCCATGATGGACTGAATAAAATTTGCGTTCAAAGGTGTCAGAACATACATAAACCATACTTTATTCATGAAATAGTTTTTCTCGAAAAAGGGAGTTGTTTTAGGAAACGAGGGCACGTAGCTTTAATATATTATGGTCTCTTATCTCACACTATATGGAACTGCAGTATGGTTTCAGATAGTTGCAAAAGAGTTTCCCTGCATCATTGATGTGTATTTTAAAATCATCGATCCAAATTAGTTAATAATTTTTTAAGTGTTCAATAAGTCCATGGTTTTTGCATTTCATTTATATATTCCTACGGTATTTTTCTTTTAACTATTCCAAATTTACGCATTTCAAGATCTTGAGGGGTTCACTGAGTTACCAAGCTGATGCTGTTTTATAAAAAAAATCAATATATCTATAATCTGGACATGTTGGTTTTAAGACTCAAAACTTGTTTATACCTTTTAAAGTTCTCATTAAATTTCCAATTGTTAATTTATTTATCAATGGCTTTTTGGAATTCCTGCCACTTTTATTTACACAGTGTCCCTAAAAACTGAACAATTTTGAAGCCTAATAAAATCCGTTACGCTGAGAAAAATCACTTTCATCCTAATATGTAAACCAGTTAAAAGTAAATCTAATGAGACAGATTTTGTGCGTTGTCACAATTTAATGAGCGATTCAGATGTGATTATCAGAAACTAAAATTAACATTATCTTTTGCAAACACTGACACTTTTTGTATCAGACATAAGCCTTTTAGCTATTGGCTTGTGTCGAGAAGTCGTATTAGTTGTGTTCTCCGAACCTATAACTTTGACTACCGCAAAAATACGGCTTATATCTGAATGTATGACGTCACAGCCTTGGGTGCACTAAGTTGGTTCTAGATATAAGCTTTGTCTATAGCCCCCATTAAACGTGTACTTCCGATACTAAATATCTGTGTAAACGTATAACTGATCAAATCATACTTTAGATCTATTTCAGTAATGTTAACCTTCATTATCAAAATAATTATCTGTCACCTTTAAACAAGTATCTGAAATTTACAAATTAAATGGTTTTTGTAAAAAAATACTTTTTAACTGAGGAAGACATAACACTGGATACGCATTACACATAAGACATATCACACAATAGACATAACACTATCTTGGCGTTTAGCAATACTTCTTTAGCATTTTAAAAGCATATTATATTATTGAAAACTAATAAAGAATAAAATGTTAACTTATTTTAAATACATTGACTAAACAACAAGAAAAAAAACTTTTAAAATCATTACTAATAGTGTTTTTATAACAGGTTTTTCGAGCATATTCAAATAAATTATACACGTCACACATCAAGTTATTTATGTGGCTGTTTTATTGCACCAACCATTTTTTACATTAAGCCAAATATTAACCAAATATTATAAGTTTAATTTGATTTACTACGCAAATAAAAAACTACTATTTACTATTTAATATACGCAATATCTCTTTGGGACAACTTAAAGCCACAAAAGAATTGCATATAGTTAATTGTTCATGATTTATTTATTATTATTATCATCATACACATTTTACTAATTTTTAATATTTGTGGCATTATTGAACTTGTGGGAGTGATAATTAAATACAATTAAGGTACACGACAATGCATAATATTTTTAAGTTTAAAAATTACATAGCAAATTAATATAGCCTAATACATTTTGTAACAAAACGTGTGCCGTTTACGTTTTCCTGGAATACATATTAAATTCATAGGGATAACATGAACTGGTATAGTTATAACGCCTTTTCTTCCCATCCTTTTAATTTGTTGTTAAATATTAATAATTAGCTGGATCTAATTTATTAGGTATCAACGAAAGGAAACACGAAATATCTCATACCACAACTCACTTTGTTACTAATTTGCATACAGTTGTATTTATTTTGTATATATACATCTTCAAAATGTAACTGGTATTTCCGTAACAGTTATGTGGTGAAAGTAAGTAACAAACATACGTTATGTATGCAACAAACACTGTGAACTCTACAAGTTAGTTATAGTTATATCTTAACTTGATTTTAATGATTTGTAATGGATATCTTATGTCGGATACTGACAGAGCTATATCTGAACTAAAGAGTCCTTCTGGCGGGAAGCAATACAGTCAAACTAATTCCACCGGGACGTGTATTCATTTCGGAATTCTTCTCCGGGATGGACCTCAGCAGTTTCACCAGTGGTGCCGTGATGTGTACTGGTCGTTTCGTTTCTCGTCCCCCCGTTCGCTAGACGGTAGCGTTCGCGTTCGCGTTCGTTTCAGTTTAATACCACGAGTATTCCTCGAGTTAATAATTTTGTACAGTGCCTAGTTTGTCGTAATGTTCTGTTAGCTATTCTGTTTTGTCGTGATTCAGTTATACAGTGAATGTGATTGTTGTTGATACCACTTCATCATGGATCGGAACAAGTGTGACCAGTTGACATGATGGAATCTTTGTATGTGTACATAGATGTATGATGTATGTATATTATGTTAGATGTAGACTACATATATCATGTAATACATTTTTCCATATTTTTATATTACAGTAAGATGGATTAGAATTTTTAGGACCACACTTGGATTACAAAACTTTTATAAGACTTTTACTTATAAAAGTTGTAATAAGTCTGTACTCATTATTATTAATACTTAATCCATTGGCGTCATAAACCAACCATTTAAGTTTTTTGTCCATTTTAATCTATTAATAATATAAATCTAATGACTAAATATAATAGGAATTATGAAAATATCATTAATTATTATGGAATTAATTTATTTTATATCAGGAACAAAATGATTCATGCTTATATTATAATTTTTATATATTTTTTATTTGAGCTCAATTTTTTAGATATTCAACTTTTTCTAACAGATACCTACTTTTATTACCGGTACACAAACATTTTATTGTTTAATATATCGAATTAATAATTTGTCGGGCCTTAGATTTTTCACTCGTTCAAATTATTATAGTGTTATGCCAGCCTTTAACAACTCATCACAGTATTTAATTGAGAAAAATTGTCGTATGCACGATTTTGCTGGTGAAGAGGAAAACTACCTTAACCTCAATTTATTATTATTATTTTTTTGGGATGAACTTAAAAAGGATTGTTTTTATATGAGTCTTTTTTAGATTGTTTTATAAAAGTCTTAGATTTTACTGTTTTTAATGTAACCTAATGTGTTACTGAGAACATTATAAAATTGTGTAATTAACAATTTTTTACTTATGTTTTATTAATGCATAGGCAACTTGTTTTGTTTTGTGGTTCGTAGGTATTATTTCTGTGTGTAAGTATGTTTAACAAAGCAATAAACCTGGTTCTCCAAATCATAGTGTCCATCTTTTAAATCCTACTTCTATTTTATACAATTATATATATTTCATTTATTATTATATTTTTTATCAGAATTAAGTAAAAATAAATTTATTTACATACAATCATCATTAATAATGTTATATCAACAAAGCTAGACAATTTTTGTTATAGATTCTGATGATATAAATAAGATATCGTATAAATTGAAGAATCAACATGAAAGCTGGCTAATGCAAATTTCTGTCATTAAAACTGTCTTTAAATTTTATGACATTTAGAAGGTTTATTGATCTTTGTTTATTTATATTAGTTACCATGTTTTAGGATATTAAAATACAAGTATTAATCAAAACAATAAAATATTTAAAAAATTTATGCATATTAACATATTCTTATTCATTTTAAATGTATTAGCCCTAAACGTAAATATTTGATAACAATGGATCTAACATAAATGACAGAATAAAAAAAAAAATGGTTTGCCAAGTCTTTTAGGCAACTGCAAATAATACAGTCAATAGGCATTTGTAAAAATTATTTTCTTAGTCCACAACAATATTAAGCTTTCTAACTTATAATCTCTTTCAGTAGTCTAACATTGAGCTTATTATTCATCATGAACAATATTGGAATGGAGCATATTTCTTTGGTTTCGATAAAAGTTCTGATTAAAAAATCATATATTTTGCCAGTCACTGCAGACATAAGACAGGTAGTTAGATGCATCAATCAATTATTGAGCCACTTTAGTTTTGTAGAGCTTGTGCTACTTCTTTGCCATTTAAGACAATTGCACTAACTAACAAAAGGGCTATATTTATTCACGAGCGTAAGTTTTCTTGCCAGCAATTTTCTTCAAAACAATTCCCATAAGAATTACAGCCTGTTAATTCTGAGTTTTCTTGTTCAATGGTAAAATTAACATTTGTTTAGGAATTTAATATAAATTTTGAGAGTAAATAAAAAACATTTGAATTGTTAGCCTAGTGTATTACATGACATATTTATTTATAAAAATATATATTAATGGGTTCTTTGATTTGTGTCTAAACTCAATCAATTATTTCAAAACATTTTATGAAAATGGATTGTCTAATTTATTGTACATTTATTTATCAGTTTTTAAATAGTCAGAATTTTTATGTAATATTAGTCCATTATTTTCATGGATTGACTGACTCAAAAAGCGATTTACTTTTTCGCACATTTTTTGTGATGAAACTAATATTGATGGGTATGACACCTTCCGCCACTATAATTGTTACCATTTAGATTCTCTCATCGTCAATGGTCAATGTTTATTATAATTTGTGACAGTTGTTAGAGATTTGACTGGAAAAAAAACTAATTAACTTTTAAAAGTAATTAAATTTAATAATTACTGAAAACTTTGACCATTAGTGAATTAATAACAAAATTATGCTTAACAGCAACAAAATTGCACTGGCAGAAGGTACCAAACTTAATCTTATTTGTCCATAAAAAAATTGTAAACACAGTGTGTATGTTCGTATTATTTTTTATACATACCGTACTAACTGAAAAACATTAATATATTACTGCTACTCAAAACATAAGATGGATTATAATATTGACTAATCTCTTGAGTGATTATTATAAACCACTAGGGCAGCTAAAGAGCAATTGAAATGGTTATATCTGAAGTGTGATGTAAAGGGCATTTATTTCTACACCTTAAATAAAATGGCAATATCCAAATTATAACATCTATACTAGATAAATACTACTTTTTAAAAGTACCTTCTCTAACACCAAGGTAGTTATTTAACATCTAAAGCATCAGTAAAATATTGTGTAAACTTACTGAGGTTGATTTTGCTTACAACTGTTTCTGAGATCAATATAAACCATTCGGTTTCCAGTATGGCGGGAATCAACAAACACTACATCGGCAGAAGGTAGAAGTAGCTATCTGTACAGGATTATCTTTGTCTGGAGTTGGCATATTTTATACCTATTCAAAAAATAACGTATGATAGATATAGGCAAGAGATTACCAGTAGCTGATATACTCTACTTCTGCATTGGATACAAGAAGTTATGTGAAGAGATTTTCTTTGTCTGAAGTTAGCATATCTTATATCTGTATAACAAATAACGTATGATAGAGGTAGACAGGACATTACCAGTAGCTGATATACTCTATATCTGCATTACATATAAGAAGATACGTGTAGAGCTTTTCTTTGTCTATAGTTAGCATGTCTTATATCTGTATAAAAAATAACGTATAATAGGGACAGACAGGACATTACCAGTATATGATATACTCTATATCTGCATTAGATATAAGAAGATACGTGTAGAGCTTTTCTCTGTCTGGAGGTAGTATAGCTTATATCTGTTTCCTCGATAACATATGATAGAGAAAGACAAGACATTGCGAGTATCTGTTGTAGTATATATCAGAATTGGATACAATAAACACAATGACCGATAAAAATTATTTCATGATGCTGATATAAGCTTATATTTGTTTCGGATATGTTCCCCATTCATCCGTTCCAGACATATAATAAGTGAATTTTTTTGGAGTCAGCTGCAGACGTTGTATGACTGTATCCGACATACCAGTTTTCTCAGTGAGGAGTACATGGATCATTTTTAAAATTTCATTTAATATAGGTATTCATAAAATTTTAATAAATTTATCTAATAAGTTTTTTCAGAGGCTATCCACTATGAACTTACAGACTATTGTGTCTGTCTGTGGCACTTAGTAGATTAAATAAATGTAAATTGCACGCAACAAGAACTCAAAATATAGAATCAAAACACAAGTAAACATTAATAATAATTATAAATAACAGAACATAATAATAACTGCATCCGCTGATTAAACTTTCGGTATATTCATTATACAGGGTGGTAATAAAGTCCGAAGACAGTTAAAAATTTTAAAAAATAATTAAAAATAAGTTATGTATAACATGATGAATAATTCCGTACTTGACTACACATCACTAGAAAAAACTATGCAAATTATATATTTATACTCCTTATCAATCGACTCAATTGTTGTCTATCAAAGTTTTCAACTTCAAAACATAACCTACAATGATAGGCATCACGAACGTGTAAGAGAAAGCTCAGTGGTACATTGAAAAAAATCTGATAATTTAGTGTAAAGACGATTTAGAACATGCTGTGGTTTGTGGCTTTATCTGAGATCATGTTCACAAGTCGAAAGTGTCCAATGTTCGAGAATTTAGATTGAAAACCAACTAGTATACGTGTTGCTCAAAATCGAGCAATTTATTTAAATACAGTACAAATGTTACTTTAGCTCTAAATCAATGACATCCGACCAATCCAATAATGTGAATATCTTTAATCGCCAATAACTACACTTATTTACAGCTGATTGTTAACAGATGTTTCAAATGCTTTATTCAGTCCACAATCCAGGACTGCGGAGAACATATGAACAAAAGAAGGGCTGTTTCATTCCTTTGATGTTGGAAAATGCCGCTTTTGAGTCAGGCCGGTGACGTAATCAATCTGATGTCCATAAGAATATCATGTACCAGCTGATCAGGCTAGTGACGTTTTGGGTACTAATTTTTACATCGTATTACCCGCTAATGAAACAGCCCTTGTCTATTACATTACAGCAGTTTTCCCCAGTCCTGCCACAATCTATATTAATAAAATTAGAGTTTTGTCTGTACATTGCTTAGAATTTTGATATTTTTGATAATTTTTACTTTTTATGCATCGCAGAATCCAAAATCGGTGTCATCTAAATTTCTTTCCCTCTGTCTGTCTGTCTCTCTGTCACTCTGTCTGTAACGCTCATGGGTCATATTTTGTCCTCTTTTCACAGGATAACGACTTTACCTAAGGGTCTAAATTTTTTTCATGTCATAGACTAGAGTGGTGTCAGGGTTCATTGCAACTTTAATTGCCCTAGCGACCTTAGGGCTTTGCTCCATAGTATGTAAAAGTAGCCAAGTTGTGCTAAAATACCAATATTTAATCTCTTTTCACACGGCAAGGGCTTTAGTAAATTATATGAAAATTTTTATTACTGTTAAATGGTGCAATTAGAACGATTTTAGCTGCTCTAAAGCATCGTTCGCCAAAAAGGCTCTGCCTTATAGTTTTTTTTTTTTTTTTTTTTTTTTCTTTATTTCGGCTTTAGGTTAAAACCATGTTAGGCCCACTACAACAAAATAGAGATACAAATTAGTACTTAAGAGCAATTACAAGAAAATGTTGTTAAACACTATAAATTTGAAAATTTCGTCCAAAACTTTGTCATCCATGTCATAAAGTAAAGTCATTAAATTTACAGGAAATTGAACTTTAAGAGTTTTCAACACTTCATAAAGAGAATTTCTTGAATTAACGTCACACAAAGGGCAAGCAAATATCATATGGTCCAAACTTGCCTCATCTTCGCCACATTCACAGTTTGGATCTTGAATCACTTTAATTTTAAACAAATGCATTTTAGTATAAGTATGGCCAATTCTCATTCTGCAAATAGTTGTTATGAATTTTCTTGATTGAACAGAAAACTTAAACCAAGGAGCACTTGAAGCAGATTTTTTCAATTGAAATAATCGGTTTCCTTTAAATTTTGAATGGAAGTCCCAATCATTTTGCCAATTTTTTAGCGCCTTTGCTTTAAATAGCTTCTTTATGTCAAAAAATGAGGGACAATAGAGGTGGTTTTCTGAACATGCGGTTTTTGCTGCTTTATCAACAATTTCGTTACCCGTTATTCCAATATGAGAAGGTATCCAGGCAAACTTTATAGTGTATCCGTTTGAACTCAAATCAAAGTATTTTTTCCTAATTTGAAGAATAAATGGTGAAGAATTGAAGTTAAGCTGATTGTTCATTAAAGCCATTAAAACACTTTTAGAATCTGACAAAATGACAAACGACTTCGAAGAGAGGTTTTCTATATAATATAATGAATGAAGGATGGCAATGGCTTCTGCAGAATAAATGGAAAACAGTGAATTAATCTTGAAAGCGTGCAGAAATTTTCGCTGGGAGTGGAACACCGCGCAAGAGGTGAATGAAGTTTCCAAGTTTTTAGAAGCATCAGTGAATAGCAATTCAAAGTTGGGCCACATTTCTCGTGTTGCTCGGTTAAACTCGTGCATCAAGCACTCATTGACATAATTGTTATTTTTACCCAAGTCAAAGAAGTAAGGCTCTATTTTGCCAATTAGGTATTTGTAGTCGATTTGGAAAGAAGTTGGATGAAAGAAGCTGTTCTTATTCACATCGAGAGTATTGCAACAAATAAAGTTTTGATAACTTTGGAGGAGTAACGGAATTCTTTTGTTTTCCCAATACGTAGTAGTATTTACTAAATGATTAAGTTTTTGTATTTTTCTCTTTAGAGGGTGTTGAAGATGGAGGAACATGCATTTTGCTAAGTATCTGTCACTAAGCAATTCTCTTCTTATTTCTAGAGGCATAACACAAGCTTCAACTTCCATAGCCTTACATGGAGAGGACCTCATTAAACCAAGGCATGACCTAAGGGAACTATACTGAATACGATCCAGAATGATTTTATTTTCATTACTTGTATTTCCGAAGATAAAACAAGTGTAATCCATAACTGATCGAATCAGTGACATATATAAAGCTATTAAGACTGCTGGATCTGCTCCCCAATTCATGCTAGAAACAGACCTAAGTATGTTCATTCTTTTGGAGCAAGACTGAGATATTTGTGTGATATGGGATTTCCAGCTGAGTTTTCGATCAAAAGTAACTCCTAAGAATTTATGGGCTTCTTTACATTGAATTTCTTGATGTTTGTATAGTATCCTACAAGATACAGGATTACGTTTACGTGAAAATACGCAAACAGCTGATTTTGAGGAGGAAACTTCCAATCCGCTATTTACT
Organism: Neoaliturus tenellus; assembly: GCA_030545055.2. Lineage (NCBI taxonomy): Eukaryota > Metazoa > Arthropoda > Insecta > Hemiptera > Cicadellidae > Neoaliturus > Neoaliturus tenellus. Next base: position 223,032,693 of record CM061532.1, read on the forward strand.
GACCAAGTTGATAGATCACGAAGAGCGTTATTCAGCAGTCCTTCGCACGCTTCAAGAGATTTGTGGCTTATATAAATTACAATGTCGTCAGCAAATTCGAGTAAGTTAATGTAGTGGTCTAAAGTCAAACTGAGATTTCTGCAGTAAAGTGAGTATAGTATAGGGCTTAAAACTGATCCTTGAGGAATTCCTTTACTGGTAACTCTACCCTCCGAATAAATGCCTCCATTCTTTATGTGTATAATCCTTTCCTGGTAAAGTAAAGAAATAAAATTTACAATTTTCGCTGGAATGTTCATGGAAATGAGCCTTTTTGATAGGATGTTAAGATTAACATTATCATAAGCACCGTCAATATCTAAGAATGCAGCTACTAAGAATTGAGATTCGGTAAATGCAATTTGAATATCGGTGGAAAATATAGCCAAGTTGTCTGCACAACTTCGTCCGCAGCGGAAACCAAATTGGGTAGGAGAGAATAGAAAATTTTTTTCTGCCCACCACTGTCTGCCTTATAGTAAAAGAAATATTCAATGTTAATCTTATGGAATTTTTAATTCTACCTTTTTATGTATGCTTTTTAATCAGCTGGATTAGACAGTTTGTCATTTTCACCACAGATGGCAACACTTAAAATTTTAAATACAGACTCTTTCATATCTAACCCTTTAACTTTTCACTAGCCTAAATACAGTGAGTAAAGTCAACTAATTCTTGGTTCTAAATATGAATATTAAAATAATTTAAATGCAAATTATTACAGATCGAGTTTTGTTCCTTAAATCTTAATATGTTTCTTATTATCCTTACAAACTAATTTTAGTTCCCAATTTAGCTTTCATTGCACGTTCTGACAAAAAGAGGTGTATAAAACACATAAAACACAATATGTAGTTAATGAGGTCTATAAATTCCTCAATCTTTCAAGTAGTTCGGGTATAGACGGGGCAATATTAATGTGAAAGAACTTAATGAGTAGGGTTCTTATGAAGAAGTGAGAAAGTCGCTCACTAAACACTGATACCACTGTAATTTTCATTCAAGGATCATGTTGATTGATTGATTGGAATCAGATTGGTTTATTGTTTTTTATTTTGTGTAAACAAACAAATATGTTTATTTTGACATTTAGAAGGTAAAAAGAGCGCTTCCCGTGGCAATAAGGAAAAGTAATCCCACCATCAATGCTTTATTTTCCTTCCGTTTTTCGACAAAACTTTTAACATGGGATGTCACTATTCGGTTTTGTATACATTGGCAACACATGGGGTTTTAGGTAAGAAGGTAAAATTTAAAAACAAAAAAATTGAAATAAGTAGACCTAATATACACACTGGTGCGGTGCCTATACGTTACTGACAGGTGTTGCGTTGTTTTACTATTGGTTTGAGTATTAAAACTTTAACTAATTTTGAATTTAGATTTAATGTTGTACAAGTCTGTACATATCTTTCATGAGTAGAACAAGATGCAGAGGTGGGATACATTGGATTTGGCATATAGCTATCGTCACATCCAATCAAGGATTCAATATTACATTTCATAAGAATCTATAATATTTTTGACAAGTCTGAGTTGTCTTAAATCATCTATGAGTTTATACTCATAGAACTATAAAGTGAATCACCATACGAATATAAACGTTTAATCAAACTGCAACAAAATCATCAATAGAAATAACTTCTAACCTAAATAAGAAAAGGATGTAACAAGATTTTAACAAATGTACCTGGTAGCTATTAAGCATAAAACTTTAAATCTAGATACGTTAGAATGAACCAACTGAAGGTTATATATTAGATTTGTGAAATCATTGATATAATTCGTTTAATAAACTGTACACACACCCCGTGAGAATAACGGGTACACAGCTAGTGTTATTTAAATGGGAAATTTTGAAGAACGGGCACACAGCTAGTGTTATTTAAATGGGAAATTTTGAGATTTAAATATTGGATTGCGCCTTTATTTTCAGTCCGATTCTCATCAATTTTTGGCGGAAACAACTACAGACCCAGCCCTATCCAACGACACCAAAAACTTGAAAATCGGCTTAAAATTGTAGGAGGAGTTCTCAAGACAAAAAACCCTTAGCGTATTAAATAAGTATAGATACAGCCTTTATCCCTGATAAAATGCGACATGTAGTTGAGGTGAGGGTTAGATAACCGTGTCGACTGTTTTTTTGGATAGAACCTTGTTGAATTTTGAAAATAAAATATGTATTAAAAACATTAGAACGTGTGTGTTTCTTTGTATTTATGCAACTTTTCATGAGTCGCTATTAAAATACTCAAACTACAATAAAGTTGTTCAGTTTTTTGCAGAACTTGGTGTAATACAAAATCTAAAAATGTTTGATTTTGGCAACAAACAAATAACATAAAAATAACAAAAATAACGAACAACATGAACGAAAACATGAAATTTTAGGTAGTCCTACCTACGAGTATGTTTACTGAGACTGGACGTTACCTTTCATTATGTAAGTAATCCAGTGACCCGAATAGTATTTTCCTCACCAGCACTTAGTTGTCTATTTATTTCCACACAAACGCATTACCTGGTTATCACGGGAAGTCGGGTTTCAAAGGTTTATTTGAATAATATTCAATAAGCGCCTTGAAACGGAACAGAGTAAATAATGCAATATAAATTTACATTATACACTAGAGCTGGGTATGAACTAACACAAACAACAGTTGAAACTACAAAGCAATTTAGCGCTGTTGACCCTAGCCGCTGCGACGGGGCGGAGGCGGAGGACTCTCCTCGCAGTCCGGGTCTATCTCACGGCTGGTAATTGATTCTGTTCTACTTTTCCTCGACTCGTTGAACTCCATTGTCACGAAAGGACAAATGGCAAATTTGCTATGTAACTGATGAATATTGCTTAAGTTATCGTTTGTAAATGTAAGTATTGAAACCGTCAGAGTTTTTGAAAAGTGTTTCCCTATAAGTGTTTTTTTCTCAAACAATCTTAACATGATTAACAGTAAATCAATTTAAAAGATAAAAACACCTACTTACATTTATGTTTTGACAGTTATAGATCAGTATTCTGAAGCATTGCAAAATTATTATGTTTTATATGTTTTTTTGACGATGTGCTGATACGTAGGATGATGGTTGTTCAAACTTATTTTAAGACAGTATTCATAGCTTAAGTCCACTTGTAAAATTATATATACCCTGGGAGAACACGTGGTTGAATCGGATTGTTATTCGGCCAAAAACTACTGGTTATAATACTCGGTATGTTTCCATAATGGGGGCAGTGTGTTCCACGGGTCAAAGCAAACAGCACGTTCAAAGCAAACATAAAGGGGAGTGCCTGCAACATGATCAGGTTTCGTTTACCTTACATAAACACATAACACCGCTCCATTACACAGCAACGCTATGGAACTGTAACCATAACATCAGCAGTATAGGGCCGACGTGCCTCGACCGTTACCAGGTGCATTAGTGGACCACTCCGTGTGTGTCTGGGATAGACCACTGCTCCCCACACCCGGCTAGTAGGCCTATACTATAATACGAGTAAGGTATGTATGTATGTAAGTATGTTTGTATGTATATGCACACAGGTCTCGAAAACGGCTATAACATGTTTTCAAAACTTTGTAAATAACATAGTTTTCGAATGAAAATAATATACTGTAGGTCTCTATGCTAGGAAATATCTTATTTTGTTGTGATCTGCAATTTAAATTCTAAAATTTTTAACCTCGGTCTTAAAGAGTTAAAAATTAAAACTAAATACCGTACTTAAAACAGTTGACTCAACTGTCATAGTACCAACCACATGCTCTAGTATGAACATGTGGCTGGTTTTAGCCAGTTCCTGATTTATTGAATGACATTACATTATCTATATATTAATACGCAAGCATGTTTCATTTCCTCCTTTTTTTCTCAGCTCGTGTATATCGTAGGAGAAATCCGTGCATACCGTTAGAAAGGTATAGTCCTGTAGATGAGCAGAATCACATTCTAATCACATCGGACACCAGGGCTACGCCCCACAGACTTTCAAAGTTTCAATGTTAATCTTATGGAGGAAGGAGAATTGATTGAATCATTAGACAGCTGTTGTAAAAATAACTGCTAGAAAAACAGGAAGAACAGATGTTTGAATTATAAAATGTTTTTAAACTTCTTGGGTCCAGATCAACTGAAATTTTGATCGAATTTCGATCAGGAGGCGATCTCTAGTATATAATAATTTACTACTTTAAAATCATATATTATACTGATTGTTATAGCTGTTAATACAAACAAACTAAGAGGATAACAAGTTTAGGCATTTTTAATACGCAATTTATATAAAAACAAAATAATGTTTAGGTAACAAAAGTAAAATCAGCTCTGAAGAAGTAAAATCCACGTGTTAGAGTTTCAATATGTTGTTCAGAAAAATTAATTTTAGAGGGCAGCTCACTTAGACGTATATTATAAAACAACATGAAAAGCGAGTGAGCGAAACGAACGATCTCTTCGTGGTGGTGAGTAAGCGAAGCGATCGAGCTCGTCTTGAAAAGAAACAAGCCGTTTTTTATTCGGCATTCCAGTATACTTTTGTCACTGAAATTATTACTGCAAAAAATTTGTGTACAGTTAAATACCGAGAAAATGCTCAGCCCCCAGGTACTGCAGGAAATAAAGCCTCACAGTGTATTATTTTGGCGAATTTGTGAGCGAGCATTATAGGGTTTGTTTCCTGAAATATAATAGTGTAGTCCACTGGGGGGTACTAAGAGACTAATTAAAAAATTACATTTGCATCAATGTTTCTGGTAGCTTAGATTTGTTTATTTATTTCCACGTTCCTTTTTAACTTTCATATTCTATTATTGGCAAATTTTGGAATTAATTGTTTTTTCTGGGAATAAAGATTAGAATAACTAAAACAGATCTGATTGAATCTTGTTATAGGTGTTGTTTTGAATAATGTTTCTAAAAAATAGCCTTAAATAAATATATATTTTTCAACTAAGCTTTTGCAACCGAAAAAGATGAGACTTCAGTTGAGACTTACGATATTTACGAATAGGCCTACTACTAAAGAAATTTAACGAGTCCAAATAAATGGGAAAGTTGAAAATTACGAAGAGTAAACATACGAGTAATGCAAACGCTATCGATTACATTTCATTTAAAACTCACAACATAACTGACTAGGCCTATAGTTCGTCCATGGTGTTCTGATTATCTGTGGCCGGTACGGTCGCTCTCCCGTCATACCCTTCCGCTCGCAGGTGTTTCAAACCATGGACATACTGTAATAACTCCTATTGACCTACAAAAATAAAATAATCGTCCTCTGGAGTATCAACGTTTTGGTATTATATATGTAGCTATCAACTATAAACACAGTTTTTACGAGGTTTTGGAGTGAAACAAATATTATTGTTAGTTTTACCGAGCAGGTTGTTAAAATTTTTAGGAATTAAGTTGTATAGTGTTCATAACTCATTGAAATTAAAAAGAAATTGCCATATGAAGTTTTTGATTTTCTAAAAGAATGCTACACTTCTGTTTTGCATATCTATACTTATTTAATACGCTAAGGGTTTTTTTTTGCCTTGAGAACTCCTCCTACAATTTTCAACCGATTTTCAAGTTTTTGGTGTCGTTAGATAGGGCTTGGTCTGTAGTTGTTTCCGCCAAAAAATGATGAGAATCGGACTGAAAATAAAGGGGCTATCCACAATTGAAATATCAAAATCTCCCATTTAAATAACATTGGGATTGAATAAAGTATTTTACACATCTGTTAATAATCAGCTGTAAATACGTGTAGTTTTTGGTAATTACAGAGACTCACAATATTGGATTGGTCGGATGTCATTGATTTAGAGCTAAAGTAAAATTTGTACTGTATTAAAATTAATTGCTCGATTTCGAGCAACGCGTATACTAGTTTGGTTTAGAGAACTAAACTATGGTTGGTATAAAGAGGAACTTCTCACCAGCCATGTTTAGAAAATACGATAAAACCACAAGTTCTCATTGAAGAAATTTAAAATTTTAAACGATTTTTCTTACGAATAAAGAAAAATAATTGAGCTTACAAGTGGGCAGTTGAAAAAATCCTCCTAAGTGTTCAAGCTTTTTACGTATTACTAGTGTACATGTTGCTCGAAATCGAGCAATTTAGTTCCTATATTGATAAATAATTTCATTTACTACAATAGAGATCTTTTCATTTTTTATAACAACTCTTGTAAACTTCTTTTTCAGGCCTATAACGGAGTACAATAATCTGCTTTGTCTACTTTGTTGTGTAGTTAATTTAAGATATATTGTCATTTTTACCCAGATGACCCTGGTATTTCATGTACGGTAGCTCAATAGGCCTCCCGCTTACGGGCCGAAGGCCGTTGTCAGCTGCCTTTACAAATTATTCAATTTGATACAATTAGTAAGAATTCTTTACTGTAGATGTATGCTTTTGTTTCGCCCAATAATTAAATGTAATAACTTTTATTTCAATTTAACATTTTGTGCAATCATTGACCTCAACCTCTTACCTTCTAATCTCGAAGTGAAAACATAAGTTAAAAAAAATTTAATTTAAAAAAAATCATCGTAACATTATTTGTGTAAGAATAATTCATTAATATCGTCATTATAATTGCAATTAAATAGAAAATGTGTCCGTAAAACAGCACCCATATGTCACAATTAAATGAACTTTTTTCAATACTGTTCATCAACGTTTACACTATGAATTTTAAAACTATTCAATTTTCTTTATACTTGAAATGGCAGAACGATAGTGATGACCTAAGCCATCTTGTACTGAGTGTCTAATAGCCTATTAACTATTTGTTTCTGTCCCCTAGGTGTGTAGCTTAGAGGCCCATTCTTTATCCCCATATTTAATAATTTATTGAGAAGTATGTCATGTGAGATAAGATCGAATGCTTTAGTCATGTCATAAAATATAACTGCTCTCCCACAACACCAAGGTTGTCGTATAAGTTTATTAATATAGGTCACAGATTGCGTCAGTTGTATACACATATTCCTCCTGAAACTGTATTGTTTTTTTTGTTCAACAGTAGTTTCTTATTTTCTAAATAGGGTCATAACCTCTTAAAAAAACCATTTCAAATATCTTAGAGAACACACTTTGAACAACCACAAAGATTTCTTCTAAATTATCCAATCATAAATATAATGAATAAATAATTTAACATACAGTGGCACTTCTAGCTGGCACTTTTTGTCAATAGCAACGTAAAAAAATTTAATATAGAAGGCTATAATTAATGTAAAGATCGCGGCTTCACTTATTAGCGTCATCTAGTTTCCGTTTTAAAATCAAACCAAAACAGGCATTGTGATGTATCTCCATGCTTTTCTTCTGGAGGACGTTTTACGTTATTTATCTTTTCCTCATAGTTTTTTTTTTGACATGTCTTTATTTTAACCAGTCCCTTTGGTCAAAACCTTTAATTTGAGACCACTCAGTTAACTCTACAATTTTGTGAAACGCTCACAATTTTGCTCAAAATATTTTCACGTTCATTCTTAATGCAGTTCGTTAACCAGGTACACTCCGTGGTTTAACATAACCTCTTTCGTGCGAATAGTACTTTTGCTGATATACGGTGTTAACACTTAACAGCTGTTAACTTTAAAATCACTAATTTCCTTACCAATGTTAATCAAATGGGAAAATTACGAACTTTAAGGGCTTGTAGGGCCCTTCCTTTTAAATGGATATTTACCAATTTACTTTAGAAACAACTTCACGCCGAGCTCTATCCAATGACACCAAAATCATCAAAATCGGTTAAAAACTGTGGGAGGAGTTCCTTGTACAAAAAACCATGTCGCGTATTAAATATGTATAGATGCAAGATTAACTTTATAAGGCCGAGATGAGGAAGGTGTGACGTTGGAGGCGACGGAACGAGAGCCGGCTGTGATCTGTGACCTGGAAACTGCTGGGTGCGAATCTGCGACTGTATCACGTGATGCAGCCAGCCCGTGTCAGGCTCACTTTGCCGCTGTTTATCCAAAGCGTTTAGACGGCTTAGCAGTTAAACTCTTCTTTTCTGGGTAAAGCTGCACACACATTCGATTCCAGTTAACATTTAGATAACCATGCAAAAATAGGACATGTTCGAATTACGTTATATTTCAATTATATTTCATTGTATATTAAAAATGCTTCTGTAGTGTTTAAAGTGGCTTGCATAAAATAAAATGACATTAAAATCTATGATATGCCCAATGGATTAACTTGCCATTACACCTACAGGCTTTGTTGCTTCTAACTGAACGGAGAACAAAGGCTAAGGGGTTGAACAAGCGAGGGGTGTGATATCTTTAATCGATGGAGCGAGGTGGGGAGAAATACTGACCCAGTCTTGACCCACACACTCTCGTATGTATTAGACCCACAAGTGAACGTTACATTTCCTTTTTTAATTGCCCTTTAGTAGCTAACTCAGTAAAGTGTGCAAAGGCAAAATATTTGTTGAAATTTTTTAGAGGGTTGATGCTTACTCTCAATCTTACATTCAATAATTTACAAATTGGTTGTTATTATTTACTAGTATTTTTAATTCAAAGTAATGTCATAGAATGGTTTGTATTTACTTCATCCGCCCTTTATCCTTACTAAGATTATAAATGTGTAAGCGTGGATTTTTGTTATGCTTTCACACTAAAACTACTCGACGAATCATCATGAAACTTTGTACACATATTCTGGGAAATACTAGAAGTAACATAGGATACTTTTTATTACAAAAAAATGTTGTAACTTCTTGTAGAAAAAATCTGAAAATCGATTTTATTTATTTTTTTATTGGTTGCTAAGAAACAAATTCGATGCAAATTTCCAATAACGAACTAAACTTGATGGTGGGCGATCTAAATCTGATGGCGAGCGAACGAGCTAAACCTCACAGCGAGTATTACGGGTGAAGGCGCGGGAAAAAGCTAGTATGTAAGTATACAAATTCAAGGAGCTGAACTTAGGAAATAATAGTTTTTTTCTATAATTAACACCGTCTCAAATTTAAACTTTTTATTTAAAACATATACAAAAGTTAATTTACTTTTTACCGATTAAAACCAGGGATTCATGACATGTCGCAAAAAAAGGCTTAGGTGTAAAAAACTGATATTCGTAAAAATACCTTTAAAGTATTTCCCAAACATTTCAGAAAAAGAATTGTGAGCCTTTGGCTGAAAAATGTTTACGGTTGTGCCTCCCCATACCGGATACTCGCTTTATTTTACCTGTCATGTTCTTTATTACGTCAATCTATCTCATGTATGTTCCTACCATTTATTCTCCTTGGTATATATTTCTGATAAAAATGGTATCAGATTACTTTGGTTCACAGAATGGTATCCGTAACCCTGTCTCAATATACGTGTATACCAAGTCATCTGGAGCGAGAATAATATGACACCGAGGTAGATTTATCAATGGATATTACGGATATCTTGGATATATTTCTTTATACATCTATCATTATCTTACCATTAGATATACGTTTTAAGCTTGTATACTGCTTAAAATTCTGTATCTTAATATTAGCAGGCTTTTCTTAATTTTTATACTGTACATTTTTGTTTGATTTACCAGCAGACGGAAAAATAATTTCAGATTATTTTGATAAATACAAGTACCGTATATTTAAGTCTTGTTTGAAAAAAAATGTATCGCTTTTTCACTTTTTATAAGAAGAAAATGTCAGATCTACACAAACATAATTAAAAAGGTGTAACGTCCGAGCCAAGACAGGGGTTGTGTTGTCAACACCCTTGCAGTACTGTACTATACTACCAACAACACACCGTCGGGTCGGCGGTCCGGTCCGCCGGGACCGTACATAATTACTATGTACCTGCCTGATTTGTGTACTCTACATTACCATGCGATATACAGATTACAGTCCCATTGTTTCAGTGATTTTCATTTCATATCAAAATTAATTGAGTTTGGTTTGTAGATTTAGAGATCTGTTTGGTTTACGTATTTAATGATGTTTTAACTCAGAATTGTATTTAAAAATATATGCTTGTAAGATAGGCTTTAGCTTAGACATTGTGATATTTTTTAAGAATTTTTTCCTGACTTGTAATTTTTAAACCCTTTGGAATGGTGATAATATATTTCTAACCTGTGTACAATATTATAGTATTAAAATATAAATATTAATTAAAGTTTGTTAAAATATTTTTGTGTAAAGTCAAAGTTTCTCTTAAAAAATTATTTTTGAAATATAATCCTGGAGAAGAAAGCTGTGATCCTGTTTGGTTAGATAAAAGCGTTTATTGATTAGTTTTTGTTCACTGTAGATGGATGCATCAACTTTTGTAAATAGATAGGTGAGGGAAAAGCCGTCTTTCTTTACATCATAATCTCTTGGCAAAACATTTATTTATTTTAAACTGTTAGCTTATTTACATGTTTTGTATTCTCTTTTATCACTTTACTACAACCGATCGATCAGCGTGTTTCAGCATGTTTTTATGGAAAATTCACATTTGTCATAGAAGTAAATTGCCACAAATAGTTTTATATTCGTCAAAAGACAAACAACAACATGATTTGAGAGAAAATTTTTTTCCGGAAAGTGTTTTCAAATTTAGGCTTAATAATTTGTTTTCTATGTTTTCGAAGAAAGTGTCATAATTATAACTCCATGATGTATATGTGGATATACAATAATTTGTCCAAATTTCAGTTATCTCTTATGGTGTAGTTAAAACCAATACGTCAATATGGTAGAATTAATTAAGCAGTCTATGACGCATCATCTGACTGCACACTACAAAGTTGGCTTCGGGGACAAAGTGAGATTAATCCAGCTATAAGCTGAGCTGAAACCTGAGCAACTGAGGCGCTTATTAAATACTGAACCTCGCTTTGTCTAACGAAATTGCAAAAATTCAATCAGTTTTCGTTTAGCGTCCTTTCCGTGCTAAGTAATTACTTAAAATAAATATCCTCCATAATGAAATCTTGGGGAATTTTCAAAAGGAAAGCTTTGTGCAAAATTTTGTTTACGGGAGTATTGTTACGTTTCAACGTTTCAATCAGTAGCCTACTTTTTCGCGTTTTGAAAAAGAGGTTTAATTGTGCAATTCGTCCTGACTGAATTTAATAAAAATGTATAAAAGCATTTTAAGTAATTAAAACCCATATAATACCTTTTTACCATGGAAGTTTTTCTTTTATTGATTAAGAATCCATTAGTGACTATTTAGCTAACTTGTTAAAGCAATGGATGCAACCCAATGTAGAACGTATCTTTAACGTTTTTATGTCCATTAAATCTTACGAATAAAGATTATGTTGAATAAGGTTATTTTGTTTTAGTATAATTTAATAAAATTTTATAGAATGGATTTTTTTATTTAAAGTCTTTATTATCTATAGTCTGTATTTAAGATGCGAGTGATACCAGTTCACATAAGGAGCATCAGCCTAGTTTAAAACACCTCTTTATTTTTACATTAATGTTAACTGAATGCTATTTCTTACCTGATATGTTTTCCAGCACTTATAATTTTTCTTGTGTAGTGCATCATAAAAAAACCTTATCAATCCAATACTTCACAAATAATGTAAAAATTAGATCTTCATTTGTATTTACTTTTAATTTTGGCTGAATAAGTAGTAGCTTGGCAAAGTATAACAGAAAAAATAAAAATCCTAAAGTATTGTGATACGTGTTTTAAATGCTATTACTGTGTTGATTTAAGTAGCAAACTTAATTATAGTGCATTGTTTGATTATTGTCAATTGCTTGTGTTCTTGTTCATAATAAAATATCGTGCAAACAAAAATGTTTAGCGAACTGTTTACTCATTTGAGAGTTATTTGTTTTTGTCATATTATTTTGGGAGTGTGATGCATCACTAAGGAATAGAAAAATGAGATGTATACCTAGGGGACCTCCTCAGTTTGTTGTCATTAATTTAACCATTACGAGTTAGCATTGTTTTATAATTAACGTAACTGATAAATGACTCTGTTTCATTTAATACTAAACACTTTTGTCTTATCGTCAATAATTCTTTTACTGAAGTTTGGTTTACAAATTTAATCCCGTCATTTGTCGTAAAAAATGACCTCCTGGCTACACCGACACACGCGGAAATGTTTGTCCGATTTCTATCATCCTCTAGATCTAAATTACGTGTTTATTTTATTTATTTATTATTATTTTTTTAAACATTTAAATAATTTTGAATTATTGGGCAACACCCACCTGGTTTAAGTAGTTGATGCGATGACCTTTTATCATTAAAAGATGTGTTGGTTTCATTACCTCGATGATGTGTTTTGTATAACAACAACTCATTTTCTGGTGATTGTCTAAATCACTTGAATACTCTTAGATCAATGATCCAATTTACTTTAGAAATGGAAACAAATCACGAACTGCCATTTTTTAGATGTATTTGTATTCAAAGATAACAACACTTTAGCAGCAAAAGTTTACAGAAAACCAACAATCACCGGTTTTTAATTATAATCATCTTAATTATAATTCAAATCATGCTGGAAGTGTGAAATAAGTCTCAGCCCAGGGGCTGTTTAGTAGAGAGTTAAGGTTCACTAGTAGGGAAACAGACCGACAGGCTGAAGGCAAGTTGGTGTTTGATGAGCTTAGAAATAATTGCTATCCAGTTTCTATCCTTAATAAAGCTGTTAAGAGAGTAACGAATTCCCTCAGTCATGAAGATAATCTCGAAAAACCCTTAAATAATGCTGTCACTTTTTACGTTAGGGTCATTTCGGAAATGATTAGGAGAGTCAACAATGAGTTCGGGATAAGAACTGCTTTTAAGAACAAGAAGACGATAAAAAGTATAGTCACTGGAACTAAGAACAAGAGACGAAAAATGAAGTATATGAAATTGGGTGTAGTTGTGGGAGGAATTATTATGGACAAATATCGATCCCAGCACTTGTAAGAATTAATTAACATAAAACAACTTTCTCTAAAGGGGACCTAAAAAACTCAAGCTTGCCGAATACAGTATGTGTGAACAGCACAAGGCAGAATGGGCCTCGGCAGCATTGTGTTCACTGGCAGCGTGAATGGCGGTTGATGGGAACTGCATATCGCAGCCCAGCGCCACGCTGCATCCGATGTTTGTATCGTTAGTAGAAAAGGAAATTAAATAGAAAATCGACAGAGCCAAGACAATTAAACCCAGGCCCCCTATTGCTTATCAGCAAGATAACCCACCGGACAGATCAGTCGCAGTAAAACGCTGGGAGCTACGCGCCAAAGCCACCGTCGGCGAAAATACAATTTCCCCCGAAGAGGCGCGATATTCGTGTAAACAATTTTTGGATTGTTTGCGCGAAACGTCTTGACGGTAGCGAGTGATCTGGTTTTTGTGTCGTGTTAATTGTGATTTTAAAACTTGACCAAGGATCATCGCTTCAACTACTTTAACCAGGTGATTGTTGCCCAATAATTGGAAATTGATTCTATCGTCTTACTTCAAACAAAAAAGAAATAAATAAAATCGACAGTAAATAATATGAATTTTATTTAAAAAAATTAAAACAATATAGACTTATAACTTATAACAATTATTTAGACTTATAACAATTATAACTTAGTATTTAGATAATTAACTTAAATTTGCTAATGTTACTTAAAAATTTAAATTTAAAATTAGTTTGTCTGAATGACTGGAAGCAATTTACAATGATAGTTAATTTATTGTGAGCTTATTTTTGTGATAGTTGTATGTCACATCTAATAAAAGTTTGTCGAAGCAAAAAATATACTTATTTTTTTCTCATTGATGGCCTTTAAAGTTATTTTATTCATCTTTAAAAAAAAATTACAATTAGGCCTACTGCAAATTACTAGGCTTGGAAAGACTTTATCTAAATTCATTGAATGATCTTTATACACAGTTCTCTTTGACGCAGTTAATGTATAAATGCAATCAATATACTTTAAATTAGATTTTGGTGAATTGCATGTGGTCTCCTTTGACGCAAAAGTATCAGTTCGTTTGCAATAAGGAAAATCTCCCTCTCTGCAAAGCGGGTTTGCCAGTGAACAGATCAAAACTGCGTCTCTCTATAAAAGTGAAAATAAACTAAATGCACTTTGTAAAGGGTTCTCCACGACATTTGTACGTCCCTTTGAAAAAGACTATACATTAGTTAGATGTTCTTTACAAATATTTTTAAATCAATATTTTTTGGATAGTTGATGACTGTAAGTATAATTAGCATTTAATTGTCAAAGCAGTATGGAAAATTCAAAATTGTTTGGCATTGATTCCACTAAAATGATGAACAGAAACTAAGTATTGTGTTACTGTTTTTCTTTATTATTTTTAGTTATACCTCTTGACAATTTTCAATAACATTTTATTTGCTTTTGCAGTAAATTATATTTCACTCTTAAAAATGGTTGAGAGTCACTGTATAGTATTAAGCATTTGTTATATAAGTTATATACTTTTATTTAAGTAAAATACCCCCGTCGCAGCAGACCTGCGTACTCAGCGAATTTCCAAAGAATTATTGTTTCAACATTAAAGAACTTTGTGGCTATCTTATATAATTAATAATATTAACAAGGAAATAATAATATATTTAATAGCATTACATTTCTTAATAAATTATTTTTATTTAATAATTTATATATTAATATTCATATTGCAATAAATGACTTTTTAACAGTAAAAAGTGCATATCCATAGCTTCCATGCAAAAGAAATTATTTGTTTACAAATAACAAAACATAAACATTTAAAATTTGACAAATATGCAGAAGACAGCTGATCAGCTGATTAGTAACAGATACTTTATTATCTCCATCTCTCTTGCTCCCATTAATACACTTATTTTCCATGAGAATAACATGGGATTTAGCATGTAGGATTGCTGTCAAGTGGGTTTTCGATCAAATCTTAATTACTCACCTCCTAGTGAAGGTTCATAAAATTTTTTATTAAGATATGTTGATAAATAAGCGATATATAACTTTTTAACGATTTACCCATAAGAATAACATGGGAAACTTGATTTGAAATTTCTCCATAACCAGTTAAGTTATTTTAATGATTCAAAATACTAAATTGTGGGGTTTTTAAGCTCTTTTAAATGGTTTTGGTTAAAATTCTTGAATTTTAAAATTGATGTTCAAAAATGCCAAAAACCCCTTTGAAACTCCATAAAACCCCGTTCCCATAAATAGACCTGGTCTTACACCTTCATACCAAATTTCATCTAAATTGGAAGTCCCCTTCAAAAGTTATCGGTACCACGGACACACACATATATATACATATATACACATATATGAAAACGAACGAATGGTGTTTTTGGCTTCAGGGGACCTCAAAATGAAAAAATAAAGTGGTCCCGGGCTTAGGGTCTTTCCATGGCTACTACGGTAATAGCGTATTCCCTATAGGGAAATTCGCTAAAAGTGACTTCCAATAATAATATGATTACTTTTTAAGCTTTTACAATTTTTTTAAATGGAAATATTTCTCTAAAGAAAAAATATACGTGGCTTACATTCCCAGAGTTAGAGGAAGAATAAGAAGTTCGTCCCGCGAGGGCTGTTCATATGCAGTATGACGTAAACCAGGCCCCCTTCCTGCCCCCCCCCCCCCCCCCGTGCACTTTCGCCCTACACCCAGATATTGTTTTTCATCCCATTATCACTCCATGGTCGTTTACTTTTAAAAATTTTCAATTATAGTGGACTTTGCAGTTATAGATGAGGCCCGAAAGCAATTTCTGAATTTTCCGTAAACTAAAACAAGAGTTTGACATCAATTTAAACACGCAATAAAACCATGGTACTCACCGTGCCTTCAAAAATTGAAACCTATTTTAGCCTTCAAACAGAATACGGCTCTAAACGAAGAAAGGATTTCCCTATTAATTTTTGTTCGTAGATTTTCATGAAAATTGATTACAACAAATCTATATAAGAATTGCTATTTTAGAAGCAAAAGCCTAAGTTTTTTCCTGTTAGATATTAAAAAAAAAGTCCAAACATACGGTGTATTTGGGTAGTCAAAGACAATATCTTAAGAAATTTTATGGTACGGAGTTTTTTTAATCAAACTTTTTTATAAACATATTCTTTGTTATGGGTCCGACAAAATTTGTTTTTGTCGCCACGAGTCGCTAATAGAAGTCTCACAACCACATTGTTTATGATATGGACCCTGATTTGTAATTTCGTGTTTAAAAAGTAAAAGAATAATAAAAATACTGTCAAATAATAAAATTTACGCATAATTGTTGATTGTGTATTATTCAGTGATATATCAGGTTTATCGGTTGCTTAAATTGTGACTTGAAGAACTCTTACTTTTTGTTATCAGAAAAAGTTTAAACTACTTAGCCTTGATTTCATATTAAGTTAAATAAAAATGAAAACAAAATAATACTAAACTTGTTCTTGTTTCAGGTGAGCTGATGTTTTCCTCCGAGTTAAACTGGAGTTTTTGTGAATCCGTAAGTAAATGAAATAATCAAGGAGAGCTTTTATTGTGCAATTGTTTGATACGGTTTATTTGTAAATATCGAAAATCGTGAGTAAATTATCATGATTAAAAGTGTTCAATCAATGGAAACCCCCTTTAACAAAGCTATTTTCTGATAAAAGTCTTAAAATATTGGATTATCTCAAGACATCAATTTTTTACACCAAAAATATCAATTTTGTATTTTTTGATTTGATTTAAATGTTATTCATAAACAAAGGCTATAGAAAATGGTTATTACTTAACGTTATAAATTGTTGAAGACTACTTCTATAGTCATTAAAAGAATTTGTTTAAATTGTTTAGTTGTGTGTATTTTTTTATTTATTTTTATTTTTTATTAATGCATAGTTACATTAAAAAAAAACGCGGTAAGTACGTGGTTCTTCTCAGAATACGTTTAAATATTGTAAAGTCCAAGTAGGCTCATAATTAGACATAAAAGCTCATAAAAAGAACACTTGGGAATGGGCTTCAGAATAAACTGCTTTAGAAAGTAGTTTATCCGTTCATTATCTAAGTTTTAATAAGGATATCCTACATAAATTCGTTCATATTTCTGTCATTTATTTGTGTAATAAACTTTTCTAACTTTTTACTCGTAACCGACCTGTAATTCATTGTGTTTATCTTTGTTGTTATAAAACATAAACAGTTTGCTCACAAATGTAAATTTAATGGATAAATTTTTAATAGTAGTCGTAATTCTTTGAAGTTGTGCTTTGGTAAAAATTTTAACCTACTACCCATTAATGTTGTTTCTGTTTATATTTTTTCTCCACGGTTAGTGTAAGATAAATAGTTCTACTGCTAAAATATGAATTTAACAAAAAATAAGTAATTTTTCGAAATAAAAAAGTAAGAATATAAAGAGCCTACTAAAAAGCATTTATTTACAAAAATAAATTAGTTGACTACTCGATGAACTCGACCATAGACAGTCCTTCATAGACAGTTTTCATTGAATCGTTGTAGGTATGATATTTTTCGAAGCTCTTGCCCAATGCGTGGCATTTATATAGGAATGCTATTTACACAAGAAATGTAATCATTTTTAATTCTCTTTCTGCGTTTAACACCACAATAAAGTGTTATAAGTTGGAATACAATTACCGGCAGCCCAGGGGGACTGTATCAAATATTCTTAGACGCGAGCATTGAAACGCTCATAGTCTAAAACACTTTTGAGATGATAACTGAAGAAACGCAATAACTTCTCATTAACCCTTACTGGTACGAGTCCCTTCATTGTTGAAAACAATTTAATAAAGTTCAATTGCAAAGGCAATACTGCTGTGTAATATAAAGCCTGAGTATTAAGCTGTTATGAAATCTTTAAAAATAAATTACATTTTGAAAATAAAATCCAGTTTTAACTGACAATGTTATTATATAAATTGATTTCGTCTGTGATCAATGTATTAGAACAGTAATAAAATATTTCGTGTTTATTATTCTATTAATTACTAAAACTACATATATTTATTTTAAATTAAATGGTCAATTAGGCTTATTGAATTATAACATGAAATGAGCTTCAATGTGAAGAAATAGAGACACTACCGAACACGTCTTTGTGTCGTTTACAATTGCAATGCACTTTTGTAACTTTACTCGTCTTATGTACGGACAAAAACGCGTCGACACTGTTTCACTGCAATAATATTCATGCCTCAAGATATGGTAGACGTATGGGGAGTTGTAATGTGCATAGGCATGTCGGATGGGCAGCCAGGGGCGGATGCATGTACACAATATACACAACACAAGACAGCAATACAAGCGCGGTGCACGGTTGCATACAATCAGCCGCCGGCGCGGCGCGGCAGCTTGTGTGTGCGATGGCCGCCGATACAGCCAATTCGGTTGTGTGTTCGGTAAATAGAGATTTGAGCTGATTTTCCTAGATTCAATCCTGTATTGTGTTTTTTAAAGCAAATTTCCCCACAGGGAATACGCTATTACGGTAGTAGTCACGGTAAGACTTAAGCACCGTTCTTTCCATTCATGTATGTTTAAAATTAACCTGTAATTTTAATTAAATTTGGTTCAGAGGTGCAAGGCAGCATTATTTAGGTTAAGTTCGAAAACCAGCATAATCGGACTGTAGAAACGAAGTTTATGGGGTTCTAGCTATTAGGCTCCACCTAATTTATTAGGTATAGAACGTAGAATAGCGTATGCAAATAGAAAATACTCGATAGTACATAAAATACTCAAATGGGTTTTTTGGCATTTTTCATATAAAAATTAAAACATTTGACCGTTTTCACTAACACCATATAAAACACTTAAAAAAAACAATTACGTACGAATTATTAATGTAGCTTAATTGGTATCAGAGAAAACTAAAATCAAGTTAACCATGTTATTTTTATAAGAACTAAAATAAAACACTACATATTGATTATTTTTTTACATTTTTCAATAAAATTTGGTACATCCATTACTAGATGATGAGTAACTAATATTTGCTCAAAACCCCTTTAGCAGCAAATCTATACCTATATACCGGGTGTCCCAGACCACGCGTAAACCCTTTTAAAATCTACAAAATTAATTATTCACAAAAACAAATTGTCCCATTATAGGTAAACCGGTTGCGCCTCTATCCATTGATGATAATTTCAATGTGCAGGGTGTACCAGAAGTAACCTACCCAGACCGGAGCCATTAAATTCAAATACGAACCCCCACTTTTATGTTATTTTTGGATTCTAGACATAAATTTAAGACTATTCTACAATTTAATATGTATCCCTAATCATAACGGTTTGGGAGATAATGGAGGTAAAAGTTAGATTTTCCCCATAAGAATAACATGGAGCAAATTGTCATATCCATTAACACTGAAACTTTCACGTTTAACATAACTGTCCAAGCATAACAATATCTTATGACCTCACTGTAGATAATATTTCATAAAAAAGTACTGATTTTCACGTAATTAGTTTTAGTTTTCTACACATTTTAAATAATTTATACCATATTGACAAATTCATTGTTCGAAAAATAAAATAATTTATGACAAAACTAACAATTTATGATGCATAAGTGTTTAAAAGAAGAAGCTAAGCCATTTTTATGTAAGGTCTTTTTAGTTTAACGAAAAATTTACAGAGATAATGGATGTGAAATTTAGCCCCATGTTATTCTTACCGGAAAAAAACCAAAATTTCGACCTCCATTATCTCCCAAACCGTTAGGATTAGGGATACACATTAATCGCAAAGTAGTCGTAAAATTATGTCTAGAATCTAAAAATACCATAAAAAGTGGGAGTTCGTATTTAAATTAATAACTTCCGGTCTGAGTAGGTTACTTCTGAAACACCCTGTATAATGTTCATAATTTGTTTTTGTGAATAATTAATTTTGTAGATTCTAAAAGGGTGTACGGGTGGTTGGGACACCCAGTATTAAATCCAATGTCATTTTAATGGAAAATAACTATATAATGGGAAGAGCAATAGAAAAAGGTGTCTGGACATAATCAGCTGATCCACTGTCCTTTCTGCAGTTTTTCATATGCAAATGTTTGTTACATTGAGGATTTATAAATAGATCATTGTTTGTGCATATTAGCTCTCGCTAAATTTCTTATGCTCTTGGAATTAGGCCTATCTGTAATTATGTTTAATTAATGTTAGTTTAGTAATTGTTAATATGATGTTATCTTTTATATTTCCTTTTATGGATAAATATAGTTGTATTTTTACATAACTTCAATATATTACTCACTCATAATAAAACTAAATATTTTGTTGATTAAACATTATCAGCAATTGGAAATTCGCCAAGTAATCAGGTCTGCTGGAATGACTGGATATTAGTGAATATTAGTGTAATCTATTTATTATACCAAGTGTCAGATAGTTCATGACTAATACTAACATATTTTAAGGACAGAGTATAATAACAGAAAATAAATAGGCAACTCGACGACACAGTTGGTTTGAGTGGCTCAGTCTACAAAATTGTCAATTTCTTATGCCACCATTGCTCGACAAGATACCTTATAACCATTTAGCACTCAATCAAAACTTTTAGAAATCAAATAAACTGATAAAAAAACTAAATTCAATTTATTGCTACTCAATTTGACCTTCATTGAAACTTATTATTAAATACTATTAATTGACTATCAAATTCTTCATATCCTATTTAAAATTACATATTTACATTATGTTAAATAACATATGTATCGTTGAATCAATAATATTGTAATGAATAAGTTTGTAATTTTACTCAATAGTTTATAGTATGTGCAAAATAAAACACAAACAACTAAATAACACTAGTAAATTACAAAAACCATATAGATAAAAAAAGCATAACTATTAGCTGAGAGAAAATGTGCTATTTTAATATTCATTTTAATACAACTCTCATTTTGAAATATGCTTTATGAAAACCAACTTTAAAATAAGGATAATTATATTAATAAGATATGATTGAAAAACTCAACTAAGTAGACTTATAAGTTTCAAATGAAATTCATTAGCTGGAAAGAGGATTGTCAATTGGCTAAATTCACCTCCGCCGATATTAAACTAGGAAGCCAATTATTGGTTGTGTTCTTGCTTAGAAGCTTTTATCGTCTTAATTGGAATTTCTTATTTGGCGGAGTTTCAATGTTAAAAAACCTTTGTTTCGCTTCAATTTTCTCGCTTACGACGAATTTCATTGTTTTCACTGTTACTACATTGCAATGCTCATTAGTCGTTCACTTAATTTATTTGTCGTTGGTTCACTATGCACTTTTTACTACTACCTTATTATGAGTAACTTTTTAAATTGTTGACTTCATAGAAAATTTGTACCGTACGTGAGTTTATTCTGTTTGTTAAAAAAATTTACCTACATAAATTATTAGTTATGTTTTATTGACATTATACTATATTACGACGGGTTACACATGAATTAAAAAGAGAGAACCGGATTTTGAACCTATACATAAATGTAAACACTAAAAATTTGCTTCTTCTGTTTTAAGGTTAGAAAAGATCCAGAGTAATTTTCCTGGACTTTTTTATTGTTGTCGTAACTCCACCAAAAAGTAAATGCCATTTCGGTTGGCGCCCATAGGACTCCTTTAGGAATGTACTTTTTCAAGATTCTAGCAGTAATCTCTTGCAATTCCTGGGATAATGGTGAATCCCGAGTCCTGGCGATATGTATCATGTCATTTTGGTATTTATAGTCAATGATCATGCCGACATGTACCGCTGCCAAGATCAGCGTTTGAGATCGCAGCAGCGGTGGACGTGATCACGTGATCAACTGTTGCCAACTGTTCGGTTCATGTTGATATGACAGCTGCATTGTCGATGTTCACCAGTGTTGCGGTTGGTACACATGGCATCAAACCTCAAACAGTCCAATACCCTCCCGGCGTGGCGCGGCGCCGGTGCCGTCAGAACCCCACTAGTGTCAGTCCTCGTCAAAGTCTTGAAATGTTATTTTTTATTTACGTGAGTGCAAAAACATGCATGAAGTGCAGAAGCAAATGCAGTAATCCTAATAAATAATTCATAAAATATGTATATTTTAGCTTTATAAAACCCAAGGACACATTTGGTGTAAAATTCACCAGCTTAAAAACTCGTGTCAATTTTTTCAGACATTTAATATGTTATTTCTATCAAATTTTTAAAATCACAATTGTTTTCACCTAAATTGGTTTTAGTGGCGCGGTGCCCTTGGCCTTACGACAAGGCGCCAACCCATAAAACATAAATATTGCTCTAATGTTGCAAGCCTGAACTTTGGTTGCCCAAAGTGAGGCTGGTTTTTTACAGTTTATTAGACAGACATTTAAATGTATGAGATTCTTTAAATATAATATTTATCTCAGACGAAATAAACATATACAGTAGAATTTTTTTTTATATTCATAGTTTTTTATATCATAGAGAAATAGTTTTCGTCATTTAAACGTTCTTTTATTCTTTCATTGTCAGACTTCCACATTTTATGTGGTAGAGTCAAATATGCTGTCAGCCAATAGTGTATATTTCAAGTGAATATAAATTGCCTTTTTATTTCCCACTGTTGTTTCTAACGTTCTATGAATAGCATTCTTCAGTTTTACGACTTTTGAGAGCTGTATAAGGATAATGAGGGTTTTGTAACGCGGTCATCACTTAAATCTTTGAGACTGCCTATTGACCCGGTTCAGTAAAAAAACCTCTAAACCCGATATTATTAGCCTTGCATTAATAATATGTTAATGTTTCACTTAAACCTGTTAAATGCAAACGAGTACTGTTTAACTGTGTTATTCTTAGTTTAGATGAAATATTTACACTTTTTTTAATAAAAATATTTTATTGTATACCACAGAGCTTATTGTATCCATGTTTATTAGATCTATGGTAAAATAATATCAGAAAGTAGAGAATTTCATGCTTTATAAATACACAAATATTTCCTTCGGTAAATTATTTGTTACGTGATTGTAATATTGTTAAAAAAAACAACGTCATAAAAAACGCCACGTTTTAGGAGCATTTGGATGTTTTATTTATGAGCGTTTGTCTTTCAGATTAAACTAAAAAGTACGTAATCAGTTTCCAATCTCAATATAAATAAATGATTAATAATTAACAAATAATTTCCTGATCCATATGCTTTAATGGCCATCGCTCCTGATCCATATGCTTTAATGTCCATCGCTATACATTTTACATTATAAATTTTCACTTCATTAATACCATATGCCAGGGATAGAAAATTAAAGAACCATTAATATAAGAAACATAAGCATCTTGCGCTGTAATTGAAATATCGAAGCGATTAATCAATTACAAACTGCATATCAGTTGGAAATTTGTCTTAAATAATTATATGTATGCATAAAATTAAGTTATTTAACCAAAATCTAGAAATATCATTATTTTAATATGGCAGAAAAACAAATCTCTTCCTTGATTTTTACAAAAAACTGTTTCAAATGTCTTGTGTATTTTTGTTTTTTTTTCTTCGAAAACAAAAGAAAAATTGTTCACAAAAACGTGGAGCGCCGAAATTTGATTAGCGCGTCAAAGCCGGGTGAGCCGGTCAATCAACTGGGCTTGGCCGCCGCATCAACGATGTTACCGCCGGAAAGGTGGAATGGACCGATACCACACGCTGTCCAGTATATCTCCAACTTTATTGTCATTCCATTTTCCTGAGGTAAACTATGTATTTGATGGTTTATCTAAACCTTGAGTGTTCTTCAGCAAACCATGCTTAATCTGCTGCCTGTCTAATTATATTAATTTAAAAATTTGCAAATATAGGCTAATCGGAACGAAACAATTTTTATATTTCTGTAATTTTACAGTTATCACCCAAATATACTAGTTTTGGTCGTACAACCTGTAAAATTCTATTTGACAAATTTTCATCGAAGAGGGTATTGTTCTTGCTCAAATTAGTAAATAAAACGCTAACTTATTTTATTATAACGTTGTTAACTCTAAATAGTAAATAGTTTTTTTTTTAATCAATCTCATTATTTTCCAAATATATTTCGTTACAGTTAAAAAAAAATTAAATTACGTGATATTTAAACCTTAACCACTATTCCTCATTTAGACCTTAACTATTCCTTTCAAATTATCTTGTAGAAGTAAATGACTTTTCTTTTTATTATTTAAGGAGTTTTTGTAAATTTCTAGTTTACCTTGGTATTTAAATTCGTCTATAAATTAGCTTTACATGCTTAACGTATCCCAAAAAAGCGCTTTTGTGAATAAGCAGCAAAATATTTTAGTTTTAATCATTTCAATGTCTCAACAATTTTTGGCTTCGTACAAAATTAATTAATTCAAATCCGGCTTTAACATTTACAGTAAATAAATTATTGATGTATGAAATATTTTCAAAACAAACAATAGACCTCCCTAACAAAGTGTGTTGTTTCGGAGACGTATACTGCGGGCCAGATCCAATGATAAAGTCTAAGCCCGTGTTTCTCCTGTCTTTGATGAGGACTCTCTACCACGAGGTGAGGTTTATTCTAAAGAAACATGCCGGTAGAGTTTTAGTTTGAATAAAATGTTGCCTTATAAGGATTTTTTTATCATAGAAATTTTGGACTTTCAACGATATTTACTTGAATCCTTTTTCTGATACACACACTACCATGACTAATCGATATGTAGTTAACTTTTTTGGAAGTTTTTTTATACATGCGCAGTACGGAGTAACATTTTCTCCATTCAAGGATTTTGAATTTTTCTCTTCATATGGGGGTGTTGGGCATGAGAAATTAATTTAGGTTTTGTCACAAGACTTGAAAATACCCGATTTCCCTCCTACAGCCGTCAAAGTACCCGTATGGACATTTTCGTACCTTCTTCTACAACTTAACCAAAACAGTTGACATCTGTAGAAATAAATCAGCGTGTGGTTGTTGATTTATATGGTTTATTTCAACGTGTGGTTTGACAAATTTGTACGTAAGTGTAGCACTAGAGTGCCCGGGGGAGGATGGGCGAAGCGAACGAGCTCGTTGTGGGTTTCAGTTAGCGGAAAAAATAAGCCGGTTTTCAAAGAAACCAACCTTTAGGAACTATCAAACTTTTCAGCATATGTAACTGCTTGTCATGTTTTATAATTTTATAATAGTTCCAAACAAATGCTCGGTTACCCGGTATATTAAATTTAAAAAATAAATCAACGGAAATATCGAAGCGTGGTTTCCTGCAAGCGTCTGTCTGTTAAGTTAGTGTGAGGCTCGGTTGAGCTGATGTAACCGCGGCCTAACGGGCTGAGTGTAGCTGTTTCCATGATAATGTGATGTCCAGCCGCCATGCTACGATAACGTAGGAACTATAGCCGCCACGCACGCACCCCCGCCGACACCTTTGTTGTGGAACTGACGCGCCAACAACCCCCGACACACTCACTGTAGTGTGAGGCTCGGTTGAGCTGATGTAACGGGCTGAGTGTAGCTGTTTCCATGATAATGTGATGTCCAGCCGCCATGCTACGATAACGAAGGAACTATAGCCGCCACGCACGCACCTTTGTTGACGCCGACACCTTTGTTGTGGAACTGACGCACCAACAACCCCCGCCACACTCACTGTAGTGTGAGGCTCGGTTGAGCTGATGTAACGGGCTGAGTGTAGCTGTTTCCATGATAATGTGATGTCCAGCCGCCATGCTACGATAACGTAGGAACTATAGCCGCCACGCACGCACCCCCGCCGACACCTTTGTTGTGGAACTGACGCGCCAACAACCCCCGACACACTCACTGTAGTGTGAGGCTCGGTTGAGCTGATGTAACGGGCTGAGTGTAGCTGTTTCCATGATAATGTGATGTCCAGCCGCCATGCTACGATAACGAAGGAACTATAGCCGCCACGCACGCACCTTTGTTGACGCCGACACCTTTGTTGTGGAACTGACGCACCAACAACCCCCGCCACACTCACTGTAGTGTGAGGCTCGGTTGAGCTGATGTAACGGGCTGAGTGTAGCTGTTTCCATGATAATGTGATGTCCAGCCGCCATGCTACGATAACGTAGGAACTATAGCCGCCACGCACGCACCCCCGCTGACACCTTTGTTGTGGAACTGACGCACCCACAACCCCCGACACACTCACTGTAGTGTGAGGCTCGGTTGAACTGATGTAACGGGCTGAGTGTAGCTGTTTCCATGATAATGTGATGTCCAGCCGCCATGCTACGATAACGTAGGAACTATAGCCGCCACGCACGCACCCCCGCTGACACCTTTGTTGTGGAACTGACGCACCCACAACCCCCGACACACTCACTGTAGTGTGAGGCTCGGTTGAGCTGATATAACGGGCTGAGTGTAGCTGTTTCCATGATAATGTGATGTCCAGCCGCCATGCTACGATAACGTAGGAACTATAGCCTCCACGCACGCACCCCTGCCGACACCTCTGTTGTGGAACTGACGCACCGACAACCCTCGACACACTCACTGTAGTGTGAGGCTCGGTTGAGCTGATGTAACGGGCTGAGTGTAGCTGTTTCCATGATAATGTGATGTCCAGCCGCCATGCTACGATAACGTAGGAACTATAGCCGCCAAGCACGCACCCCTGCCGACACCTTTGTTGTGGAACTGACGCACCCACAACCCCCGACACACTCACTGTAGTGTGAGGCTCGGTTGAGCTGATGTAACGGGCTGAGTGTAGCTGTTTCCATGATAATGTGATGTCCAGCCGCCATGCTACGATAACGTAGGAACTATAGCCGCCACGCACCCCCGCCGACACCTTTGTTGTGGAACTGACGCATCCACAACCCCCGACACACTCACTGTAGTGTGAGGCTCGGTTGAGCTGATGTAACCCCAGCCTAACGGGCTGAGTGTAGCTGTTTCCATGATAATGTGATGTCCAGCCGCCATGCTACGATAACGTAGGAACTATAGCCGCCACGCACGCACCCCCGCCGACACCTTTGTTGTGGAACTGACGCACCCACAACCCCCGACACACTCACTGTAGTGTGAGGCTCGGTTGAGCTGATGTAACCCCAGCCTAACGGGCTGAGTGTAGCTGTTTCCATGATAATGTGATGTCCAGCCGCCATGCTACGATAACGTAGGAACTATAGCCGCCACGCACGCACCCCCGCCGACACCTTTGTTGTGGAACTGACGCACCCACAACCCCCGACACACTCACTGTAGTGTGAGGCTCGGTTGAGCTGATGTAACCCCAGCCTAACGGGCTGAGTGTAGCTGTTTCCATGATAATGTGATGTCCAGCCGCCATGCTACGATAACGTAGGAACTATAGCCGCCACGCACGCACCCCTGCCGACACCTTTGTTGTGGAACTGACGCACCCACAACCCCCGACACACTCACTGTAGTGTGAGGCTCGGTTGAGCTGATGTAACCCCAGCCTAACGGGCTGAGTGTAGCTGTTTCCATGATAATGTGATGTCCAGCCGCCATGCTACGATAACGTAGGAACTATAGCCGCCACGCACGCACCCCTGCCGACACCTTTGTTGTGGAACTGACGCACCCACAACCCCCGACACACTCACTGTAGTGTGAGGCTCGGTTGAGCTGATGTAACCCCAGCCTAACGGGCTGAGTGTAGCTGTTTCCATGATAATGTGATGTCCAGCCGCCATGCTACGATAACGTAGGAACTATAGCCGCCACGCACGCACCCCCGCCGACACCTTTGTTGTGGAACTGACGCACCCACAACCCCCGACACACTCACTGTAGTGTGAGGCTCGGTTGAGCTGATGTAACGGGCTGAGTGTACCTGTTTCCATGATAATGTGATGTCCAGCCGCCATGCTACGATAACGTAGGAACTATAGCCGCCACGCACGCACCCCCGCCGACACCTTTGTTGTGGAACTGACGCACCCACAACCCCCGACACACTCACTGTAGTGTGAGGCTCGGTTGAGCTGATGTAACCCCAGCCTAACGGGCTGAGTGTAGCTGTTTCCATGATAATGTGATGTCCAGCCGCCATGCTACGATAACGTAGGAACTATAGCCGCCACGCACGCACCCCTGCCGACACCTTTGTTGTGGAACTGACGCACCCACAACCCCCGACACACTCACTGTAGTGTGAGGCTCGGTTGAGCTGATGTAACCCCAGCCTAACGGGCTGAGTGTAGCTGTTTCCATGATAATGTGATGTCCAGCCGCCATGCTACGATAACGTAGGAACTATAGCCGCCACGCACGCACCCCTGCCGACACCTCTGTTGTGGAACTGACGCACCGACAACCCTCGACACACTCACTCGTGTTATAGTTGAAGTTTGTTTTATGTTTGGATACACAGTGGTCTTTGTCCTTTCTCTTGGTAAAACACCCATTTTGGCTTAAGTTTTGGATTAATTTGAATTCTCTAGGATTCTTAATTTGAATTCGATTGAAAAATTAATTTGTATATCATTGATTGTGAAAAAAAAAAAACTGTTTTCAACATCTACTGTTTGACTAATACTATTGGAGATAGACGTTTAGAAATACTAAAAACTGAAATGTATGATTTAAAAATTTAAGAATAATCCTCGTTTTAATTGACTGTCTTATTTTGCAATGCACGACCAACTTGTCTAAGTCTTCAGAGACTCGCCAACTCCGTTAAAAGTACCGTATATCAGACAAAGGATTCGAACTATCTTATTCTCTGTGATAAGTTTCCTCATTGTATTACAATATCTATAAACCACACCTCGTATTTTTATTATTTATACAATAATATGTTTATCTATTTTACATTTTAGATCTATTTTACATCTATTTTAATTAGTAATGGATTCCTCTTCCGTATCCTTGAAGTGAAGGACATGCAAAAAAGCCCAATTCTCCCAATTCCATTGATGGGAATTTAGTATTTATTAAGTTACAGTCTACCAAGGTTAAGTACACTTTAGCAGGGGCCATGATAAAATAACTGATGTATGGAAACTCATAGAGGATCAAAACTGTAATAAATGGGGAAATTAATAGATAATAAGTATAAAAATGTTTTTTACAAAAAATTGGGACTTAAAAGCTTTGTAAATTATTCTAACTTTTGCTAATTGCTATGTGTGAATTTATCACCAATTGCAATAAATTATTATTATTGTATTCTAATGGAAAATGAATTTTGTGCAAATTGTTACAAGTTAGTAAAACCTAGTGCCGATTTTTATCTACGCAACTTAGGATTAAGTTCCATATGAGCTTTGAATCCGGAAGATGCGTCTTGCTTCTAATATTTTAGTACTCTCTCGTTTAAAAGTATTGGTTTGTTTTGCAAAGTGTTACATTCACATGACATGTGTAGCGAGCGGCTTGCCTCGCCACTGCAGTGGTCAATCCAGAATTGCATTCAAATCAATGTTCAAATCAATCCAGAATCAATGTATTCTCCAGAATTTGATTTTTTTATTTAATTAATTTATTTATTTTTGTTCTAGGTGAGATTTCCTTTCCGCAATCCGTAAGTATAATTTGGCAATGCATCCCATTGCACAGTATTGTTTTGTATTCATTACTTTGAACTTGTTTTAACAAATTACATTTGTAAGGTTTTAAGTTGATTTTTTACAAGTATTTTTTTATTAATTTAATCTAACGCTTCCTAATCCTCATAATTAAATCCATCCTAGCTGTTTTGGTGCAGTATTATCAATCGCAAACTATGTAAGCTAATATGTATATGTATTAAATCGTATGCGTTGAAAAATATGTTCGAACTGAAATTTGAATATAAAAAACCAAAATTCAATTGTTTGCAAGTTTGTTATTCTGTTACTCTCAATAATAGTTCTCCAAAGGTCGGAAGTTTAATGTCAAGTTGTTAGGAAGCTGTCAATGGCATGGGTTCAACTAGAGCATAAGTCGTATGAAGGGATATTCAATTGAAACACTATACGTTATAGAAATCATTATTATAGGTGTGTTGAAAAATGATTATCGTTGCTGAGTATGAAATTTCATTTAGTCCCCTGCAGGCGATGTGACAGTAGTAATGTAAGACAGTAATTAATTGTCATAGGTTTGCTAATTTGGTCGTGTTTAATATTACCCAGCTTCATGGTGCATTTTGAAGTATGTTAATTAGTCAAGTAAACCCTTCCTTATGAAAATAAGAGTCTGACAAAATAATTAAAACTTATTGATTAATCATTGTGACTATTTCATGAATGACTTGCTATTTCACTGCTGAATGACTTAGCATTCCATTCCCTTATAGTCATTACATTTCTCCAGTGGAAATATGTATTATTAAATTTTATGAGTGTTGTAGTCTGAATGACTGTGAGACGCAGTGATACTCTGGTTTCAGTCTAAAATTTCTTTAAATGAATTTAGGCTATGATGCAACTACGCCATGTTGCGAAATACTATAGGGTGTTTCTTAGTTTTCTTTTTTTATGCTTATGCAAATTATTTGTCATCCATTTGTTTCCATTTTTTACTAAAGCCGTACGTTTAATTTTATTAAGTTTAATTATCCTATTTTATTTGTTTGTTAAGAGATAAACTATAACTTAGTCCTTAAGTAAGTTTGCTTGCACTAATATCATGTAAAATGTGGTTTACGCTTGATTTAACAGTAAAACTAAAATTTAAAAGGTTCATAATTGAACTTTAGATATTAAAGCAAATGCAATCTAAAGACCCTTCCGTCTAATTTAAAACTAACAGCCAAGAAAATTAATAACTAACGGCACAATAAATGAGAGCTTTTGTTTTAAAGTTTTATTGGATTTTATAGCCTGTTCCAATAATTAACACCAACAAGAACAATTATGAATATAAATTGAAATTTACTCGTTTTAGCTACGTGGTCAATTTACATCCATTTTATTATTATCATTTTTTTACTCTTCATAGTTAAATACCTTTTGTGTGTTAATTCAACGAGCATAGTAAAAATATTTTGATTATCCCTTTTATTTGCTAACATGAACCAGGTAGCACATACAGTAATGAAAAAAAGAAAAAAAACATAATCATGTTATTTATAACTCGCTTATATGGACTTTATATGGAATTTTATTCACATGTACAAATAATTTAATTTTTATTATCTGCTTTCATTAGAAATGTTTACTTACAAAAAATAGGTCCTTTTGAGTTGTTTAGTAGGCCTACACTAACTTAAGCCAAACTCATTTAATTAAAAGCATTTTCTAATTTTCTCTGGTCAATAGTTAAAACGTTTTAACGCTTTTTAAAAACAGTGAAAGTTAGCAAAATGCAATTTAAGCATCTGGAAAGAATATCTCAAACTTTTTTCTAGAAGATTAACTATATTTTTAAACATGTTAGTTTGTGTGGATAACTACGACTGGTAAATACATTGTTAATATACATTATCGAATACCCTTATGATGACGATAAATAAAGTTTCAGGAGCACGAACTCTAGGTAATTACACTAAACCTGTAACTCTATTGGGGGGAAAGTAATATAATTAAAAAGAAAATGATTATTCATTTGAATTAAACAGCCTGATTATTCTCCAGCTCTTCAACTTAAATGAGGTTTAGTTGTTGGTTCAGCGAACTGTTTTATATTGGGATCGGAACCCTTTAAAGCTTTTATTAAATTTTAAAGTTTGATTCCCTCATTAGTCCCAGATAATAGTAGTTCTTACATTTAAGTTATAACATTTTTTATAGGTGCTTAATTTAATCAACTTTTATTAATCCTATAATCGTTGTGCAGATTTTTTATATTTAAAAGCATATTATTGTTTTTACTTTTGTGTAGTTTATTTATAAGTACAGTTAAAACATATTACTTTAATAGCCAGATATAAATCATCGAAACAAATCTTCTGCACTTTGTACGATACTCGGTATATTTTCGTATCGAGTCACAAATAAAATTAAAACTTTTCACCATGGCAAGTAGTATAAAGTTGTAAGTAAGTGCGGCAGTGTATAGTAGTTGGTTGTAAACTTGGGGAGATATAAATAGTGTAAAGTTTTCCGGCGATCGCCGTCGTGGCGTACACCTGAGCCCACTTTATGTTGCGGGCCAACTCTTTAGCCACCGGTTGTTCTGTATCCCTTATAATGTTTCTTTAGTAATCTCTTAAAAGCGAGATTATACTTTATGATAAAAAGTTTAACTTAGTGTGTATTCTGAGTGGCCTACAGTAGTAGACCTAGAAAAAACTCTATTTCCTTTTTAAGCCGGATTTCTTTTCCCTGCTTTGTTTTTATCCTTAGTTGTAAATTTTAAATTTGGACATAGCACGATTTTTATTTTTGTTAACTAATTAGATTATTTTGTACATCACTTTTGAATTATGTAACTAAATTAGTCTGTAGGTTTTTATTTTCATCAACAAATAAAATCAGTTTGTACATTAGTTTTGAATGATGTAACTAAATTTGGCCGTTAGAGTCCAAATTCCAGATGAAATAGCCACCCTAACTTTATTTTTATGAAACTGATATGTTACGTGTCTTTGAAAACGTTTTTCACCTTAAATTTTTTATTCGTACAGTAAAGTTAAAATCTGTTATACGTCACATTAAATCAGAACAATCTTAGAGACATGACGTAAAAGAGAAATTAGCGGTTGGATTCGATCATACTCTTGCGCAAGCTGTGGTCCGACCTCCAATAATTTGGTGAGAGAATCTTCTGTCTTTATCAAGGAAATGACAATATTCGCTCTTCCTCACATCATGTGCCCCACATTTAACATGATACACGGTTAAGTTTCATCGATCTGCCCGCTCACTGAATCCTTAAAGAATCTTAACTTTCACAATTTTTTATTTAATTCCGGTTAGTGGCCGCCTTTTTTAATTGATCAGAACGATATTGCCACTTTTGCGACTTTACATCGGTACTTTTTTGTAAGTTCAGTGTTAACTTTAATAACACCACGCTGTCGATTTTTCATTCATTCAAACAAAAACTCAATTACTTGAAATCACTGGAAATAAATAAAAATACAGTGTGAGCGTTGTGCCATACAGGGAGCTAAACTGTTATGTGCTTCGGCTCTTCTTTACCAACTGAGGTTGAACCACAGAAACAATGCGGATACCACCTTTTGGCTAATGGTCGTGTTTTGTTATAATTTAATTTTAATTTACATTGTTTAAGTTAAGTCATTCATCTCAATTACATATTATGTTGTATAAATAAAAGTCTATTACTCTATCAAAAATTATATAAAATTATTTACCTCGAACTATTTTTAGAAGTTATATTTTGCGTGTTTTTTTCTGTTGTGGTGGTTTTATTGGACTATATCAACTTTTTTATAGTTAAACATTACCCATATCCAGAATTTTACATTCGGGCGAACAGTGCAACCGTACTAGTATTTCCTTGAACACAAATTTTCCCCCACACAACAAACGGAGACTGGCGGGGGCCAGTGCTAGTGTTTGTGCTGCACAGTATGGGGTTGGTGCAGATACGGTATCGGCCGTAACGTAACAGGCTATCCCGCTCAATAATTAACTAAGTGCTCGCCGCCTCGCCGCTCCCCGCTCTCCTCGCCTCGGCCCCGGCGCCAGCGGTGGTCCTGTTGATTCTATCGAATCACCGCTTCATAACGTTGCATTACCACTCAACAGATTGCCCCGTCCACCTCTTGAAACACATTGCAATATATATTCCTTAAGCGTTTAAAATGTTTCTCTATTATTGATTTTTGATGATTTCAAGTATAATATCCGAATATTATTAAATTTTAATATCTATTTCATAATATTACGTTTTTAACTGTTGCGTCGGTCAGGATGTCAATTTTTCTATGAAACTGATTTTTTTGTATTACTTTGAACGATTGATAAAATAACTATAGTAAAAATATAGAATGAATCAAAGTAAACCCCGCTTCTTGAGCCAGCTTAAGGAGTACAACTCTAACGGGCTTATCAAGAAAACATATACCTCAGACTTAACAGGGCAACGCACGTCTTACATTTGTGTCCTCATATCGCTGTTGTTTCTTCCATCATCACATTTGTGTCCTCGTATCACCAGTGTTTCTCCCATTATCATATCTGAGTCCTCATATCACTGTTGTTTCTCCTATCATCACATTTGTGTCCTCGTATTACTGGTGTTTCTCCCATCATCACATCTGAGTCCTCGTATCACTGTTGTTTCTCCCATCATCACATTTGTATCCTCGTATCACTGGTGTTTCTCCCATCATCGCATTTGTGTCCTCGTCACATTTGTGTCCTCGTACCCACTTTTGTTTCTCCCATCATCACATTTGTGTCCTAGTATCACTGTTGTTTCTCCCATCATCACATTTGTGTCCTCGTTATCCACTGTTGTTTCTCCCATCGTCACATTTGTGTCCTCGTACCCACTGTTGTTTCTCCCATCATCACATTTGTGTCCTCGTTATCCTCTGTTGTTTATCCCATCGTCACATTTGTGTCCTCGTACCCACCGTTGTTTCTCCCACCATCACATTTATGTCCTCGTATCACCGTTGTTCCTCCCATCATCACATTTATGTCCTCGTACCCACTGTTGTTTCTCCCATCATCACATTTATGTCCTCGTATCACTGTTGTTTCTTCCATCATCATATCTTTGCTCTCGTATCACTGTTGTTTCACCAAACATCACTTTCGTGTCTTCGTTTCCACTGTTGTTTCCCCCATCATCACATTTGTGTCCTCGTATCCACTGTTGTTTCTCCCATCATCATATCTTTGTTCTCGTATCACTGTTATTTCTCCCATCATCACATTTGTGTCCTCGTTTCCACTGTCGTTTCTCCCATCATCACATTTGTGCCCTCGTACCGCTGTTGTTTCTCCCATCATAACATTTGTGTCCTTGTATCACTGTTGTTTCTCCTACCATTACGTTTGAATCCTCGTATCACTGTTGTTTCTCCCATCATCACATTTGTGTCCTCGTTATAAAATGTTGTTTCTCATCATCACATTTGTGTCCTCGTATCCACTGTTGTTTCTCCCATCATCAAATTTTTGTTCTCGTATCACTGTTGTTTCACATATCATCACTTTTGTGTATTCGTTTCCACTGTTGTTTCTCCCATCATCACATTTGTGCCCTCGTACCACTGTTGTTTCTCCCATCATAACATTTGTGTCCTTGTATCACTGTTGTTTCTCCTACCATTACGTTTGAATCCTCGTATCACTGTTGTTTCTCCCATCATCACATTTGTGTCCTCGTTATCCACTGTTGTTTCTCTCATCATCACATTTGTGTCCTCGTATCCACTGTTGTTTCTCCCATCATCAAATCTTTGTTCTCGTATCACTGTTATTTCTCCCATCATAACATTTTTGTCCTCGTATTCACTGTTGTTTCTCCCATCATCTACACTGCCAGGGTTTATTTCAAGATAAATCGTGAACCACGTGTTTCTTGGCTTCACGATTAACTTATTTATTTAGAAGGACCCCGTTCTTATATCGTTAAACAATTAATTGATTATAGGCTAGCAAAAAAATGTATCAGAACGCTTTTCTCCACATATTTTTCAGAAAAGGACAAAATTCAAGTGAAATCATTTTGATAGAAGCTTGTTTACTACTGAAAACATCGTATTATTTTGAGCATATTTTCCCTTAAAACAACTAAGTCTAAAAGACAAAAATAAATAACTAACTAGAAAGGTGTTTGTAGTGCCTATGCTTTTATTTTATTATTATAGTTCCTTAGATATATTTTCTAAGGTTTATTTGTACAGTTACTATAACTCTTACTAACAAATGCGACATTGACTGTTTTAAATACACTGACTTGGAGTCAACACTCGAATAACAACCTATTACGTGGAGATTTCTTAGTAAAGCCTCATACTCAAAAGGCTGTTTTCCCCTTAATATTATCTTCTGCAAAGTCGATCGTTAGACAGGATCATGGGGGTTGACTGTTATTTTTCTTATACTTACTTTTATCATCGCTCGTCTTTGTGTTCTTCGTTACCAACGTGATATTATTTTACTAGCGAATTTCCCTTTACAAAGTACCGGTAAATTGCACCATAAGCAATAAAATAGCAATACAATTTAACAGCCATAAAACAGCAATAAAACAGATGACTCACGTAAAGTGTGTATAATATTGACTACAAACCAATGGCTAGTCCTACATTCTTAAATCAAACCCTTTTGCTTTTCTGCAATTTGTACTGTCATTAATGAACAACTTTTTTTAAATATATAAATACATTTTATTCCATAAACCCTTGGGTCACTGGTCCAAATATCGAAGAGGCATATTAAGAGTATGCCAAAATATATGAACATTTTAATGAAAACCGAAATTTGATACCTTGATCTATTTCAAAATGGTGGCCATTTCCTTGTTAGTATTCATAACACGCATTGCACATTGGAAATTCGCTCCATCTCACCAGCGAGCTGCATGACGAGCTCGTTTTTGTTTGTAATGCATATGGTTATTTTATTGTGATTGATCCACATGGCTTTTTCGTGGATTTTTGGTTCCCAAGTAACTACCAACATATGGACACTTCTTAATCAGCTTGTTGATCGTGTGTAAAATATGATGGTACACCACAAACATAAATTCAACAACTATAACTACCTGTAAAGAACTAATTAAGTCAATAAACCTTCTTGTGCTGGGTATTAAATTACTTTATTTTTATCTGTTTTCCTTTTGTTTTATTAGCATAATCGTGTTATTCCATTATCAACCAATGGATACAGAGACAAAATTGTAACATCTATACATATATTAATGGTTGTTAAGTTGTCACAGTGACGTGATAAATGCAACATGACTGTTCTTGTATTAAAGAGTTTAAAATGTATTCTTTATTATTTTTAAAAAATTTATTTTCTGTCTACACTACATTTAATTGATTTACCTCGATCTTTTATGACGAACTTTTGCAAAGATTGAATACTGTATATTATACAATCGATCGAAAACTCATCCTTGTGCAGATTTTTCATGAGTATTATTAATAAATAGTTTTAAAATTAATTCTTCAGTTGAGATCAGTTTACTTCGATATTAGTGTCATAGTAATTTTGTACATTTCTGTAACCTTCTTACAGTATTTGTTTTTATAAAAAAATGTTGTTTGCAACCAAGATGTATAGAGTATTATTAGGATACCTAATAATACTCTACTCATCTTGGTTTGCAACATCCAATTGGGTGTTTGAAAATAAGTGTGATTTTAAAATTGTGGTCCAAAATTTTTAGTTTTGGCTCAAATAGCAATTGCAACAATGATTGTCTATTCTTTGCAGGTTTTATGGGTGTTCAAATTTTGACCCCGTTTTACAGTTTCGGCTGCATAAACACTAGGACTGTGACCCACTCGGCAGAGACAACAACATTCAGAGTTATGAGCGTGTAGACTGTTGCGTCTACTCGAAACTCATGACGATGTCAGAGCTTGTCGTTGTTATGTTGGCAATGCTGTGTCCCTGTGACTGTTATGCTGGCAGCACTGTTTCTGACTGTTGATGCTGATCGCTTTGTGCTGAACCAGTCGTGTGTTATGTCTATCATACAACCCCCCCCCCCCCTCTCACCACCACCTCGCTGGCTCCCTAAAGTCAAAACTCTCTCCAAACTTTCTATCTGTGTACTCACTTGGAAATTTATGTGCACTTCGTTTTTAAACACGTACAAATAATTGTTCTTTTGTAAAGCTTGCCCATAAGTTTAGATTATTTAATCTACAAGACTCCTTTGGTAATTTTATAGATAATATCAAAGAAATCATGAGATACATAATTTTAATAGATTTTCTTCTTCAAGATTGAACCTTGCACAAACAATTTAAATCATGAATGCGCTAGTTTTCTGCCAACAAATCAAAGGTTTGAAAATTCAGTCCAATTAGCTGAGCAAATCTTTGATGTAAACACAGGACCTACGTCGCAACGCGCCTCCGCATTAGATTTACTTCCTTGGAATAATTTTTATTTTACAAATTTATTTCTCAATTGACTTCAGATGGTAAAAATATTATGTAGACTTATCAAGTTGTAGAAATACAGTACGTATTTCATAAACTGTATTTAACTGTAAAATGAACAAGTATTAATCATACATTATTTGTTTTATGCTCGATTTATATTTTTATTAAAAAATTAAATGTAAGCGTATTTATAACATTTTTATTGAAAATTAAACTATTATTATCAGAATATTCATTCAGTAATTCTTTTAGATTTCTATATCGTGTTTAGTACTTTTTAATGATAATATGTTGTATAAAGCTGTATGATTTTGCTTTGTAACTGTCTATCTAACATTATTTTTATGTTAATCAATATCAGTGTTTGGGACTAAAACTTCTTCGCCTTTTTGGCATGGAAAGAAAGTAAGATTGGGGTTAATGAAGAAGCTATTATAATATTCATATTATAAGCGATAATAATTCATATTATAAATGTAGTTCCGTACTAATTTTTGGTGAAAATATGATCCACATGATTTTCCCGTAGTAAAAGTCTTAGATATAATTAAAATTTATTTTATACTATCATAATTCTTTTATATTAATAATTCAAATTAAATTTATTCTCTGTTTGGATTATTCCAATATAATTAATCATAACAAAACAGTACCAGGTTAACCGAGCCTTGCTCGTTGGTTTAAATTCACTTTTGCTATTGTTTCATGGTAATGAAGCTAATAACCAAACTCTTAACATGTAACAGCTGTTAAAAACTGCAACAAATTATTGTTCCTTCATTTTGTTTACTTTTAGTTGTTATTTCGTAACCAAAATAGCAACCCATAAGAACAATGTTAAAAATTACGATTTTTAAACTTAATTTGAGACAAAATTTGATTTTTCCTGGGGTTGAGGCTGTTTCTAAACTTGTTTTTGGGCCAAAACACTCTTAAATGCAAAGTTTAAGCAAAATCTCACAGCTAGATTTCGAGATCGTGGAACACACATCCCTTCAGACATTCCTCGTATTATAGTATAGGATATATCTTACTTTAAATGTATTGAAATTTTACTGCTAAAAGACTAAGTCCCACCATTTGAGAGAAGTTAGTCTATAAATCGGGGCGAACCAGAAGACAAGAACATCTGTTATTAAGTTTCCTTTAGATCACAAAACGATGACATCGAATGTTCTTTCAACAATGTTCGAGAGACTAGCGAACTGACATCAATCTATAAACCTTCATCTACTCCTTTAGTTCCGTTTTTATTAGGTGCGATGAATCCGAAATAATTTCATTCATCGTCTGTATTAGTAGAAGTAAAAAAAAAAAACTAAAAACGGGTTTTACTACTGTTAGGATTTGTATCCTGCTACCGCTGGTTGTGTTTTGGGAACAAGATCGTGACGTCATCACAAGGAATTACGTGCGTTCTTCAACGTTTCGGCAGTGTACATTACAAACTTCCTACACAATCGTTTATAGATACATTTCAAAAATAGTTTTGTTCTACTTGTTATTAAGTAGCGACCCCCTCTTTAACATTTAATTAAAAATTAGATATATAAAAAATAACTATAAAATTTTTGTTTTATAAGGCCTCTTCCTCACTGGCCGAACATGCTCGCCGAATAAAGTTCTCCCGAAATTTTTTTGTTCGTTACTAACCTTTTAGAATGTAAATCATATGGCCGGGAATTGTTCGTAAGAAATCTTTTTTGATTTCTGGTGTTCGCCGAACAAGTTCGCCACAAATGTCCGGCCAGTGCGGACGCGGCTTAAAAGTTGCCCTGCTGAGTAAAACATAGAAACATGAATGAACCAAATAATCTAATAATGAGTGATTCTATAATTTTACCTTAACTCTTAGTTAAAACACCTTACCTAATACAACCTGTTATGTTCGGCTCAGTTTTAAGCCTGGTAAACCATAATATCCAATCAGTGTAATCCTGTTGAAGCCTAACTAGCCTGGTGCCGGTGTCCCTGGAGGAGGCCGCTGCATGCGTCGAGTCGGCTGATGTGCTTCATGCACTGTGCGGTGGGGTGTCAAATGAAATGTTGATTTTTATTCGATTTTTAAAATAATTGTTCGTGACGGTTTAAATCACCCCATTATTAACGAATAACTGTTAAACAGTGTTAAGTTGTAATCAAGGAATAAGAGATACTTGAAATGTTCAAGAGATAACATAAGAATGCAAACTTTTCAAACGTTAATGTTGGTTAATAGTTGCTTAGTAACTAAAAAAATTCTGTCGATAGTAATTTTATGTTTTATTCTTTTATTTTTTGGACTCGTCAATATCCATTAATGTTTGTATAGTGATTTTATTGGAAAGGGCATTCCATATACACTTATTAAATCATACTAGCGATCGCCCACTGGTCGAAATTCGACCAAAATTCAGTTGATCTTGAGCAAATTAATTTCAATTTTAGAATGTTTTATAAATTAAACATCTGTTCTTCCTTATTTGCTAGCATTTGTTATTACAACAGCTGTCTTATGATTCAATCAATTATCCTTCTCCCATAAGATTAACATTGAAACTTTGAAAGCTTGTAGGGCGTAGCCCCATGGGCCGATGTGAATTAAAACGTGATTCTGCTCATCTACAGCACAATACCTTTCTATCGGTATGCGCAGATTTCTCCTACGATGCACACAAGCTGAGAAAAAAAGGAGGAAAAGAAACCTGCTTGCCTATTAATATATACTAGAGATCGAATCCTGATCGAAATTCGATCAAAATTTCAGTTGATCTGGACCCAAGAAGCTAAAAACATTTTAGAACTAAAACATCTGTTTTCTTCCTAAAGTTGTTTTTACAACAGCTGTCTAATGATTCATTCAATTCTCCTTTCTCCATAAGATTAACATTGGAACTTTGAAAGCCTGTGGGGGCGTAGCCCTGTAGTCCGATGCGAATTAGAATGTGATTCTGCTCATCTACAGGACTATACCTTTCTAAAGGTATGCACGGATTTATCCTACGATGCCCACGAGCTGAGAAAAAAGGAGGAAATGAAACATGCTTGCGTATTAATATATAGACTAGAGATTGCCCACTGGTCGAAATTCGACCAAAAACTCAGTTCATCTTGAGCCAATTAGATTTAAAATGCTTTATAACTGAAACATCTGCTCTTCCTGATTTGCTAGCATTTGTAATAACAACAGCTGTTGAATTATTAAATCAGTTACCCTTCTTCCATAAGATTAACATTGAAACTTTGAAAGCCTGTAGGGCATAGCCCTGGGGATCGATTAAAATTAAAATGGGATTCTGCTCATCTATAGGACAATACCTTTCTAACGGTATGCGCAGTTTTCTCCTCCGATGCACACAAGCTGAGAAAAAAGGAGGAAACGAAACATGCTTGCCTATTAATATATAGATATATTATAATCTATGCATATAAATATTGCTCTTTCTTTCTGACTACTAATTTAAATGTGATCTGGACTAAACTATCGCTTTCTTGTAAAAAAGTCCGTTTTTTCAACATACATTTAATTTAATATATCACATGCCTTTCAAATGAATTTTAAATTAAAAGACCATCTTTAATCTGGTTAAACTTAAAACCACTTAAAAGGTCTGTCTTACGGAATTGATTATTTGGTTCAGTTAACCAATTAATCTTCACAATTCAATGATCTTTAATCATTATTCTCATATGTTTTTGCGATGATACTAAAACCAGATATGGACTAAAATTCAATACAATTCCTCGATTATTTTAATTAAGTTATTATTTTGTGTATTCATAAAATGTGTGATAGACAGTCTTAAAAAGGAATTGAAACTCACGCATGGCTTTTCCAAATAATCGCGACTAACAAAGAAATTCTTCAGTTGAATTCTAGAGATAAAATTATGAGCAAATGCAAAAGCCTTTGTGTAATGAATCCGTTTAAATTAAAATTCGTTGAATTCTACCTTGATCCCTCCTCAGCTCAAAAAGCCTTACATTTATTGTCCGTAGACCCTTTTTCAAATAATCATAATCCATTTCCCCTTATTATTTTGCAAAATAAAAGTGGTGGTTTATACGTGAAACCTTAAATAAAAAAAATAAAATCAGTTTAATATAAATATTTCTTACAGATCTGCAAGGAAATATGTTGTG
Organism: Neoaliturus tenellus; assembly: GCA_030545055.2. Lineage (NCBI taxonomy): Eukaryota > Metazoa > Arthropoda > Insecta > Hemiptera > Cicadellidae > Neoaliturus > Neoaliturus tenellus. The sequence goes on from CM061532.1 coordinate 223,074,760, forward strand.
CTAAAACGCAGATTAATTTTCGAAAATACTGTTGTTTTTATTTTTGTTAAACGCGACGCCCAAGGCGCGTAACTCAAAGGATGTTTGTTGTGTGGTTCATTTCACACAAAAGCCATTATCTTACACAACCCAATATGGTTGTAGCTACGAGTAAATATTTTTATTTTATTCGCTTTTACGTCAGAAAAAAAACGCCTTCGGTGTTTTGGGTTTTTATAATTCGTGTTTTCAGGTTTTATTTATTAACTTGGAGTTGGAAGTGGAAAATGTGCTGTTGGTGAAATAATTAGACTGTCTTGCGACGGAATTTTATTGAAATACTAGTTGTTGCCCGTCGATACTCGACGGATATAGCTCCATTAGTGGTAAATGAAACGCTATAATAGTGCAAACATGTAAGGTAGTCTATAAAATGTACTTCTTTGAACTGCCATACCAAGAACAATAATATAATATTTTACAGAAAATACTACGATTTTAGTTGGAGCGTGGGAAAAGTAAACCTATTCCTTAAAACCAATAATGTTGCATCCTTGTACTTATAGGCCCTACTCTTTAGTATTTTATAAACATGTCAATTTGATTGTTTAGGTAGGCGCAAACCTAATTAGCCTAAGGAAACCGTTCTATTAGGTTCAACTACATCAGAAATAAGGAGACCAATATCCACTTGTAGGCCTATTGGATAAATTGTTCTTAACAGTTTTTTCAAGAATTAGGAAAGGCCTACAGTGTTGTAACTTATGATGGTTGGCTCTTACAAATATTGGTATTAGGGTAGAGAAACCATTTATAACCACTTTCATATCGCAATATTTATGCTGTAGTGTGCAAGTTTTAATAATAACTTATCTAAATTTAATGAATAAAAATTTATTTCTCACAAAATTATATAATTTTAGTTGGCGTGTCTGTCAAAGTAGGCCTATAGGCATATTCCTTAAAAACAATAATGCTGCATCCTTACTATGTAACACAGACACTCTTTAGTATTTTATAAACATAAAAAATGGATTGTTTACTTAGGCCTAAACCTTAGTAGCCTAATCAAAGCGTTATATTAGTTAAAAACATCAAAATATAAGCAAGCCTAAACTATCAATTTGTAAACTTGTCAGTTTAATAAATAAGTTTTTTGAGAGTTTGAAAAGGCCTATAAATATTTTAATGTATCTGTTTTGCTTAAAATAAATATCGGTACCATCAGTTAAACATTTATTAGAGACGCCGTTATTGGGCACATTACAAAAAGTATAATTTGTGAAGATCGGTCTGGAAACCCGGGCCGTCTGATTTGAAGTGAGTCACGCTACCGACTGCGCCACAAATACCGTTGTTGAGGGAAGTAAATGTAAAGCATTACAACGTTGCAAACGACAAATTGATTGCACAAAGAATTTCCTATACATCCCTTTCTTTTAATACAAATGTGAGCAATTTTTTTAAACTAAACCTTTACAATTTAGTCTTAATTTTAAAGCAATCAGGTATTTTACATAATTAAGCAACTTTCTTTCCATTTAAAGGATAATACATCATAATAATTGTGATCGTTTTTAGGTACGGTATTGGCTATAGTAAACAAAATCCTTCTCGAGCTTTTGCTCATCCACTCTGTATTTAGACAAAATACCTCGTGTGTTTACAATCAGCTGACTGAGAGCGTGTAAAATAAATAAACTGTAAAAGTTTGAAAATGTCGACATTTTTAATTTAAGGGAGTAAGATAACGTTAATTATATGATTAAGCAACTTTCTTTTCATAAATGACAATACATCATAATAATTGTAAACGTTTTTAGGTACTGGCCATAATAAACCAAATCCTTCTTGAGCTTTTGCTCATCCACTGTATTTAGACTAAACACCTCGTTTGTTTACAATCAGCTGATTGAAAGCGTGTAAAATAAATAAATTGTAAAGGTTTGAAAATGTCGATATTTTTAATTTAAGGAAGTAAAATAACGTTAAAGTAAATCAAATGTGCTAATATACAAAGGTTTACGTTTTATTTGGTACAAACTGCGTGTAAATTGGTCCAGTGAAAGTCTCAGACGAACTGTCCAAAGGATTGGAAATGTTGGCTTTTTTCCCCATGGCATCTCCATAAGAAAAGTTTATTTTTAATTTTTGACAGATCTAACGTAAATATTTTTTAAATACGAATAAAACCTGCTAATATAGAAACGAAAACGTTTATTTTGGTACAGCCCGCATGTAAATCGGTCCAGTAGAAGTCTCAGACGAACTGTCCAAAGGATTGAAAATGTTGGCTTTTTTTCCCATGTTAAATCTTCATAAGAAAAGTTTATTTTTAATTTTTGACAGATTTAACGTAAATATTTTTGAAATACGAATAAAACCTGCTAATATAGAACCGAACACGTTTATTTTGGTACAACCCGCATGTAAATCGACCCAGTAGAAGTCACAGACGAAGTGTCCAAAGGTTTTTTAACTTTGTGTTTTAAATATATAGATTACGATGTACCGAATAGAACATGCATTCATTGAAGAATCATAGATTGTAGAACCATAACGCAAAAGTTGGGTATAAAAATTGACTTAAAATAATTTATTTTATTTTTAACTTTTTATGAAACCCCAAAACAATTCAACAAAATAATTAAACTTAATTGCTTTTTTTCATTCATATGTACTTTTAGATGCCGAATGAAAATCTATACTTATTTGATACGCTAAGGATTTTTTAAGTGAACTCCTCCTACAATTCTCAACCAATTTTCAAGTTTTTGGTGTCGTTGGATAGGGCGCCAAACGACTCTGTAGTTGTTTCTGCAAAAAAATATGAGAAACGGACTTAAAATAAAAACGCTATCCACATATAAAATTTAAAATTTTTCCATTAGAATATCATTGGGATTGGGTGGAACATTTTAAACTCTGGTCATTTACAGCTGTATGCACGTGTATTTTTTGTGATTGCTTATATGACAATATTTGATTGGTCGATATATGAGAATATTTTTGGATGTCATTGATTTAAGCTAAATGTAACTTTGGTATTGTATTTAAATTAATTCCTTGATTTCAATCAACAAGCACACTAGTATTGTAAAATACAATTGTTATCCTTGGAGATACTGCAGACGAATATAGGCGCGAGACGTGATGACCTTTTACGTTTAATTTGGCTGATGTCATTGTGTGTAAAGGACAGAAATAAAGCAGATATTGCGAGTTTTAAACATAATGTAATAATAGACTAAACAAATCTTCCCATTCATCAGTTCACAATTCTCACATTCACTGTGAAAAAAGCGGAGACATTGTAGCCACCGCAAGAGTGATTAAGATAGGAGAATTCCTTAAAATATTAAGTCCACCATTTCTGTGTTCATTGAGTCTTTTCGTGTATTATGGTGATAGTTAATTATATTAAGTGAAGATTCTATGAAGGGGCGGGGGGTGGGGGTGGCTCGTTGTGGAGAGGCAGATGAATTCGTTAATGTTGTTCCATGTTCCATGGTTTGACATGAAGCCATTGTTTCGAAACAATTCAGCCTATCGTCATCTTCTATTGTTACCCTTGGTTCCTCTACATGCATTCAAATTATCTTATTTACACGGTTACACATATTTTATGTTCGGCTTTTACTAGGCGAACAAAAATGATGAGTTGATGACAGCTGTTTACTGTATTTATTTAGGTGCAATTCAAATTAAATTTAATTTCATGTAACGAAATTAATAATTTCTACACTCATCCCTGCATTACAACATCTAACAGGCATCTCATACTCTATCACTATACCAGTTTATCACTATTTTCTGTATGAGAAAACGAACTTTTAATTGCCTCCATCTCCCTAACATTTAGGTTTAGAGAAAAATGTCAAAGTAGTGAAAAGACTTAAATTCAATTGCTTAATCTGAATCTGTCATAAAAAAAACGGAGTGTTCCGTAAAATCTTGGAAGATGTTGGCCAAATTTGTAAAATCTGAATTTATATTTTTAATGGGGCCTAAAAAGCAGGTAACGTTCCCCATTAAAGGTTTCTGTAACTATTCTAGTTTACGAGATACCAATTGTGTCACCACTTGAGTTGATCATCCTGTATATTCCTAGTAAGACCAAGTTAACTAAGCGGATCGTGATTGTTTCAAAAATACGATGACGCTGATCCCCCCTTCACCACACAATACGCTGTTCTGCTGACGGCGGGAGGGGAGGGGTGATGTCTGTTCAGTATTCCACGTGCCGCCATATTGCTCACGTCTGCGGCACCGCCCCCGGGGATGGGCGCCCTTGATTGACTGATTTAGATATGGAATACACGGTGCCGCTTTGAATCCAACCAGTTACCCAAAAATTCTTTCCTCCATTTACCCTACTATGCGGTTTCATACTATTCTTGCACTGGTACCTAAACTGTTTTTCTTTGCCTATTCTATCATGCTTTACCGCACGCAAGTAGTCTGCAGACTCCCAAGTTAAAAATGCAAAGTATCAAACACGTAACATGAAGGCAAAGTCATGAAAATATTTTGCTGAAACTCAAACTCAAAATTCCTTTATTGTACAGGAAAAATTTACGATAGCATGTACAAGAAGTTAAACTAATAAGCTAATCTTAATAACGAAACAAAATAAATAACAAATTATACTGTGTGAAATTACGCCCACTTAGAAACATTCCTGTGCGTGGGAAATATCTACCGCCATTTTTAGCACGTTTTTTAATTTTTATTTTATAATCTGGCAATTTTACAGTCGTGACAACTCTAGGTGTACTCTAGGTGTACTCTAGGTCAACTCTAGGTGTTGTTGAGCTGTTCCACTGTTGGACGTTTTAGCGACGATTATATTGGGTGAAGACACTTTGTATACGGAACCACCTAAACTATTATAATTACTCACTGCTCTAAGCGTTTTATACTTTAATTTTACGATGCTTTATCATAATTTCAGGAAATGTGTCTTCAAACTTTCTGCGGGGGAGTGCCTAAACATTTTTGTGTAACATTGGGCCCTTTTGCGTCTGATCACACGAACAACTGTTATAGTATTTATTTCAGCCAGCTGATAAGATTCCCGCTAAACAAGATGTGAAAATGGTATATTTGGTCAAACCATTCCAATTACGTCTCCAATCGGTTATTACAAAGGATATTGCAAGCCTAATACCAATTCTGAAACTTTTTATGAAATTAAGCTATTATTATAATTTTGTAGCATCCATCTCATATAATATATGTAGTATTTAACTGTTAGTATAGTTGGCACTACAGAATCCGTGTACATTAATGGTTTGGAGATAGATCCCGCGAGACACCTGAACACGGTCATTAATTAGTCTTGCTGTGTTTTGTCGTGTTGTGTCGAGGCGTAGGCTACATCACAATGTTTTCCTTCCTCTTTGTTTCCCCGGATGGCAAATTACTTTCCGTATCCTCCAGTTTTTCGTGTAGCCGGAAACAAACCACTAAGGTTGAGAATGACCAAAGACCAAGAAACTTCGTGAAACTTTTGAAGACTTCTGGTCCAGAGTGTCTTGGCTTTTGTATCGAACTCAGCAACTGATCTGTTCTCTTAGAATTTAATTTAACGTGATAACACCCTTACTGTTGGTAAAGAACTTAACGTTTCAAAGGAATTGAATATCTTGGAAGTAACTGAATTAAAAAATCTCAGTAAATATTCTTTAAATACTTTAAAGTGTTTTTAAAATAACTAGGAATTATAATACTAATAATAATACGCAATTAATTTAAAGGTAAAAGGGAAATCAGTATTTTTGTTTATTCAAAAGATAAAAATTATAGTAAGTAATAATTAATGAGGTCAGCAATAACTAATATAACAGTCCAAATAAATTAGTTATACGATATAAAAATGGATGTGTTTATTTGATGTTCAAATTAACAAAATCTCAACTGATATAAAAACTGTATTGTACACAAAAATTTAATCGCTATTAACGAATCGCAGTTTTTGAACTCAACTGACTACGTGTTTATCGTTTTTCCAGCGTTTTCGTTTAACGTAACTACGTAGTTTTTAGTTTTTAACTGGCATAAAAAAATCATGTTATACACCTAAGTTCCTACCATGCCATTTACTACAAATGCCCCTTATGTAGGAAATTTGGCAAAACATATAAGTATATTTTACTAAGAATCATTTAGAAGGATTACGTTGTAAAGCCGTTATCATTTATGAAAAGTTAAACGTGAAATGATTCCACCTTGATGGGCCCACCAGGTTTAAGCTTTGTAAATGATAATGCGTCATCAGTGTAATCCGGCCGCAGCTTATTCAGCCTCGCCGTCCGCGGGGATGACAATGTGGACCCCGTTTTAATGTGTCATCCACTGCGTTAGGCTCTTGTGTTGACGCTGGACCTGTTATTCAGTAAGTTGCATTTTATTTCACCTGCAATATTTAGTATGTACGCCAATATCCAGTAATAACGAATATTTTGAATTTTAAAACTTACATAATAAATATTTCATTTTAGCGAATTTCCCATAGGGAATAAGCTATTACCGTAGGTCTCATGATAAGACCTAAGCCCGGGACCATATTACTTTTTCGTTTTGAGGTGCCCAGAGACCAAAAATAATAGTCATTAAAATTTTTATATATATATATATATATGTATGTATATATGTATATATATATATATATATATATATATATATATATATATATATCCTATACTATAATACGAGGAATGTCTGAAGGGATGTGTGTTCCACGATCTCGAAATCTAGCTGTCAGATTTTGCTTAAACTTTGCAATTAAAAGTGTATTGGCCCAAAAATAAGTTTAGAAAAGGCCTCCATCCCAGGAAAAATCGAATTTTGTCAGAATTTAAGTTTAAAAATCGTAATTTTTAACATTGGTCTTATGGGTTGCTATTTTGGTAACGAAATAACAACGAAAGGTATACAAAAAAAAAGGAACATCAATATTAAGCAGACTTTTTGAAACAGCTGTTAACTGTGAAGAGGTATAGTTGGTTGTTGGGGGAAATTTAATAGCTCTAATGACACTATATCAAAACTGAATTAAAACCAACGAGCAAGGCTCGGTTAACCTGGCACTATATATATATATATATATGTATGTGTCCCTAGACACGATAACTCTCGTAAAAATAGTCCGATCGACACCAAATTTGGTAGAGATGTGTAATCCTACGTTTATTCGGATGAGTTCGTAAACCAAACATATCGACCTACCGGAAGGGGTAGTTTTAGGGGGTTTTGTACCCCTAAAATGGGTTTTTTGCATTTTTCATATGTAAATTTTAAAAATTTTAAATTTTTATTTTGACCATTGGATTTAGCTCAAAAAAACACACAATTTAGTATCTTGAAGCTTTGCTCTATCTCCATTGGTTACCGAGATATTACAAAGTCTAAAGACAGTACGTTGTATTTTGAGGCTCCAATGTTAATCTTATGGAGAATTGGGATGTGTTAATATTTCACTTGTTAACCAATGTTTTTGGATGAAATTTGGTATTCAGCTTCATTTGGTTGAGATTCATCTATTTATGGTAAAAAAATCTTGGTTTTTAAGCTTATCATGGCAGCAAACCTGCATACTCTTTTCCCATGTTAATCATATGGAGAATAGGCAAACTCCTTTAGCAATGTACAGATATTGATGAAACTTAGTATATGGCTTTATATGGTCGAAATAAATTGTTTTTATGCTAAAAACCTACTTTTTAGTGTTCCCCATGGCAGCATACCTGCATAATCATTTTTTTCTTTTTAGCGAATTTCCCATAGGGAATAAGCTATTACCGTAGGTCTCATGGTAAGACCTAAGCCCGGGACCATGTTACTTTTTCGTTTTGAGGTGCCCAGAGACCAAAAATAATAGTCATTAAAACTTATATATATATATATATATATATATATATATATATATATATATATATATATGTATATATATATATATGTGTGTACCTAGACACGATAACTCTCGTAAAAATGGTCCGATCGACACCAAATTTGGTAGAGATGTGTAATCCTACATTTATTCGGATGAGTTCGAAAACCAGACATATCGAACTACCGGAAGAAGTAGTTTTGGGGGGTTTTGTACCCCAAAAATGGGTTTTTTGCATTTTTCATATGTAATTTTTAAAAATTTTAAATTTATATTTTGACCATTGTATTTAGCTCAAAAAAACACACAATTTAGTATTTTGAAGCTTTGCTCTATCTCCATTGGTTACCGAGATATTCAAAAGTCTAAAGACAGTACATTGTATTTTGGGGCTCCAATGTTAATATTATGTAGAATAAGGATGTGTTAATATTTCACTTGTTAACCAATATTTTTGGATGAAACTTGGTATTCACCTTTATTTAGTTGAGATAAATCCATTTATGATAAAGAAATCCTAGTTTTTATGCTTATCATGGCAGCAAACCTGCTTACTCTTTTCCCATGTTAATCATATGGGGAATAGGCAAACTCATTTAGCAATGGACAGATATTGAAGAAACGAAGTATAAGGCTTCATATGGTAGAAATATATTTATATTTTTGAGCTATAAACCTCCTTTTAGTGTTCCCCATGGCAGCATACCTGCATACTCTTTCCCTATTTTTTATCATAAGGAGAATAGACATTTATTTCCCTATTTATGGGCATGTGATGATATTTGGTTTACTGGTTTATCTGGCCAAAATTAATATTACTAATTTGGAAATTCGCTGAGTACGCAGGTCTGCTGCGACGGGGGGTATTACTTAGTGCTGTGAAGCATGAAAGAAAAACAAAAATTGAAAGGCCCTTTTTTAATCTAAACGTATCATCTGCTTGGAACGTAATGTGTTTCTGTTTTAGATAGCACTGTATACACTGTATTGTCTTTGTTGCAGTAGATTTTTCCCAACCTGTAAATATATGCTCTTATTCCTATAGCATGTATGTGGTCCTGGGACAGCATTAAAGTGGTCCAATAAAGTGGTTCAAGACGGAAGAGTCTGTGGCGGCTACAGCCCTCGCGAGAAAACACACTTGTTATTCTTACAGCCAAAACATCTTATATTTTCCATCGATTTCAGTTTTATTTTCAATAAACAAACCAAAACCTTAATTTTTCATTTTTTCGAGCAACTCTTTTATAATTGATAAATTTGTTGTTGATGTTTGTTCATACTTTGTTTGTTTGTGGTGTAAAACTACTGTAATTAATATATTTGAAGTAGCATAGGCCTATATTCCTTCTGAATTAATGCCAACTACGAAAAAGGTCTCATTAGCAAAATTGAACAAAGGAGAAACAAAGAATGTTAAACTTTCAGTGTTTTGTTTACCCTGCGTTAGCTAATTAGAATAAAAATCACGATGTTTTAACTCCCCGCTGGTTTTTGCTCACGGCGAGGTTTTGCGAAATGTTTATGTGTGTTAAATTTGTCCCAAAGATAAACATTACGTTATTATTTTGACAAAGTTTTCTTTTAGCTAACAATACTGTATTTACTTTTCCCTTTCAGTACCAGGGGGACCGAGCTTAAGCTCGGTAAAATTATTACTTTCGTTCTCACACAAAGCTCGTTCGCTCCGCTCACTCACCCTATTCCTTTTTAAGAAGAGCTCGTTCGCTTCGCTCACTCGCCAGGCCGAAGGGTGGTGCACTTTGATATAATTTTCCTAAACTACAGATTAAAGATGTAACACATTCGTTACATTGGTTTATCAGCTGATTTTTGTTCAATTTAATAATCTCCATAAGGATAACATGGAAACTTTAAAGAGCTCTAGCGCGAAAACCGGATTTTTCCCAGCTATGGGACCAGCTCCAATCGATTTCTGGTGGCTAAAACCCTCATATTCAATCAAAAAATCAAAAAACCTTGGAGCGAAAAAAAACTTTGCCCGGACAAATGGAGCTTGTTTTAGAGTATAAGTACCAGGTTAACCGAGCCTTGCTCGTTGGTTTTAATTCAGTTTTGATATAGTGTCATTAGAGCTACAGTATTAAATTTCCCCCAACAACCAACTATACCTCTTCACAGTTAACAGCTGTTTCAAAAAGTCTGCTTAATATTAATGTTCCTTTATTTTTGTATACCTTTCGTTGTTATTTCGTTACCAAAATAGCAACCCATAAGACCAATGTTAAAAATTACGATTTTTAAACTTAAATTCTGACAAAATTCGATTTTTCCTGGGATGGAGGCCTTTTCTAAACTTATTTTTGGGCCAATACACTTTTAATTGCAAAGTTTAAGCAAAATCTGACAGCTAGATTTCGAGATCGTGGAACACACATCCCTTCAGACATTCCTCGTATTATAGTATAGGATAATCACAATACCCCGAACAATGACTTTAACAATGTTTAGTTTAACAATGATGTATATGTTAGTTTAACAAATGTATATTTTTTTAATGGCTCTTGTCTAAAAAAATTAAGATTCTTTCACCCACTATTCCAAATTGTAGCCTTTAAAGTGAAAACTAGTGAAACCGCAGTATACATTTTATTATTCTAATTAAGTGAACCAACACATTTTCGCTTTAAATAAACGTGAACTAGTAATGCGTCATGAATATAAACAATAAATTAATTAACATTTATCCAATGTTTTTGGTGTGTCTTACTAGCCTAACAGTTAGCGTCTTGGACTACAGATTAAGAGATCACGGTTTCGATTCTCGGGATACCCACAGACTCTGAGGTTTTTGGACCGCTTTCCCTACACGAGCTAAAATGCAACTGGCTTAAATACAAAACAATATTAAAAAGTTACACTTAAAAAACCTTACATTTCGGCAAAATATTAGGTATTTTATATTCGATCCCAACAGTATATTTATTTTAACTTTTTCTAAAAAAAAAAACTTAAGTTTAGTCTGGATTTAAACTTATCTAGTTTGAAATCGCCTCTTATCATAATAGTTCTTTCGTCCCTATCACACTAGCACAATATTAAATATATTGATTTATGCAAACTTTTAGATGGCTATAAATTTATTAACCTGCCTGCATAGGCTTAGTAATAATTTGTCAAAGTTGCACTAAATTGAACATTTGGACAGCCATTTTTCCTGGTAACATTAATGCGGTTTAGTAAAAATATAATTTTAATGAATTACGTTGGTTTAAAATTAATCAATAAACAAGGAAAATTTTATTATTTTCATTGTTTATAGTTAAATTTTATGTTTGTGGTTGAAAATCGATTGAATAGGTTTAGACACCTGTAATTTATAGCAAACCTTATCTGCCAAACGTGTTCGACTAGTGGTGACAAAAGGTCCATTCGGACCAGACTCAGTGGACGGTCGGGCGAATGTTCGTCACCACATTCATGGTCAGAGAGTTGCACAAACGCCAAATGGATCTGATATGGGCTAAACGCGTTCCCTTTGAAGCAAAATTGAATATTGGAAATGGATTGGTACACTTGTCCACATAGATTAACGTGTATTCATCAACGTGTAGTTATCATGTTAGTCACATGTTACGTAAAGAAAATAAGTCTCGTGCTTTGGAAATACTGAATTTCTGTTAAAAAAAGTAAGTTGTTAAGGAGGCTGTAATTAACTTTTTTTATTTAAGTAAAACACCATTCTACCACTTATTCTATCAAAAGACTCATTATGCTTTGTAAGTTTAAAAAAGTAAATTTAATTGAAAAACTTCCTAACGGTTAATGCGAAACGTAAGAATGTGTATAATATTACTTTAAAGTCTTTAAGTCTTATAATTAAGTAAACCTTTTTACTTTACTTTATAATTTAGATATGATATACAAACTTTCGCCAGACTTGAAGCCAAAATGAAAGTGTCTTTGCTAAATATTCTAGAAGTTTGGTCCTCCATTTCATTGTTTTAACAAATCATTACGAGCATTTTCGTTAGTATTATAGGGTAGCCTTTACTCAGTCTTACTGTTTTACTCTTTCGTTTTATTAATTTTGTTTACAATGTATACCACTGACTAGAGATTTTAATTTTCATACGTAAACTAAAAGTCTCATGACTGAATTAAAATTCG